>JARHVA010000360.1:3387500-4105000 GCA_037957365.1 Torreya grandis | reverse complement strand
TACCAATATCATGAGTGGATCTAATGTATCTACTTGAAATTTTTGGATATAATATAATATTTTGGATACTTTTTATGTGATATTTTATTATTTCTTGAGGTGGTAGAGGAAACATTATTTTTATGTATTAATAGAAAATATAAATGATATCACTACAATTTATAATATTAATTTTTGGTGCATTTACTTAATAATGACATCAGAATGGCAACAAAAACTACTAAAATTTATTCAAGTTCCTATAATGATAGTTCAATTTTAATGGAGATAGATATATAAGTGAATGAGAGAACATTTATTACAAGCATGTACACGATAGAGGGATGCAAAAGCTTAAAATTAGTCAATTTAAATTTTACCCTTAAATATTGATTACCAAATCATTAAAAAAATTGATCTTTTATCTATTGAATCAAATATGAGAGTATGTGATTTCATTTATGGTTAACTAAACATTTAAACATTCAATTATATCCATCTTATGTTCATATAGTGGTTTTTTTATAATAAACTAGATTATGACCTAGATGTATTGATGGAATGGAAATCTAATGCTTCACACATATGCTTGGAAAGGGTATTCATCTATAAGAGGACCTACATATTATGAAGAGAATAGTTTGTATTAAAGTTAACTATAGAATGTGATCCCATACTCGTACCATCAAACATATAATATGTGCTCAATATGTTCGATATTTATTGGATGATCAAACAATCTACCTCACATATTTTTTTATAGATTAATAAATTAAATTTTTAGAGAAATTGAGATGCATGACCAACTTCAAATGGATAAGAGTGAAAAAATTGGAAGGTTTGGATAAGTGCAACCAATTTTTAAGGGGACCCAAACAAACATACTAAGAATGGATGAATGAACTTGATAGGTTTCAATATCCTATAAACATTTTGAGCATGGGACATGATAATTAGGAGACAGAATGGAGTTGAAATGGGATGCATGAAAGGGGTTTCAAGCTTTAGAAATTGCCATGATGGATAACTAAAAGATCTTGAAACATAGTGGATACATATGGTTTTTTCTTAGTCAACTATCTTTGACAAGGATATATGTGGCTTTTCTTTAGCATAATAATCCAAGATCTTTAATTTGTACTTTGTGTATGTTATTTATCTCAAATATTTCTTACTTACATTTAATATTTTTAAAATAAATAGCATGCATATAAAATTAATGGTATTATTTTCCATGTACAAATGATGTATAAGACTCATTCCCTTAATTACAAATGAATTTAGGTTGTGGTTTATTCACGTTCATGGCATGTTTATTAATATATCTTATAAAATATATAATTTTGATGCATAATATGGATAATAATCATAAATACTAATGGAAAATCCTTCAAAGAGCTATATAAAAGGTCAGTGTGACACTACGTTGACTTATAATTCTTTGTGTAACATTTAAAATGATATTTCCATCGTGATATAGTGTAGTTGATGTTTTATTTTGATGTATAAATTTGAAAATGAAATATATCAACACAATGATAAAATAATTGGCAATGTTTGGATGAGAGGTCTAAGTGACACAATATCTACTTCTAAAATATTTTTTAGTTTAAATGAAAATTTTCATGAGCTTGTGAATTGATAGAAATATCCTAACTTAGCACACAAATTTATTGCACTATCTCATTGATAATCTATATATCTCACATTTATATCCTCGTACCAAGGTAACTCTACTTATGCACATACTCTAAGAGGATTTAAATGGTGTATTATAGTGAACTACTAGGCAAGTCAAGTATGCACATCCCATAGATCTCAATCTCAATGGTGTGAGAAAGAGCTTTTGAGCTATCAGCATGAGTATGCAATACTTAAATATACTATCACATTGAAAACATACGAAGCTTCCCATAATTCAACTTAGTAAGTGATAAGCAAGTAATATAAGTTGAGTTGATGTATTAGAAAGCATATGATGTCTTGGATAGTTTCTATGGTATTGTGCCCTATTTTTTGAAGGGATAGAACATGCATTTTTAATGTATACAAAAATGAGCTAAATTTTTTTAAGATGATTTATAATATTGATTTTGTATAAATGGCTGAAATAAAGTAGTTAGACATTTAGTTTTAAAATATTCCACAAAGAGAAATGACTTTGCAACTGTAGCAAAAAAATGATATAATTTGTGTGAGTTCTTATACATGAGGTTAAATTTTAAAGGAGATATCTATAGTAGTGAAAGATAAAAATGTTAAGGCAAACATGTACAATGTTTATGGATGCAAAAATTTTAAAATTTGAATTATGCCCTTTAATGTTTGATTACAAAACCATCACAAGATTTGCTTTTATTAAGTGGAAGGTTTGAAATCTTGGATCCATTTATGGTTAAGGTTTGAAATATTAGATCCATTTACACATCATGCCCATATTAACTCATCATTATGTGTCAAAATTATTAAATACAATTTAAAATATCAATGATCCATTACAAATCACAATGTAACACACCACGACAGGATGTCATCCTAGACATAAACTTGTAAAAAAATTATGCAATGAACAAGTTGTGGGAAGTTTGTAACTCACAAGTCAAATAGTAACAATTTTCATACAAAACTTATAGGAATGAATTCTATGTGCATGATGTGCAACATCCTCCTTGTCATATGGTTGTGCACCAATTCTCTAAAATAATATATCATAAACTTCACCAGTTCAAGTTACACATTAATACTTTGGTGTCATGGGACTTTAATTTCATTCTTTACAAAGAACTTCAAACAATGTTTTTTGATACTTCATAGGTGATAATAAGTTATGTACATGAATAAGGTTGCATATAAGTAACAACATAGGCGAACAAGGGCTTGTACAAAATAACATCAATTATAAGTGAAGTCAGGTTCTAGTTTACTACTAATATCACAAGTGGAGCTGATGTATCTACTTGAATTGTTTGGATGTAATATAATATTTTTGATACTTTCTATATGATATTTTAATATTTCTCAAGGTGATAGAGGAAACATTTTTTTTATGTATTAATAAAAAATCTAAAAGATATCACTGTGCTTTAGAATATTAATTTTTTTATTAGTCCATGAAATAAGATTTAGTTGTGCATTTAGTTAAAATATTCCCCAAAGATTAATGACATCAGAATGGCAATGAAAACTACTAAAATTTGTGTGAGTTCCTATAACTTGTTGGTTCAATTTTAATGGACATAGATATAGAAGTTAAGGAGAGAACATTTATGATAAGCATGTACGTGATTGAGGGATGTAAAAACTTAAAAGTAGATAATTTCATTTATACCCTTAAATCTTGAATACAAAATCATAATAAACTTTGATCCTTTATCTATTGAATCAAATATGAGAGTATGTGATTTCACTCATAGTTAAACAAATATTTAAATGTTTAATGATATCAATCTTATGCTCATATAGTGGATTTGTTTATGATAAACTAGATTATGACATAGATGCATTGATGTTGTGGAAATACAATGCTTCACATGCATATTTTGAAAGGGTATTTATCTTGAAGAGGACCTACATATTGTGAAGAGGAGGGTTTGTAGTAAAGTTACCTATCGGATGCGAATTTATACTAATACCATCATGCATACAATATGTGCTTAATGTGTTCGATATGTGTTGGATGATCAAATAAGATACCTCACACATTTATTTATAGATTAATAAATAAAACTTTAAATAATTTTGCATGCATGACCAAATTTAAATTGAGAGCATTGAAAAATATGGAAGGTCTAGATGGGTGAAACTAATTCTAAATGGGAACCCAAAAAAACATACCAAAAATGTATGAATAGATTTAATAGGTTTCAAGACCATACAAACATTTCAAGCACATGAGAGGATAAGCAGGAGATAGGGTGGGGGTTGAAAGTGGATGCGTGAAAGGGGTATAAATATTTATAAATCACCACAATGGATAAATAAAAGATATTGGAACTTAATGGATACATATGATTTTTTCTTAGTCATCTCTCATTGACATGGACATATGTGGATTTTCTTTGACATAATCATCCATGATCTTTAACTTGGATTTTCTCTATGTTATCTCTCTCAATATTTATTACTTATTTCTTAGTTTCATTAAATATTTTCATAAGAGATAACATGCATATAAAATTACTTGTATTAGATTTCATGCACAATGATGTATAACACTCCTTCCTTTAATTACAATGGAATTTCGATTGTGATTTATTCACATTGATGGCATATTTGTTAATATATCTTACAAATTATATAAATTTGATGAATAATATGGATAATAACCATAGGTACCAATGGAAAATCCTTCAAAGAGCTGAACAAAAGGTCAACATGAAATTAAATTGACTTATAGTTCCTTGTTTTATAATTCCTTGTTTAACATTTAAAATGCAATTTGTGCTCATGATATAGTGTAGTTGATAATTCATTTTGATGTAGGAATTCACAAATGAAATCAATCAACACAATGATAAAATAATTGATAATCATTGGATGAGAGGTCCAAGTGAGACCAAGTCTACTTGTAAAATATCTTCTACTTTGAATGCAAATTTTCATGATCTAATATTAGGCTATCAATAGTTTCTATTTTGAATGCAATTTTTCACAAGCTCATGACTTGATAAAAATCTCCCAACTTAGCACACAAATTTTTTGCACTATGCTCATTGATAATCTATATATCTCACATTTATATCCTCATATCAAGGTAGCTCTCTTTCTGCACATACTCTAAGAGGAATTAAATGGTGTATTGTAGTGAACTACTAGGCAAGTCAAGTATGCACATGCCATAGATATCAATATCAATGGTGTGAGAAAGAGTTTTTGGACTATTGGCATGAGTATGCAATACTTAAATAAACTATCACTTTGATAAAATACAAATCTTCCCATAATTTAACTTAGTAACTAAGAAGCAAATATTATTATAAGTCGAGTTGATGTATTAGAAAGCTTATGATGTCTCGGATAGTTTATATGGGGTTGTGCCCTATTTGTTGAAGGGATAGAACAAACATTTTCTAATGTATACACAAATGAGCTAAAAGTTTTTCTGATGATTTATAATATTGATTTTGTATAAAAGGATGAAATAAAGTAGTTGGACATTTAGTTAAAAGATTCCACAAATAGAAACAGTTTTGGAATGGTAGCAAAAAAATGTTATAATTTGTGTGAGTTCCTATACACGATGTTAACTTTTAAAGGAGATATCTATAGTAGTTGTTGGGGGATCAAACCAACAATAGATTACACTTGTGAAAGCAATAAACGCGGAAATAAATCAGATAGATAAGTAACTGAAATGATAAATAGCACAGAACAAGATATACAAGAAAACACCCTGAAAACTTGTATTGAAACTCTTTACAATAGGAATACAATGAAAAAACTTCGTTCTTCCACACCTCTCTCAGATGCACACAAGATCTCTCACTAGATCTCTATTCCTCAAGAGCTCTCTCTCTCAAGTACACTCAAATCCAACAACCTGGATTGATGCAACTCTGTACTGTCCTTCAAACATTCACAATGTTCTACTCTTACAGTTCTACACTTCAACACTCTACAATCTAAGCTAAGAAGATCTTTCCTACATATAGAAATAGGAAACTTGAGCATGCTCTTACAACAAACAGTTAAGCCTCTTGAACAAGGGCTCTAAAAATAATATTGCTAATAATAGAGACGCAAGCTTGAGTCCACGACTCAAACTTATCATGCAAACACTCGTTGATGTCCACGGAAATAGCTTTCTGGACACGCAGGTAATCGACGTCGGTTCCTGCCTGTTCGCCTGTGGCCGTCATCGGCTGACCCTACTGCCGATGTCGGTGCCTCTGCAACTGCTACTGATCAACGTCGGTTGCTCCTGACCGACGCCGGCGTCTGTGTAGACCCGAACCTGTTTTAGTATGCTCCTTGGTGAAGCTTTTAGCTCCACACCCTAACAATCTCCCACTTGGAGATAAACCAGCTGCACCAACCTGTACAGCAACATCTTCTAGCTCCTCCATCTTCAACTCAATCATGAAGACCAATAGAAGTTGAATGAAGATTCAACTTCTCCTTCGTAACCGGCTTTGTTAGCATATCAGCAGGATTCTTGTCTGTATGGATTTTCTCCAGCTTCAACTCACCATCTTCCAATACCTGCCGTATGAAGTGGTACCTTAGCTGTATGTGCTTGGTTCTAGAATGAAAGGCCGAATTCTTGGCCAAATGGATTGCACTCTGACTATCACTATACAATCTACAACTCCCATGCTCCCTTCCAAGCTCTTCCATGAACCGTGTCATCCATATCATCTCCTTGCTAGCTTCTATAGCTGCAATATATTCTGCTTCTGTAGTTGACAAGGCAACAACCTTCTGCAACTTAGATATCCAGCTAACTGCCGTTCCACCTACAGTAAAAACATAACCTGTGGTGCTCCTCCTGCCATCCAAATCCCCTGCCATATCTGAATCTACATAACCATGTAGAGAAGTATCTAAACCTCCATAGCACAAATGCTTGCTGCTGGTTCCTCTCAGATATCTAAGGATCCATTGAACCGCTTTCCAATGTTCCTTACCTGGATTGGCCATATACTTGCTTACTACTCCCACTGCTTGGGCAATATCTGGTCTAGTACACACCATTGCATACATCAAACTTCCTACTGCGGAAGAATATGGAACCTTACTCATGTACTCTACCTCATTATGTGAATTGGGACATTGTTCTTTGCTTAACTTAAAATGTCCAGCCATAGGTGTACTTACCGGTTTTGCATCCTACATATTAAACCTCTCCAACACCTTGTTCACATAATCTTCTTGAGACAATATCAACCTGTGATTTTTCCTGTCTCTCCTAATGCTCATGCCAAGGATCTTCTTCGCTGCTCCCAAATCCTTCATAGCAAACGTTTGAGCTAACTTCTCCTTAAGCTCAGAGATATCCTGCATGTGAGACCCTGCAACCAGCATGTCATCTACATACAACAATAGAATAATATATCTACCGTTATCAAATCTCTTGAAATACACACAATGGTCTGATTGACACCTACTGTAGCCATGCTCAGTCATAAACCTGTCAAATTTCAAGTACCATTGCCTTGGAGCTTGCTTGAGGCCATACAAGCTTTTCTTTAACCTGCACACAAACTTCTCCTTACCCTTGACCTCGAAACCTTCTGGCTGTTCCATATAAATTTCCTCATCCAAATCTCCATGAAGAAACGTTGTCTTAACATCTAGCTGCTCGAGATGCAAATCCTCAAAAGCAACCAAAGACAATACAACCCTTATTGAAGTCATTTTAACAACCGGAGAAAAAATCTCACCAAAGTCAATACCTGGCTTTTGTGCAAATCCTTTTACTACTAATCTGGCCTTATATCGCATCTGTCCATTCTCACTTTCCTTCAACCTATAGGTCCATCTGTTCTTTAGTGTTCTCTTACCAGCTGGCAATTCAACGAAATCCCATGTTTGGTTCTCTCTTAAGGACTCCATCTCCTCAACCATGCCATGCTCCCACTTACTCCTGGACTCCACCTGTATTGCTTCTTCAAAACTCTCTGGTTCTCCACCATCAGTTAGAAATAAATAATATAAGGAAGGAGAATATCTAATTGGAGGCTTACTTACCCTTTCAGACCTCCTGGTGGGTGTTTTGGACTCGTTCTCAACAATCTGTCCACCCAAATTTTTTGACAGTGACCGACCTCGGCCACCTGCAGACCTGTTACTGGCCGACGCCGGTTCTTCCTAGTCGACGTCGGTTCCTGGTCTGCCGACGTCGGTCTCTGTATGACCAACATCGGTTTTTGAACTGCCGACGCTGGTTCTTACCCTGCCGACGTCGGTCTCTGTGTTTTCCTGCAAGTGATTATTTCTTTTTCCTGCGAGCTCATTTTGGACCATAACTTCATCTAATTCACTATTGCTCTGCCCAAATTGATCCAGCTTCCTTATCTGATCACTGTACATCACTCTTTCATTGAAAACAACATCATGACTCCTGATTACCTTGTTAGTTCCTAGATTCCAAAATTTGAAACCAAAATCATCTGAGCCATAGCCTATAAACGTGCACCTCATAGACTTAGGATCAAGCTTCTTTCTATTTTCCTTATCTATGTGCACAAAGGCTTCACTACCAAAAACTTTGAGATATGAGAGATCTACCTTTTTACCTGTCCATGCCTCTTCTGGAATTCCACCATCCAGAGCTGTAGAGGGTCCTCTGTTAATCAGGTACACTGCGGTGTCAACTGCTTCTGCCCAAAACTCTAAGGGCAACCCTGCATGCAATCTCATACATCTTGCACGCTCCATGATAGTTCTGTTCATCCTTTCAGCAATACCATTCTGCTGAGGTGTCCTTGGAACCGTCCTTTGCCTACGGATTCCATGTGTATAACAATACAATTTGAACTTAAGACTGCAGAACTCACCGCCATTATCAGATCTCAGGCACTTTAATGTTCTACCTGTTTCATTCTCAACCATAGCCTTCCAAAACTTAAAAGTCTCAAAAACATCAGATTTCTTTTTAATACAGTAGATCCATACCTTTCTTGTGGCATCATCTATGAATGTAACATAGTACCGTGATCCGCCAATAGAGGCTACTTGAGCCGGTCCCCACACGTCTGTGTGAACAAGCTGCAACTTCTGCCTTTTCTTAGTAGACCCAGTCTTGAGAAAACTAACCCTTTTCTATTTTCCAAATACACAATGCTCACAAAATTCTAGATCCATACTTTTTAAATCTGAAAGCATACCTTTAGACTTAAGAATTGACATCCCCTTCTCACTCATGTGGCCAAGCCTTGAGTGCCACAATTTACAATCCACATCTGAAGTAGATAAAACTGAAGGAGATTTGTTAGTAAGACAATTACACAAATAGAGAGTACCTTCTCTCTTACCTCTGGCCATAACTAGTGCACCCTTGGTCACCTTCCAAGAATCTACTGTGAGAGTTACTGTACAACCCTCATCACCTAGCTTACCTGCAGAAATCAAATTTCTCTTCAAACTAGGAACATGCATCACATCTCTCAACACCCATGTGTTGCCATTCTGCATCTTCAGCTGCACTTTACCTTTGCCAGTAATCTTACAAGGCTCATCATCCCCTAAGTACACTATTCCAAAATCTCCATGGATATAGTCACTGAAATACTCTCTGTTAGGGGTAGCATGGAAAGATGCACCAGAATCTAATACCCAAGATTCTATGTTATTATGCAAAGAGAAAATTAAAGCATCCTGTGCAATACCTGCAACCTTGGCTTCTTCTTTTCCTTCGTGCTGATTGTCCTCCTTAGGCTTTGACCAACAATCTTTGCTTATGTGCCCCATCTTTCCACAATTCTAGCATTGTGGCTTCCTGCCATTCTTGGATTTGGATCTTCCTTTCACCTTAGACTTAGATCTTGATCTCCTCTTGCTCTTTTCTTTTTGCCTTCCCCTGCTCTCAAAATTTAAAGCGTTCCCAGATGTCTCTTCTGTGCTTTTCCTGCGTATTTCCTCATTCAAGATAACACTAACAACATCCTCTACTTTCAAAATATTTGATGCAGATGCAGTATTAGAAACTGCCATTATTAAGCCATGCCAGCTTTCAGGCAAAGAACATAATATCAAAAGAGCTTTTATTTCATCTTCAAATACAATATTGACAGAACTTAACTGATTAACAATTCCATTGAAATCATTCAGATGAGTAGAAACAGATCCACCTTCATTCATATGCAAATTAAATAACTGCTTCATAAGATATACCTTATTTGAAGCTGAGGGTTTTTCATACATATTTGCTAACGTAGTCATCAACTCTACCGTTGTTTTTGCCTGTGACAAATTAGATATCACAGTGGAGGCCAGACTCAATCTTATAGACCCAAGAGCCTTTCTGTCAAGAACTTCCCATTCTTCATCCTCCATGTCCTTGGGCTTCTTTGCTATCCCACCTAATGGTAAGTAGAGATCTTTCTGATACAGATAGTCCTCTATCTGCATTGTCCAATGTTGGTAGTTCTTGCCATTAAACTTTTCCATTCTCAACTTAGTTTCTTCTGCCATTGCTTCTCCCACTCAAACAGAAATCCCTGTAGAAACCCCTGTGAGCAACCTGTAATCTGTAACCTGTAACCAAGGCTCTGATACCACTTGTTGGGGGATCAAACCAACAATAGATTACACTTGTGAAAGCAATAAATGCAAAAATAAATCAGATAGATAAGTAACTGAAATGATAAATAGCACAGAACAAGATATACAAGAAAACACCCTGAAAACTTGTATTGAAACTCTTTACAATAGGAATACAATGAAGAAACTTCGTTCTTCCACACCTCTCTCAGATGCACACAAGATCTCTCACTAGATCTCTATTCCTCAAGAGCTCTCTCTCTCAAGTACACTCAAATCCAACAACCTGGATTGATGCAACTCTGTACTGTCCTTCAAACATTCACAATGTTCTACGCTTACAGTTCTACACTTCAACACTCTACAATCTAAGCTAAGAAGATCTTTCCTACATATAGAAATAGGAAACTTGAGCATGCTCTTACAACAAACAGTTAAGCCTCTTGAACAAGGGCTCTAAAAATAATATTGCTAATAATAGAGACGCAAGCTTGAGTCCACGACTCAAACTTATCATGCAAACACTCGCTGTTGTCCACAGAAATAGCTTTCTGGACACGCAGGTAACCAACGTCGGTTCCTACCTATTCGCCTGTGACCATCATCGGCCGACCCTACTGCCGATGTCGGCGCCTCTGCAACTGCTACTGACCGACGTCGGTCGCTCCTGATCGACACCGGCGTCTGTGTAGACCCGAACCTATTTTAGTATGCTCCTTGGTGAAGCTTTTAGCTCCACACCCTAACAGTAGTGAATGATAAAAATGTTAATACAAACATGTATATTATTTTTGGATATAAAAACATGAAAATTTGAATTGTACCCTTTAATGTTGGATTACAAAACCATCACAAGATTTGTTTTTATTAAGTCAAAGGTTTGAAATGTTGGATACATTTATGGTTAGGGTTTGAAATGTTGGATCCATTTACACATCATTCCCATATTAACACATCATAATGTGCCAAAATCATTAAATAGACTTTATAATATCAATTATCTATTACAAATCATAATGTAACACACCACACTAGGATGTCATTATGGACATCAACTCATAAAAAATTATGCAGTGAACAAGTTGTGTGAAGTTTGTAACTCACAAGTCAAGTCATAATAATTTTCATACAAACTCTGTGGGAATGAAACCTATGTACCTTATGTGAAACATCCTCCTTTTCATTTGGTTTTGCACCAATTATCCAAAATAATATATCACAAGCTTCACCAGTTCAAGTTACACATGAATACTTTGGTGTCACAAGACTTTAATTTCATTCTCTATGTAGAATAAAAAAGACATTCAAACAAAATTTCTTGATACTTCATAGGGGATAATAACCTATGTATGTAAATAAGGTTTCATATAAGTAACAACATGGGTGCACAAGGGCTTGCGCAAAATAACATAATTATAATTGAAGTCAGGCTCTGGTTTTCAACTAATATCACAAGTGGAGCTGATATATCTACTTGAATATTTGGATATAATATAATATTTTGGATACTTTTTATATGATATTTTATTATTTCTCAAGGTGATAAAGGAAACATTATTTTTATGTATTAATAAAATATCTAAAAGATATCACTGTGATTTAAAATATTCATTTTTTTATAAGTCCATGAAATAATATTTAGTTGTGCATTTAGTTAAAACATTCCACAAAGATTAATGGCATCATAATGGCAGAAAAAACTACTAAAATTTGTGTGAGTTCCTATAACTTGATGGTTCAATTTTAATAGACATAAATATAAAAGTTGAGAAGAGAACATTTATGATAAACATGTACATGATTGAGGGATGGAAAAGCTTAAAAGTAGATAATTTCAATTGTACCCTTAAATCTTGAATACAAAATCATAATAAAGTTTGATCCTTTAACTATGAGTCAAATATGAGAGTATGTGATTTCACTCATGGTTAAACATTATTTAAATGTTCAATTATATCAATCTTATGCTTATATAGTGGCTTTGTTTATGATAAACTAGATTATGACCTAGATGCATTGATGCTGTGGAAATACAATGCTTCACACGTATGTTTTGAAAGGGTATTTATCTTGAAGATGAGGGTTTTTAGTAAAATTAACTATCAAATGTGAATCCATACTAATACCATCATGCATACAATATGTGCTTAATGTGTTCAATATGTGTTAGATAATCAAATAAGATACCTCACATATTTATGTATAGATTAATAAATAAAACTTTAAATAAATTAGCATTCATGACAAAATTTTAATGGATAGGAATGAAAAATGTGGAAGTTCTAGATGGGTGCAACTGATTTTAAAGGGGAACCCAGACAAACATACCAAGAATGTATGAATAGATGTGATAGGTTTCAAGACCATACAAATATTTTGAGCACATGATAGCATAAGAAGGAGATAAGGTAGAGGTTGAAAGGAGATGTGTGAAAGGATTTTCAAATGTTAGAAATCACCATGATGGATAAACAAAAGAGCTTAAAACTTAATGGATACGTATGGTTTTTTCTTAGTCATCTCTCATTGACATGGATATATGTGGATTTTCTTTGGCATAATCATCCACGATCTTTAACTCAGATTTTATCTATGTTATCTCTCTCAATATTTCTTACTTATTTATTAGTTTCATTCAATATTTTCATAAGAAAGAACATGTATATAAAATTACTTGTATTATATTGTATGCGCAATGATGTATAACACTCCTTCCTTTCATTATAGGGGAATTTCAATTGTGGTTTATTCGCATTGATGGCACATTTGTTAATATATTTTATAAATTATATAACTTTGATGCATAATATGGATAATAACCATAGGTACCAAAGGAAAATCCTTCAAAGAGATGAACAAAAGGTCAACGTGACACTATGTTGACTTAGAGTTGAAAAAAAGGTCAACATGACACTATGTTAACTTCTAATTCCTTGTTTAATGTTTAAAATGCAATTTTCACTCGTGATATATGTTAGGATCTTAGAGTACAATTGATTACTTTTATATAAGCAACTAAACACGGAATTGAAACTAGAAGTAATAAGTAACTAGAAATCAGAAACAACAAATAATAGGAGATACAAGAAACAACCAATCTGTATTAAACTCTTCTAGAAGGAAATACAATGAAGAAATCTCTCTCTCCTCACACCTCACAGATGTACAATAATTCTCCCTCAAGAGTTCTCTCTCTCTCTCAATCAATTACAATCAACTCAATTACTGAATTGTCCATGCTATGAGGATCTAACCCTACTATATAGTATACTACAACACTAGGGTTCATGAGCCATGCATTCACCACCCTTAGATCCACCTCTTAAATCAAAGGCTCAAATATGTTCTCCTAAAAATAGCAATTTTGGAAATACACAGAATTCGGTGTCAATCTGAAGATGACCGATGCCGATTGACCCCTAATCGATGTCGGTTGGTTCTGACTGATGTCGGTTACTGTGTAAGCCCAACAACCTCCACATTAGCTCATTAGTGAAGCTTTTATCTCCACAACCCACAATCTCCCACTTCGAGATAAACAGCTGCACCTGTACCTATACAGCAACATCCTCTAAACATCTCTAGCTTGTTTCTCCCTCTTCAAGTTCAATCTTGAAGACCAACAAAATTTGAATGAAGATTCAACTTCTCCTTTGTTACCGGCTTTGTTAACATATCAGTAGGTTTCTTATCCGTATGGATATTTTCCAGCTTCAACTATCCATCCTCCAATACCTGTCTAATGAAGTGGTACCTACGTTGTATATGTTTGGTTCTTGAATGAAAGGCTGAATTCTTTACCAAATGAATTACACTTTGACTATCACTGTACAATCTACAACTCTCTTGCTCCTTTCCCAACTCTTCCATGAACTGAGTCGTCCAAATCATTTCCTTGCTAGCCTCTGTGATTGCAATGTATTATGCCTCTGTAGTAGACAAGGCAACAACCTTTTACAACTTTGAAATCTAGCTAACTGCCATTCCACCAATAGTGAACACATATCCTGTGGTGCTTCTCCTACCATCCAAGTCACCTGCCATATCTAAATCTACATACCCATGTAGAGAAGTGTTTGACCCTCCATAGCATAAATGCCTACTGTTGGTCCTTCTCAGATATCTGAGAATCCACTGAACTGCTTTCTAGTGTTCCTTTCCTGGATTGGCCATAAACTTGTTGACATCTCCCACTACTTGGGCAATATCAGGTCTAGTACATACCATTGCATACATCAAGCTCCTAACTGTTGAAGCATATGGAACTCTACTCATGTACTCAATCTCATCATGTGATTTAGGACACTGTTCTTTGCTCAACTTGAAGTGTCTAGCCATAGGTGTGCTTACCGGTTTTGCATCCTGCATATTGAACCTCTCCAACACCTTATTCACATAATACTCTTGAGACAAAATCAAACTGTGATTTTTTCTGTCTCTCTTAATACTCATGCCAAGGATTTTCTTTGCTTCTCCTAAATCCTTCATGGCAAATGTGTGAGCTAATTTTACCTTAAGCTCAGTAATTTCTTGCATGTGTGAACCTGCAACAAGCATATCATCTACATACAGTAATAGGATAATATAACTACCATTATCCAATCTGTTAAAATAAACACAATGGTCAGATTGACATTTACTAAATCCATGCTCTATCATAAACTTGTCAAACCTCAAATACCATTGTCTTGGAGCTTGCTTAAGACCATATAAGCTTTTCTTCAACCTGCACACAAGTTTCTCCTTACCTTTGACCTCAAAACCTTCCAGATGATCCATATATATCTCTTCATCCAAATCTCTATGAAAAAATGATGTCTTAACATCAAGCTGCTCAAGATGAAAATCCTCAATAGCAACTAAAGACAATACAGTTCAAATAGAAGTCATCTTTACTACAGGAGAAAAAATTTCACCAAAATCAATACCTGGTTTCTGTACAAATCCCTTTACTACCAACCTGGCCTTATGTCTCATTTGTCCATTCTCTCCTTCCTTTAACCTGTATACCCATTTGTTTTTCAGTGCTTTCTTTCCAGCTGGTAACTCAACCAAATCCCACATATGGTTCTCTTCCAAGTAATCAATTTCCTCATTCATGTTATGCTCCCACTGTTTCTTGGATTCTACCTGCATTGTCTCATCAAACTTTCTAGTTCTCCACCATTAGTGAGCAACAAGTAGTATAAAGAAGGGGAATAACGAAGTGGAGGTTTACTTACCCTTTCAGACCTCCTTATGGGTGTTTGAGACTCATTTATAGCTTGTTGTCTGCCCAAATTTTCTTCTGATAGTGATCGATCCCGGTCATCTCTGATCGATGCCAATCTGCACCCAACCAATGTCGATTCCTCCTGATCGACATCGATTTCCACCTGACCGATGTCGGTCTCTGTGTTTTTTTATGAGTGATGATTTTTACCCGTGAGCTCATTTTGGATCATAACCTCTTCGAAATCAAGATTGCCCTGCTCAAAATTATTTAGCCTCTTGAGCTGATCACTGTACATCACCTTCTCATTGAAAACTACATCACGACTTCTAATAATTTTGTTAGTTTCTAAATTCCACAACTGGAATCCAAAATCTCTAAAACCATAACCAATGAAAGTGCACTGCATAGATTTAGCATCCAGCTTCTTTCTATTTTATTTATCAATGTGCACAAAAGCTTCAGAACCAAAAACTCTGAGAAATGAAAGATCTACCTTTTTACCTGTCCAAGCCTCTTCCAGAATTCCACCATCCAGTGTAGTAGAAGGTCCTTTGTTAATCAGGTAAACCACAGTATCTATAGCCTCTGCCCAAAACTGTAAGGGCAAACTAGCTTGCAACCTCATACTCTGAGCACACTCCATTATTATTCTATTCATCCTTTCAACAACTCCATTTTGCTGAGGTGTCCTTGGAACCATCCTTTCCCTACGTATTCCACTCATAGAATAGTAACTATTGAATTTATTGCTGCAGTACTCACCACCATTGTCAGATCTAAGGCAATTCAATCTCAAACGTATTTCATTCTCAACCAAAGCTTTCCATTTCTTAAATGTGTCAAACACATCAGATTTCCTCTTTATGCAATAAACCCATACCTTTCTTGTAGCATCATCAATGAAAGAAACATAATACTGTGATCCTCTAATAGAAGCTACCTGAGCTGGTCCCCACACGTCTGTGTGAACAAGCTCTAACTTGTGCTTCTTTGTTGACCTAGTTTTGAGAAACCTCACTTTCTTTTGTTTCCCAAAAATACAATGCTCATAGAAATCTAGATCTATGATTTTCAAATCTAAAAGCTTACCTTTTGACTTAAGAACTTTCATTCCCTTCTCACTCATGTGACCAAGCCTACAGTGCCACAACTTTGCATCTACATCTGAAGTAGATAAAATAGAAGAAGAATAATCAGTAATACAAGTAGATAGATAAAGTGTACCTACTCTCTTACCTTTTGCTAATACAAGTGCACCCTTGGAAACTTTTCAAGATTCAGCTGTGAGAGTTACTGTGCAACCCTCATCACCCAACTTTCCTATAGAAATCAGATTCCTCTTTAGGATGGGTACATGCATGACATCCTTCAACACCCATGTGTTGCCATTCTGCAATTTCAGCTACACTTTTCCTTTGCCAACAATTTTACAAGGCTCATCATCCCCTAAATAAACTTTTCCAAAATTTCCATGGACATAATCATTGAAAAATTCTCTATTTGGGGTTGCATGGAAAGAGGCACCATAATCTAAAACCCATGATTCTACTTTATTATCCAAAGAAAATATAAGAGCATCATGTGCGACAATACCTACAACTTTTGCTTCTTTATTACCTTCATGCTGATTTTCTTTGTTATCCTTCAACCAACAATCTTTCTTTGCATGCCCTTTCTTTCCACAATTCTAGCAGGTTATTCTTCCATTTCTGGATTTGGATCTACTTCCTATCTTTGACCTTGATTTCCCTTGCTTGCCCTTCTCTCTTTGCCTTCCTCTGCTTTCAACACTTAAAGCATTACCTAATGTTTCCCCTATGCTTTTGTTGTGAATTTCTTCATTCAATATTACACCAACAACAACATCAACTTTCAAGATATTTGAAGCAGATGCAGTATTACTAACTGCCATTACCAAACTATGCCAACTTTTAGGTAAAGAGCATAAGATTAAGAGAGCCTTAATTTCATCATAAAAAACTATTTTGACTTAATTTAACTGATTTACTATTGTATGGAAATCATAAAGATGACTAGATACAGATCCACCTTCCTGCATTTGCAAATTAAATAATTGCTTCATAAGATATACCTTATTCAAAGCTGAGGGTTTTTCATATAAATTTGCCAAAGTATCCATTAACTCTACCATTGTCTTTGCTTGTGATAAGTTGGAAAACATAGAAGTTGTTAGGCTCAACCTTATAGATCTAAGAGCCTTTTTATCAAGAACATTCCATTCTTCATCTTCCATATCTGTGGGCTTCCTTAAAACCCCACCCAACGGTAAATATAGATCTTTTTTATACATATAATCTTCAATCTGCATCCTCCATAATTGATAATTCTTGCCATTGAATTTCTCCATTCTTAGTTTACTTTCTTCTGCCATTGCTTTGCTCCCACTCAATTAGAAACCCCTATGAGTGAATTCTGTAATCAACAAACACTAACACGCTCTGATACCAGTTGTTAGGATCTTAGAGTATAATTGATTACTTTTGTATAAGCAACTAAACATAGAATTGAAACTAAAAGTAATAAGTAACTAGAAATCAGAAACAACAAATAATAGGAGATACAAGAAACAACCAATCTGTATTAAACTCTTCCAAAAGGAAATACAATGAAGAAATCTCTCTCTCCTCACACCTCACAGATGTACAGTAATTATCCGTCAAGAGTTCTCTCTCTCTCTCTCTCTCTCTCTCAATCAATTACAATCAACTCAATTACTGAATTGTCCATACTATGAGGATCTAACCCTACTATATAATATACTACAACACTAGGGTTCATGAGCCATGCATTCACCACCCTTAGATCCACCTCTTAAATCAAAGGCTCAATTTTTTTCTCCTAAAAATAGCAATTCTAGAAATGCACAAAATTTAGTGTTGGTCTGAAGATGACCAATGTCGGTCAACCCCTAACTGATGTCGGTTGGTTCTAACCGATGCCGGTTACTGTGTAAGCCCAGCAACCTCCACATTAGCCCATTAGTGAAGCTTTTAGCTCCACAACTCAATAATATAGTGTAGTTGATGATTCCTTTTGATGTAGGAATTTAAAAATTAAATCAATCGACACAATGATTAAATAATTGACAATCTTTAGATGAGATGTCCAAGTGAGACCAAGTCTACTTGTAAAATATTTTCTACTTTGAATGTAAATTTTCATGAGCTAATATTAGGCTATCAATAGTTTATATTTTGAATGCAAATTATCTTAAGCTCATGAATTTATATAAATCTCCTAACTTATCACACAAATTTGTTGCACTATGCTCATTGATAATCTATATATCTCACATTTGTATCCTCGTATCAAGGTAACTCTCTTTATGTACATACTCTAAGAGGATTTAAACATTGTATTGTAGTGAACTACTAGGTAATTCAAGTATGCACATGCCATAGATCTCAAACTCAATGGTATGAGAAAGAGTTTTTGGACTATTGGCATAAGTATGCAATACTTGAATATACTATCACTTTGATAACATACAAAGCTTCCCATAATTTAGCTTAGTAAGTGAGAAGCAAATATTATAAGTCGAGTTGATGTATTAGAAATCATATGATGTCTTGGATAGTTTCTATGGGATTGTGTCCTATTTGTTGAAGGGATAAAACCATCATTTTTTAATGTATACACAAATGAGCTAAAAGTTTTTTTGATGATTTATAACATTGATTTTATATAAATGGGTGAAATAAAGTATTTGGACATTTAGTTAAAATATTCCACAAATAGAAATGTTTTTTCAATGGTAGTAAAAAAATGTTATAATTTATGTGAGTTCCTATACATGAGGTTAAATTTTAAAGGAGATATCTATAGTAATGAATGATAAAAATGTTAATACAAACATGTAAATTGTTGATGGATACAAAAACTTGAAAATTTCAATTATACCCTTCAATGTTTGATTACAAAACCATCACAAGATTTGCTTGTATTAAGTCAAAGGTTTGAAATGTTAGATCCTTTTATCCAGTTAAGGTTTGAAATATTGGATCCCTTTATCCAGTTAAGGTTTGAAATGTTGGATCCATTTATAGATCATGCCCATATTAACACATCATTATGTGCCAAAATCAGTAAATACACTTTACAATGTCGAATTTCTCAGGTGACAGATACTTGCTTTGCATTCTATTTCTAAAATTAAATAGTTAGTAGCATTTTTTTAAATAGTTTTACTCTCATTCATCCTATGCAGTTGATGAGATCACATCTCTGCTGCCCAATTAATTTTGTAAGTAATCTTATTTAAGACTGGACTGGACTGGATTGGACTAGGTTGGGCTTAACTTGATGAACAATGATGAAATAGAGGCTGAATCTGATAGTGAGAGTTATCAACAAGCATAAAGGAAATTTTAATGTTACTATTAATGAATTTGATCCCACATGTATCATGAGTGGTGAGAAGGGATAAGAGGGCATATAAGAAGAAGCAAGTGGTGGGAGAGAAAGCATACTTACTTGGGTGGGGTCAATCGGTGATCAGGAAGGTCGATGGCTTAGGGAGGGCACCCTTTAATGTTTGATTACAAAATAATCTCAAGCTTCTATTAAGTCAAAGGATATATATACAGGTATTATTTATGAAAAACTAAATCTCAATCAAGTATTCATTTCAATCTAACATGCATGGTGTGAGTAATGAGAAACGAGAAGAGAGTATATAAAAAGGAGGAGCTAGTGTGGGAGAAAGCATACTTACCTAGGTGGGGTCAATTAGTGATCATGAAGGTCAATGTTCTAGAGAAGGCACCTTCATTGCACTTGGAAGGCATGGACTTTACCTAGCATCTCCCATTATGGAGAGTGCACATCATAATTTGTGGTAGAGGGAGATCATGTCCGCATGGCCCCCACTCAATATAATTACCAATGCTAAGGTTTTCTAGTTTGTTATACGGTGACAACTTCTCATTTTCAATCCGATCTCACTTGATATACTAATTTTTCTATTTTTATCCAATCTTATATTGTTAATGATAGAATTTTAAGTTAATCCTACTCTCTTTAGTGTTTGATGCCAAGAACAAATTCATTTTATTTTTCATTCGATGCTCTATGACTATAATTTTCATTTCAACCCAACCCAATACCATACTTTCTACAAGAGGTTTGAACAAGCATGTTTTTTATACATTCATCAATCATCTCGTACCACTATTTGTAGGGTTATGTTTGATTTTCTCATAGGATTATTGTGTTTGGTTTTGATTTGAACAAGGGTGTTTGATACTAAGAGATTTATATTTGGTTTGAACAAGGGAGTTTGATACTAAAATCTTTATAGCATCTACAATCTATAATAATATTAAAATACTAAGAGCTTTAAAGCTTCTACACTTCATAATAATAACAAGATCAAATGTTTTGGGATCAATGCATTAAAAAATTAATCATAGGGTGTTTCCAATAGCTTGATTGTCCTAAAAATAGGCCTTAGATTTTACTTGTCACTATATAATTATGTGAATAAGATCTTGGAACCTTAGGAAGAATAAAATCTTAACTACCACATTTTTATAAAATTTAGCATGTCTAATATTTTTTATTTCTTGTATGTTGAATTTTTCAAATCTTGGATTATTTTTATTGTCTTATGTATTCATCTAATGTATAGGTAACTGCATACAAGGTGTTCTACATTATATTTTATCCATCTATTTTATAAAGTCCATAATGTTTTTCTAGGAAATAATAGGCAGAAAATTTTCATCCACCACCATTTAAGTTGGCTTTCACCTTAAAATTGACAAGGGTCCAATTTTTTTTTGATCTTTTGTATTTTCACTACAAATTATTTATTATGAAAATAAATATGTAACAATAAAATGTGAGCATGAAGTCTTACTCTAGTCATCAAGCACTTTCTTAAACATTTCTATGTGTATCTTTTTTTTTTTTTTTGCTACAAATGTATTATGAAAATAAATATGTAACAATAAAAATTCAAGCACGAGGATCTACTCCACTCATCAATGCGCATGAAATAAAAAAAATAGATGCTACATAGTCATACACCCATCCATATTATATTATTGCTAATACTCTCATAAACACATTTTTTTAACTATTACAGTCTCTAAAAAATTGGTGGTTGCTCATGATCTTGTTTATGTTTTTATGTTGTATATCTCTATAAGTAGCTACCATGACATGAATCATATTACTATCTTTTATTTCAATACAATACTATAAAATTTGTATAGTTCAAGTCCAAACTAATAATAACATTCATGTGAACCAATCACCTCCTTTAATTATTTATATATCCCCAAGTTAGAAGGATTTTATCTCAATGTTCGGCATTTCAACTCAATATATTATACAAACTATTTTTTGTTGCAAATGTTTTTTTGAAATTATATTGGTATAAATTTTTTGCACATTCATCTACATTGGACCTAGGTTGCAAGAAATAAGAAACGAGATCAAAAGTAGTTGTGCATAAGAAATAGAATTTGTAATTATGTATAATTTATTATCATTTAAAAAAATGAAAAATAACCCTATATGAATTTCCCCATATTTAAATTTATATTTGTCTAGATTCTATATTATAAATATATTAGTTCTAATGTTTTTAATATTAATTTTTTTGCAAAGACATGCCTACACTAGGTGTAAAGTGTCACTATCACACTGATATAAATCAAAAAATATTTATAGTTTTTATTTTAAAAAAGTTAATTAGAATGGAATATTTTTATTAAAATATATCACAATTATATTAATAAATCAAATCAGGATGAGCGACCATAATGTGAGTTATGTTACATATCAAAAACACCATTACAAATAGACAACTGAGAAAGATCTCAATTGAAGCATGATAACTGTGACAATACATGCAAAAGAATTTAGTTCAAAGAAGTTCATATAGAAATGGAAATAAATGTGTTTCTCATCATGACAACCTCAAGTCCGTATTTTAGGGTATTTTAGCATGCAACACATTACTATTGTTGCCTTTCTTGCAACAAAGCATGGGACCAAATCATTTTTCATGAGAAAGATGTTACTTACTTCTAAAACTCTAATTTGAATGAATTGGGTATTACTCTTACATGTTACATAAGCTAAGGTTTGCTAGTTGTATATAGATAATGTAAATATAATACTATTAAAACATATACACATATTTTATTTATATATCTTGCATATACCACGTATTTTTATGTGTATAAATAATGTAAATATAGTACCTTGAAAACATATACATAATTTTATTCATCTATTGCATAGACCATGTATTGTTAGGTTTATAAACATTGTAAATATAGTACCCTGAAATCATATTCATAATTTATATTTGTATGTTATTTTGCAAGGAAATCCATTTTAACTACGAATAAGGATTTCAAAGCTACAATCATTTGAGACTATAGTGTCTTCCTCTAGTAATGCATTTCTTGCATACCAAAAACATAAAATGTATAGTTTTGACAATATTCTTTTGGGCCCTTCTACCCCTAAACCCATATGAAATACATTCATTATTTTTTAACATTTTTATACCATTAGAGGTTAGTTATACATGCCAATAGGGCCCCAATTAATTTTCAAGTATTCTATAAATACACACGAAGCCTAGTGAATTTAGGCATCATGAATCATCTAGAAAATCATTTAACACTTGAAATGAACTCATAACTGATCACAATAATATATTAAGCATTTATAAATATCATTTACACAAATCAAGCAATCATTAGAACATTCTTTGTAGCATTAATGTTCACATTAATAACACATTGCATTGTAATGGCTTTCTTGGGTGATGAATTTATGCAATAACTATAGTGTTATTTTCACTATTTTACACCATTAAGATCCCTAACATATATCAATTTAGCTAAGTTATTATCTGGTTTAAACCAAGCCCCAAAACATATGTGAACTTGATGTTGTCAATTGAAAGTGTCTCAGTGATACCAAAAGGATAAATCAAAAGGAAAAGGAAACATTATTAAATCACATAATTTGCATCATGCTTCTTCTCTACAAGATGGAGTAATAATGAAGACCTATACATTCATTGAACCAATCACCTTCTTTAAATATTTATTTATCCCTAAGTTATAAGAATCATATCTCAATTTTTGATGTTGTTGATCAATATATCATACAAATTATTTTATCTATTTATTTATTTATTTGTATTTTTTTTAAATTTATATTGGTTTGGGTTTTATATATATTAATCTACATTATACCAATAATTTTCTATAAGAATATTCTACTTATCTCCTCTAAAAATCTAATTTGAATGGATTGGGTATTATGCTTATGTGATGCATAAGACACAGAGTTCTAATTTTATAGATAATGTAAATATAATACCACCAAAATATATACATAATTTTTATTCATCTATTACATATAACATGTATTTTTAGGTGTATAATTAGTGTCAATATAGTACCTTCAAGAAAAATATACATAATTTGTATTCATTCATTGTTTTGCAAGGAACTCCCTTTTAACTAGGGATAAGAATTTCAAAGCTACAATCCTTTGAGAATGTAGGTTTTTCCTCCATAGTATAGTGCCATTACAATTAATTTTGAGTGGGGTGTTGGTTTACCTAATCTTTTCAAACACATCAAATTTATTATCTTTTCATGTAATTTTAAAATTAAATATTTGCATGTTAATTTCTAATGTAGGAAAAATCTAGGTTCATAAGTAATCCTACATAAAACAAAAAAACTTAGTATAGAAAATAATAAATTATTTGTTGTGCACAATTATTTTAATTTTTGAAATTTATTTTGTGTTGTTTTGCACAAGCATTGTTATGCACATGTTGTTTCTTCTACATAAACTTATTTTTGAGCATAACTTATCATCACTTACGAACCATTGCCCAAGTTTATTTTAACATCTTTTTTCTCTTCACAGAGAAGGGATTTGTAGTCCTCTGATGTAAAAGTAATAATGTGTAGCTTAACCTTTCAAATATGGCTATATATTGTTCTATAACATTGGTGCACAACCATATGACAAGTAGGATCTTGTGCAACATGCACGTAGGATTAATTTTCACATAATTTGCATGCAAAGTGTTATAATTTGAATTGCAAGTTATAAAATTCATGAAAATTTAAGCATGAGTATATACTCTTCTGATCAATATACTTGAAATATAAAATGAGATGCTACATAGTCATACACTCATCTATGTTGTATTATATTATTGTACTGATATTATCATCATAAACACATTTTTTAAACTATCATAGTGTCTAAAAATTTGCTGGTTAATTGCAAATTTATTTGTGTTTTTATGGTTTATATCTATATAAGTAGATACCATGACTTGAATCATATTACTATCTTCAATTTCAATACAATTCTACAAAATTTGTACATTTCAAGTCCAAAATAGTAAAAGCTATCATGCGAACCAATCACTTCCTTTCACTATTTATTTATCCCTAAGTTAGAATATTTTTCTCTCAAAGTTTGGCATTTCAAGTCAATATATTATACAAATTATTATTTTTTGCAAATGTTTTTTTTAATTTACATTGGTATAAAATTTATGCACATTCATCTGCATTGGACATATGTTGCAAGAAACAAGAAATGAGATCAAAAATGGTTGTGCATAAGAAAAAAATGTATAATTATGTATAAAATTATTATTATTAAAAAAAACCATAAACTTAACCATATATAAATTTCCCCATATTTGAATCTATGTTTTTTTATATTTTTTATTATAAGCATATTAGTTCTAATATTTTTAATATTAATTTTTGTGCAAATACATGGCTACATTAGGTATAAAGTATTGATATAAATCAAAACATATTTTTTATTTATTATTAAAAAAAATTAGGTAGAGTGGAAGGATTTTATTAAGACATATCATAAGTATATTAATAAATAGAATTGAGAAGAGTAGCCATAATGTGAGTTCTATTACATAAACAATTGAGAAAGGTCTCAATTGAAACATGATATTGGTTAGGGGTTTCTAAACATTCATCTACATCTAACTGAATCATTTTATATTAGATTATTCCACTTATCTCTTCTAAAAATCTAATTTAAACGGACTGGGTATTAAGCTTGCACATTACATAAGACAAGGATTTTAGGTTATACAAATAATGTAAATATAATACTGGGAGAACATATACATAATTTTTATTCATCTATTGCATAGACCATGTATTTTTAGGTGTATAATTAGTGTAAATATAATACCTTCAAAAAATATATACATAATTTTTATTCATCCATTCTTTTGTAAGGAACACCCTTTTAGCTAGAAATAAGACTTTCAAAGCTATAATCCTTTAAGATTGTATTTTTCCTCCATATTACAGTGCCATTACAACTACTTTTGAGTGGGGTTTTGGTTTTCTTAATATTTTCAAACACATATTGAATTTATCATCTCTTCATGTAATTTTCAAGTTAAATATTTGCATGTTAATTTCTAATGCAATAGCATCCAGGTACACAAGTAATCCTACATAAAAAAAACACTTAGTATGGAAAATAAGAAGTTATTTTTTGTGTGAAATTATTTTATTCTATGAAAGTTATTTTTTATTATTTTCTGCAATCCCTTGTGTGCAAATTTTGTTTCTTTTCACAACCTTATTTGTGAGCATAGCTTATCATCACTTACAAAGCATTGCCCAAGTTAATTTTAAGGTCTTTATTTATCTTCTTAGAGAAGGGAAGCGAAGTCATGTGACACCAAATTACTAATGTATATATTAAACTTATGAATATTGATATATATTATTCTATATCCTTGTTCCACAACCATATGGTAAGAAGGATCTTGTACAACATGCACATAGGATTCATTTGCACATAATTGTTATGCAAAGTGTTGCAAATTGAATTGAAAGTTAAAAACTTCACATAACTTGTTTAGTGAACTCTATGAGCATAAGATTGATAATGTTTAATGTTTAAATGTTTGTTTAGATGTGAAATGAATCATGTACTCTCATATTTGAATTAGTAGATAAAAGATCAAAATTTGTGATGTTTTTACATTCAAACTTTAAGGGTACAATTAAAATTTACTAATTTTAAGATTTTGTATACTTCGACAATGTACATGTTTGTCATAAATGTTATGTTATTGACATGTATATCTATTATTAGAAAGCTCATAAAAATACCTATTTATATGTAGAGCCACATGTTTTTATTTATTTTTTTCATTCTAATACGTGGCATTCAAAGTGGCAATTTTAGGCCAATAGTAGCTTTCCACTTCAATGGGTGAGGATTTGATGCCACATGGGGTTTTAATGAAAGGGGTTCGAACACACCCCCTTAGTTATAACCCCCTTCATTTGAACCTCCCCAAATATCATTCAAATTAATCAAATGCCAAAGTAAACCTTTAACCCCCTTCAAAAAGTACATGTGGGGGTCTGAACAAACACCCTTTGAATGAAGGGGGTTTGTTCAAACCCCAATTTTTTTTTAGGTTTGGATGCACTTGTCCGCCAAGTGGGACTCACTTATGTGCCATAACCCATCATTTAATGTTTAAATACTTGTTTAACAATGAATGGTATCACATACTCTCATATGGTATCACATACGGTTCTATTGTCCTATAGTAGAACATGCTTATAAGACATCAAATTATGATGTTAAATAAAATTACAACCTTCTTCCATGATTTGAGACATTAAATATGAAATAATTAGAAAATTATAATGGCTTTGTCCAATAGCATACGTACAATGTAAATCACGTAAAAATGCATGCCCCTCTACATTCATAATAGATCATACATAGATTAAGTTTAATAAGATTGCATGTGAAATGTCTATGCAAAATTATCCAAATAATTTATTGCACAAAATATCTCAAATAAACTTACGCAAAGGTTCACAAGTTTTCCTCTTGCAAAAATTATTGACCCCTTCATATTCTTGACTACACACATCAAATAAACTAAACAAAAGTAACTAGGAATTCCTAGCTTACTACTCATTCTCACAACTACACTCAAGAATATATCTTTATGTCCATCGAACTGCTCTTTTCTTGCTTGGTTCTACTTGAATTATTTGGATATAATATAATATTTTGAATAATTTTTATGTAATATTTTCTTATTTCTTTAGGTGATAGAGGTAACATTATTTTTATGTATTAATAAAAGATATCACTATGATTTAGAATATTAATTTTTTTATAATTCCATGAAATAAGATTCAATTTTGCATTTAGTTAAACTATTCCACAAAGATTAATGACATTTGAATGCTAGCGAAAACTGCTAAAATTTGTGTGAGTTCCTATAAAGATAGTCTAATTTTAATGTATATAGATATAAAATTAAATGAGAGAACATTTATGACAAGCATGTATGTGATTGACATTTGCAAAATCTTAAAATTAGTAAATTTAAACTATACCCTTAAATATTGAATACAAAATCATCACAAACTTTGATCCTTTATCGACTGAGTCAAATATGAAAGTATGTGATTTATTTCATAGTTAAACAACCATTTAAACATTCAATGATATCAATCTTATGCTCATATAGTGGATTTTTTAATGATAAACTAAATTTTTACATATAAGTATTGATGGCGAGGAAATCCAATGCGTCACACATATGTTTGGAATGAGTATTTATCTTGAAGAGGACCTACATATTGTGAAGAGGAGGACTTGTAGTAAAATTAATTATAAGATATGAATCCATACTAATACCATCATACATATAATATGTTTTCAATGTGTTCAGTATGTGATGGATGATCAAGTAAGTTGTCTCACACATTTATTCATAAATGAATAAATTAAAACTTTAGAGAAATTAGCATGCATGATGAACTTCAAATTTGATATGAGAAAAAAAGGTAGAAGGTTTGGATGGGTGCAACCAATTTTAAATGGGACCCAAACAAACATACCAAGAATGTACAAGTGGACTTGATAGGTTTCAAGACCATACAAATGTTATAAGCACGGTTTAGGATAAATGGGGGATAGGGTGGTGGTTGAAATAGGGTGAGCGAAAGGGGTTTCAAGCTTTAGAAATCACCATGATGGATAAATAAAATATCTTGAAACTTAATGGATACATATGGTTTTTTCTTAGTCAACTCTCATTGACATGGATATATGTGGATTTGCTTTGCCACAATCATCCATGATATTTAATTTGGAATTTTTATATGTTATCTCTCTCGATATTTCTTACTTATGTCTTAGTTAAATTAAATATTTTCATAAAAAATAACATGCATATAAAATTATGAATATTAGATTGCATACATAGATAATTTGTAACACTCATTGCTTTATTTACAACTAAATTTGGGTTGTGGTCTATTCACGTTGATTGCATGATTTTTAAAATATCATATAAAATATAAAAATATGATGTATAATATGGATAATAATCATAGGTACCAATGGAAAATCCTTCAAAGAGATAAATAAAAGGTCAATTTGACACTAGGTTAACTTATAATTCCTTATGTAACATTTAAAATGAAATTCCTGCTCATGATATAGTGTAGTTGATGATTTATTTTGATGTAGGAATTTGAAACTAAAATCTATCAATATAATGCTAAAATAATTGACACTTTTTGGATGAGAGGTCCAAGTGAGACCACATCTTCTCCCAAAATGATTTCTACTTTGAATGCAATTTTTCATGAGCTAATGGCTATCAATACTTTCCAATTTGAATGCAATTTTTTATGAGCTCTTGAGTTGATAGAAATCACCTAACTTGGCGCACAAATTTGTTTCACTATGCTCATTGATAGTCTATATAACTCACATTTGTACCCTTGTATCAAGGTACCTTTCTTCATGTGCATACTCTAAGAGGATTTGAAGGGTGTATTGTATATAACCACTTGACAAGTCAAGTATGCACATGACATTGATCTCAATCTCAATTATTTAAGAAAGATTTGTTGGTAGTGCATTCAATACTTAAATATACTATCATTTTGACATCCTAAAAAGCTTCCCATAATTCAAATTAGTAAGTGAGAAGAAATTAATATTATAATTTGATTTGATGTATTAGAAAGCATATATAGTCTTGGATATTTTTGAGCTATTTATTCTTGGTACTGACCTGGATAAGGAGGTATATTAACTATCTAGAAATCAAAAGCTAAATTTCTTTTGATCATTTAGAATATTGATTTTGTATAGTTGGGTGAAATAAAGCAGTTGCACATTTAGTTAAAATATTCCATGAAGATAAATTCCTTTACAATAGTAGCAAAAAATATTATAATTTATGTGAGTTTCTATATATGAAGTTAAAATTTAAAGGAGATATCTATAGAAGTGAATGATAAAAATGTTAAGATAAATGTAGACATTGTTGATGGATATAAAAACTTGAAATTAGTAAATTTCAATTATACCCTTTAATGTTTGATTACAAAACCATCACAAGCTTTGCTTCTATTAAGTCAAAGGTTTGAAATGTTGGATCCATTTATGGTTAAACAAATATATAAATATTCAATGATATAAATATTATGCTCATTTATAATTATTATTTGTGATAAACTAAATCTTGATCAAGTATTGATGGAATGGTAGTCCAGTGATTCATATATGTGTTTGAAAAGGATATTTCTCTTGAATAATACCCATGTATTGTTAATAACTCTATGTCTTTGCAAAGGGTATTCCCCTTGAGTAGGACCTATGTATTGTGAAGAAACTCTTTGTTCTAGAGTAATTATAAACCCAAAAAAAATCCCTTGTTTATTTTTCTTAAAATAAAAGAGAGTTATATTATAAGTCCCTTGTTTATGTAGAAAGATATAGTTTTAGCATTGCTAGAATTGTAGTAATGTAATGCAATGTCACTTTCATCGAGTGGTTAGGAGATGTGCCTTCTAAGTACATGGGGTTTCCCCATGAGAGTTAAAATTTCTAAGGTGATGGATGCTTGATTTTCATTCTATTTCTAAAATTGAATTTACGTCTATTAAATGTCTCCAAGTTAGCCTCTTATTTGTTTTATAGTTTTACTCACATTCATCCTATCCAACCAATGAGATCACAACAATTAATTTGCTACCTAATTATTTTTAAGTAACACATTGTGTTTTAATTTGTAGTGTAGGAATTGAATTACTATAACATTAAACTCAAGTCTAAGACTAGGTTGGGTTGGGTTGCACTAACTGGATGAACCATAATGAAATGAAATGGGGATTGAATTTGATAGTGGGAGTTGAAGTCAAGAAGAAAGGTAATGTTATTGAATTTTATCCCACATGTGTGTTGGGAGTGGTGAGAAGGGAGAAGAGAGCATATAAAAAGAATTAGGAAATGTAAGAGAAGGCATACTTATCTAGGTGGGGTCGATCAGTGATCAAGAAGGTTGATGGCTTATGGAGGGCAGCTTCATTACACTTTAAAGGGGGCTTTACCTAGCATATCCCATTGTGGAGAGTGCATGTTATAATTTTTGGTAGAGGGGCCACATGATCTGTGTGGCCCCCACATAATACAAATACCAATGCTAAGGTTAAGGTTCTCTAGTTCTCATTTTTAATGTTAAATCACATGATATACTAGTTTTTCTATGTTTAGGCAATCTTAGATGGGGTTTTTAGCTAATCATATACTCTTTAGTGATTTATTACAATAAATGACTTCATTTCATTTGATTTTACATGAATATAAATTTATTTCAAACCAATAGCTTCCTTTCTACATTTTGTTGTGTAGAAGAAGGCGTGGTGGTTTGAACAAGGTAAGGTTTTGTTATATGTTTAAAACAAGGTTATGTTTTATTTTGGTTCGATCAAGTGTGTTTGATACTAAGATATTTATATTTTTTATAAACAAGAAGGTTTGCTACTAAGAGTTTTATCTTTTGTTTGAACAATGAAGTTTGATACTAAAATCTTCCAGGCTTATACGTTCCATAATAATCTTAAAATACTAATCAATTTAAAGTTTCTATAGTTCATAATTGGTCACAAATAATCAAATGTTTCTAATAGTTTGAATCTCCTTAAAATCATTCATAAATAATACTTTTCACCATAGACTTGTGCAAATAATTAATGGGAACCTTAGCAAGAATCAAATTTCAACTAACACTTTTTTTTATAGCATGCATAATATTTAATATTTCTTGTATGTTGAGTCTCTCAAATTTTTGATTACTATTATTGTCTTTAGTATGCATCCAATGGATAGGTAAGTATGTAAAATGTGTTCTAAATTGTGTTTGATCCATCCATTTTATACAGCTCATAGTGTTTTTCAAGGAAATAATATGCATGGAATTATCGTCCACCACCATTTAAGTTGGGTTTCACCTTAATTTTGACATGGGTCCTAAACTTTTTTAGAATTTTGCATTTTCACTACAAATAATTTATCATGCAAATAAATATGTAACAAGAAAATGTGAGCATAAAGTCCTAATCTAGTCATCAAGCACTTTCCTAAACTTTTTTTTGTGCATCTTTTTTTTGCTAAAAATGTATCTTACAAATAAATATGTAACAATAAAAATGTAAGCATGAGGATCTATTCCACTCATCAATGCACTAGAAATAAAAAAATGAGATACTACATAGTCATACACTCATTTATTCCATATTATATTATTTTAATGCTACTAGTATCATAAACATATATTTTTTTAACTATTATAGTCACTAAAAAATTGGTGGTTGTTGATGAAACTGTTTGTATTTTTCTATTGTATAGCTCTATAAGTAGATACTAAATGTCATGAATCATATTACTATCTTATGTTTCAATACAATACTATAAAGTTTATATAGTTCAAATCCATAATAGAAGAATAATTTATGTCAACCAATCACCTCCTTTCATTATTTATCTATCCCTAAGTTAGAAGGATTTTCTCTCAATGTTCAGCATTGCAAATCAATTTATTAATGTGAGTTTTGTTACATATCACAAACAATAATATAAATAAATATTTCATATGTTTTATGAATCCCATCACACTAATTTATGGGTATTTTATATAGCCACATAATCTCCTACATACATTAATTTCTCAACAACACACCAAATCATTAAATGCATACACTATTCTAACATCCTATAACACAACACACTAATAACATATCACATTATCATTGAAATTCCAAAAACCTTATGTGATTTAAGACATTAAATATGAAATACATATAAAATTTTAATGACCTTTTCCCAATAGGTAGACTGATTCCCAAGTCCTACACGTAACATAAGTGATACAAAAATACATGCCCCTATACAGTTGCATTATATCATAGATAGCCTAAATGTGCAATAAGATCCCATGTGCACGGTCTATGCAAAATTATCTTAAATACATTGTTGCACAAAACCTCTCAAATGAACTTACGTATAGGTTCACAAGTTTCCTCATCCATAATTTACTAACCCCTTCATATTCTGAACTATACAAATCGAACAAACTACATGAAAGTGACTAGTAATGCCTGACTCATTACTCATTCTCATAACCACATGCAGTAATCTATCTTAAGTCTATCAACCTCCTCTTTTCTTGTTTAGTTCGTAGGAATTTATTATGTTGTTTCTTTATTTATTTCGTAATCCACTATAATACCCTAGCTTCTTATGGTATCCATAAACTTTAAACAGGCTTGCATATTTCTCATTAATTCAATCATGTTTGCGAGTCTTGTCACTCTATGCACTATAGGAAGTCTTGCATTGAAACCTATTTTGTGTGTAATTTCTTTGGAATTAAAGAATAATCAAGTGCTACACCTTTTACCCAACACACTCCATTGGAAGATGCCTTCTCTATTTTCCTCCCACTCACAAATGTAAAAAATAAAATCTTCGTATGCACTCATCTGAAAGGAATAAACATTTATCTGATACTAGATGATGTATTCATGGTCAAGGGTCTCAATAAAGAGATGCCTTAGACCATGTAACCTTGAAAATTAAACATGTAAAAAAATATAACAACAAAAACGATCATGTTATTTATTTAATTTTGATAACTAAAAAACTGCTTGCACACACTAAAACATAATACAATCTTAAATGAGACATGATACCACATCATATATTTGGATCTCTACTTGCTAACTTACAATTTTTGAAATTTTAGCTATATGTATCTCATATAAAACACTCAACTCACTATAAAATCTATGATTATTTTGTTTTCCTTTAACACAAGGGTAGGGGCATGTTTGTATAGGCACAAGACCAACTTACTTACATTAAGAATTCAATACAAGATACATTCCCAAGAACACATATCACATCATTCTCATGACACATCATTGTGTACCACAATCATTAAATATGCTTTATAAAATCGATGATCCATTACAAATCATAGTGTACCACACCATGGCATGATGTCATCCTAGACACGAGATCATAATAAAATTATGCAATGAACAATTTGTTTGAAGTTTGTAACTTGAAAGTCAATTCACAACAATTTTCATAGAAACTCTATGGGAATGAAACTGATGTGAATGTCATGTAACATCCTCCTTATCATACAATCGTGCACTAATGATCCAAAACAAGATAACAAGATCTTCCCCAGTTCAAGTCTCACATTAATAACCCAGTGTCACCAAACTTCAATTCCATTCTTTATGTATAATAAACAAATACCTTTAAACAAAATTACTAAATAGTTCAAATGTGATAATAATCTATGTGTGTTGATAAGGTTACATAGAACTAAAAACATGAGCATACAATGGCTTGTGTAAAATAATTTTAATTAAAAGTGAAGTTGGATTCTATTTTTCTACTAATATCATGATTGGATATGATATATCTACTTGAAATGTTTAGATATAATATATTAATTTGGAAAATTTCTATGTAATATTTTATTATTTCTCGAGGTGGTAGAGGAAACATTATTTTTATGAATTAATAGAGAATCTAAAAGATATCACTATAATTTATAATATTAATTTTTTACAAGTCTATGAAATAAGATTCACTGGTGAATTTACATAAAATATTAAACAAAGATTAATGGCATCAAAATGGCCACAAAAACTACTAAAGTTTATGTGAGTTCCTATAATGACGGTTCAATTTTAATGGAGATAGATATATAAGTGAATGAGAGAACATTTATTAAAAACATGTACATGATCGAGGGATGCAAAAGCTTAAAATTCCTAAATTTTAATTTTACCCTTAAATCTTGAATACCAAATCATCACAAACTTTGATCCTTTATCTACCGAGTCAAATTTGAGAGTATATCATTTCATTTATGGTTAAACAAACATTTAAATGTTCAATTATATCAATATTAATGTAGTGATTTTTTTATGATAAACTAAATTATGACCTAGATATATTGATTGAATGGAAATCTAATGCTTCACACATATGTTTGGAAAGGGTATTTATCTATAAGAGGACATACATATTGTGAAGAGAATGGTTTGTATTAAGCTTAACTATCGGATGTGAATCCATACTAATACCATCAAGCATATAATATGTGCTCAATGTGTTTGATATTTGTTGGATGATAAAATAATCTACCTCGCACATTTATTTATAGATTAATAAATTAAATCATTAGATAAATTGAAATGCATGACCAACTTCGAATGGATAAGAGTGAAAAAGGTGGAAGGTTTGGATGGGTGCAACACCTTTTCAAGGGGACCCAAACAAACATATTGAGAATGGATGAATGGACTTGATAGGTTTTAATACCCTACAAATGTTACGAGCATGGGACATGATAAGTAGGAGATAGAGTGGGGGTTGAAATGGGATGCATTAAAGGGGTTTCAAGCTTTAGAAATTTCCATAATGGATAAATAAAAGATCTTGAAACATAGTGGATACATATGGTTTTTTATTAGACAACTCTCATTGACATGGATATATGTGGATTTTCTTTAGCATAATAATCCATGATCTTTAATTTTTACTTTGTCTATGTTATTTATCTCATATATTTCTTATTTACATTCAATATTTTCATAAGAAATAACATGCATCTAAAATTAATGGTATTATATTACATGTGCAAATGATGTATAACACTCCTTCCCTTAATTACAGATGAATTTGGGTTGTGGTTTATTCATGTTGATGGCATGTCTTTTAATATATATTATAAAATATATAAGTTTGATGCATAATATGGATAATAATCATAGATACTGATGGAAAATCTTTCAAAGATCTAAACAAAAGATGAAGGTGACACTACGTTGACTTATAATTCCTTGCGTAACATTTAAAATGCAATTTCCATCATGATATAGTGCAGTTGAGGATTTATTTTGATGTATAAATTTGAAAATGAAATCTATCAACACAATGATAAAATAATTGGCAATGTTTGGATTAGAGATCTAAGTGACACCACGTCTACTTCTAAAATATTTTCTAATTTAAATGCAAATTTTCTCGAACTCATGACTTGATAAAAATATATTAACTTAGCACACAAATTTGTTATACTATGCTTTTTGAGAATCTACATATGTCACATTTGTATCCTTGTATCAAGGTAACTCTCTTTATGCACATAATCTAAGAGGATTTAAATGGTATATTGTAGTGAACTACTAGGCAAGTCAAGTATGCAGACATCATAGATCTCAATATAAATGGTGTGAGAAATATTTTTTGGTTTATTGGCATGAGTATGAAATACTTACATATATTATCACTTTGACAACATAAAAATATTCCCATAATTTAACATAGTAACTAAAAACCAAATATTATAAGTCGAGTTGATGTATTAGAAATCTTATGATGTCCTGGATAGTTTCTATGGGATTGTGCCCTATTTGTTGATGGGATAGAACAAGCATTTTTTAATGTATACAAAAATGAGTTTAAAATATTTTATGATGATTTATAATATTTATTTTGTATATATGGGTGAAATAAAGTAGTTGGACATTTAGTTAAAAGTTTCCACAAAGAGAAATGGATTTCCAATGGTAGTAAAAAATGTTATGATTTGTGTGAGTTCCTATACATGAGGTTAAGTTCTAAATGAGATATCTATATTAGTGAATGATAAAAATTGTAAGATAAATATGTACATTATTGATGGATACAAAAACTTGAAATTTTCAATTATACCCTTTAATGTTTGATTACAAAACCATCACAAGATTTTCTTCTATTAAGTCAAAGATTTGAAATGTTGGATCCATTTATGGTTAAGGTTTGAAATGTTGGATCCATTTATACATCATGAAAATAACACATCATTATATGAAAAAATAATTAAATACACTTTACAATATCAATTATCCATTACAAATCACAATGTAACACACCACAATAGGATGTCATCCTCGAAAACAACACGTAAAAAAATTATGCAGTGAACAAATTGTTTTACTATTGTAAATTAAAATTTAAATTGTAACAATTTGCATACAAACTCTGTGGGAATGAAACCTATGCGCTTGCCGCACAACATCCGCCTTGTCATATGGTTGTGCACCAATTCTCTAAAATAATATATCACAATCTTCTCCAATTTAAATTACACATTAATACTTCGGTGTCATGGGACTTCAATTTCATTCTCTATGCAAAATAAGCAAAGACCTTAAAACAAACTTTCCTAACACTTTACATGTGATAATAAGATATGTAAGCAAATAAGCTTGCACATAAATAACAACATGAGCACACAAGGGATTGTGCAAAATAACATCAATTATAAGTGAAGTTAGGTTCTGGTTTTCTACTAATATCACAAGTGGAGATGATGTATCTACTTGAATTATTTGGATATAATATAATATTTTGGATAATTTCTATATGATATTTTATTAGTTATCAAGGTGATAGAGGACACATTATTTTAATGTATTAATAAAAGATCTAAAAGATAACACTATGATTTAGAATTTTTTTTTTTTTTATAAGTCCATGAAATAAGATTTAGTTGTGCATTTAGTTACAATATTCCAAAAATATTAATGGCATCGAAATGGCAGCAAAAACTACTAAAATTTGTGTGAGTTCCTATAAATATGGTTCAATTTTAATGGACATAAATATATAAGTTAAGGAGAGAACATTTATGATAAGAATGTATGTGATTGAGGGATGCAAAAGCTTAAATGTGATGAATTTCAATTGTACCCTTATATATAGCTTAAAAGTACTAATGTATAATTTAAGCTTGCAAATATTTGCTATGTATTGTTTTACAACATTGATGCACAACCATATGACAATTAAGACCTTGTGTAAGAATTGCATATGATTCATTTGCATAGAATATGTATGCAAAGTGTTTCAGTTTGACTTGTGAGTTATAAACTTCACATAATTTGTTTAGTGCACTATATGAGCATAATATTGATATCATCGAACATTTAAATGTTTTTTTAACCATGAATGGAATCACATACTCTCAACTTTGTCTTAGTAGATAAAAGATCAAAGTTTACAATGATTTTGTATTCAATATTTAAGGGTACAATTAAAATTTACTAATTTTAAGCTTTTGTATCCATGGACTATGTACATGTTTGTCAATGTTTTGTCATTCACTTGTATATCTATCTAAATTATAATTGAACAATATTAATAGGAACTCACATTGATTGTATTAGTTTTTAGTGCCATTCCAATGTCATTAATTTTTGTGGAATCTCTTAACTAAATGCACAACTAAATATTATTTCATGGACTTATAAAAATATTAATATTCTAAATCATATTGAGATCTTCTATCACTTTAATTAATACATAAAAATAATGGTTCCTCTAGCACCTTGATAAATAATAAAATATCACATAGAAAGTATCCAAAATATTATATGATATCCAAACAATTCAAGTATATGCATCAGCTCCACTTATGATATCAATAGAAAACCAGAGCCCAAAAATTTTGTATCCATCAAAGACATACATGCTTATCATAAATATTTTGTATAAATGTAAATAAACACATTTCTCATCATGATGGTGTCACACCTACATTTTAGGCCATTTTAACATGTAATCAAATGCTTATGTTGCATTTCATGCATCAAAATATTGGACCAAATCATTTTTCATGAGAAATATGCTTCTTACTTCCTCTAAAACTCTAATTTGAATGAATTGGGTATCGCTCTTACACATTGCATAAGCTAGGGTCTGCTAGTCTTATATAGACAATGCAAATATAATACCACTAAAACATATACATAATTTGTACTCATATTTTACATAGACCATGCATTTTTAGTATGTAAATAATGTAAATATAGTACCTTGAAAACATATAAATGATTTTTATTCATCTATTGCATAGTCCATATATTATTAGGCATATAAACAATTTAAATATAGTACCTTGAAAACATATATATAATTTAAGACATTCCAACAACCTTCTATGATTTAAGACATTAAATATGAAATCATTGGAAAATTGTAAAGACTTTATCCAACAGTTAGATCCATTCATACAGCATACATGCCATACAAGTCACATAAAATTGCATGCCCCTATATAGTCATAATAGATAATAGATAGCTTATGTGCAATAAGATCCCATGTGAAATTATCCTAAATACATTATTGCATAAAACCTCTTAAATGAACATATGCTAAGCTTCATAGTTTCCTAGTGCTTAATCTATTGACCCCTTCATATTCACGAATACACACATTAAAATTTAACTTTGTATAAATAAGTAGGAATGCCTAACTTACTATTCATTCTCACAACTACACGCAAGAATTTGTGTTTAGGTCTATCAACCTCCTCTTTTCTTGATTGGTTATTAGGAACTTAAAATATTGTTTATTTGTCTCATTAATCATCCAATAAAACACCCCAACATCTTACAAACATCCATAAAATTTAAACAAGATTATGTATTTATCATCAATTCAACCAATTTTATGAGTCTTGCCACTCTAGGCACTTTGGGAAATATTTTAATGAAACCTATTATGTGTGCAATTTCCTTGGAATCAAAAAACAATCACTACACCTTCTACCCAATACACTATATTGGTATATGCCTTCTCTATTTTATTCCCACACACACAAAAGTAAAAACATAGAATCTATACTCACCCGCAAAAGGACTAAGGTGAGTGATTTGGTAAACTGATAGGAGATTAATTTAAAGTGAGGGAACACTTAAAAAATCATTGAATGTTCCAACACTCACTTCAACATAACCTCTCCAAAGAACCTTTTTAGAAGTGTCATCAACTATTTGTACAGAGGACATGTCACCTGGTTCCAAGGAACTAAACTCTATACCATTATCCTAACCATTCTCTTTTACCTTTTCTTTACCATGGTAATTTTCCTTAAAGGATTCATGGGTTGATGAAATCCAATTGGTAAAATTAGGGACAATGATATTGTGCTTCTTGAGCAGCATGTTAGTCAGTTGGTCATTCTGCTACTTCAAACATTTTCTTTCATCATGCTTTCTTAAGTAAAACCCACATTTGATCCTATCTTTCGTAGGCTTAACACTGGAAAAAGAGGTTTCATGTTTGATTTGTAAATGGAAGTATTTACATACTTATCTTGATCCTTTTTTTTTAATTTCTTATCTCTATTGTTTGAAGCCTTCTCTTTCTTAGCAAAAAGTGCATGAGATTTTGAGTACTTTACTGTTCCCATCTATATCAACTTGTCTTGCTCCCGAATCAAGTCAACAATAAAGGTATCTAAAGAAGGCCATGAAGCTCCAAGATCAAATTTTGTGGCATGGAAAGTGGACACAAATAAAAAATACTCTGAATTAATTTTAGAGAGTATCGATAGAATAAGTTGTTTGTCTTTCTTGTCAATTCCACATTCTTTCAACTGCAACCTGAGAAGTCAAAAATTGGTGAAGAATTCTTGTAGGGTGTCATAGTCATTTGGGATCAAACTAATGATCTCATTCTCCAACTCATATTCAATCATCACATCTTACTTTTTGAAGAGTATTTCCAAAGTGGTCCCATTTTAGTAGGTGTTTTGGTAGATTCTATGTGAAAGTGTAGATCAAGAGAGATAAAAAGACATGGTAGTCCACAAAATTTATCATAATGCTTGAACCATTTAATTTTTGATTCTACTACTAAAGGTTCAATCTCAGTGGCCATTATAACTTGATGATAACTCTTAAATTATAGAATTATTTCCATCATGGATTTCCATTCATGATAATTAAAAGGTGTGAGCATATTTATTGGACTTGAATACATAGTGTAAAAGGAAAATATATTGTAGAAGGTAAGGAAGAAATGTAGAAAAATAAAAATACATAGCACCACATAGTACCCCTTTATAGCTATCAGATTGACCCCATAAAATTTTAAAATACAAGCATGCTCATATAGACATCAGATACAACCAAGAATGCATCTTGAGCAATATGTGTGTAAGTATGAAAGAACTAGAGGGACATTAGACTCAGTCGATAATTCATATAAGAGTGTACAATAGTTAATTTTAAGTGAATGTTAGTGGATTTAATATTAATACCAATGCATATAGTATGAAAAATAATCACTTTTAAAGAAGACAACAGTCAAATTTGAGTTACTGATCAAAAGTTATAGCCATTTAAAAATCTGAGCTCACATGAAAACTTTGGGTGGAAAATATTTTGAATCAAATTTCCCCAAAAAAACTTGAGGCCCTTTGGAGAAAAATATTGATTTTTTTTAATCAATTTCCTCAAAAAAAAACATAAGGTCCTTGGGATAAAAAATTAAGCACTTTTGGGTTGGAAGTGATAGGGACTTATTTCTCATATGACCAAGGGTTAAGATCTATTTTGGTTGCTTCGCCCCCTTCCCTCTTTTGATTGATGTGGGAGTGAAATCATCTAAAAATATCTATAAAATTCAAATGAATAGTGACACTTTTCACTTGGTTAAATTTAAAGGCCTCATAGATGTCACAACATGCAAAGGGGGTGGTCAAAATTTGTAGGGGTTATTTGCACTACTGTCGGGTTCCACTAGACATGTTCGTAGGGTCATCAGGTTCTGATAGGCATGCTGGTAGAGGCATTGGAGTTTATAGGGTGTGTGAGCAGGGTTATTAGGATCTATCATGTAATTGAACAAGGGTGAAATTTTATTGAAAGGTGATTATCTGAAAAATAGCAAAAACTACCTTCAAGGATTGGAAACTCCACCAAAACTGGTAAACCCAAAAATATACATATTTGGTTTAGCTTATCCAAAAAATAAGAGAGACCCATTTTAGAACTCAAAAAATAAAATAAAAAACTTCATTTTTTTTCTTGATTTGAGAATTCCTATATACAGAAATGCATGAAATGATTAAAAAAAGCCCTAAAATCCTCTAAAAGTGGTTGAAAATCATTGTCACAAATCTAAGTCTTATTTATAGTTGATTTTAGGAATTTTATGCCTTTTGAATCTAATGGAACCATACATTTTGTGATTAGAGACTGAAGCTATATAGTTTACATGGATTTCTATGCAATCACACCAAACCTATGAAATTGTCAAAAATTAAAAAAAAAACCATCAAGAATGCTAGCAGGAAAGATCTCACTAAGGATCTTAAAAATAGTAAAGCAGCTATCATATCAGATATATGATACCATGTCAGATCAATCCAACATCTATGAATGTTATAGATGGCAAGAAAACCCTAGGAGTATGTGAGAGCAATGCAAAGTAAAAGTGAGCTTCATAAATGTTCATTAAATGATTCATTACTCAAAAGTTACAAAGAAGGTACATTATATAGTGAAATATTATATCACCATAAAGGTAAAACTCAACTCACAATTATTAAACATATTAATTGTATTTCACCTAATGACCTTAACAACCATAAGAAAGTTGACTAATAAATGTGTAGATAAAATTGAAAGAAGGAAAAATCCTACACTAACAAAATCATCACAAAATTTGATCCTTTATCTAATTAGTCAAATATGAGAGTATATGATATAATTCATGATTAAACAAACATTTAAAGATTTAATGATATCAATATTATGCTCATATAGTGGCTTTGTTAATGATAAACTAAATTATGACCTAGAAGTATTGATGGTGTGGAAATTCAATGCTTGACACGTATGTTTGGAAAGGGTATTTTTCTTGAAGAGGACCTACATATTATGAGGAAGATGGCTTATATAAAACTTAACTATCAAATTTGAATCCATACTAATACCATCATGCATGTAATATGTGTTCGATATGTTCGATATGTGTTGTATGATAAAATAAGCTACCTCACACATTTATGTATAGATAAATAACTTAAAGCTTTAGAAAAATTATCATGAATGATCAAATTTGAATGGTAGGAGTGAAAAATGTGGAAGGTTCATATCGGTGTAACTGATTTTAAAGGGGATCCAAGCAAACATGTCAAAAATGTATGAATGGGCTTGATAGGTTTAAAGGCCATAAACATTTTGAGCATGTGACAGGATAAGCGAGAGATAGGGTGGGGGGTGAAAGGGGATACATGAAAGGGAATTAAAGCTTTATAAATCTCCACTATAGATAAATAAAATATCTTGAAACTTAATGGATACAACTCTCATTGACATGGATATATGTGGATTATCTTTGGTATAATCATCCATGATCTTCAATTTGGATTTCTTATATATTATCTCTATCGATATATCTTATTTTTTTCTTAGTTACATTCAATATTTTCATAATAAATAACATGCATATAAAATTAATGATGATGTATAACACTCCTTTTAATTATAGGGGAATTTGGGTTGTGGTTTATTCATGTTGATGGTATGTTTGTTAATAAATATTATAAAATATATAACTTTTGTGCATAATATGGATATTAATAATAGATACCAATCAAAAATACTTAAAAGAGTAAAAAAAAAGGTCAATATGAAACTATGTTGACTTCTAATTCCTTGTGTTTAAAATGTAATTTTTGCTCATGATATAGCATAGTTGATGATTTATTTTGATGTAGGAATTTGAAAATGAAATCTATCACCACAATGATATAAAAATTTGATAATCTTTGGATGATAGGTCCAAATGACACCACATCTACTTATAAAATATTTTCTACTTTGAAATCAAATTTTTATGAGCTAGTGGCTATAAATATTTTCTACTTTGAATGCAGATTTTCACGAGCTCGTGACTTGATAGAAATCACCTAATTAAGCACACAAATTTGTTGCACTATGTTCATTGATAATATATGTATCTCACATTTATATCCTTTTATCAAGGTAAATCTCTTTATGTACATACTCTAAGAGGATTTGAAGGGTGTATTATAGAGAACTACTAGGCAAGTCAAGTATGCACATGCCATATATCTCAATCTCAATTGTTGGAGAAAGAGTTTTTAGACTATAGGCATGTGTATGCAATAATTAAATATAATATCACTTTGAAAACCTATAAATCTTCACATAATTCAACTTAATAAGTGAGAAGAAACAAATATTGTAAGTTGAGTTCATGTATTAGAAAGCATATGTAGTCTTGGATAGTTTCTATGGGATTATGCCCTATCTATAACAAGCATTTTTTTTAATGTATAAACAAACAAGCTAAAAGATTTTATGAGGATTTAGAACATTGATTTTGTATAGTTAGGTGAAATAAATCAGTTGCACATTTATTTAAAATATTCCACGATGAGAAATGGATTTGTGATGGTAGCAAAAAATGTTATGATTTGTGTGTGTTTCAAATTTAAAAGAGATATCTATAATAGTGAATGATAAAAATGTTAAGACAAACATGTACATTGTCGATGGATAATTTTTTTGAAATAAGTAAATTTCAAGTAAAGCCTTTAATTATTTATTACAAAACCATCACTTTGTTTTATAGATTTACTCACATTCATTATATCTAGTTGTTGAGATCACATAAAACATGAAGTTGTTTTGTTGTGTGTTAAATGTCGCTTTCACCAAATGGTTAAGGCATGTGCCTAATAAGTACATGGGGCATCCCCATGAGATTTAAAATGTCTAAGGTGACAGATGATTGCTTTGCATTCTATTTCTAAAATTGAATTTACGTGTGTTAAATGTCTCCAAGTTAACCTCTTGTTTGTTTTATAGTTTGACTCACATTCATCCTATCCAACTGATGAGATCACATCAATAAATCTGCTACCCAATTATTTTTAAGTAATATATTATGTTTTTATTTGTAGTGTGGGAGTTGAGTTACTATAACATTAAAGTCAGGTCTAAGATTGGGTTGGGTTGGGTTGCACTAACTAGATGAACAACAATGAAATGAAATGAAATGGGGAATGAATTTGATAATGGAAGTTGGAGTCAGGAAGAAAGGTAATGTTATTGAATTTGATCCCACATGTGTGGTGGGAGTGGTGATAAAGGAGAAGAGAGCATATAAGAACAAGCAGGCAGTGTGAGAGAAGGCATACTTATTTGGGCAGGGTCAATTGGTGATCAAGAAGGTTGATGTCTTATGGAGGACAATGTCATTGCACTTGGAAGAGGGATCTGCCTAGCATCTCCCATTGTGGAGTGCATGCCATGATTTTTGGTATAGAGAGCTCACGTTTGCGCGGCCCCTAGATAATACAAATACCAATGCTAAGGTTAAGATTCTCTAGTTCTCATTTTCAATGCTAACTCGCATGATATACTATTTTTCCTATGTTTAGGCAATCTAATGATGGGGTTTTTATCTAACCATATACTCTTTAGTGATTAATGCCAACAAACAGCTTCATTTCATTTAGTTTTAGGGAAATTTCCTATTCTGTTCCATACACAGTCACTTCAAGAAAAACTAATAGGTGTTTTGAGTACCCTTTTCCATGCCATTGCTTCACACAAAAACTTGGGTTAGGTTCCTTAGTAAAATCTTGTGCCTCTAGGCTTAACTGACTCTCTAATTATCCCTCCAAATGCACAAAGCTCCAAGGTTTGACCATTATGTAGATACTTTGACCAAACCAAAATTAATTTGACACTCAAGAATATTAGATGTGTTCAAATCTCATAAGGTTGTAGTATAATGCTAAGTGTTCGATGAAATGTGGAGTTCATAAAACAATACACCAGTCTGCAGACAACTGTGTAATAAGTCACAGTGATCCAACAGCGAGGTAACAGAGTTTGTTTATAAAGATTCTTTTGTTTGATCAGTAACTAGATTTACTTGTGTGTTTTAAATCCCTTACAACCCATGAAGCGGTTTTCAAGTGTTGATGAGGAAAGCTCAAAGACAGACCGGTAGATGACAATAGTTTGCACACAGTCAAAGTAATTCTTGGTAGCAAATATGGTACAGACGTGTTATAAGTGGTAATGGTTGAATGCATAAAGTGCATGATAATCATGTAAAGGTTCTCCAATGATCAGCTTGGTTCGAAACTCTTTTCGAAAAGAAAGAAACCAACAAATTCCTTGTCGGGTCCAAATAGTCCTGTGACTGTATGCATAAGAGATGCAAAACGTGGTAGTGCCAACTACAGAAGCTATACACGGAGATGTAAATGTGAGATGTCAATGTCTTTAGAAGTTGTGGGAAGGTCGAGACATCATTCTGTCTATTTGCAAAAGCGTGCAGTTCAGGGAGTTAGATACAGTCCCTGCGCTGTGCAAGCGTATTGAAATGACCGTGCAAACCCCATGATAAATCGAATCATAAATCTGATAAACTTTTATAGTTTTTGGTAAGTGCAAGAGGTTGATTATATGTGTTTGAAAATGAAGAAAGCCTTTATGTTGTGGTCTCAAAGCTCTGAGTACAAATTATTTTACACAGTTTGCTTAATATTCTGTATTGCCTGTAAGGGAATATTCGGAACTCGAAGTGTGGGATTTTGATAACGGATCTCAATTGAATGACAATTGATACTTAGATTGATAAGATGTTTTAGCCACATTATCAACGTCCTTGGAACAAGTGGTCATTGAACCTTTCAATAAGGAAAGTTGTGAGATTTTTAAGAAGAGAAAAGGTTGGAACTGTTTAGACTAATGATAGATTGTATGGAAGAGGTATATAAACACAAGGTAAAGGAATGAATAATTTGGTTTTACGAGTTTGTGAACAGATAACAAGAGGCATAGAGTCAAAAGGATCAAGTGACTTAAGGCAAGGTAAACAGAGAGTTCAGATCTAGTTTGTATTTTGGCAGAGGCAGGTGGTATGAAAGAATGAATTGTGTGTTTTTATAACATTGATTAGAAATGTGACAAGCCCTTTGCATCACATAAACTTATTTCTTTTAAGTATTATAGTCTCTTAAAAAAAAATGGTGGTTGTTGATGAAACTGTTTGTGTTTTTATATTGTATAGCCTTATAAGTAACTATACATGACATGAATCATATTACTATCTTCTATTTTAATACACTACTATAAGATCATATAGTTCAAGTCCATAATAGCAAAAGCATTCATGCTAACGAATCATCTCCTTTCATTATTTATCTATCCCTAAGTTAGAAGGATTTTCTCTCAATGTTCAACATTGCATATCAAAATATTAATGTGAGTTTTGTTACATATCACAAACACCAATACAACTAGATAGTTCACAGGTTTTATGAACACACTATAAGCACAATAACATCTTCTCAAAGAATGAAAAGGTCATGTATGCCTACAACTGCAATGATGATGAATTAACTATATGATGCCCCCTCGAGAGAACGATTGGCACAAGTAGGTCGACAGACAGTCCCTTCAAAAGAAGGAAGTGAAACGAAGGGACCAAAAAAAGGAAGATGATGGGGTGAAAACATGATTAGTTTGAAAAAGTAGTCAAAAGCATTGAGAATGCAAGTGGGACGATGTACAATGGTTTGCCCAAAGGCAGTTATAAGCATTGTACCCTAATAGTGGCAACGTGGTATGATAACACAATGATTTGCCTAAAGACGGTTATAATCATTGAGAAGATGGAGTTGTCCCAGTTAGGACAGACAAAAAAGATAACATGCCCTTGTTTGGGCATATAAAAATTAAATTTGGTGAGAACATAATGATTTGCCTAAAGGTGGTTATAATCATTGAGAAATGCAGGTGAGACGACGTACAATGATTTGCCCATAGGTAGTTATAATCATTGGACCCCGATTATGGAAAATATGATTGATTGGCTGATGATGATGGTAACGTAACACAAAGGGTAATGATGAATTGGAACAACCTATTAGTAGGGAGATGCTCATCTGAACTAACAAAGGTTGAAATTATTTCATGGTTAATTACTCTATTTGGGATATGATTGGGATGTCGGTTCCTAGGAGATGTTGATACCACCCTTGCTAAGTAGACTTTTTGAAGCTAATTTTTGTTGTAGCAATTGACGGTGAGCCTCATGATAGAACACTATGAGGACTAGGCTGAAATATACACAAAGACTGGCTCCTGAAATCCAATACCCAGTAGAAAACAATGCACCAATGATAAAAACCATGATGATAATGTAAACACATGAATATGGATGGATTCAAGTATAAATGCGTAAGGAATCACCCAATGAATGTATATAAATTGAATCGAGGTGACAGTGTTGAAAGCAAAAAAATAAGCACACAAACAATAAAGTAAACAAGCCGAAACAAACAAAGAGACAAATAATAGTTAGTCATAATGTTAGTACAAACAACATGACTTAAACGAGACAAACATTGCCCCTAGAAAATAGGTGACAACTTAGCAAACAAACATGATATGAGAATACAAGAAAAGGAAGGGGATAACTGAGTTATCTCCATATGTAATAGGCAAGTGGACACTGCCTACATAGTTCCATGGATGTAATATCCAACAAAAACTTTAGGCCAAATGTAGTTCTCTCAGGGAATGAGAATAAAATGATAACCGATGAAAACAAACAGAATGGATGTGATAGAAGAATAGGAATGGTCTTTCAAAATGACAAGTGCATGGGAGAAAAGGCCAAAAGGATGGGAAAACTAAGTGACAAGTGATTTGCTTGCAACTTAGTAAGGGTTTCCAGAATCCTTAAGGCAAATAAGTGGTCAATGTTGTTGGTTTTTTTCTAACGGTTTTAAAAATGTTTTTAGAATTTTTAGAGTGTCTCAACTCAATCGAGAATGACAAGACACATAATGGTTCAAGCTCATAAAATGGTGAGAGTGTTACTTAGGTTGCTCACAAAATGGCAAGAGTGTGACTTAGGTTACTCGTAAAATGGTGAGAGCATGGTTTAAGTTGCTCACAAAATGGTGAGAGCATGGCTTAGGTTATTCATAAAATAGCGAGAGCATAGTTTAAGGTGACTGAACTGACCTCAACAAGTATCGATCACTACCTACATAGTCCCAAAGAAGGACCTCAAGTCACTATAGTTCCACCCAACACAAAAGGTGGGGAGAAACTGACTAGGTCTCAACAAGTTCTCAAATTTGACAAATGGCCAGTCAAATGAAAACAATGATGGCAAGGTGATGTGCCAATGCATGATAAACAAATAAATGTCGCCCCTAGTTTTCCCATAGGTGGTGATAAATAGGATACAATGGCATAGATCAATGACACTAATTTTCTCATAGGTGGTTATAATTAGTATCAATATCGGTGAACACTAATTTACTCATAGGCGGTTATAATTAGGTTCACATAAACTAACTTGATATAAGATGGAAAATGAAAGATAGCTTTCCAGATCAATTGTCACACTATTTTCATAAAATGTCATTGTAAACATGGATTTGATTGATTATTGAAACTTGATCAGAATCTTCTCACAAAAGGTGCGAAAAGAACCAAATGAACCAAGATCAAATTAGGATTAGGTAGGATGACTAAAAATAGGTTTTGGTCTAGATAGGAATGGTATGGTAAGATGTTATGGTTTTGCTTAGGATAATGATGGTTTTTGATAGATTGGATAAAATGGTAAGAGGGTTACCCCCAAGTGAGAAGGTGATTGGCTGGGATATGTGACAATGGTATATGATTTTGTTGCTCTTGTTGAGATGGAGATGCACATTCTATTCCGCAAATGATACAAACAAAATAACCAATCATGTTAATTTTTATCCTACACCTCATCTAAATAGCTTCTCTATCAAGCACTGGCTGCAGATTTAGTTGTCAAGAATGCTTTTGTGATCTTCATTGGTCATTAATTCTTATTCCTTCAAGCGTCGAGACAAGGTATCTTTGTAGCCTCTACAAAGGAAAGTGTCGTCATAGATGGTAAATATGGATAAATAATGGATGATAGGTTTGATGGGGAAATGGAAAGATGGAGGATAATGGAATGTGTAATGGTAGGGAAACAAATGAAGATCAAGACTTTCAGTCACATGTAATGTTGCTAATCCCAGATTTGACATAACATTAGATGTGGTGGGGCTGAAGAATTTTGAATATTCTCTTGATAAGACCACCAATTTTTTTTGTTGTTTGATCTTGAGAGTAGTAATAATCTAATTAGACTGTAGATTGGAAGCTATTTTGATTTGATCTTGAATAATGTATTCATTAAGCAGTAAAGAAATTTTGTGCTCAACTATTAATGTCTCGATGAGGTTTTTACCAATGAATTTATCTTGATTATCCTATAGTGCCTCTAAGAAGGTTTTACTAAGGAATGTTTACTTTTGACTTTGATTGTCTTCTAACACTTTCAAAAAAGTTTCACTAGAAGATGTTGAGTTTAAACTTTGATTGTCCCCTAACACCTCCAAAAAGGTTCCACTAGGAGAGTGTTTTTATGCTATATGAATGTGGTCTTGGCCTCCTTTCTCTTCTTCAACTACTATGTCACCATGGATGCAGTTCAACAAAGTGTGATTTAGTCTGTCTCAATTAGCACTTGTGGGAGATGGAATGTCAATAATATGGCTATGTTAGTTGGTGGTAATGGCATGTGAAATGATAATGGAATGGAGGTTGGCATCACAATCTTCATATAAGATACTAGGAGAGCTTGTATCAAAGTTGAAGTACTCATCCTCAAAAACCATAGAAGGATCACAAATGTATTTGTACTAATTTTCTAGGCATGCATAACCAATATTATAACAATCATGAACATATTTTATTTCTGAATCTGATCTTGACTCAAGGGACTCTGAGTCTGATGTTGAGACTGATGTTGATTCTAATTGTGATGCTAAATTTGATGTTAGTTCAAAAATAGAACCTAACTCTAACTCTAATTCTTCATCTGATGGGTACTCTATTACAATGATGTCTTGTTGAATGTTTGGTATTGGACAAGTAATGAACTATGATGGCATAATGGGCTCCATAAAAACTAGCTTGTCAAAGTGGGACTCCTCTAGAATGGGAAAAATGTCAAGAGACAACTCCTTAGAGACTTGATTTTCAATAAGAGGCTCTTGAGAAATAGGCATATAGTCAAGGTAATGATTTATCTAAAGGCGGTTATAATCATTGAGAAGTGACTTAACAAAACTAGCTCATCAGAGTGAGACTTTTTGACAATAGGTATAGGATTGAAAGGTGATTCATCACAGGTTGACTTATCACAAATGGTTTTTTCAACAAAAACATCTTGGATTGGTTAGTTCTCTTGGCCTTGGTTTCCAATGAGTTGGAAAATACTAGTTTTGAACACAGTTTGGTCTTTGAATGACTGGTTGGGTTGAGGGATTGATTGGATTGGTTTTCTAAAGTGGGTAACTATTGGTAATGGATGAAGAATGATCGGTGGTTGGATAATTATAGGGCATTGTGAAGCTTGGTTATTCACATAAGCCAAAGGACTAGGTCCTGGTATAGAAATGGTATGGCATTACAGAGCCTGATTACTCGTACAAGCCAAAGGATGAGGTCCTAGAAGGATAAGTTTGGGGTACTGTGGATTTTGGTATCTCTCACAAGCCAAAGCATCTAAGTCCTCCTCATAAACCATATCATCCCAATCTTTAGTTGGATCATAAGTTAGTTTTTTACTGTGTTTCGTGTAATGATTATCATAAAAAGGGTATGGATTTGTATCCTAAATAACATTATCTATATTTGGGTCTTCAACAAATTCATCCTCACAAAAATCTTCATACTGATCAAGGTCTCATGTTGGATCGTAATCAAGCATTTGGTTATAATCAATTTATGCAACTATTCTATTATAACTTGGATTATATGTGACTCCACTAGAAGTGTAGCTAAACATATCTACATTAAAGATAAAATATCTAAAAACAAAAAGGCTTAGAGTTATACAAACTCTAAAAAACTATGTCCAAAGGAAAAATAGTCCAAACTTAGTCTAACTTGGTCAAAAGGGTGGAGCTCTATCTCCAAACATTGATTTGGTCAAGGAGTTGTATCTCCAAAATGGTTTGTGCTAAGACTTGGCATAAAATAGTCTAACATCAAATATCATACACACAAAAAGTCAAGCATCTGAATAAAAATTGGAATGTCAAAAGTCTAGGTCAAAGTGTTCCAAACAAGGTCTAAGCTAAGAAAGGGAAAAGAGTCGCTAGGTATTTTGTCCAAATGCAGAGTCAAAAGCTAGGCTCAAACAGGTTGTGCTAAGACTTTCAGCCAAATGACATCAAAAGACAGGCTTGAAATAAAGGATTAATGTGAATTTTATCTAATCTAATAAGTTTGGAAAAAAAATTGACATAGACCTGACACATTGAATCAAACATAAACATGACCAATTGGCATAAGCTAGAAGGCAAAAGGCTCTTGAATAAAGGTTGTGTTCTCCCAAACAAAAACATAAACAATGATGAGGATAAGCTCTGTGAACAAACAAACTAGATAAAAGTTTTCAAATTGAGGTAATCGATTAACCGAAGTTATGCAACTCAAAAGATAAAGATCTATATATCAGCCCCATGAATTGAGACCTAAATAAAAATCAATTAATGTTTGAATCTAAACTTGACAAGGTTAATTAAAAACTCAACATTAAAAGCTAGGATTTGACCAAACAAGCTAGACAAGATTGGATAGCATGACGATGCATAAACAAGGTTCAAATAACTGATGTGACATGGTTTAAAACAAATATTTTTTTAGCATAATGATGTAGGTAGCATAACGATACCCATCTTAAAAAAGTAACAGACACATAAACATGTCTAGAACAATTTTAAGGCACAAGTGTGGTATAAAATGGATAGCATAACACCTCTTTAAACAAAAGAGTGGCATACAAATGAATTGGTTTTGATGTGGTATATAAACAAACATAATAGTTTTAGTCTCAAAACACTAAGCAAGAAAATGACAAAATACAAGTAAACTTTCTAAATTCATATCAAGAGTGTGGCAAAGTGGGGTTGATTAAAACTAATTGGTTTTTGAATGTTCTAGATGTATGAATTACCTACTGACTTTCATGACATGATGCAAAATAAACACACTTTAATTGGGTATCCATGGCATTTGGCTTGTTGTAAAAAGATCTTGTCTTTTTTGCAACCACTACATCCATTGCTTGTTCAATGTAGTGCGATGTTCAAAGTGTAGATACATCCCATGTGCAACTCCAACACTAGAAAGTAGTTTAACCACTCAAACCTTTGATCCTAGTGGGAGTGATGAATTCAGTGTCGAGAGATTAAACCCTGGGTCAAAGCTTTCCTATAGAACTTGCGGGAGGTAATGAATTCCTCCTCACAAGCCAAATTTGTATACAATAAATGACTTAAAATAGAAAGACTTTATGATCGCCTTAAGATAACCTAATACTATTACGAGTTTTTAGGGATGGCTTTAAATGACATTTTTTTTATGCCTTGGACTCAGCTCAAAGTGCGATGAGATGGTAATTTTGATCCTAAAAGTTCCCTAAAGAGGATGGATGGGAGAGCATACATGCACGTCTTTTTTTATTAAAACACACAATCAACAAGTAAGCTTACAAACAATTGAAGTGAGGTAAATTTGTTACACCAAATTGAAAATGTTTGATTAGATTTGTTACTAGCCCTTTGGCTTTAGTATAAAAATGGAAAATATTTCACAAAATAACCATATGAAGTAATAAAAACCTAAGTTCATTTTAAACCCAAATTAAAAATTCAAGACTTAGCTTAGATTCATGATTAAAACACCAAATTGAAAATGTTGCAAGACTTATGATGTGTTTTAAGAACTAAATGAAAATTACCTAAGACTTAGCTAAATCTTAGGTTCATTTTAGGCACCAATTCAAATTGTGAGAAACATGAAATGTTCATTTTAAGCCAAATTTGAAGTGTGCATAATTTTTGATCAAGTTCTTTTTAAACCCAATTTGAAAGGTGTGTGGTTAGTCAAAAGCATTTAAATCTACTTCCAAACTACCCCCTTAACCTAAAAAAACAATATCACAATGGCTTTCTTTGAAGCACTTAGGAGTTTGAGCAAATGACATTAAGAATTTAAATCTCAAGTTGGCAGTCGAGTGGGGTTGACAGTCGAGTTGGGTTGATAAGTGAGTTGGGTTGATAGGTGAGTTGGGCTGACAGACGAGTTGGGTTAGTAGGTGAGTTGGGCTGGCAGGCAAGTTGGGTTGACAATCAAGTTGGGTTGGTAGGTGAGCTGGGCTGGCAAACAAGTTGGGTTGGTAGGCGAGTTAGGTTAATAGGCGAGTTGAGTTGGATAGGTGAGTTGGGCTGCACAATCTCAAAAATAAAATCATGGCTTAGGAAAAATAGATTTTTGATTAAATTTTTATCTTGTTTGCCTCTACACTCCAAGATCCTACATGATAATGGTTAGTATGTTGCTTGTAGGTGCAATTTGACCAAATTTGTGAGGTTAGGTCTCACCGAGCGTGCCATTTTTTATCATAGAATTGCAATAGTGTAAGATTAGTATGGTGTTAGTGAATGAAATCAAATCCAAACAATGAACACACTAAGTTAACACCCTAAGCCTATCTCAAGGGGGGAGCATATTAATAAAACTAAATGAGAAATACAACTAGAATGCAAAGACAAATAAATCCTTCACCTTCCTTGGATGCTCCAAATAGCTTATTGAAGTGGCTTGCTCGGCTTGTGTTCAATGAGTCTTCATCAAAGGAGGCGTGGCTATCTCCTCTACTCCTTGGCACCTTTGTGATGGCTTTGACTTTGGCTTGGATCAAGAATTTTGCATTATAACACTAATTGCAATGGCTTGTGGAATTATTTGTGCATTATAACATCCAAGCTTAAAATTCATATTCATGACTCTTCTATTTATAGATTTTTAAAATAGTTTAGGGTCAACCATGACCATCCAACTCAAGATTGAGATGTGTGGCCATGAATTAATCCAAATTATGTAATTAAATTCATAACTATCCTCCATAAATATTTGGGAAGAAGGGGCATTTAAGAGACATGGAAGGCATTGATGAGGCATGGGAGGGTCTTAGTGAGGCATGGGGTGGCTTGATGAGATATTTTATGCATTTATGGCCTAGAGATGTCTTTTCAATAAATGATGTCATTTGATGATGCAGATATTCAATATCAATTTTTAAAAATAAATATTCAAAAAATTTCATGGAAAATTAACTTAAGCTCTTGATTTGGTTTAATTAGCCTTAAACATGATTAGTCAACTTTGATGCAAAACCTTGGCAATTTGTGCACAAATTAATCAAATTGGTCAAAATGTCATATTATTGGCTCAAAATTTGACTATATTGGAATTGAGAGTCAATGTTATATGTTTTGAAACCATTATCCCATTTAGGATGTTGCCAATGCAAAATAACAAAGACACGTCTTGTACAAGAAATTTGATAGAAAAGAGCAATCCAGAGCACCCAGGTGTGAAAATATCATTTTGACTTGAAATGATCTTATCAAAGTTAGTTGCTTTATAAATTGAATTGCCCTATTTAATGATACTCTAGCAAAAATCGGCACTTGAATATAAAATTTTCAACTCTTTTAATGTATTTTAATGTTTTTAGGCCAAATTGTGCATTTTGATAAAAATTGGTCAAAAGCCTGGTTGAAGGTTATCAGTGGCCAGTTTTAAGTGTCTACACCCATCACACTAATTTAAGGGTATTTCATATAGCCACACAATCCCCTACATTCGTGAATTTCTCAACAACACACCAAATCATTAAATGCATACATTGTTCTAAATCCTATAACACATCACATTATCATATTAAATGAAATTCCAACAACCTTCTGTCATTTAAGACATTAAATATGAAATAGTTGGAAAATTGACATGTCTTTTTCCAATAGCTATACCCATTCCCAAGGCCTGCATGTAACACAAGTGATGCAAAAATACATGCCCCTATATAATCACAATAGATCATGGATAGCCTAAATGTGCAATAAGATCTCATGTGCACTATTTATGCAAAATTATCCTAAATACATTGTTGCACAAAACCTCTCAAATGAACTTACACAGAGGTTCACAAGTTTTCTCATGCTTAATTTACTGACCCCTTCATATTCTTGACTATACGAATCAAACAAACTACATGAAAGTGACTAGTAATCCCTGACTCATTACTCATTCTCACAACCACATGCAATAATCTATCTTGGGTCTATCAACCTCATCTTTTATTGTGTGGTTCTTAGGAACTTATTCTATTTTTTCTTTATTTCTTTCCAAATCCACTACAATACCCTGACATCTTACAGTATCCATAAACTTTAAATGGGCTTTCATATTTCTCATTAATTCAATCATGTTGTGAGTCTTGACACTCTATGCACTCTAGATAGTCTTGCATTAAAACCTATTTTGTGTGTGATTTCCTTGGAATTAAATAAAAATCAAGTGCTACTCCTACCCAACACATTCCATTGGAAGATGCCTTCTGTATTTTCTTCCCACTTGCAAATATAAAAAATAGAATCTATGTATACACTCATCCAAAAGGAATAAACATTTATCCAATACTAGATGATGTAGTCATGGTCAAGGGTCTCAATAAAGAGATGCCTTAGACCATGTAACCTTCATAATTAAACATGCAAAAAAATGCAACAACAACCATGTTATTTATTTGATTTTGATAACTAAAGCACTGCTTGCACACACTATAACATAATGCAATCTTAAATGAGATGTGTTGCCACATCATATATTTGGATCTCTACTTACTAACTTGCGGTCTTTAAACTTTTAGTTATATGTCTTTCCTATAAAACACTCAACTCTCATGTACCAACCCCTCAAGTTGTACTTAAAATAATGTAGTATTTTTTTTTTTAAACTAATTACTTAACATTCATTCACTCAAGCCATAGTTATATTAAATAACTTAGCCAAACATATAATCAACTACTTAGAAAAATAATAATTCTGATATTGAATGCAATATAATATGTTACGATTGCGAAGTAAGTAAATATATTAGGACTCAGTCATGACTGGTCCACTAATATAGTAATTGATGTCCAAGTAAATACAAATAAAATACAATTACATTTTCAATAGGAATTTAGCCTTAATATAATAAATATATACCAAGCCCTCTGGAGCTCGAGTTAAACTAACTTGTGTATCACTGAATTTCAAGTGTAGTCTCCAAGTAAATAGCATTGATGTAGGGAGGATGAGCATCATTCGAGTATTTTTCCACACCAACTACAGACCAATAATCTCTTGCACAATTCCCTATCTTGGAATGGCCCTCCCTTCATGAATAGGTAGCTAGAATGGTGCAGGAATCCAAAAAATAAGCAAGTACCCAAGTGTGTATGATTTTTAAAACTAAACATGCAGTGTATCATAAAAAAACCCATTATATTGCAAGATATCACACTGATATGTAAATCATACATAGCAAAATATAATGTCTCATTATACATTATTTAACCACAAGATTCATACTAATTACTTCCTCCTATCAATCATATCACTTCACATGCTAAAGATAGGAGTAAATAAAGTGTACATAAATTTTATCAATGCATGAATGAATCTTACATTATTATTTATTCCAAACCAGGAATAATACCTATAGTTTATACCACCTGAGTATAATTCACATTACAATAAGATCCAAATAGGTACACCTCATGATATTCTATAATATCATAGTCTAGTGTTCTAAGACATAACTACTAGCTTTCCCCCAATCAGTTATACAAGTAGTCATAAATATAAATAATCATAAACTTTTATTCAAGCAAGTACTTATAATAAAGCAAGTCATATAAGCACATAAAATTCTAACCCAACATTCATTTACACTCTCAAAGTTGTATGCATGCATACATGATGTCATATTAATTATTTCAAAACATATTGTTCAAGTAATAACCAACATATAAATTTAATCAATCAACATATGTGAGAGTCCAGGCATACAACTATAGTATGTACCATCCTAGCATATATATTTAAGCTGAAGTATTTTATGATATCCCATACTATCATAGTTCATTATGCATGAGCACCCTATTCTAACATGAACAATCAATCACTCAATCAATATTACACTATAATTATTTAGATAAGCAAGTATAGGATTATACCACCTAGATATATCTTAAATTATATTGCACAATAAGAATCAGATAAAAACATAATCTCTAGGCACACATCATGATGCACTATTTTATGTTATAATAGTCTAATTACTTTTACATATAAATACTTTCACAAATATGTACTACACAAAGGTTTTCAATACTAAAAACATATATATGACACAAGTCAAGGTTTCACAAGATTTTTTAAACAGAACTTCCATAAACCTATAACCTAAGTATTGTATCCAAATAGACCTCTCTAGAAATCAAGATTTCATTCTCGTTAATTACAATTATCTCTTAACATAAAATAAAATAACCTCTATTTCAAAACCATCATATTAAGCATTCACGAGTTTTTTTTAGGTGTCTCAACTCTACAGAATCTAGGTTCATGCGTTTAATTATACAAGCTAGATCAAACACATACAATCTTTCTTAATAGCTACTAACATGCACTTATCCATCAAAAGTATGGTTGAACCTCATTTATTGGTTTATTTTATAATCAATATCTATGACAAGCAAGTAAATCTACCAATCAGGTAATATGCAAGTCATTAAAATTTTTATTTATCTAAACCTATGTTAAACATAAAATTAACATCTCTATAACCTAAGATCCTTCCACCTTAAGTTTGGCCCTCATCATAGCTCAAAGAACCATAAGTAAATCAAGGTAAGGGTCTACCCAAAATATTTATAATTTATAATTTTTTTCTCACTCTTTACTAATATAAAGAGAAGTACTGACAAACAACCTTATTGTACTTTTATACTAAAAGATGAGCTTCTACAATACATAGGTCATATGACTTACACTCTTCCACATATGAATCTATTATATATATGTATAAACATATTTTTATCTATCCTTTTATAATTATCCCACATGAGGACTCCAATTTAGAATTTGTTCAACTCTTAAAAATTTAACCACCCATACCACAAGGAAATCTTTTTAATTGATTGAATCACTCAAAATCATAAGACTTAGTGGATATAGGTGTACACCTATGTAAATAGGTATTAGTCCACATATGAATAATATACAGCTCCCTCTAATCTATATTTAGATAGAATTTTGTTTATAAAATGAAATGTAGTTTTATAAAAATACAATCCATATATATATATATATATATATATATATATATATATATATATATATATATATATATATATATATATATATATATATAGGCCTGGGCATCTAAATTCTAATATTGGGCATTTCATATAAAAGACTTAGCACTTCATTTAGTGACTTGGCATTCCATAATAAAGACTCGACACTTTAGATTAGATATATGGCATTTTAGAATATATACATAATACCTTACATATATAGTGCATACCTACCTTGAGATGTTGCTCACAAAATGAAACACAGACCTGAAATAGTAGAATGCAGGTCTATAAGGATGCCATTGGTTTACTAAAAACTTAGTCTAGTTTTCAATCTAGATAAGGATATAAGAAAATACGCTATTATTAATCATAGGACGCTAATCAATTTGGGTAAGATGCATATAGCACTACTCAAAGTATAATACATAGTCTATTTGTATGTTAAAAACATTGCCCACATAAATACTCAGTTCATTTACTTAAAAATACTCAGTGTTTACTATAAATACTCAACATTTACTTATATAAGACATAGTGTTTTCAATTATAAACATAGCAGCTTCAAATATAAACACAATGTTTAATTTAGAAGGCTCTATAATGTTTCAAATTAAAGACTCAACCATAAAATATGATGTAGAATTATATTATAAAGCATAGGTCTAATATAGTCAAATAAAGTGTAGTCAAGAGGGTGAAAATGCCATCCAAAGAGTGAAACATTGATCTTTAAAGGGGGACGTAGACCTATATGGATGAAAATCAAGTCAAAGTTTTCATGCTCATTTCAAAACTAGAACACAAACTTGAACAAATATAAGGTGTTGGCTAAAAAGAATGGAACGTAATCCTATATTGGAAATTAAAAACATAGACCACTAAAGACAATTTGCAGGCTCTAAAATAGGTAAAACACAGTCCCCAAAATGAGACGTTAGCAGCCTATGTATTTTCTAGTATATATTTTATCATAGAAGATATATAAATTCCCTATCTACTTTATATTGTTCTCATAAATAATAAATCAGAACCAACCTATGTTGATGAAGATGCCTAGATGAATAATCCACCTCCCTTTTAGCCTACTACCTCACTCTTCAATTCACCTATCTGCTTCTTTTTTTCTTCTTCTATGCCCATCCGTATATATTTTCCAAGCTCTCCACTTTATTTATAAAACTCCTCCTCCTTCTACCACCACCCCTTTTTTTGCATGTTTATTCTTCTCTTAGATTGTTATCCATGCATGGCATCCCCTCTATACTTTTCATTTCATTAACTGAAGTTGTCTTCCTTCCAAGACCATGGTATCTAAAATTCTATTTTCTTAAATAAAACATAAAATTTATTTTAAATAAATCATTACACCAGTTCTTTAAGTTATCTCAACATATAACTAAGTTTACCAATTAAATAATGATATACATTTTCTAACTTTCATCATAATTTCATGCATGTATTAAAAAGACTCAGCTTAGTTTGTCTTTACTCACAGTTGGTTAGTCCATTAAGATAATTCAATTTCATAAAAATTAATTTAAAACAAAGATAATTAATTATTTAACTAAAATATATCAAGTCACTAATTGCTTCTTAATTGCAAGATAACTATATCTTCAACTAGTATCTATATAGCAATTAAATATCTATTTATTAGATTTTATTTGAAAAATCAAGATTAATAAAATAAAAGAATCTAATGCATATCAAGAACTAAATATACATAAAAATATGATCAAAAATAAGATTTTCCTAACCATATATACTAACATTTAAAACATGTTATGCAGATAGTATTTTTAAATATAATGTGAGTATATGTAGGGTCATTAGCAATTTCTCTTCATCCCTCAATCATCACATCTAGCCCATCCTCTCTAATAATGCTCTCCCTCATCATGCTCTAAGGGTAAAATATATCCTACATCCACCTCACAACAAGTAGATAGTTAGTTTGAGTCATCATAAATATCTTCTAATGATGCAAAACTAACAAATACATATCCATAATGTACAAAATAATAAAATACAACTATCACATCATGTACATTAATCAACAATATCACTATCTGATTACAATATATGTCAAAAAGATCAAATCAAAGCAATAATAAATAGATAATAACCATACTAATGCATAGAATCAAAGGTTATAGATTATAGGGTGAAATCAGGATGTGGCATCTCTGCAAGATCTCTGATTCTTTTAATGTCCTTGAACACAAGTGTAAGGGCATGCTTATAGATTCACAAGACCCACTTACTTACATTAAGAATTTAATACAACATACATTCTAAAGAACACATAATACATCATGGTCATGACACATCATTGTGCACCATAATCATTAAATATGCTTTACAATCTTGATGATCTATTACAAATCACAAGGTAACACACCATGGCATGATGTCATCCTAGACATGAGCTCATAATAAAATTGTGCAGTGAACAAGTTGTGTGAATTTTGTAACTTGAAATTAAAGTCACAATAATTTTCAAACAAACTCTATGGGAATGTCATGTAACATCCTCCTTATCATATGTTCATGCACCAATACTCTAGAACAAGATAATAAAATCTTCCCCAGTTCAAGTCTCACATTAATACTCTGGTGTCACAAGAATTCAATTCCATTCTTTACGTAGAATAAACAAAGACATTCAAACAAACTTGCCAAATAGTTCACATGTGACAATAATATATGTGTGTTGATAAGGTTGCATGAAAGTAAAAACATGAGCGCACAAGGGCTTATGCAAAATAGTTTTAATTACAAGTGAAGATAGGTTCTGGTTTTATACAAATATCATGAGTGGATCTAATGTATCTACTTGAAATGTTTGGATATAATATAATATTTTGGATACTTTTTATGTGATATTTTATTATTTCTCAAGGTGGTAGAGGAAACATTATTTTTATGTATTAATAGAAAATATAAAAGATATCACTACAATTTATAATATTAATTTTTTATAATTCCATGAAATAAGATTCACTAGTACATTTACTTAAAATTTTACGTAAAAAATAATGGCATCAAAATGGCAACACAAACTACTAAAATTTATGCGAGTTCCTATAACAATAGTTCAATTTTAATGGAGATAGATATATAAGTGAATGAGATAACATTTATTACAAGTGTGTACATGATCAAGGGATGCAAAAGCTTAAAATCAGTGAATTTTAATTGTACCCTTAAAGCATGAATACCAAATCATCAAAAAAATTGATCTTTTATCTACTAAGTCAAATATGAGAGTATGTGATTTCATTTATGGCTAAACAAACATTTAAACATTCAATTATATCCATCTTATGTCATACAGTGGTTTGTTTATGATAAACTAAATTATGACCTAGATGTATTGATGGAATGGAAATCTAATGCTTCACACATATGCTTGGAAAGGGTATTTATCTGTAAGAGGACCTATATATTATGAAGAGAATGGTTTGTATTAAAATTAACTATCAAATGTGATCCCATACTAATACCATCAAGCATATAATATGTGCTCAATGTGTTTGATATTTGTTGGATGATCAAACAATCTACCTCACATATTTATTTATAGATTAATAAATTAAAGCTTTAGAGAAATTGAAATGCTTGACCAACTTCAAATGGATAAGAGTGAAAAAGGTGTAAGGTTTGGACAAGTGCAACAAATTTTCAAGGGGACCCAAACAAAGATACTGAGAATGGATGAATAGACTTGATAGGTTTCAATACCCTACAAATGTTTCGAGTATGGGACATGATAAGCAGGAGATAGGGTGGGGGTTGAAATGGGATGCATGAAAGGGGTTTCAAGCTTTTAGGAATTTCCATGATGGATAACTAAAAGATCTTGAAACATAGTGGATACATATGGTTTTTTCTTAGTCAACTATCTTTAACATGGATATATGCGGATTTTCTTTAGCATAATAATCCAAGATCTTTAATTTATACTTTGTGTATGTTATTTATCTCAAATATTTCTTACTTACATTAAATATATTTAAAATAAATAACATGCATATAAAATTAATGGTATTATATTCCATGTGCAATTGATGTATAAGACTCATTCGATGAGTTTGGGTTGTGGTTTATTCACATTTATGGCATGTTTGTTAATATATCTTATAAAATATATAATTTTGAAGCATAATATGGATAATAATCATAGATATTGATGGAAAATCCTTCAAAGAGCTAAATAAAAGGTCAACGTGACACTACATTGACTTATAATTCCTTGTGGAACATTTAAAATGATATTTCCATAGTGATATAGAGAAGTTGATGTTTTATTTTGATGTATAAATTTTAAAATTAAATCTATCAACACAATGATAAAACAATTGGCAATTTTTGGATGAGAGGTCTAAGTGACACAATGTCTACTTCTAAAATATTTTCTAGTTTAAATGCAATTTTTCACGAGCTCGTGACTTGATAGAAATATCCTAACTTAGCACACAAATTCCTTACACTCTGCTCATTGATAATCTATATGTCTCATATTTCTATCCTCATACCAATGTATCTCTCTTTATGCACATACTCTAAGAGGATTTAAATGGTGTATTATAGTGAACTACTAGGCAAGTCAAGTATGCACATGCCACAGATCTCAATCTCAATGGTGTGAGAAAGAGCTTTTGGACTATTGGCATGAGTATGCAATACTTACATATAATATCACTTTTCCAACATAAAAAGCTTCCCATAATTCAACTTAGAAATTGATAAGCAAATATTATAAGTCGAGTTGATGTATTAGAAAGCATATGATGTCTTGGATAGTTTCTATGGGATTATGCCCTATTTGTTGAAGGGATAGAACATGCATTTTTTAATGTATACACAAATGACCTAAAAAAATTTATGATGATTTATAATATTGATTTTGTATAAATGGGTGAAATAAAGTAGTTAGACATTTAGTTTTAAAATATTCAACAAAGAGAAATGGCTTTGTAACTATAGCAAAAAAATGATATAATTTGTGTGAGTTCCTATACATGAGGTTAAATTTTAAAGGAGATATATATAGTAGTGAAAGATAAAAATGTTAAGGCAAACATGTACATTGTTGATGGATACAAAAAAATTAAAATTTCAATTATATCCTTTAATGTTTGATTACAAAACCATCAGAAGATTTGCTTCTATAAAGTGGAAGGTTCAAAATGTTGGATCCATTTATGGTTAAGGTTTGAAATGTTGGATCCATTTACACATCATGCCCATATTAACTCATCATTATGTGTCAAAATCATTAAATACACTTTAAAATATCGATGATCCATGACAAATCATAACATAACACATCACGACAGGATGTCTTCCTAGATATAAACTTGTAAAAAAAAATTGCAATGAACAAGTTGTGTGAAGTTTGTAACTCACAAGTCAAATAGTAATAATTTGCATAAAAAATATATGGGAATGAAACCTATGTCCATGATTTTCAACATCCTCCTTGTCATATGTTTTTGCACCAATTCTCCAAAACATTATATCATAAACTTCGCCAGTTCAAATTACACATTAATACTTTGATGTCACAGGACTTCAATTTCATTCTCTACATAGAATAAATAAAGAAATTCAACCAATGTTTCCTGATACTTCATAGGTGATAATAAGATATGTACATGAATAAGGCTGCATAGAAGTAACAACACAGGCACACAAGGGCTTGTGCAAAATAACATCAATTATAAGTGAAGTCAGGTTCTAGTTTTTTACTAATATCACAAGTGAAGCTGATTTATCTACTTGAATTGTTTGGATGTAATACAATATTTTTGATACTTTCTATAAGATATTTTATTATTTCTCAAGGTGATAGAGGAAACATTTTTTTATGTATTAATAAAATATCTAAAAGATATCACTGTGATTTAGAATATTCATTTTTTTATATGTCCATGAAATAAGATTTAGTTGTGCATTTAGTTAATATATTCCACAAAGATTACTGGCATTAGAATGGCAATGAAAACTACTAAAATATGTGTGAGTTACTATAACTTGATGGTTTAATTTTGATGGACATGGATATAGAAGTTAAGGAGAGAACATTTATGATAAGCATGTACGTGATTGAGGGATGTAAAAGCTTAAAAGTAGAGAATTTCAATTGTACCCTTAAATCTTGAATACAAAATCATAATAAAATTTGATCCTTTATCTATTGATTCAAATATGAGATTATGTGATTTCACTCATGGTTAAACAAATATTTAAATGTTCAATGATATCAATCTTATGCTCATATAGTGGCTTTGCTTGTGATAAACTAGATTATGACCTAGATGCATTGATGCTGTGGAAATTCAATGCTTCACACATATGTTTTGAAAGGGTATTTATCTTGAAGAGGACCTACATATTTTGAAGAGGAGGGTCTATAGTAAATTCAACTGTTAGATGTGAATCAATACTAATACCATCATGCATAGAATATGTGCTCAATGTGTTGGATGATCAAATAAGATACCTCACACATTTATTTATAGATTAATAAATAAAACTTTAAAAAAATTGGCATGCATGAACAAACTCAAATGGAGATGAGCAAAAAATGTGGAAGGTTCAAATGGGTGCAATTGATTTTAAAGGGGAACCCAAAAAAACATACCAAGAATGTATGAATAGATTTGATAGGTTTCAAGATCATATAAACATTTTGAGCACATGAGAGGATAAACATGAGATAGGGTGTGGGTTGAAATGGGATGCATGAAAGGGGTGTAAATATTTATAAATCACCATGACAGATAATAAAATATCTTGGAACTTAATGGTTACATATGGTTTTTTCATAGTCATCTCTAATTGACATGGATATATGTGGATTTTCTTTGACATAATCATCCATGATAATTAACTTGAATTTTATCTATGTTATCTCTCTCAATATTTCTTAATTATTTATTAGTTGTATTCAATATTTTCATAATAAATAACATGCATATAAAATTACTTGTATTAGATTGCATGCAGAATGATGTATAACACTCCCTCCTTTAATTATAGTGGAATTTTGATTGTGATTTATTCGCATTGATGACACATTTGTTAATATATCTTGTAAATTATATAACTTTGATGAATAATAACCATAGGTACCAATGGAAAATCCTTCAAAGAGCTGAACAAAAGGCCAATGTGACACTACGTTGACTTATAATTCCTTGTTTAACATTTAAAATGCAATTTGCACTCATGATAGTGTAGTTGATGATTCATTTTGATGTAGGAATTCAAAAATGAAATCTATCAACACAATGATAAAATAATTGACAATCTTTGGATGAGAGGTCCAAGTGACACCAAGTCTACTTGTAAAATATTTTCTACTTTGAATGTAAATTTTTATGAGCTAATATTAGGCTATCAATAGTTTCTATTTCGAATACAATTTTTCCCAAGCTCGTGACTTGATAGAAATCTCCTAACTTAGCACACAAATTTGTTGCATTATGCTCATTGATAATCTATATACCTCACATTTATATCCTCTTATCAAGGTAGTTCTCTTCATGCACATACTCTAAGAGGATTTAAATGGTGTATTGTAGTGAACTACTAGGCAAGTCAAGTATGCACATGCCATAGATCTCAATCTCAATGGTGTGAGAAAGAGTTTTTGGACTATTGGCATGAGTATGAAATAATTAAATATACTATAACTTTGATAAAATACAAAGCTTTCCATAATTCAACTTAGTAAGTGATAAGAAAATATTATAAGTCAAGTTAATGTATTAGAAAGCATATGATGTCTTGGACAGTTTCTATGGGATTGTGCCTTGTTTGTTGAAGGGATAGAACAAGCATTTTTTAATGTATACACAAATGAGCTAAATGTTTCTCTAATGATTTATAATATTTATTTTGTATAAATGGGTGAAATAAAGTAGTTGGACATTTAGTTAAAAGATTCCACAAATAGAAATGGTTTTGGAATGGTAGCAAAAAAATGTTATAATTTGTGTGAGTTCCTATACATGAGGTTAAAGTTTAAAAGAGATATCTATAGTATTTAATGATAAAAATGTTAAGACAAACATGTACATTATTTTTATATACAAAAACATGAAAATTTTAATTGTACCCTTTAATGTTTGATTAAAAAACCATCACAAGATTTGTTTTTATTAAATCAAAGGTTTGAAATGTTGGATACATTTATGGTTAAGGTTTGAAATGTTGGATCCATTCACACATCATGCCCATATTAACAAATCATAATGTGCCAAAATCATTAAATACACTTTACAATATCGGTGATCCATTAAAAATCACAATGTAACACATCATGATAGGATGTCATTATGGACATCAACTAGTAAAAAATTATGTAGTGAACAAGTTGTGTGAAGTTTGTAACTCACAAGTAAAATCATAATAATTTTCATAAAAACTCTGTGGGAATGAAATATATGCACCTGATGTGCAACATCCTCCTTGTCATTTGGTTGTGCACCAATTATCTAAAACAATATATCACAAGGTTCACCAGTTCAAGTTACACATGAATGGTTTGGTGTCATGGGACTTCATTTTCATTCTCTACATAGAATAAACAAAGTCCTTCAAAAAAACTTTCCTGATACTTCACAGGTGATAATAACCTATGTATGCAAATAAGGTTACATAGAAGTAACAACATGGGTACACAAGGGTTTTTACAAAATAACATCAATTATAATTGAAGTCAGGTTCTGGTTTTCTACTAATATCACAAGTGGAGCTAATGTATCTACTTGAATTGTTTGAATTGTTTGGATATAATAGGTACCTCTCTTTATGCGCATACTCTAAGAGGATTTAAATGGTGTATTATAGTGAACTACTAGGCAAGTCAAGTATGCACATGACATAGATCTCAATCTCAATGGTGTGAGAAAGAGCTTTTGGACTATTGGCATGAGTATGCAATACTTACATATAATATCACTTTGACAACATACAAATATTCCCATAATTCAACTTAGAAATTGATAAGCAAATATTATAAGTCGAGTTGATGCATTAGAAAGCATATGATGTCTTGGATAGTTTCTATAGGATTATGCCCTATTTGTTGAAGGGATAGAACATGCATTTTTTAATGTATATGTTGATGCTTAGAATTGCACTATTTCCAACACCAACAATGGGAAGTTTCAAGAATGTGGGACTTGCGACCTGAAACGACCTCCAAATTTTAAAGAAGCTGGCTCTTCTTTATCTCAAAAGTATTGTGAGAAAAGGGATAGAAATTAAAATAGAAACACCACTGCAATGAAAGAAAACTTAACTATGGTGATGCACTCGAGTTTAATTCAATCCTTAATACTAAGCATAGTGAAGCTATCTTTAGGATTCAATTACATTAAAGAGCAAACAATGCATGATCAATGTAAAAGATGAAAACAAATAGAATCAAAGGCTCACAACTTAGACAATTTTTGCAGTAACACAAAAAATATCAACAAAGGCATAGAACTTAGTCTTCTTATTAATTTTCCAGTCACATAAAAGGCACAGATACAAGCACAGTTATACAAACTTTCTAAATCAAGAAAATAGAACAAAGGCAAATGATATTACTGGTTACAACAAGAAAGTCTAAAACTTCTTGATAACAATCTCTTGCAGAAAATTCTCTCCCTTTTCTGATGATGATTTTTTGATGATCCCTGCACCCATATTTATAGCATCGGACTAGCTCTAGATTGCCCGCACGTTCCCAACCCAACGATCTAACTAAACTCTAACTAAACTGGAAGTGTTTAACAAAATATGTTCTTTGGATCTGAAACATTTAGTCTCCTGCACAATCAAATCTCAATGGCGTAACCGAACTGGAACTTAACTGGAAGTGTTTAACAAAAGATATTTTTTTGATCTAAAATGTTTAGTCTCCTTGCAAGTTCATTAGCTGAATTAGATACACGTGACACTTTTCACTATGAAACAAGCAAGGAAACTTGGCGTGTTCTGCTTACTCTACTTGAAAACTATCTCATTATTCAGGAGGCACCAAAAAATGACACTTGGCAGCTTTTGCAGCATTTACAAAAGATACATGGCACTTTTCACGTAACTTATACTCTTTATTGTGTCTTTGTATCGAGAGTGCTTTGTCTTTGACATCTGTCACAGTCCGTTGCTTTGAAACTTTATCAACTTACCAAAAATGGGACCCACAACACTTCTTGCCCGAGCAACTTCAAAAGAGGAATGGGGGCATGTGGCGCTTTCCGTTGATCTTTAACAAATGACACGTGGCAGCTTCTACTTGTCTATAGAAGCTTTAAATACTTTTTGAGAAACCTGCGGAAGGTGACACGTGGCGGTCTCCATGGGGCTCTGGCTATACTATAGAAACATTCAGGGCTCATTTTAGATTCACACAGATGATGACACTTGGCAGCTTCTGCTGACTTTAGAAATAAAACCTGGGGCCCACCACAATTTTTACTTAACAATGAAACAAAATGAAGAAACTGCAGATGTTGACACTTGGTGGCTTCCACTGAGCTTTAGCTAGGGACATGTGGCATGTTTCAATGCTTTTATAAAAACATATTGAAACCTTCCACAATTGCCACTTGGCATCCTCCGCACACACTAAGAAAAGCTTATCAAAAGAAGCTTTTGAAACTCATAAGAAACTTAAAATGCGGATGTCGACACTTGACATGCTCCACTGGATTATAATGGGACACGTGGCACGTTTCGTGCAACTTATAAATTATAAAATGTGTCTCGGCTGATGACACTTGGCAACTTCCACTCGACTTTTATACTTAGACAAAATTTAGGGAAAAATGAAACTCGCGCCCGCACTCTAAGAAAACTTCACTGCCTCGAAACTGAAACGCACAGAGACAAAACTTGGAGCGCATAATTGAAACTCAAAATAAAATGTAGAGTATTTTTTACTCTATAGTTCTTGGTGACCCCGAGGACTTTTGAGCCTGCTCAAAAAAGAATCCAAAGAATGTATAAAAAATGTGACAAAAATCACAACTTCAGTAAGGCTGTCTGATAAACAAACCACTCAGCATCAGATAGTCCCTACTTATTTTGCAATTCTTGGAAGGCTAAATCAAGGTTGATGATGTCCTTGTGCGAAAAACTCTGCAAAATATGAACTATAGCCTTCAACTAGAATTCAAGCTGGGACATGGGAATCAAGACAGCTTCCACTTCTGGCACTGATGAATCATCTGTTAAACCCTAGAAAATTGACTAATCATTTTGCGTAGCTAACAACAAAGGCTTGATCTCATCAACCATTAACATAGTGTTTTTATTAGGAAAAGGAGGGGGAAGACCTAATTGCACCAGATCTTCTATATGTTGCTTCATGTCTTTTATTCCCTCTTTCACCACATCTAGAAGCTCTTTGCAATTAATTAATGCGGAGTTGCAACTGAGAACTTCATTGACCCTTTTTGTAGTAATCATTCTCTCACCAATCCCTGCTACTGATAACATTCCATCAGTTGTGTCATATAGCTTTTGCAGCAACATTTGAGAATCAAACACTCTCAAAGAGACAGTGGACAAAGTGGCTTCAACTAAAGTTTGCACCTTTTCGCATAATTTCTATGTATTTAGTAGAAAGGTTAGAGAGGGTTTGAGCTGAATAATCTCCTTAGAGATTATTTTCCATATTGATACGTATATCTCCTTGACCATATTCAAAACTCTTACATTCCTTAGCCTATTAGCCAACTCAGCTATCAATTATTCTGTTATTCATTGCTCAGCTTGAAGTTGGGCCTGTATGGCAGTAGTATTATTCTGCTCATTCAGTAGCTTTTGCTAGAATTGAGTGATATGTTACAGGTTTTCCTCACATTTTTCTTGTAATGTTGCCTTTTCCCACCTTAAGGCTATCACTGCAGCTTTCTCTTGTATCAGCTCTTCTTTCAAAGAAGCATTTTGGGCCTGCATAGCCTGGTGAGTCTGAAAAGAAGTAGTATCTTTCAACTATTTGTTGAGACTCTCTATTTCATTATTCTTGGTTTTGATTTCTGTAGTCAGACCGCTACAATTTACCTTCTCTTGAGCTAGATCAGCCTCTATCTTATGTAGCTTCTTTGATACTTTCAAATAATCAGTAACTACTACAGAAGTGGATTCATTTAGCAGCTCAACCTTGTCTTGTGGTCTAAAAAGTGACATATCCATAGCCACTACATTCATTATATAATCTTCAGGCTACATCTGCTCATTTGGCTTGACTACATTAGGTGACAAATGGGTCACCGTAAATTGCTATTGGATTGGGTCAAATTGTGACCTCATGTGTGGTGTAGCCAGGGCTTTATTATCTTTCATCCTCTTTTTCTCCATCCGGACTTCCCTAGCCTTCTTAGCAGTGTTTGCTTGAGTTTGGAAGGTAGAGGGAGAAGCAATATGCCCACTCGCAAAAGGATAACCCTGTGGCAAGCCATAGGGAATAGCCAAATGTTGGCTAGGGGGAATCTGAGGAGGTATTCTCTTTGGGACAGAGGGGGGGAAATGAGGCAATGATGTGGCCTGAGTATTAATAGGTAGGGAAAATTGGGAAATGGGCACAATAGAGGTGGTAGGGGATATTATTTGGCCAGACGGGATTGTCACCCCTATAGAAGAAGAGAGAGACTGAGAAGAAGGAGAAAAAACACGTACCTAAAGAGCAACCAATGTACTCAGTGGTTGGTGTTGTGAGGGTCCTACCTCCTCCTCTGAATCAGGCTGAAGCTTCAGCCTCTTATGTTTCCTTGGCATTTCTTCTTTTGGCTATGCTTCCTTCTCTTCAACATTTACCACTGTTGCTAGTGGTGATTATACAAAATTGGGAACCCCAAAGGCTGACACTGATGGAGAAGCTTTGGGTGGTGAGGATACCACACTCTTTTGTTTTTCAATGGTACTGAGAGATTTGGGCCAAATAGTTACAGTTGTTGTAGATGAGGTTTGTCCTGGGACCTACACTATCTCAGGGCTAAAGACCGGAGACAGATGACATTCATCCCAGATTTCCTCCAATTTCTCATCTAAATCTACATTTCCAAAAGAGTGAGTTGTCTCATAAATCTCCTACCTATACTTCCAATAGGCTTCTATTTTCTCAAATTTCCAGTCTTTATTCTTCAATGCCCTTCTTAAACAAGAAGTCATTCTGATTTTAGGATCAAAATCCTTTTGCTTAACATAAAAAATTTCCCATGGCCTGGCCTCTTGAAGGGACAAATCCATCAATTCTACATACAAATCAGGAATATCTTCCTTAGGATTTCTTCTATTTTCCCAAAAGGGATGGCCCTCATGCACAATTCTAGTAGTGACCTTGTTATTCTTGACCCATGAAGTTATGAAACTGCTTGGGTCATCCCCATTTATCTTCAATCAAATAGAAACCCAAGAAAGCTAGCTTTTTTAGCAACACGTGCTCAATATCTCTGACTTCTAGGGCCATGTTTTTTGTTACCCATGGAATATCATACATTTTCTTCTTCTTCTTCTTCCTAGTGCCATATTCATTATCCACCACAGACACTTGTCAGGTGACCTCTAAGAATGCTAACCTAGGGGTCAAAATCTTAGGTAGCAACACTGGTTCTCCATTAAAACCATGGACCCTAATGATAGTATGATGGTACCCAAAAAAGTAATCACAAGGAATAGTGCAATTTGTCATAAGGCCTTTGACACTTGGAGTTAATCTATGTTCAACAGGCTCTGGGCTCAGGTGACAAAAAGTAGGGGCAGCAAAAAGTTCCCAAAATTCATATGGGTCAGATGCTTTAGATAAGATATGTGTCCATGTAGACACAAGAATGGTCTTATTATGACCTAAACTGGGGTCATACATATTCAGATGCATGTATTGGGAAAAGATGCCAGAGTTTTGATACAACATGAGGCAAAACAAATAAGAAGAATACCTGAAAACCCCTTTAGATTTGAAATGGGTGAGCTGGTCAACCCTTGAATAGGCAATCTACTTAGAGAAATCCAACCGATATTCCTGAGTCTTGTCTACATTTTTTAACCTAAAGAGAATGGCCATTTGTTCTTCATAGACAATTATATCCTCTTTCATTCCAAAAATGAATGCCATCATAGATAGTTCCTCTTGACTGGCCTGTGAAAATTGTGCCCTTCCTATTGGCAGCACTGCCACAGTGGTATCATCTTCCCCTAATTACAACTCTGATCTCAAAAACCTCAATTGATTATTTACATTTGCCCACATTTTTTGCATTTTGGCAATGGTGGGAAACGTGGTTTTCTTGTCATGATATAGGGCCAACATGTCCTTGATGGCCTTCGGTGTGATTTGCACCATGAATTGACCCTATTGTATGGTATTTGAGGGCACATGAAACAATTCGGTGCATATTTCAACCAAGTCAAGGCACGAATGTACAACTGGGACAATGAATTGTGTCAGTTGGGAAGTTTATGTCCTCATTGTGAATGTTTCATATTGTCCAGCCTTGGCCCTCTAGATACATCTTTGGTGTGCCCCTTCTCACAGAGCTTTGCCAAACTTTTGAAGGATTGGGTCCACGATTCCATCTGCAAAATCCTTCACCTTCACTGAGTCAATTGCATAACCAACTTCGAGGACTCTAGTCTGTGGATAGGTCTTTAAGGGTTGTGCAGGGGCCGAAGCATATGATTTGCTTGTGAGAAGCTTATCAATGGATTCATAAATCCCAGACCCCTGTTGTGAAGACTGTGTCTCCTCCATTGAATCTATACTTGGAATATAGTGAACCTATGTAACAAGTATGGAAGCTTTGTCAATAGGGAAGACACTTTTACTAAGCAAGTTTTGCTACGAATTGAAATTGCAGGTAACAGGGATTTTCTTAGCAGACGTAGGAAATAGGGATTTTCTTAACAGACATAGGAAATAGGGATTTTCTTAGCAGACATAGGAAATAGGGATTTTCTTAGCAGACACAGGAATGAATGAGACACTATTAAGCCTTAACTCTTGTTATCGGGGTATTTAATGACACATCAAGTCTCAAAAATATCATCAAAACCGGATAACCGTTAGAAAATCTTATTAAATATTCATGGGACAGCGAGTCAGACACGTCATGAAAGTGGCTGCGTAAAGGTACCTTGGGGAATTTTGGAATTTGAGAGAGATTTAATGAATTCAAGAGTTTCAAAATTTTTGAAAAAGGCTCTGAGCCGCGACCACATGTTCAAAGAACACTTATTTAAAAGAAAGAGTGGGAAAGAAAAATAGAAAAACAGAGCAACAAGGGAAACTATCTAACTATAATACATAAGAGATATAACTTAACTGAAATGCTTCAAGTGGATCCCATTCACAGGAATCTCTTCAGGTTCACCCTCTAGGGTCAAACTGTGAGAAAATATGTGCCATCCTATCTGCTTCAAAATTTTTGGTTCTAGGAACTACTTCAATATTAAAAGCTTTAAAATCATCTATTAAGTCCCAAATTCTATGTCTATAGGATCTCATCCTTACATTTTTGGTTATTTCCTTTTTCTGATTTGATTCACCACTAGTTCTGAATCTCCTTTTACTATCAGATTCTCCACTCCCTTTTTCTTGGCTAACATGAGCCCATGTACTAAGGATTCATATTCAGCATCATTATTAGTACATGCAAATTTGAAATGGATAGCTTTTAAAGTTTTCTCACCATTTGGAGCAACAAGACAAATTCCTACTCCAGCACCATTTTTACTCTAACCCCATCAAAATTTAAGGTCCAGATTTCTGAGTTTTTTTCAGATTCTTGAGTCTTTGGCATTTCTTCCCTTATTTGGGATTTCATGGTCTTCATCAAATATGACATAAGTGCCCAGACCAGTAGAGTCATAATTTTCATATGGGTCACTTTGCATCATAGCTAACAACTAGTTATTTTCCTCTTCTTGGTCATGTTCAGTCCGGTCACCTAACTCTTCAACAAAGACCCTTTCTTCCTTATTTAGCATAGCATGAGCTGCCTCTAATTTTGGGGTTGGTTCATTGGTGATGTGATCCTTAGATAGTGGCTCAGATAGTATTTTCATTTTTGAACCATATTTGGTTTTTAGGATGAGGTGAGACCAATCAAGTGACATATATCCTCCTATCTTGGCTGTGAACTCTCTAGATAAACATAAGCCAAATACAGGGGGTATATCTATGACTACCACATCTTGATTGACAATTATATCAGGGCAAGTATATAATTGCAATGGGAGTTGTTTAATTTTCCCTATTATTTACATCGATTTGCCATCCAACTGCATAACTCCTCTAGTAAGTGGTTCATACTTTATTTTTAAAGCATTTGCTATTTGCTTAGGCATTACTATAGTACTAGCCCCTGAGTCTATCATTGCATTATGTAACAGTTTCTTTCCAACTATCAAATTCAAATAGAAGGGCTCTAGTTTGGATTCGCTTACCTCTGGTGCATTGTTCAAAAGGGCTATTGTCTGTAGAGGAACTGTATCTTTGAGCTTTTCTTTATCAGTAGGTCCTTCTTTGGTACCAGTATGTTTAGGCACTGCTTGGCCCTACAGAGCTTCTTGTAAAAGTGTCTTTTGCTCGAGAATAGATAATATGTCACATATTGACACTTGTACTGGGGTCTTCTTTAGTTGATCCACCACATTCATCGGTCTTAGTGTTTGGGTTCTTAGATAATAAGGGTACCTTGTTTTTTCTTGAACTTGTCTAGGAATTACTTGGTTCTGCACTGGCTGAGGTATTTCTTGTCTAGCAGCTGTGTTTTGATGACCTTTAAATGGAGGATTCCCCATAACTTCATTATTTGCGACTTCAGGCTGTTCCATCATTCTTCTCTTGGCTCTTGTGTAGTAATCTAATTGTACCACTAGCTTCTTGGAAGTAGAAGCTTCATTCAAGAATATTGACTCTTCATCTTCAACCCATGAAAACAAAGCATACTCAGGGGCTATTTCTTCTTCTTTCTATAAGGACATCCCTTGCATCTGAGCCATCAGGACTAAATTTTGCATACCAGAGGATTGGTAGGCTTGATTGTTAGAAGTATTTGTAAATTGTCCATCCATTCTTCTTTGTTCTACTATCTTTTGTTGTAGGTTACCCATGGGACAATCTTTGGGCATATGAGCATTATTACAAGGGAAACACCAGGCATTGGTGCCATCTGCATAATTATTCTATCCTTGAACAATCTCCTTATTTGGATTAGGGGGAACAGTTTGTGAGGGTGTAGGGACTGTAACTAATTGGTTTGATGGCTGAGGGTTAGTTTGCCTTTGAGAATCTTGATACTAGTTTGGCTGTGGTGGAAATCTATTTCCTTGGTAGCCTTGATATTAGGGTCTAGGATAAGGATTCTGCTATCTTTTAAGGTTAATTATCTCATTAGAAAATGTCCTTAAGATGTTCTTGATATCATCCATCTTAGGTGACTGGACATGGACAAGTTCTTTAACAAGTTTTTGAGGAAATGTATACATAGACACAGGTGGGGCTATGGGATTAGGGGCTTCTTGAGGCAAAGGTAAGGTAATCTCTGGAAACATGGGCATGGGAGGTCTTGGGGGCAACTTTCCAGCATCTATTAAGTTATTTTCAGCTCTGACTGCATAGTCATAGGCTTCTGGCAGAGTCTGACCTCCAAGTGACTGAATTATTACTGATATATCTAAATTTAAGGCTTTAAGACAAAATACTATATCCATACCTGGTAATGGTCTTGTTGTAGCAAGAATTCTTTCCCAAGTCTTGAAATCTTGAATTGAAATCAATCATTGCTTCTTGTGGTGCCATTTGGATAGTAATCAATTATTGCAACAAAGAAGATTTATCACCCTTTTCTTCAAATCTTCCAAAGAAAAGATCTCCAAGCTAATCCCATGTAGATATTATATTTGGAGTCAAAGATTTGTACCATTCCAGAGCTTTCCCTTTAAAATAAGCTGCTAACAATCTTATAGCCACATTTTGTTGTGTGACCACATGTATTGCACAGACATCAGACACATCCTTTAGATGTTTTTCAGGTGTTTTGAAATCTTTCCCACTGAATTTGGGTAGAGATTTTAGGGCATTTACTAGAATAGGATCCCAAGTGGCTGGTGGTACTGGGAGAATTAGAGGACTGCCAGAGTTCTAACTTGCATAATTCCTTGGGGCTATAGGTGTTCCCATGTTTGCTCTTGGTATTGCTATAAATTTATTGACCCTTCTTCTTGGATTAGTTATCAATGGTGGTAAAAGAATACCTGGCTTCACAACAAATTGAGATCTTGTTACTGGTCCACAGCTCTGACTCCTTGTAGCTCTCTAGTTCATACAGTCTTGAAAGAAACTTCAAGAGATTGTCATCCCATCAGGCATGCCAAAAACTATTCATGCTTAGAATTGTGCAATTTCCAACACCAACAATGGGAAGTTTCAGGAATGTGGGACTTGTGACCTGAAATGACCTCCAGATTTTAAAGAAGCTGGCTCTTCTTTATCTCAAAAGTATTGTGAGAAAAGGGATAGAAATTAAAACAGAAACACCATTGCAATGAAAGAAAACTTAACTATGGTGATGCGCCTGAGTTTAATTCGATCCTTAATACTAAGCACAATGAAGCTATCTTTAGGATTCAATTACATTAAAGAGCAAACAATGCATGATCAATGTAAAAGATGAAAACAAATAGAATCAAAGGCTCACAACTTAGACAATTTTTGCAATAACACAGAAAATATCAACAAAAGCACAAAACACAGTCTTCTTATTAATTTTCCAGTCACATAAAAGGCACAGATACATGCATAGTTATTCAAACTTTCTAAATCAAGAAAACATAACAAAGGCAAATGATATTACTAGCTACAACAAGAAAGTTTAAAACTTCTTGATAACAATCTCTTGTAGAAAATTCTCTCCCTTTTTTTATGATGATATTTTGATGATCCCTGCACCCATATTTATAGCATCGGACTAGCTCTAGATTGCCCACACATTCCCAACCCAATGATCTAACTGAACTGGAAGTGTTTAACAAAAGATGTTCTTTAAATTTGAAACATTTAGTCTCCTGCACAATCAAATCCCAACGACCTAACCGAACTGGAACTTAACTGGAAGTGTTTAATAGAAGATATTTTTTGGATCTGAAATGTTTAGTCTTCCTACAAGTTCATTGGCTGAATTAGATACACATGACACTTTTCACTGTGAAATAGGCAAGGACACTTGGTGTGTTCCACTTACTCTACTTGAAAATTGTCTCATTATTCAAGAGGCACTAGAAAATGACACTTGGTAGCTTTCATGGCATTTACAGAAGACACACGACACTTTTCATGTAACTTATACTCTTTACTGTGTCTTTGTATCAGGAGTGCTCCGTCTTTGACAATTGTCACAGTTCGCGGCTCTGAAACTTTATCAACTTACTGAAAATGGGGCCCACAACACTTCTTGCCCAAGCAGCTTCAAAAGAGGAATGGGGACAGGTGGCGCTTTCCACAGATCTTTAATAAATGACACATGGCAGCTTCTGCTTGTCTATAGAAACTTTAGATACTTTTTTAGAAACCTGCAGAAGGTGACACGTGGTGGTCTTCACGGGGCTCTGGCTATACTATAGAAACATTCAGGCCTCATTTTAGATTCACACGGATGATGAGACTTGGCAGCTTCTGTTGACTTTAGAAACAAAACTCGGGGCCCACCATAGTTTTTACTCAATAATGAAACAAAATGAAGAAACTGTGGATGTTGACACTTGACGGCTTTTGTTGAGCTTTAGCTAGGGACACGTGGCATGTTCTATTGCTTTTAGAAAAACATATTGAAACCTTTCGTAGTTGCCACTTGGCATCCTCTGCATGCACTGATAAAATATTATCAAAATGAGCTTTTGAAACTCATAAAAACTTAAAATGTGAATGTCGACACTTGGCGTGCTTCGCTAGATTATAACGGGACACGTGGCACATTCTGCGCAACTTATAAAAATTATAAAATGTGTCCTAGATAATGACACTTGGCAGCTTCCGCTCGACTTTGATACTTAGACAAAATTTAGGCAAAAATAAAACTCGCGCCCGCTCTCTGAGAAAACTTCACTGCCTCGAAACCGAAACACACAGAGACAAAACTTGGAGCGCACAACTAAAACTCAAAATAAAATGTAGAGTATTTTTTACTCTACAGTATACACAAATGAGCTACAAGTTTTTTTGATGATTTATAATATTGATCTTATATAAATGGTTGGAATAAAGAAGTTGGACATTTAGTTAAAATTTTCCTCAAACAGAAATGGCTTTGCAACTATAGAAAAAAAAAAGTTATAATTGGTGTGAGGTCCTATACATGAGGTTAAATTTTAAAGGAGATATCTATAGTAGTGAATGATAAAAATGTTAAGACAAACATGTGCATTGTTGATGGATACAAAAAATTTAAATTTCACTTATACCCTTTAATGTTTGATTATAAAACCATTAGAAGATGTGCTTCTATTAAGTAGAAGGTTTGAAATGTTGGATCCATTTATGGTTAAGGCTTGAAATGTTGGATCCATTTACACATCATGCCCATATTAACACATCATTATGTGCCAAAATCATTAAATACACTTTATAATATTGATGATCTATTACAAATCACAATGTAACACACCACAAAAGGATCTCATCCTAGACATAAACTCGTAAAACAATTATGCAATGAACAAGTTATGTGAAGTTTGTAACTCACAAGTCAAATAGTAACAATTTTCATATAAAATATATGGAAATGAAACCTATGTGCATGATGTGCAACATCCTCCTTGTCATATGGTTGTGCACCAATTCTCCAAAATAATACATCACAAGCTTCGCAAGTTCAAGTTACACATTAATACTTTGGTGTCACAAGACTTCAATATCATTCTCTATGCAGAATAAACAAATAACTTTAAACAAAATTTCCTAATACTTCATAGGTGATAATAAGCTATGTATGTGAATAATGTTGCATAAAAGTAGCAACACAGGCGCACAAGCGCTTGTGCAAAATAACATCACTTATAAGTGAAGTCAGGTTTTGGTTTTCTACTAATATCACAAGTGGAGTTGATGTATCTACTTGAATTGTTTAGATGTAATCTAATATTTTTGATACTTTCTATATGATATTTTATTATTTCTCAAGGTGATAGAGGAAACATTTTTTTTATGTATTAATAAAAGATCTAAAAGATATCACTATGATTTAGAATATTAATATTTTTATAAGTCCAATAAGATTTAGTTATGCATTTAGTTAAAATATTCCACAAAGATTAATGGCATCAGAATGGCATCAAAAACAACTAAAATTTGTGTGAGTTCTTATAACTTGATGGTTCAATTTTAATGGACATAGATATATAAGTTAAGGAGAGAACATTTATGATAAGTATGTACGTGATTGAGGGATGTAAAAGCTTAAAAGTAGAGAATTTCAATTGTACCCATAAATCTTGAATGCAAAATCATAATAAACTTTGATCCTTTATCTATTGATTCAAATATGAGAGTATGTGATTTCACTCATGGTTAAACGAACATTTAAGCATTCAATGATATTAATCTTATGCTCATATAGTGGCTTTGTTTATGATAAACTAGATTATGACCTAGATGCATTGATGCGATGAAAATACAATGCTTCACATGTTGTTTTGAAAGGGTATTTATCTTGAAGAGGACCTACACATTGTGAAGAGGAGGGTTTGTATTAAAGTTAACTATTAGATGTGAAGCCATACTAATACCATCATGCATACAATATGTGCTCAATATGTTCGATATGTGTTGGATTATCAAATAAGATACCTCACACATTTATTTATAAATTAATAAATAAAACTTTAAATGAATTGGCATGCATGACCAAATTCTAATGGATAGGAGGGAAAAATGTGGAAGGTCCATATGGGTGCAACTGATTTTGAAGGGGAACCCAAACAAACATACCAAGAATGTATGAATAGATTTGATAGGTTTCAAGACCATACAAACATTTTGAGCACATGACATGATAAGTAGGAGATAGGGTGGGGGTTGAAAGGGAATGCGTGAAAAGGGTTTCAAGCTTTAGAAATCACCATGATGGATAAATAAAAGATCTTGAAACTTAATGGATACATATGGTTTTTTCTTAGTCATCTCTCATTGACATAGATATATGTGGAATTTTTTTGGGTATAATCATCCATGATCTTTAACTTGGATTTTCTTTATGTTATCTCTCTCAATATTTCTTACTTATTTATTAGTTGCATTCAATATTTTCTTAAGAAATAACATGCATATAAAATTACATGTATTAGATTGCATGCACAATGATGTATAATACTCCTTCCTTTAATTACAGGGGAATTTCAGTTGTGATTTATTCGCATTGATGGCAAATTTGTTAATATATCTTATAAATTATATAACTTTGATGCATAATATGGATAATAACCATAGGTACCAATGAAAAATCCTTCAAAGAGCTGAACAAAAGGTCAACATGACACTATGTTGACTTATAATTTCTTGTTTAACATTTAAAGTACAATTTATACTTGTGGTATAGTGTAGATGATGATTCATTTTGATGTAGGAATTCAAAAATGAAATCTATCAACACAATGATAAAATAATTGACAATCTTTGGATGAGAGGTCCAAGTGACACCAAATCTAATTGTAAAGTATTTTTTACTTTGAATGCAAATTTTCATGAGCTAATATTAAGCTATCAATAGTTTTTATTTTGAATGCAAATTTTCACGAGCTTGTGACTTGATAGAAATCTCCTAACTTAGCACACAAATTTATTGCACTATGCTCATTGATAAGCTATATATCTCACATTTATATCCTCGTACCAAGGTATCTCTCTTTATGCACATACTCTAAGAGGATTTAAATGGTGTATTATAGTGAACTACTAGGCAAGTCAAGTATGCACATCCCATAGATCTCAATCTCAATGGTGTGAGAAAGAGCTTCTGGACTATTGGCATGAGTATGAAATACTTAAATATAATATCACATTGAAAACATACGAAGCTTCCCATAATTCAAATTAGTAAGTGATAAACAAATATTATAAGTTGAGTTGATGTATTAGAAAGCATATGATGTCTTGGATAGTTTCTATGGTATTGTGCCCTATTATTTGAAGGGATAGAACATGCATTTTTTAATGTATACACAAATGAGCTAAAAGTTTTTATGATGATTTATAACATTTATTTTGTATAAATGGCTAAAATAAAGTAGTTAGACATTTAGTTTTAAAATATTCCACAAAGAGAAATGACTTTGCAACTGTAGCAAAAAAATGATATAATTTGTGTGAGTTCCTATACATGAGGTTAAATTTTAAAGGAGATATCTATAGTAGTGAAAGATAAAAATGTTAAGGCAAACATGTACAATGTTTATGGATACAAAAAATTTAAAATTTCAATTATACCCTTTAATGTTTGATTACAAAACCATCACAAGATTTTCTTCTATTAAGTGGAAGGTTTGAAATCTTGGATCCATTTATGGTTAAGGTTTGAAATGTTGGATCCATGTACACATCATGCCCGTATTAACACATCATTATGTGCCAAAATCAATAAATACACTTTACAATGTCAATGATCCATTACAAATCACAATGTAACACACCACGATAGGATGCCATCCTGGACATCAACTTATAAAATTATTATGCAATGAACAAGTTGTGTGAAGTTTGTAACTCGCAAGTCAAATCGTAACAATTTGTATACAAAATATGTGGGAATGAAACCTATGCGCCTGATGTGCAACATCCTCCTTGTCATATGGTTGTGTACCAATTATCCAAAATAATAATTGAAAACATATATGTAGAATAGAAAGATGTAGTTTTAGCATTGGTAGAATTACAGCGATCCAAACCAATGTCGCTTTGGCGTGTGCCTGCTAAGTACATGGGGTTTCCCCATGAAAGTTCAAATCTCTCAAGCGACGGATACTTGCTTTGCATTCTATTTCTAAAATTAAATGGTTAGCAGCGTTTTTTTTTAAAAATAGTTTTACTCACATTCATCCTATCCAGCTGATGAGATCACATCTTTGCTGCCCAATTAATTTTTTAAGCTGTTAACTGCATGAACAGCAATGAAATGGAGGCTGAATCTGATGGTGGGAGTCGGAGGCAGACAGAAAGGCAAAGACAATGAAATGGAGGCTGCTAACTGGATAGACAGCAATGAAATAGAGGCTGAATCTGATAGTGGGAGTTGTAGGCAGGCAGAAAGTTAATGTTAATGAATTAGATCCCACATGTGTCGTGAGCGGTGAGAAGGGAGAAGAGAGCATATAAGAAGAGCCAGGTGGTGGGAGAGAAAGCATACTTACCTGGGCGGGGTCAATCGGTGATCAGGAAGGCCGATGGCCTAGGGAGGGCACCTTCATTGCACTTGGAAGGGGGCTCTGCCTAGCATCTCCCATTGTGGAGAGTGCACGTCATAATTTGTGGTAGAGGGGGCTCGCGTTCGCGCGGCCTCTACACAATCCAAATACCAAATACTGAGTTTTCTAATTCCCATTGTCAATGCTAACTTTCAAAGCTACAATCGTTTGAGGCTGCAGTATTTTGCTTTAATAATATATTTCTGCATACCAATCAAAGCTACAATCGTTTGAGTCTGCAGTATTTTGCTTTAATAATACATTTCTGCATACCAAAAACATTAAATGTATGGTTTTGATATGCATTAATGGATAGTTTCTATGGGATTGTGCCCTATTTTTTGAGGTGCTAGAACAAACACTATTTGTATGTACACACAAAAAAGAGAATTTTTTTTTGATGATTTCAAATTTTGATTTTGTATAGCTAAGTAAAATAAAGCAATTGCACATTAAGTTAAAACATTCCATGAAGAGAAATGGCTTTGCAATTGTAGTGAAAAATGTTACAATTTGTGTGAGTTCTTATATAAAAGTTTCAAATTTAAATATCTATAAGTAGTCAATGATAAAAGTGTTAAGACAAACATGTACATTGTTGATGGATAGAAAAACTAAAAATTACTAAATTTCAATTATACCCTTTAATGTTTGATTACAAAATAATCACAAGCCTCTATTAAGTCAAAAGTTTTAAATATCGGATCATATATATATGACAAACTAAATCTCATTCCAATCCAACATGCATGGTGTGAGTAATGATAAAGGAGAAGAGAGTGTATAAAAAGGAGGAGCTGGTGTGGGAGCAAGCATACTTACCTAGGTGGGGTTAATCAGTGATTAGGAAGGTCGATGTTCTAGGGAGGGCACCTTCATTGCACTTGGAAGGTGCAGACTCTACCTAGCATCTTCCATTATAGAGAGTGCACATCATAATTTGTGGTAGAGGGAACTCATGTCCGCATGGCCCCCACTCAATACAATTACCAATGCTAAGGTTTTCTAGTTTGCTATACAATGACGACTTCTCATTTTCAATCCTATCTCACTTGATATACTATTTTTTCTATGTTTAGCCAATCTTATATTGTTAATGATAGAATTTTAAGCTAATCCTACACTCTTTAAGTTGGCAGAAAATTTTAACCTATTTTTTCTATGTTTAGCCAATCTTATATTGTTATATTGTTATTTTTCTAGGAAATAATAGGCAAAAAATTCTCATCCACCACCATTTAAGTTGGCTTTCACCTTAAAATTTACAAGGGTCCAATTTTTTTTGATCTTTTGTATTTTCACTACAAATTATTTATTATGCAAATAAACATGTAACAAGAAAATGAAAGTATGAAGTCTTACTCTAGTCATCAAGCACTTTTTAAAACAATTTTATGTGTATATTTTTTTTTTTGCTACAAATGTATTATGCAAATAAATATGTAACAATAAAAACTCAAGCACGAGGATTTGCTCCATTCATCAATGCACATGAACGAAAAAAAAGAGATGCTACATAGTCATACACCCATTTATGTTATATTATATTATTTTATTGCTAATACTCTCATAAACACATTTTTTTTAACTATTAAAATCTCTAAAAAATTGGTGGTTGCTCACGATCTTGTTTGTGTTTTTATGTTGTATAGCTCTATAAGTAGCTACCATGACATGAATCATATTACAATCTTCTATTTCAATACAATACTATAAAATTTGTATAGTTCAAGTCCAAAATACTAATAACATTCATGTGAACCAATCACCTCCTTTAATTATTTATCTATCTCCAAATTAGAAGGATTTTATCTCAATGTTTGGCATTTCGACTCAATATATTATACAAACTATTTTTTGTTGCAAATGTTTTTTTCGAAATTATATTGGTATAAATTTTATACACATTCATCTACATTGGACCTAGGTTCTAAGAAATAAGAAATGAGATCAAAAGTTGTTGTGCATAAGAAACAAAATTCATAATTAGGTATAATTTATTATCATTTTAAAAAATGAAAAATATCCCTATATGAATTTTCCCATATTTAAATTTAAATTTATCTAGATTATATAGTATAAGTATATTAATTCTAATATTTTTAATATTAAATTTTGTGCAAATACATGCCTACATTGGGTGTAAAGTGTCACTATCACACTAATATAAATCAAAAAATATTTCTAATTTTTATTTTAAAAAAAGTTAATTAGAATGGAAGGTTTTTATTAGGATATATCAAAATTATACTAATAAATAAAATCGAGAAGAGTGGCCATAATGTAATCTATGTTACATATCACAAACACCATTACAAATAGATAGATGAGAAAGATCTCAATTGAAGCATGATAACTATGATAATACATGCAAAAGAAAACAATTTAGAGAAGCTGATATAGAAATGGAAAGAAATGTGTTTCTCATCATGACAACCCTAATTTTGCATTTTAGGGTATTTTACATGCAACAAATTAATTTTGTTGCCTTTCTTGCAACAAGGCATGGGACCAAATCATTTTTCACGAGAAAGATGTTACTTACTTCTAAAACTCTAATTTGAATGAATTAGGTATTACTCTTGCATGTTGCATAAGCCAAGGTTTGCTAGTTGTATATAGACAATGTAAATATAATACTACTAAAACATATACACATTTTTAATTCATATATTGCATATACCATGTATTTTTAGGTGTATAAACTATTAGGTTGTGGAGCTAAAAGCTTCACTGATGCAAACATGGAGGAGGTTGTTGAGTTACAGAGAAATTGACGTCGACAGCGCAACTGACGTCGATTATCTTCAGTGTTCACAGTAACCGACGTCGATTATTGGTCGGCTGACATCGGTCAGACAGGCACCGACGTTGGCAGCCTGTGTGTGCATGCATTTGCATGCGCTTCTAGAACTGATCTTATTTTAGACAAACAATTTGTTTGCATGTAAAAGACTAATTTTAGTCTTGAGTCTGTGTTTCTAATTATTGTAATTAGAAGTCTAATTATTGTTTGCATGGGATCTATATAATAGACTCATGGGGCTGTATTGTAATCAAGGACAAGGAAGAGATCCTTCCAATTGTAAGATCTAGGTTTGCAGGTGTGCAAAACCAGTTTGATCTGCAGGTTGTGCAAGATCAGGTAGAAGATCTACATGGTAAGTAAGATCAGTTGATTTGTAAGTTGTTGCAAGATCAGGAAGATCTACTTGGAGTACTTTGAGTACTTGTGTACTGGTAGTATTGTTACTGACTAGTGGAGGGTACAACTCTGTGTTTGAGTTGTGGTTGTAATTGGTTGTGAGAGAGAGAACTCTTGAGGGAAGATTATTGGTACACCCAAGAGGTGTGAGAAGAGTGTAATTTCTTCATTGTATTTCCTTCTGGAATGAGTTGAATATAAGATTGTATTGTCTCTCAAATTTTGTGTTGTTTCTGATTTCTAGTTACTTGTTACTTCTGGTTAAATTTTGTGTTTAGTTGCTTATACAAGGTAATCAATTGTGCTCCTAATCCTGACAAAGTGGTATCAGAGCTTGGGTTCACTAACAGGTGGTTTCAGATCTGTTTAGTGTGTGTTGATTACAGGTCACTCTCAGGGGTTTCTGATTGAGTGGGAGTATAACAATAGCAAAAGAAAGTAAACTAAGAATGGAGAAATTCAATGGCAAGAATTATCAATTATGGAGGATGAAGATAGAAGATTATTTGTATCAGAAAGATCTGTACTTACCATTGGGTGGGGTTGCATGCAAGCCCACATATATGAAAGATGAAGAATGGAAGGTTCTTAATCGAAAGGCTCTGGGATCTATAAGGTTGAGCCTGGCATCGTCTGTGATTTTCAGCTTATCACAGGCTAAGACAATGGTAGAGTTAATGGAATCTTTGGCAAATTTATATGAAAAACCCTCAGCTTTGAATAAGGTATTTCTTATGAAGCAATTATTTAATTTGGAAATGTTGGAAGGTGGATCAGTACATAGTCATCTTAGTGATTTCCATGGATTAGTTAATCAGTTAGTTTCAGTTAATATTGCTTTTGATGATGAAATTAAGGCTCTCTTAATTTTATGCTCATTACCTAAAAGTTGGGATAGTTTAGTAATGGCAGTTAGTAATACTGCGTCTGCTTCAAATATCTTGAAAGTTGATGATGTTGTTAGTGTAATCTTGAATGAATAAATTTGCAAGAAAAGCACAAGTGAATCATCAGGGAATGCTTTAAGTGTTGAAAGCAGGGGAATACAAAGAGAGAAGATTGAGCAAGGGAAATCAAGGTCAAAGATAGGCAGGAGATCTAGATCCAGGCATGGCAAAAAAATCTGCTGGAATTGTGGAAAGGCAGGGCATGTAAAGAAAAATTGTTGGTTAGTTGAAGATCAGCATGAAGGAAATGAAGAAGCAGATGTTGCAGATATTATTGCACAGGATGCTCTTGTATGTTCCTTGGATAAAGTGAAATCTTGGGTTTTAGATTCTGGTGCCTCTTTCCATGAAACCCAAAATCGAGAATTTTTCCATGATTATGTCCAGGGAGACTTTGGAGAGATTGATTTAGGGGATGGTAAGCCTTGTCAAATGGTTGGCAAAGGGAAAGTGCAGCTAAAATTGCAGACGGGCAACACATGGGTGTTGAAGGAGGTCATGCATGTTCCAGTCCTGAAGCGGAACTTGATTTCTGTTAGAAAGTTGGGTGATGAGGGATGCACAGTAACTCTCACAGCGGATTCTTGGAAAGTTTCCAAGGGTGCACTTATTTTAGCAAGAGGTAAGAAAGTAGGTACTCTTTATCTATCTACTTATATTACTGATTCTCCTTCTGGTTTATCTACTTCAGATGTAGATGCGAAGATGTGGCTTCGTAGGCTTGGTCACATGAGTAAGAAGGGGATGCATGTTCTTGAGTCAAAAGGTAAGAGTTCAGATTCAGAGAGCATAGATCAAGATTTCTGTAAGCAACAGAAGAAAGTGAGGTTTCTTGAAACACATGCTACAAGAAAGGATCGGGTTTATGGCATAAAGAAGAAATCTGATGTTTTTGACAAGAATAGGAAAGCCTTGGTTTTCCAGGAGAAGATGATGGACATAGATTAGCATAAGGGGATGAATAATTTTGAGCAGTGTAGTTTGGACAAGGTTATGATTCAAAGTAAGCTCATGGGTAAAAAGTCATCACTCACAGAAAAACACAATTACCGACATCGGTCAGGTGGAACCGACGTCGATAAGACAGGTACTGACGTCGATCATGTGCAGACCAGAGTCAGTGGTGTCAGATAAGTGGAGACTGACGTCGGTTAGGGAACTAACATCAGTGACCAGGTGGACACCGATGTCGGTTAGGGAACTGGCATTGATGATAAGGAGGATTCGACATCAGTCAGGTGTAGACTAGGGTCGACCAGAAAATAGATTTTGGGTGGACAACAAGCTGTCAAGGAGTCTCAAACACCCATGAGGAGGACTAAAAGGGTAAGTAAGCCTCAAATTCATTATTCCCTTTCTTTAGACTAATTTTTGATCACTGATGGTCAAGAACTAGGAAGTTTTAAAGAAGTAGAGCAGGTAGAATCTAGGAAATAGTGGGAGCATGGCATGAATGAGGAAGTTGATTCCTTGGATGAGAACTAAATGAGAGATTTGGTAGAGTTGCCAGCCAAAAAAAAACCACTGAAAGATGATTGGATTCCCAGGTTAAAGAAGAGAGAGAATGGACATGTGAGACAGAAGGCCAGGTCATATGGTCTTGAACAAGCCGCAAGACAATGGAGGTTTGACAGGTGTATGACAAATCATGGCTTTAGTCAATGTCAATGTAACCATTGTGTTTCCTTTACCAGGTTGGATAATATTAGCTACATTATCTTGTTACTGTATGTTGTGTGTATGCTTGTTGCAGGGAGTTGCTGAGCTAAAGGTAAAGTTAGTTCAGAGGTGTGTCATGAAGAATTTGGAAGCAACAAAATTCTTTGGCATGAGTATTCTTAGAGACAGGAAAGATCACATGTTGATGTTGTCTCAAGATGATTGTGTGAATAAGGTAGTGGCGAGGTTCAATATGCGGGATGCAGAACCGGTTAGCACACCTATGGATGGACAGTTCATAGGACAGTGTCCCAAATCACATGATGAGGTTAAGTACATGTGTACTAGACCTAAGTTTGCCTAAGCAGTGGGTGTTGTCAGCAAGTTCATGGTCAATCTGAGAAAGAAGCATTAGAAAGCAGTTCAGTGGATTCTCAGGTATCTGAGAGGGACCAACAATAGGTATACATGCGATGTAGGGTCAAGCACTTCTCTACATGGGTATGTAGATTTGGATGTGGCAGGGGACTTGGATGACAGGCATAGCACCACAAGAAGTGTGGTGGTTGGTCTTCAAGATTGAACTTGAAGAGGGATACAAGCCATGAAACAAAATTAAATGATGTATAGGTACAGGTACAGATGCAGCTATTTATCTCCAAGTGGGAGATTGTTAGGTTGTAGAGCTAAAAGCTTCACTGATGCAAACATGGAGGAGGTTGCTGAGTTACAGAGAAACTGACGTCGACAACACAAATGACATCGATCATCTTCAATGTTCACAGTAACTGACGTCGGTTATGGGTCAGCCGACATCGGTCAGACAGACACCGACGTCGGCAGCCTGTGTGTGCATGCGCTTCCAAAACTGGTCTTATTTTAGACAGACAATTTGTTTGCATGTAAAAGACTAATTTTAGTCTTGAGTCTGCGTTTCTAATTATTGTAATTAGAAGTCTAATTATTGTTTGCATGGGATCTATATAATAGACTCATGGGGCTATATTGTAATCAAGGACAAGGAAGAGATCCTTCCAATTGTAAGATCTAGGTTTGCAGGTGTGCAAAACCAGTTTGATTTGTAGGTTGTGAAAGATCAGGTAGAAGATCTAAATGGTAAGTAAGATCAGTGATTTGCAAGTTGTTGCAAGATTAGGGAGATCTACTTGGAGTGCTTTGAGTACTTGTGTACTGGTAGTATTGTTACTGACTGGTGGAGGGTACAACTCTGTGTTTGAGTTGTGGTGGTAATTGGTTGTGAGAGAGAGAGATCTTGAGGGAAGATTACTGGTACACCCAAGAGGTGTGAGAAGAGTGTAATTTCTTCATTGTATTTCCTTCTGAAATGAGTTGAATACAAGATTGTATTGTCTCTCAAATTATGTGTTGTTTCTGATTTCTAGTTACTTATTACTTCTGGTTAAATTTCGTGTTTAGTTGCTTATACAAGGTAATCAATTGTGCTCCTAATCCTGACATAAACAATGTAAATATAGTACCTTGAAAACATATACATAATTTTATCCATCTATTACATATACCTTGTATTGTTAGGTTTATAAACATTGTAAATATAGTACCCTGAAAACATATACATAATTTATATTCACAGGTTATTCTGCAAGGAAATCCATTTTAGATATGAATAAGGATTTCAAAGCTACAAAGCTACAATCATTTGAGACTATAGTGTCTTCCTCTAGTAATGCATTTCTTACATACCAAAAACATCTAATGTATAGTTTTGACAGGATTCTTCTGGGCCCTTCTACCCCTAAACCCATATGAAATATATTCATTATTTTTAAATTTTTTCTACCATTAGAGATCAGTTATACATGCCAATAGGGTCCCAATTAATTTTCAAGTACTCTATAAATACACACGAAACCTAGTGAATTTAGGCATCATGAATCATCTAGAAAATCATTTAACACTTGAAACGAATTCATAACTGATCACAAGAATATATTAAGCATTTATAAATGGCATTTACACAAATCAAACAATCATTAGAACATTCCTTGTAACATTAATGTTCATGTTAGCAACACATTGCATTGTAATGGCTTTTTTGGGTAATGAATTTCTGCAATAAGTATAGTGTTATTTTCACTATTTTACGCCATCAAGGTCCCTAACATATATAAAGTTAGCTAATTTATTATCTGGTTTAAAACAAGCCCCAAAACATATGTGAGCTTGATGTTGTCAACTAAAAGTGTCTCAGTGATACCACAAGGATAAATCAAAAGGAAAAGGAAACAATAGTATATCACATAATTCACATCATGTTTCTTCTCTACAAAGGAATAATGAAGACCTATACATTCATTGAACCAATCACCTTTAAATATTTATTTATCCCTAAGTTATAAGAATTTTATCTCAAATTTTGGCGATATTGGTCAATATATCATACAAATTATTTTTATCTATTTATTCATTTATTTGCATTTTTTTAAAAATTTATATTGGTTTGGGTTTTATACATATTAAGCTACATTGGACCAATCATTTTCTTTAAGAATATTCTACTTATCTCCTCTAAAAGTCTAATTTGAATGGATTGGGTATTATGCTTCTGCGTTGCATAAGACAAGGAGTTCTAGTTGTATAGATAATGTAAATATAATACCACAAAAATATATACATTTAATTTTTATTCATCTATTGCATATACCATATATTGTTAGGTGTATAATTAGTGTCAATATAGTACCTTCAAAAAAAATATAGATAATTTGTATTCATTCATTGTTTTGCAAGGAACTCCCTCTATTCATTTGTATTCAACAATAGTTAAGTTTACTAAAATCCTTCCTCTTCACAATATATAGGTCTTACTCAAGAGAAATACTATTTGCTAACATACATGTGAATCACTATATTTCAACTCCATCACTATTTGGTCATGATTTAGTTTATCATAAATAATGCATTTAGAGTAACAAAAGATTGATATCATTGAATGTTTAAAAACTTGTTTAACAATGAATGGCATCACATACTCTCATATTTGACTTAATAGATAAATGATAAAATTTTGTGATGATTTTTCATTCAATATTTAAAGGTACTATTGAAATTTACTAATTTTGAGATTTTGTATCTAATGAAGATGTACATGGTTATCATAAATATTTTATAGTTCACTTCTATATCTATATTCATTAAAATTGAACCATCTTTAAAGGAACTCACACAAATTGTAGAAGTTTTTTCTACCATTATAATTTCATTAATCTTCATGGAATATCTTAACTGAATGCACAACTAAGTCTTATTTCATCATCTCATAAAAATAAGAAAATCTAAATGAGAGAGAGATCTTTTAGCTCTTTTTAGAATATATAGAAATAATATTTGTTTCTAGCACCTTCATGAATAAGAAAATATTACATAAAATTTTTCAAGGATGTTATATGATTTATAAATAATTAAATTAGATATATCAACCTAATTTACGATATTAGTCTAGACATAAAAAACAGCCCTGTAATTTTTTTAGTATTGAGTTATCTTGATGCAATCATGATTAGGGGTCTCAATGAAGAGATGCCATAAATTATGTAACATAAAAATAATTAATAAAATATAATTAAAATAATAATAATAAATTATTAATCACAAGTGGAAAAAATTCACACTTAGCTAAATCCTAAGTCCTCAAATAGAGGTGATTAAACCATTCAGTCCTTCTCTAAATCTTTGCAAGGATCTTTAGTAACTATTTTCACTAATAGTTACAATTTATACTTTCACCCCACGGTATTATGAATCCCCTCACACTAATGTATGGGTATTTTATATAGCCACACAAACCCCTACATACGTTAATTGCTCAACAATGCACTAAATCATTAAATACATACATTGTTCTAATGTCCTATAGTAGAACATGCCTATAACACATCAAATTATGATATTAAATAAAATTCCAACAACCTTCCATGATTTGAGACATTAAATATGAAATAGTTGGAAAATTATAATGACTTTGTCCAATAGCTAGATCAATTTTCAAGGAATGCACACAATGTAAATCACGTAAGAATGCATGCCCCTATAGATTCATAATATATCATACATATATTACATGCAATAATATTGCATGTGGAGGGTCTATGCAAAATTCTCCTAAATAATTTATTGCACAAAATATCTCAAATGAACATACACCAAGGTTCACAAGTTTTCCTCTTGCTTAAGTTATTGACCCCTTCATATTACTTCACACATCAAATAAACTACACGAAAGTAACTAGGAATTCCTGGCTTTCTACTCATTCTCAAAACTACACTCAAGAATATATCTTCAGGTCCATTGAACTCCTATTTTCTTGCTTGGTTCTACTTGAATTGTTTGGATATAATATAACATTTTGAATACTTTTTATGTAATATTTTCTTATTTATTTAGGTGATAGAGGAAACAATATTTTTATGTATTAATAAAAGTTATAAAAGATATCACTATGATTTAGATTTTTTTTACAAGTTCATGAAATAAGATTCAATTGTGCATTTAGTTAAACTATTCCACAAAGATTAATGACATCTGAATGCTAGCGAAAATTGCTAAAATTTATGTGAGTTCCTATAAATATAGTTTAATTTTAATGGAAATAGATATAAAAGTGAATGAGAGAAAATTTATGACAAGCATGTACATGATTGCCATATGCAAAATCTTAAAATTAGTAAACTTAAACTGTACCCTTAAAGCTTGAATACAAAATCATCACAAACTTTGATCCTTTATTGACCAAGTCAAATATGAAAGTATGTGATTTCATTCATTGTTAAACAAACATTTAAACATTCAATGATATCAATATTATGCTCATATAGTGGAATTTTTTATGATAAACTAATTTTTGACGCAGAAGTATTGATGGAGAAGAAATCCAATGCTTCACACATATGTTTGGAATGAGTATTTATCTTGAAGAGGACCTACATATTTTGAAGAGGAGGGCTTGTAGTAAAATTAATTATCAGATATGAATCCATACTAATAGCATCATATATGTAATATGTGCTCAATGTGTTTGATATGTGATGGATGATCAAGTAAGTTGTCTCACACATTTATTTATAGATGAATAAATTAAAACTTTAGAGAAATTGGCATTCATGATGAACTTCAAATTCGATATGATAAAAAAAGGTAGAAGGTTCAAATGGGTGAAACCAATTTTAAAGGGGACGCAAGCAAGCATACCAAGAATGTATGAATGGACTTGATTGGTTTCAAGACCATACAAGTATTCTAAGCACGGGTTAGGATAAATAAGGGATAGGGTGGTGGTTGAAATGGGGTGAGTGAAAGGGGTTTCAAAATTTAGAAATCACCATGATGGATAAATAAAATATCTTGAAATTCAATGGATACATATGGCTTTTTCTTAGTTAACTCTCACTGACATGGATATATATCGATTTGCTTTGCCACAATCATCCATGATATTTAATTTTTATTTTCTCTATGTTATCCCTCTCGATATTTATTACTTATGTCTTAGTTAAATTCAATATTTTCATAATAAATAACATGCATATAAAATCACTGATATTAGATTGCATGCACATATGATGTATAAAACTCCTTGCTTTAATTACAACTGAATTTGGTTTGTGGTCTATTCACATTGATGGCATGTTTTTTAATATATCATATAAAATATATAAATTTGATGCATAATATGGATAATAATCATAGGTACCAAAGGAAAATCCTTCAAGTGACAAAAAAAGGTCAATGTGACACTACATTAACTTATAATTCCTTGTGTAACATTTAAAATGAAATTCCCACTTTTGATATAGTGTAGTTGATGATTTATTTTGATGTAGTAATTTGAAACTGAAATCTATCAACACAATGATAAAATAATTGACACTCTTTGGATGATAGGTCCAAGTGACATCACATCTACTCCTAAAATGATTTCTACTTTGAATGCAAATTTTCATGAGCTAATGGCTATCAATATTTTCTAATTCGAATGCAAATTTTTATGAGCTCTTGAGTTGATAGAAATCGCCTAACTTAGCGCACAAATTTGTTGCACTATGCTCATTGATAATCTATATAACTCACATTTGTACCCTTGTATCAAGGTAACTCTCTTTATGTGCATAATCTAAGAGGATTTGAAGGGTGTATTGTAGATAACTACTTGGCAAGTTAAGTATGCACATGACATTGATCTGAATCTCAATTATTTAAGAAAGATTTGTTGGTAGTGCATGCAATACTTAAATATACTATTATTTTGACAACCTAAAAATCTTGCCATAATTCAACTTAGTAAGTGAGAATAAATTATTAGTGTAGGTTTTTATTTTTCCCTATTTATTAATTAGGGAAATTGTATTTTTTGTGCATACATGGAGTTTTCCTACATTTGTGGGATAGACTAGCTTATGTGGAGGTGTGTGTCATAGATGTGTCATAGGTGTCATAAGTAACTCCCTTGATGGGAGTTACTTCTCTATTCTTAGCACCTTGTCACCACCTTTCATGGAGGAGTTACATTCTATTCTTGTGGTGCCTTGTCCATTTTTTGTGGAGGAGTTACGTACTCCCCTATTTGTAGTCCTCACCTTGGCCATTCCATGCTAATCAGATTTTGGTTTTCTCCATTTTGTCTTATGCAATTTATCTTATTGTGTTAATTTCAAATTGCTTTAGCATCTTGTGGTGTGCACTTGCTTCAACTAGTGTGATCACGTCTCCATTGCACTCGCATTATCCAGATTTTGGGAACAACTCCGATATGGTATCATAGCTTTCCCGATAATCTTGTGTGTGTTTATGCTAGTAGTTTATTTTTAAATTCTTACTTTACTTTCTTAGTTTTTTTTTAAAAAAATCCATTGCATTTGAGAGTTTTGGTAGAGTTTTTTGAAAACTCATGCAAATCCATATGGATCTTGTTTAAAAATTTACTTCTGAGTTAGCATTTGTCAAGACATTTTGTCTAGATCTGTGGTTTTCTTCAGCAAAGCAGAGGAATTCTTTTTTTTTCATTCTATAGAAAAAAAAAAAAAAAATCTTGCAATCTGTCTGTTGTTCTTGGACGCCACCTTCCAGCGTGCTGCTCCACGCCATTGGCCGTACGGCGTCCAGATCTGCAGCTGTGCGTTGAAATTCTATGGCCACGCCAAGCTTCTGCTAGGGGCCTTAGACAGTCCAGGTCTGCACTTTTTTGGAAGAAACAATCTGCTGTTCTTTGTCTTTTCTGACCAGTAAATTCAAAACTGCGCCCTTTTTTTTAGGACGCCACTGCTGCATTTGTTTTACTGTCTGAAACAAGCTTCTGCGCCTCTTTTTTGGGTGAAGTTCTGCCACTCCACAGTGTCGCGCAAGGCACCAAGCAGGTCGTACGGTCAAGCACAGGGCTGCTATTTCTCTTTTGTTTTTTCTGAGCAAAATTCTGGACTGTTTGCTTTTGGACGCCCCTTCCTTACTTGTCATCCTATTTGGCACCTTTTGGACACGTGGCATCCTTCAAAATTGTCTTTGCTTCATTATTTTCAGTGAAAATTGTCCCTTTAAAACAAAAATCAGTCAATTTGACTAGTATTTAATTTTTTAGGCAATTTTGTATTTTGGGGATTTTCAATTAAAATTTGTATCTTCAACCTAAGAAGACGAAGGGTGAGGCCCGGGTTGGTAGGAGGCCAATTCTCCTTCACACAAACCTCATTTGGATTCTTCATTCCGTGCTGAATCCAACGAGTGGTTGGAAGACCACTTTCTCTCTCCATAACAGGTATTTTTTTAATATTTTATTACTTTTTTTGTAAAAATACTAGTTTACGGAAAAATTGTAACTTTAATATCTTGCAAACGGTAGCTCAGTTTTGGGTGCCATTTTTTACAAAAGTGATTATAATTCAATTATCCACAGCGTAGACTTGTTATTTTTAAAAAATACACTAGTTTATAAAGTGCCAAAAATTTGGGTCTCCCGAGACGCATTTTCTGCTGAGTCCGACGCCCTGTTTGCTTTAGTCTTGCACTGATTGCTCTAAGACGCATTTTCAGCTGAGTCTGATGTCTTTTGAGCGTGCACTTGCATATTTGAGGGGAGCTCAATATTTTGGGGGGGGTGTGATTACTTTTCAATACTTGTTTTCATTCTCCTTTCTGCATACATTCACAACTTGCAATCAATACAACTTCATCTAAATTCAGCTAAAAAATAGATTTTTTTAACTTAAACCCCTAACACCCTTCAACTATCATGAATGAAAAGTTAAAATGTCAATCATTCTTAGAAGCAAATGGTTGTATAGGATCACCATGGGTACAAAAGTAGAACCCAACTAGATGCTGAAAAGTTTAAGTGTTACAACCGTAGTAATGAAGCTTTTGGGTTACTGAGCTTGTCTGTGTCTCCAGAACTTCTCTTCCACTTAGAATCCTCCCAAATTCCAAATGACATATGGGACATCTTAGAAAAATTGTTTGAGAAGCTTGATGAAATGAGAGGTCATGAGCTCGAAAACGAACTCATAAGTCTAAGTCTTAGCAACTTTGACACCCTACATAACATCTTCACTAAGTTTAAGGCCCTTAGATTGCAATTGAAAGAATGTGTGATAGAGAAGAAAGATGATCAACTCATACTTTTTATTCTCGCAAAGCTAGGTCCAAGCTATTCAGTCTTTGTCTCCACTTTCCATGCCACAAAAAGTGCCCTTGGCACTACATAAAAAATGCCTTCTTTGGATTCATTCATTGCCGACTTGACTAGGGAGAAAGATAAACTAATTCAAATGGGCACAATGAAGTCTACTCAACCCCAAGCTTTGATAGCTGAAAATGGTAAGGACAAGACTTCAACAAAGGAGAAGCATAAAAAGAACAAGGATCAGGAGAAGAAGAAAGAAAACAATAATCTTGCCAAAAATAACACTGAGACTTCATCCTCCAATGCTAAACCGAAGAAGGAGAAGGTTAAGTGTGCATATTGTAAAAAGACAGGGCATGATGAACACAAATGCATGAAAAAATAAATAGATCACCTAACTCATCTTCTAGAGAAGAACAACATAGGTGTCCCTGAGTCTATCAAACAGAATTCATCAACTTAAGATTCTACTAAGGCAAAAGGCAAGGGTAAGGAGAAAGAAAAGAGCAAGGCCCCTATAGCAACTACAGCTTTTACATCTTCATGGGTCATAGACTCGGGTGCTTCTCACCACATGGGCTCTTCACTAGTTGAGTTTACATCTTTAGAGCCTTGTAGCATGACTTCAATTAGTTTGGGTGATGACATATCAATTTTCGTTGCATGGAGAGGTCAGTTGAAATGGAAGGAGGAACATTCAACAATGTTCTAAGTGTTCCTTCTCTTTCAACCAATCTCCTATCAGTATACCAAATCACTCACATTGGTCAGGGCATGAGAGTTGAGTTTTCATCAGATTCAGTGTCTTTCAGGGAGTTGCATAGTGATACTACAGTGGCAGTGGGAAGGGCAGATCACCAAGCCAGATTATACACTTTCTCACATTTTGCATCATATTCTTCTCCAACAGCGTGTTGACTCATTTAGATGGAGTTAGCAAATTATGGCATGAGTGGTTTGGCCACCTTAACTACCGCTATCTTGAGCAACTTTGCAAAAATGACATGGTCATTGGCTTGCCTCGTGTCCAATTCTCAAAAGGACTTTGCGAGGGGTGCTCCCTTGGAAAGCATCCCGAAGCAAAATTTGACAAAGACAAAGCTTGGAGGGCTTCACAACCTTTGGAGTTAGTCCACAGTGATGTATCGAGACCCTTTTCCAAACTATCTTTCACAAGGGCCAAGTACATCCTCATTTTCATTGATGATTTCTCCAAGTACACTTAGATATATTTTATCAAACAAAAGTCTGAAGTGTTTAAATTTTTTTTAGACTTCAAGGCTCTTGTTGAGAAATAGAGTGAAAAATCCATCAAGGTTTTTCGAACTGATAATGGAGGGGAGTATGTCAGCATCAGGTTTGAGTAGTTTTGCACCACAGAGGGGATTGATTTGTAGCGCACAGTCACCTACAGTCTTTCACAAAATGGGGTTGCAAAACGTAAGAATAGGTTCTTGAAAGAGATGGCTAGTCGTATGATTCACTCCAAATTCTTAGCACCATAGTACTGGGCTGAAGCCATCAATTATACTTGCTACATTCAGAATAGGGTTCCTTACAAAGCTTTGAAAGGGATAACACCCTTTGAAGCTTGGCATAAAAGGAAACCTGATGTTGAGCACCTCAGGGTTTTTGGATCCCCAGCGATGGCCCACATTTCAAAGAAGAAACACAAAGCTATGAAATGTCAATCCAAGCCTTGCATCTTTGTAAGATATCCAGATGGTATTAAGGGATATCACCTTCTAGATTTAGTCACACATGAGTTATTCATCGAGAGAAGTGTCTATTTTTAAGAGAGTCTTAGAGACTCAACACTTGACACTTCTTCTCTCTCATTGGATCTACTTATTCATGATGATTTCTCGTCAGATTCAGATCAGTCACAACAAGTTCTTGAGCCAGAGTCATCTTCTTCTTCTTTGAGTTCATACAACAAAAATAGTGATGTAGAGTCATCCACCTTTAGTCAGTTAGAGAATGAGGAGTTAGCACCTGACTCGCCCACTTCTAGGCCACTTTGGGCTAGACAGACACTTGAGAGTGCTGGCACTTGGGCAGAAAATCTCGTAGATGACAGACGTACTAGGGGGAATTTTTAGAGAGATCCACATGCCTTATTTGCTACAATTTCAGATCCACAGACTTTTCGAGAGGCATTAGGGGTACCTGAGTGAGATAATGCTATGGAGGAAGAATATTCTTCTTTAGTCAAAAATCATACTTGGGTTTTGACTTCACTTCTTAAGAGAAGAAAGATGGTTCGATGTAAGTGGATATATCGGACCAAGTTTGCAGCAGATGGGTCGGTTGATAAGTATAAAATACGATTGATCGCTAAGGGTTTCTCACAAGTGGCAGACATTGACTACTCAGAGACCTTTGCATTTATTGCAAAGATGACTTCTATCCGACTCACCTTGGCTATTGCCGCAACACATGGTTGGGATGTGCATCAAATGGATGTGAAGAGTGCCTTTCTTCACGGAGACCTAAAAGAGATCTACATGGAGCAACCACCAAGATTTATTTAGCATTCTTTTTTAGTATGCAGACTTAAGAAATCTATCTATGGCCTCAAACAAGCCCCTCAGGCTTGGTATGCTAAGATGGATTCCTTCCTTCTCACAGTGGGTTTCACTAGGTGCCATTCTGATCCCAATGTCTACTTCTTGTGGCAGAATGATTCACTCTTGATTTTGGTTCTATATGTTGATGACATTTTGATCACCGGGAGTTCTTCATCAGCTATTGCAGCGGTGAAAGCCTCTCTTCAAGATAGATTTGACATGACAGACTTGAATTTGTTGCACTACTTCCTTGGCATCAAGATCTTATAGTCAGATTCAGGGATTTCACTTACACAACGTAAGTATGCTCTTGACTTATTGGCTCAGTTTCACATGGCTGATTGTAAGCCATCTCTGACTCCTTTTCTATTAGGAGTCAAGCTTGAGACTGATTGTTCTTCACCATTGGTTGATGCCACTCGGTATCAACAACTTGTTGGTAGTCTCATCTACTTGACTCACACCAGGTCCGACATTTTATATATAGTGGGACTTGTCTCTAGATTCATGCATGAACTCTATGAGCTGCATTGGAAAGCAGCTAAGAGGATATTGCATTACATACAGGGTTCACATAAATATGGGATTCATTATAGATTTGGCATAGAGATTGACTTGGTTGGATATACAGATTCAGACTGCGCTGGTGATTCACAGAGTACTAAGTCCACTTCTGATTATAGTTTCTCTCTAGGTTCTAGTCCTATCAGTTGGTCTATCAAGAAGTAGAATGCTATTGCTATATCATCCACAGAAGCAGAGTACAGGGGAGCTATTAATGCAGCTACTGAGGCTATTTGGCTTCAAGAAATTCTTTTTGAGTTTGGCATTCCCATTAGGCAACCCACCATCATTTATTGTGACAACTAGAGTACCATTCAGATTTGTAAAAATCTAGTTCAGCATCAGCAGACTAAGCACATTGAGATTCACATGCATTTCATTCAGGAGTTTATTCATAGTCAAGTCATTGACTTGATATTTTGCTAGTCTTTGGAGCAGGTTGCAGACATCTTCACCAAACCTTTCACTGAGAGCAAGTTCATTCATCTTTGAGCTCTTCTTGGGGTGCAGTCCACATATGCAGCAACATCATCTTCAGGGGGGCTTATAGCCTCTTCTTTCTTTTATGTCTCTCTTTTGGGGGGGAGTTTTTTCTTACAGTTTTTCTCCTTTTCTCTATCTTATAGGAGATTGCATTTGTACATAGGTACCTCATCAGGCCTAGTTACTGGGACCCATTTTATATTTCCACACTGCTCACCTAAGCTGCATTTATGGAGAGATATTAGTGTAGATTTTTATTTTTTCCTATTAATTAATTAGGAAAATTATATTTCTTGTGCATACATGGAGTTTTCCTACATTTGTGGGATATGATAGCTTATGTGGAGGTGTGTGTCATAGATGTGTCATAGGTGTCATAAGAATGTCATAAGTAACTCCCTTGATGGGAGTTACTTCTCTATTCTTAGCACCTTGTCACCACCTTTCATAGAGGAGTTACATTCTATTCTTGGGGTGCCTTGTCCACCTTTTGTGGAGGAGTTACATACTCTCCTATTTGTAGTCCTCACCTTGGCCATTCCATGCTAATCAGATTTTGGTTTTCTCTATTTTGTTTTGTGCAATTTATCTTATTGTGTTAATTTTAATTTGTTTTACCATCTTGTGGTGTGCACTTGCTTCAACTAGTGTGATCACGTCTCCATTGCATTCACATTATCTAGATTCTGGCAACAACTCCGATAGAAATGAATATTATAAGTCAATTTGATGTATTAGAAAGCATATGTAGTCTTGGATATTTGTGAGCTATTTGTTCTTGGTCCTGACCTGGATAAAGAGGCATATTAATTATCTAAAAATCACAAGCTATTTATTTTTGATGATTTAGAATATTGATTTTGTATAGTTGGGTGAAATAAAGCAGTTGTACATTTAGTTAAAATATTCCATGAAGAGAAATGGATTTGCAATAATAACGAACAATATTATAATTTGTGTGAGTTCCTATACAAGAACTTAAAATTTAAAGGAGAAATCTATAGTAGTGAATGATAAAAATGTTAAGACAAATGTATACATTGTTGATGGATATACAAACTTAAAATAAGTAAATTTCAATAATACCCTTTAATTTTTTATTACAAAACCATCACAAGTTTTTCTTCTATTAAGTCAAAGGTTTGAAATGTTGGATCCATTTATGGTCAAACAAATATATAAACATTCAATGATATATAAATTATGCTCATTTATAGGTATTATTTGTGATATACTAAATCCTGATCAAGTATTGATGGAATGGAAGTCCAGTGATTTATATGTCTGTTTGCAAAGGGTATTTCTCTTGAATACGACCCATGTATTGATAATAACTATATGTGTTTTCAAAAGGTATTTCCCTTGAGTACGACCTATGTATTGTGAAGAAACTCTGGGTTCTAGAGGAATTATAAACCCAAAAAAATACCTTGTTTATTTTTATTAAAATAAAAGAGATTTGTATTCTAAGTCCCATTTATAGAAAGAAAGTATATAATAAATATTTTTATTATATAATAATAATAATAATAATAATAATAATAATAATAATAATAAATGTAAAAAGATATAGTTTTCGTATTGCTAGAATTGTAGCAATGTAATGCAATGTCACTTTCACCAAGTGGTTAGGAAATGTGCCTACTAAGGACATGGGGTTTCCCCATAAAAGTTAAAATTTATATGGTGATGGATGCTTAATTTTCATTCTATTTCTAAAATTGAATTTATGTGTGTCAAATGTCTCCAAGTTATCCTCTTATTTGTTTTATAGTTTTACTCACATTCATCCTATCCAGATGATGAGATCAGATCAATGAATATGCTACCTAATTATTTTTAAGTAATATGTTGTGTTGTTATTAATAGTGTGGGAGTTGAATTATTATAACATTAAACTTAGGTCTAAGACTAGGTTGGGTTGGGCTGCACTAATTGGATGAACAATAATGAAATGAAATAGGGACTAAATTTGATAGTGGGAGTTGGAGTCAGGAAGAAAGGTAATGTTATTGAATTTGATCCCACATGTTTTCTAGGAGTGGTGAGAAGGGAGAAGAGAGCGTATAAGAAGAAATAGGTAGTGTGAGAGAAGGCATACTTATTTGGGTAGGGTCAATCAGTGATCAAGAAGGTTGATGACTTATGAAGGGCACCTTCATTGCACTTGGAAGGGGACTCTGCCTAGCATCTCCCATTATGGAGAGTGTATGTTATAATTTTTGGTAGAGGGGGCTCATGTCCGTGTGGCCCCCACACAATACAAATACCAATACTAAGGTTAAGGTTCTCTAGTTCTCATTTTCAATGCTAACTCACATGATATACTATTTTTTCTATGTTTAAGCAATCTAATGATGGGGTTTTTAGCTAATCATATAATCTTTAGTCATTGATTAAAATAAATTATTTCATTTCATTTGATTTTATATGAATATAAATTTCACAACAAACCAACAACTTCCTTTCTACATTTTGTTGTGTAGTAGAAGGTGTGGTGGCTTGAACAAGGCAAGGTTTTGTTATATGGTTAATATAGGTTTATGTTTTATTTTGGTTTGAACGAGTGTGTTTGATACTAAGAGATTTATATTTGGTTTGAATGAGAAGGTTTGGTAATAATATTTTTATATTTTGTTTGAACAATGAAGTTTGATACTAAAAGCTTCTAGGCTTATACATTCAATATTAATCTTAAAATACTAAGCGCTTTAAGGTTTCTATAGTTCATAATTGATCATAAATAATCAAGTGTTTATAATAGTTTGACTCTCCTTAAATTCATTCATAAATAATAATTTTCACCATAGACTTGTGCAAATAATTTTTGCGAACCTTAGCAAGAATCAAATTTCAACTAGCACTTTTTTTTATAGTATGCATAATATTTTTTATTTTTTGTATGTTGAGTCTCTCAAATGATTACTATTATTTTCTTTATTATGCATCCAAAATCACTACACCTTATACCCAACATACTCAATTGGAATATGCCTTCTCTATTTCTTCCCACACTCGTAAATGCAAAAATTCGAATCTACACACGTACTCACCCAAAAGGAATAAACCTTTATCTGATACTAGATGATACAATCATGGTTAGGGGTCTCAATAAAGAGATTTCTTAGAGCATACAACCTTCATAATTAAACATTCAAAAAAATATTGCAATAAAAACCATGTTATTTATTTGATTTCATTAACTAAAATGTTGTTTACACAAACTAAAACATAATGCAATATAAAATGAGACATGTTACCACATCATATATTTTGATCTCTCTTGTTAACCCGTGGTCTTTGAAAATTTAGCTACATGTCTCACCTATAAAACACTCAACTTGTTACAATCTCTCTAATTATTTTGTTTTCCCTCAACCTGAGTGTAGGGACGTGTTTATATAGGCACATGACCCACTTGCTTACATTTAAAATTTAATATAACATACATTCCTAATAACTCATAACACATCATGCCCATGACACATCATTGTGCACATCAATCATTAAATATGATTTACAATCTTGATGATCCATTACAAATCATAGCATAACACACCATGACAGGATGTCATCTCAAAAACGAACTTGTAATAAAATTGTGTAGGGTACAAATTATACAAAGTTCATAACTCGCAAGTCAAGTTCCAATAATTTTCATAAAAACTTTGTGGGAATGAAACCTATGCGAAGTAACAATACTAGCACACAAAGGCTTTCATAAAATAAATTTAATTACAAGTGAAGTTGGGTTCTAGTTTTCTACTAATATCGTAAGTGGAGCTAATGTATGTACTTGAATTGTTTGGATATAATATAATATTTTGGATACCTTTTACATGATATTGTCTTATTTCTCGAGGTGCTAGAGGAAATACTATTTTTATGTATTAATAAAATATACAAAGGATATCACTAAGATTTAGAATATTAATTTTTTTATAAGTCCATGAAACAAGATTCAGATGTGCATTTACTTAAAATATTCCACAAAGATTAATGGCATTGAAATGGAAGGAAAAACTTCTAAAATTTGTGTGAGTTCCTATAAAGATGGTTCAATTTTAATGGAGATAGATATATAAGTTAAAGAGAGAACATTTATGAAAAATATGTATGTGATCGAGGGATGCAAAAGCTTAAAATAAGCAAATTTTAATTGTACCCTAAAATCTTGATTACAAAATCACGAGAAAATTTGATCCTTTATCTACTAATTCAAAGATGAGAATATGTGATTTCATTTATGGTTAAACAAACATTTAAATGTTCAATGATATCAATCTTATGCCCCTATAGTGGATTTATTTATGATAAACTAAATTTTATGACCTAGATGTATTGATGTCATGGAAGTCTAACGCTTCACACATATGTTTGGAAAGGGTATTTATCTATAAGAGGACCTACATATATTGTGAAGAGGAGGGTTTTAGTAAACTTAACTATCGGATGTGAGTCCATACTAATACCATCAAGCATACAATATGTGCTCAATGTGTTTGATATATGTTGGATGATCAAATAAACTACCTCACACATTTATTTATAGAATAATAAATGAAATCTTAAGATAAATTGGCATGCATGACCAACTTAGAATGGATAAAAGCAAAAATGGTGGAAGGTTTGGATGGGTGCAACCAATTTTAAAGGGGACCCAGATGTAGACAAACATACCAAGAATGTATGAATGGATTTGATAGGTTTCAATATCATACAAAGGTTTCGAGTGCAGGACAAGATAAGCAGGAGATAGAATGGGGGTTGAAAGGGGTTGCACGAAAGGGGTTTCAAGCTTTAGAAATCACCATGACGGATAAATAGAAGATCTTGAAACTTAATGGATACATATGGTTTTTTCTTAGTCAACTCTCATTTACATGCATGTATGTGGATTTTCTTTAGCATAGTCATCCACGATCTTTAATTTGTATTTTTACTATGTTATCTATATCAATAATTCTTATTTACATTCAATATTTTCATAAGAAATAACATGCATATAAAATTAATGGTATTAGATTGCATGCATAAATGATGTATCACACTTGTTCCTTTAATTACTGGTGAATTTGGGTTGTGATTTATTCGTGTTGATGGCACGTTTGTTAATATGTCTTATATATTATATAACTTTGATGCATAATATAGATAATAATCATAGGTACCAATGGCAAATCCTTCAAAGAGCCAAATAAAAGGTCAACATGACACTATGTTGACTTATAATTCCTTGTGTAACATTTAAAATACAATTTTTGCTCGTGATATAGTGCAGTTGATGATTAATTTTGATGTAGGAATTTGAAAATGAAGTCTATCAACACAATGATAAAACAATTGGCAATCTTTGTATGAGAGGTCCAAGTGACACCACGTCTACTTCTAAAATATTTTTCTACTTTGAATGCAAAATTTCATGAGCTAATGGCCATCAATATTTTCTATTTCGAATGCAAATTTTCATGAGCTCGTGAGTTGATAAAAATTGCCTAACTTAACACACAATTTTATTGCACTATGCTCATTAATAATATATATAGCTCACATTTATATCCTTGTATGAAGGTAACTCTCTTTATACAAATACTCTAAGAGGATATGAAGGGTGTATTGTAGAGAATAACTAGGAAAGTCAAGTATGCACATGCCATAGATCTCAATGTCAACGGTTTGAGAAAGAGTTTTTGGACTATTGGCATGTGTATGCAATGAAGCTTAAAAGTACTATCACTTTGACATCCTACAAAGCTTCCCAAAATTCAACTTAGTAAGTGAGAAGCGAATATTATAAGTGGAGTTGATGTATTAGAAAACATATAAAGTCTTGGATAGTTTCTATGGGATAGTGCCCTATTTGTTGAAGGGTTAGAACAAGCATTTTTTAAAATTTGTATACAAAAACAAGCTAAAATATTTTATGATGATTTAGAATATTGATTTTGTATAATTGAACGTTTAATTAAAAGATTCTGCGAAGAGAAATGGCTTTACAATGATAGCGAAAAATGTTATAATTTGTGTGAGTTCCTATACATGAGGTTAAAATCTAGAGGAAAGTGTAGAGTGAATATTTTTACAGTAGAAAAAGATAAATAAAATAAAATAATTGAAAACATATATGTAGAATAGAAATATGCAGTTTTAGAATTGTTAGAATTGCAGTGATCCATTGCAATGTCGCTTTGGCCGAGTGGTTAAGGCGTGTGCCTGCTAAATACATGGGGTTTCCCCATGAGAGTTCAAATCTCTCAGGCGATGGATACTTGCTTTGCATTCTATTTCTAAATTTAAATTAGAATTTCTGTATGTTAAATGTCTCCAAGTTAGCAGCCGCTATTTTTTTGTTTTTGTTTCCATAGTTTTACTCAGATTCTTCACAATATGTGGGTCGTAATCGAGAGAAAACATACATGTGAATTGTTGGATTCCAACTCCAATATTTTGTTATAATTTGCTTTATCATAAACAATGCCTTCATATGAGCATAAGGTTGATATCATTGAGTGTTTTAATGCTTGTTTAATCATGAGGATCAAAAATTTTGATGATTTTGTATTCAAGATTTAACAATAAGGTTGATGTTTACTCATTTCGAGATTTTTTATCCATAAAAAATGTACATGCTTATCATAAATATTTTGTATAAATGGAAAGAAACATGTTTCTCATCACGACAATGTCACATCCGTATTTTAAGGCATTTTAACATGCAACAAAATACTCATGTTGCATTTCTTGCATTAAAGCATTGGACCAAACTAGTTTTTGTGAGAAATATGCTTCTTACTTCCTCTAAAATTCTAATTTGAATGAATTGGGTATCACTCTTGCAAACTGAATCATTTATAAAATAATTTAACACCTGAAATGGATTCATAATTATTTACAAGAATATATTGATCATTTATAACTAATATTTACACAAATCAAACAATCATTAGAACATTAATGTTCATGTTAGAAACATATTGCATTATACTAACTTTCTTGGGTGATGAATTTCTATAATAATTGTAGTGTTATTGTCACTATTTTACACCATTAAGGACCCTAACATATATCAAGGTAGTTAAGCTATTATCTAGTTTAAACCAAGCCCCAAAACATATGTGAGCCCAACATTGTTGACTAAAAATGTCTCAATCATTTTCGTGAGTTCCAAATTATAAAAGAGGTGGGAAAAAATGTGCACCACCTCGACCATGCTTCCTACCATCATCCTGACGGTACCACAAGGATAGATCAAAAAGAAAAGGAGACAATAATAAATCACATCATGCTTCCTCTCTACAATCCAAAATAATATGGAATACATATACAATCATGTGAACTAATCACCTCCTTTCAACTATTACATTCTCTAAAAAATTGGTGGTGGCTTAAGAACTTGTTTGAGCTTTTATGTTTTATAGCTCTATAAGTAGCTACCACAAGACATGAATCATATTACTATCTTTTGTTTCAATATAATACTATAAAATTTGTACAATTCAAGTCCAGAATAGTAAAAGCATTCATGCAAACCAATCAACTCCTTTCATCATTTATTTATCTTTAAGTTAGAAGGGTTTTCTCTCAATGTTCGGCATTGCAAATCGATATATTATAAAAACTATTTTTTCTTGCAAATGTTTTTTGAATTTAGATTTGTTTAAATTTTATGCACATTCATCTACATTGGACCTATGTTTCAATAAACAAGAAACAAGATCAAAAGTGGTGGCACATAAGAAATGGAATCTATAATTCTGTGTAAAGTATTATTATTTAAAAAAAACATAAATTTAACCATATGTAAATTTCACCATATTTAAATTTTCATTTGAGAAGTTTTTTTTAATAAGTATATTAGTTCTAATATTTATAATATTAAATTTTGTACAAAGACATGGCTACACTAGGTGTAAAGTGCCACTATCACACCGATATAAATCAAAACATATTTGTAGTTTTTATTAAAAACTAAGTTAGGTAGAGTGGAAGGATTTTATTAAAACATATCATAATTATATTAATGAATAGAAATGAGAAGAGCGGCCATAATGCAAGTTTTATTACATATAAAAAACACCATTATAAATAGATAGTTGAGAAGGATCTCAATTGAAGCATAATAATTGTGACAATACATGCAAAAGACTTCAACTCATGACAATATCACATCCACATTTTAGGGCATTTTAACATGCAAAAAATTGATTATGTTGCATTTCTTGAAACAAAGCATTGAACCAAATATTTTTTCATGAGAAATATGCTACTTACTTCCTGTAAACCACTAATTTGAATGAATTGGGTATCACTCTTGCACATTGCATAAGCCAGGGAATGCAAGTTATAGATAGACAATGTAAATATAATACTGCTAAAACATATACATATTTTTTACTCATTTATTCCATAGACCATGTATTTTTATGTGTATTAACAATGTAAACATAGTGCCTTGAAAACATATACATGATTTTTATTCATCTATTACGTAGACCATGTATTGTTAGGTGTATAAACAATGCAAATATAGTACCTTGAAAACATATACATAATTTATATTTGTATGTTATTATACAAGGAGCTCCCTTTTAGCTATGGATAAGGCTTTCAAAGCTACAATTGTTTGAGACTGTAGTGTTTTCCTCTAGTAATACGTTGAACTTGCATACCAAAAACATCAAGTGTATAGTTTTTCCATGATTCTTTTGGGCCCTTCTTCCCCTCAACCCATATGACCTTTGTTTATTATTTTTAACTTTTTTGGACCATTGGAGGTCAGTTATACATGCCAATAAGGGTCTCAATTAGATTTCAAGTGATATATTAAACCACATGAAGCATAGTGCATTTAAGCATCATGAATCATCTAGAAAATAATTTAACCCTTAAAATGAATTCATAATTATTCGTAAGAATATATTGAGCATTTATAACTAGCATTTACACAAATCAAACAATCATTAAAACATTCATTTAATCATTAATGTTCATGTTAGCAACACATTGCATTGTACTGGTTTTCTCGGGTGATGAATTTATGCAATAATTATAGTGTTATTTTCACTATTTTACACATTAAGGGCCCTGACATATATCAAGGTAGTTATGTTATTCTCTAGTTTAAACCAAGCCCCAGAACATATGTGAGCCTAACATTGTTGACTAAAAATGTCTCAACCATTTTTGTGGCTTCTAAAATAGAAAATAGGTGGGAAAAATGTGCACCACCTCGACCATGCTTCCTACCATCATCCTGTTGATGCCACATTGATAGATCAAATGAAAAAGGAAGTACTCGTAAATCACATCATGCTTCCTCTCTAAAATATGGAAAAATAAGTAATACTTATACATCATGTGAGCCAATCACCTCCTTTCAATTATTTATCTATCCCTGAGTTAGAAGGATTTTATCTCAATTTTTGGTATGTTTGGTCATAATATATCATATAAAACTTATTCTTTTTTTTTAAAATTTATATTGGTTTAGGTTTTCTACAAATTCAACTACATTGGGCCGAATCATTTTTCTGTGAGAAGATTCTATGTATCCGCTCTAAGACTATAATTTAAATAGATTGGGAATTGCCCATTACACAAGATATGGACTCCTAGTTGTATAAATAATGTAAATATAACATCGCCAAAACCTATATATAAATTTTATTCATTTCTTACATAAACCATGTATTTTTAGGTGTATAATCAATGTAAATATACTAATTTAAAATAAAAATACATAGTTTGTATTCATCTATTCCTTTGGAAGGAGTTGCCTTTTCTCTAGGGATAAGACTTTCAAAGATACAATCCTTTGAGGCTGTAGGTTTTTCCTCCATCTTATGTGCTATTACAACTAATTTTGAGTGGGTTTTTGGTTGTCTTAATATTTTCAAACACATATCGAATTTATCATTTATTCTTTTAATTTTCAAGCTAAAGATTTGCATGTTAATTTCTAATTTAAGAGCATCTAGATTCACAAGAAATCATACATAAAACAAAAAAAACTAGTATGAAAAATAAAAAATAATTTGTTTACACAAGTATTTTATTCTGTCAAAGTTATTTTGTGTTGTTTTGCACAAGACCTTCTATGCACATATTATTTATTCTATGAAACTTTGTTTGTAAGTAGAGCTTACCATCACTAACAAAGCATTGCGCATGTTTATTTTAACGTCTTTGTTTTCTCTTTGTAGAGAAGGGAATTGAAGTCCTATGACACCAAAGTACTAATGTGCAACTTAACCTTGCGAAACTTGTTATATATTTTTCTAGAGCATTGGTGAATAACTATATGACAAGAAGGATCTTGCACAGTATGTGCCTAGGATTCAATTACACATAATTTGTATGTGAAGCATTGGGATTTCACTTTAAAATTACAAACTTTTCACAAATTGTTTAGTTTAATAAATGAGCAAAAGATTGATATTGTTGAATGTTTAAATGTTTGCTTAATGATGAATGGAATCTTGTAGTCTCATCTTTGACTCAATAGATAAAGGATCAAAGTTTGTGATGATTTTGTATTCAAGCTTCAAGGGTACAATTGAAATTTACTAATTTTAAGATTTTTAATCCATGGACCACCTACATGCTTCTCATAAACGTTTTGACATTCACTTGTATATCTATCTTCATTAAAATTGAACCATATTTATAAGAAATCATAAAAAATTTAGCAGTTTTCATTGTCACTCCAATGTCATTAATATTTGTGGAATCTATTAACTAAATATATAATTAAATCTTATTTCATGGTCTTATAAAAATATTAATATTCTATATCACAGTGAGATCTTTTAGCTCTTTTAATAATACATAAAACTAATGTTTCCTCTAGCACCTTGAAAAATAATAAAATGTCACATAGAAACTATCCAAAACATTATATGATATCCAAACAATTCAAGTAGATACATTAGTTCGACTTATGATATTAGTAGAAAACCAGAGCCTAAATTCCATTGTATTTAAAAGTAACTCGATACAAATCCACAACTAATAATTAAGTTTACTAAAAGCTATCCTCTTCACAATATGTAGGTCCTACTCAAGATAAATACCATTTCCTAACATACGTGTGAATCACTATATTTAAACTCCATCAATATCTAGTCATGATTTAGTTTATCATAAACAATGCCTTTATATGAGCATACAATTGATATCATTGAGGGTTTAAATGCTTTTTAAACCATGAATGGCATCACATACTCTCATCTTTGACTTAATCTATAAAATATCAAAATTTTTGATGATTTTATATTCAAGATTTATCGGTATGATTAAAATTTACTAATTTATAGATTTTCTATCCATCGAAGATGTACATGCTTATCATAAATATTTTGTAATTCACTTCTATATCTATCTTGATTAAAATTAAACTATCTTTAAAGGAACTCACATAAATTGTAGAAGTTTTTTCTACCATTATAATGTCATTGATATTCATGGAATATCTTAACCGAATGCACAACTAAATCTTATTTCATCATCTCATAAAAATAATAAACTCTAAATGAGAAAGATATATTTTATCTCTTTTTTGAATATGTAGAAATAATGTTTGTTCTTGCACCTCAATAAATAAGAAAAAATCACATAGAAAATTTTAATGATATTTTATGATTTATAAATAATTAAAGTAGATACATCAACCTCACTCACGATATTAGTATAGACACCAAAATCTTGCCCTATGATTTTTTTAGTTTTGAATTATATCGATGAAATCATGATCGGGGGTCTTAATGAAGATATTTCTTAGACTATGCAACCAAAAAATAATTAACACAATAGAATAACAACAACAAAAAAATATTAATCACAACAAAAAAACATTCACACTTAGCTAAATCTAGCTTAGAACACACAAACACACACACACACAACCCACAAGTTACAAAACATGGTAGTGTTACCCCAAGTCCTCGAATGGAGGTGATTAAACCCTTTGACCCTTCCCCAAATATTTACAAGGATATCCAGGAACTATTATGACTAGTAACTACATGTTCTAATTTATATGTATTTTATTTACCACACAATCTCCCTGATAACTACATGATAACCCTTTGACCCTTCCCCAAATATTGAACCCCCTCACACTAATGTATCTATATTTTATTCACCACAATATCTCCTACATATTTTAATTGCTAAATAATACACCAAATCATTAAATACATACATTGTTCTAAAAAATGGTCATAAATCATAATTGTCACCATAGACTTGTGATAATAATGCAAGGAACTTGTTATGGATAAGGATTTCAAAGCTAAAAACATTTGAGACTATAGTGTTTTCCTCTAGTAATACCTTTTTCACATAGCTAAAACATTAAGTGTATAGTTTTCACATGGTTCTTTTGGGCCCTTCTACCCCTCAACCCATATGACCTTTGTTCATTATTTTTTACTTTTTGGACTATTGGAGGTCAGTTTTACATGCCAATAAGGTCCCAATTAGTTTTCAAGTGATCTATAAATACACATGATGCCTAGGGAATTTAACTATCATCAATAATCTAGAAAATCATTTTACACTTGAAACAAATTCATAATTATCTACAAGAATATATTGAGTATTTATAACTAGAATTTACAAAAATTAAACAATCACTAAAATAATCATTTATATCATTAATGTTCACATTAACAACACATTGAATTGTAATGGCTTTCTTGGGTGATCAGTTTTAGTAATAATTGTAGTGTTATTTTCATTATTTTACACCTTTAAGGGCCCTGACATATATCAAGGTGGCTAAACTATTCATTGGTTTAAACCAAGCCCAAAAACATATGTGAACCTGATGTTGTCGACTAAAAATGTCTCAACCATTTTCATGGCTTCCAAAATAGAAAAGAAGTGGGAAAAAATGTTCACCACCTCGACCAAGATTCGTACCATCATCCTGATGGTGCCAAGGATAGATTAAAAGGAAAAGGAAATACTAGTAAATCACATAAATCACATCATGCTCCCCCTATATAAGATGGAGTAATAAGTAATACCTATACATTCATGTGAACCGATCACCTCCTTTCAATATATTTATATATCCCTGAGTTAGAAGCATTTTATCTCAATTTTGGGCATTTTTGGTCTTGTTTATTTCCAATGCAAGAGCATCTAGGTTCACCAAAAATATTATTCATGTTGTTTATTTCATGACACATTATTCATTCAAAGCTAAAATCATTTTATACTGAAGTGTTTCCCTCTAATAATATGTTTCTTGCATACCAAAAACATCAAGTGTATAGATTTGACATGATTCTTCTAGGGCCTTATACCCCTCAACCCATATGACCTTTGTTCATTATTTTTAACCTTTTTGAAGTAGTGGAGGTCAGTTCTACATGACAATAGGGTCCCAATTAGTTTTTAAGTGATATATAAATACACATGAAGCCTAGTACACTTAAACATCATGAATCATCTAGAAAATCATTTAACACTTGAAATGAATTCATAATTATTCACAAGAATATATTGGGAATTTTTAAATAGAATTTACAAAAATCAAACAATCACTGAAACATCCATTTCAAAATTAATGTTCACATTAGCAACACATTGCATTGTACTACCTTTATTGGGTGATGCATTTATACAATAATTGTAGTGTTATTTTCACTATTTTACACCATTAAGGGCCCTAACATATATCAAGGTAGATAATATATTATATGGTTTAAACCAATCCCCAAAACATATGTGAGTCTAACATTGTTGAATAAAAATGTCTCAACCATTTTCCTAGCTTCCAAAATAGAAAAGAGGTGGGGAAAAATGTGTGCCACCTTGACCATGTTTCCTATCGTCATCTTAATGGTGTGACAAGGATAGATAAAAAATAAAAGGAAATAATAGTAAATCACATAAATCACATCATGCTTCCTCTCTACAATATGGAATAATAATGAATAACTATACATTCATGTGAACCAATGACATCCTTTGAAATTTTTTATCTATCCCTCAGTTAGAAGTATTTTATCTCATTTTTTGGCATTTTTGGTCGTGATATGTCATACAAACCTTTTTTCTGGATTTATATTGGTTTGGGTTTTCTACACATTCAATTACGTATAAGGACTTCTAATTGTATAGATAATGCAAATATAATATTGCCAAAACCTATACATAATTTTTATTCATATATTGCATAGACCATGTATTGTTAAGTGTATAATCAGTGTAGATATACTAATTTCAAAGAAAAAATACATAATTTGTATTCATCCTTTCTTTGGAAGGAGCTACTTTTTAGCCAGGGATAAGAGTTTCAAAGATACAAGCCTTTGAGACTGCAGGTTTTTCTTCCATCTTACAATGCCATTACAACTAATTTTGAGTGGGTTGTTGGTTTACTTAATATTTTCAAACACATATCAAATTTATCATTTCTTCATGTAATTTTCTAGCTAAATATATGGATGTTAATTTCTAATGCAAGAGCATTTAGGTTCATGATAAATCCTACATAAAACAAAAACACTCATTAGATAAAATAAATAGTTATTTATTATGCACAAATATTTTATTTTATTTTATTTTTCACAATCCATTGTGTACACATGTTGTTTATTCAACACAACCTTGTTTGCAATCATAGCTTATCATCACTTACGAAACATTGCCCAAGTTTATTTTGAGGTCTTTGTTTTCTCTGCACGAAGAAAGGAGTTGAAGTCCTATGCCACAAAGGTACTAATGTGTAGCTTTACCTTATGAAGTTTACTATATATTATTATAAATCATTGGTTCAAAAGCATATGAAAATTGGGATTGTGCACAACATGTACATAACATTCATTTGTAAAGAATTTGTATGCAAAGTGTTGTGATTTGACTTGTGACTTATGAACTTTGTATAACTTGTTTAGTGAACTATATGAGCATACTATTGATATCGTTGAACATTTAAATGTTTGTTTAATCATGAATGGAATCACATACTCTTGTCTTTGAATCAATAGATGAAGGATCGAAGTTTTTGATGAGTTTGTATTCAATATTTAAGGGTGCAATTTAAATTTACTTGTTTTAAGATTTTGTATCCATGCACCACATACATGTTTATCATAAATTTTTTATCATTCACTTGTATATATATCTCCTTTAAAATGGATCCATATTCATAGTAACCTACACCAATTTTAGCAGTTATCACTACCATTCCAATGTCATTAATCTTTGTGGAATCTCTTAACTAAATGCAGAACTAAATCTTATTTCATGGACTTATAAAAATATTAATATTCTAAATCAAAGTGAGATATTTTATCTCTTTTATTCATACATACAAATAATGTTTCCTCTAGCACCTAATAAATAAGAAATTATCACATAGAAAGTATCCAAAAGATTAGATTTATAAACCATTCAAGTAGATACATCAACTCCACTTATGATGTTAGTGGAAAACCAAATCCCAAATTCACTTGTAATTAAAAGTATATTGATACGAATCCAAAACCGATAGTTTAGTTTACTATAATCCTTCCTCTTCACAATATGTAGGTCATGATCAAGAGAAATACCATTTTATAAGATACATGTGAATCGTTGTATTTTAATTTAATTACAAGTGAATTTGGGTTCTAGTTTTCTACTACTATCATAAGTGGATCCATTGTATCTACTTGAATTATTTGGATATAATATAATATTTTAGATACTTTCTGTGTTATATTGTCTTATTTATTGAGTTGCTAGAGGAAACATTATTTTAATGTATTAATAAAAGATCTAAAAGATATCACTATGATTTAGAATACTATTTTTTTAATAATTTATGTCTCCAAGTTAGCCGCTATTTTTTTTATAGGGTTTGATAATGAAATATATCAACACAATGATAAAATAATTGGCAATGTTGGAATGATAGGTCCAAGTGACACCACGTCTACTTATAAACTATTTTATACTTTTAATGCAAATTTTCATTAGCTAATGCCTATCAATATTTTCTACTCTAAATGCAAATTTTCACAAGCTTGTGACTTGATAGAAATCACCTACTTTAGCACACAAATTTGTTTCATTGTTCTCATTGATTATCTACATATCTCACATTTTTATCTTTGTATCAAGGTAACTCTCTTTATTCACATAATCTAAGAGGATTTGAATGGTGTATTATAGTGAACTACTAGGAAATTTAAGTATGCACATGCCATAGATTTCAATCTCAATGGTGTGAGAAATAGTTTTTGGACTATTGGCATGAATATGCAATAATTAAATATATTATCTCTTTGACAACCTATAAAGCCTCCCATAATTCAACTTAGTAAGTGAGAAGCAAATATTATAATTTGAGTTGATGTATTAGAAGGCATATGAAGTCTTGCATAGTTTCTATGGGATCATGCCCTATTTGTTGAAGGGCTAAACAAAGATTTTTTGAAAAAATTTGTATACCCACACAAGCTAAAAGATTTTATTATGATTTAAAATATTTATTTTATACATTTGAATGAAATAAAGTAGTTGGACATTTAGTTAAAATATTCCATGAAGAGAAATGGCTTTGCAATGGTAAGGAAAAATGTTATAATTTGTGTGAGTTCATATACATGAGGTTAAAATTTAAAGGAGATATCTATAACATTGAATGATAAAAATGTTAATACAAACATATATGTTATTTATGGATACAAAAACTTAAAAATTTCAAATATACCCTTTAATGTTTAATTACAAAACAATCACAAGCTTTGTTTCTATTAAGTCAAAGGTTTGAAATGTTGGATCCATTTATGGTTAAGGTTTGAAATATTGGATCTATTTAAACATCATGCCCATAACATATCATTATGGGCCACAATAATTAAATACAATTTACAATCTCAATGATCCATTATAATTCATAGTGTAACACACCACAACAAAATGTTATCTTGGACATGGTATCATAAAAAAATTGTGCAGTGAACAAGTTGTGTGAATTTTTTAACTCCCAAGTCAAGTCACAAAAAATTACATAAAAACTATGTGGGAATGAAAACTATGCACCTATTTCATAACATCCTCCTTATCATATGGTTGTAATCCAATTCTATAGAATAAGATATCACAAGCTTCACTAGTTCAAGTTACACATTAATAATTTGGTGGCACAATACTTGAATTCCAATCTCTACATAGAATCAACAAACACTTTCCAAAAAACTTTACAAATAATTCACATGTGATCATAAGCTATGTATGCCAATAATATTGCATGAGAATAACAACATGAGTGCACAAGGGTTTGTGTAAAATAACATTAATTACAAGTGAAGTCGACTGTTGGTTTTCTACTAATATCACAAGTGGAATTGATGTATCTACTTGAATAATTTGGATATAATGTAATATTTTGGATGCTTTCTATGTTATATTTTCTTATTTCTTGAGGTGCTACAAGAAATATTATTTTTATGTATTAAAAAAATATCTACAAGATATCATTGTGATTTAGATTTTTTTAATAAGTCCAATAAATAAGATTCAGTTGTGCATTTAGTTAAAATATTCCACAAAGATTAATGGCATCAAAATTATAATGAAAACAACTAAACTTTGTGTGATTTCCTGTAAAGATGGTTACATTTTAATGGGGATAAATATAAATTTTAAGGAGATAACATTTATGACAAACATGTACATGATTGAGGGATGCAAAAGATTAAAATTAGTGAATTTCAATTGTAGCCTTAAAGATTTAATAGTAAATCATCATAAAATTTGATCCTTTTTCTACTGAGTCAAAGATGAGAATATGTGATTTCATTCATGGTTAAACAAACATTTAAATGTTCAATGATATTGGCTTTGTTTATGATAAACTAGATTATGACCTAGATGGATTCATGTTGTGGAAATCCAATACTTCACACATATGTTTTGAAAGGGTATTTATTTGCAAGAGGACCTACATATTATGAAGAGGAGGGTTTGTAGTGAACTTAAATATCGGATGTGAATCCATACTAATACCATCATGCATCCAATATGTGATTAATGTGTTTGATATGTGTTGGATGATCAAATAACCTACCCTACACATTTATTTATAGATCAATAAATTAAATATGTAAATAAATTGGAATGCATGACCAATTTTGAATGGATATGAGAGAAAAATGTGGAAGGTTCAGCTGGGTGTAATTTATTTTAAAGGGGAACCCAAACAAACATACAAGGAATGCATGAATAGACTTGATAGGTTTTAATACCATACAAACATTTCAAGCACAAGGCATGATTAGTAGGGGATAGGGTGGAGGTTGAAATAGGATGCACGAAATGGGTTTCAAGCTTTAGAAGTCACCATAACGGAAAATGAAATATCTTTAAACTTAATGGATACATATGGGTTTTTCTTACTCAACTCTCATTGACATGGATATATGTGGATTTTCTTTGGCATAATCATTCATGATATTTAATTTAGATTTTCCGTATGTTATCTCTCTCAATATTACTTACTTATTTCTTAATTACATTCAATATTTTCATAAGAAATAACATGCATAAAAAAATACTAGTATTATATTACATGCACAAATGATGGATAACACTCCTTCCTTTAATTACAAGTGAATTTGGGTTATGATGTATTCATGTTGATAGCACATTTATTAATATATCTTATACATTATATATATTTGATGTATAATATGGATAATAATGAGAGGTACTAATTGGAAATCCTTCAAAGATCCAAAGAAAAGGTCAACATGAGACTCCGTTGACTTATAATTCCTTGTGTAACATTTAAAATGCAATTTCCACTTATTATATACTGTAGTTAAGGATTTATTTTAATGTAGGAATTTGAAAATGAGATCTATCAACACAATGATAAAACAATCGATAATCTTTGGATGAGAGGTCCAACTGACACCATGTCTACTTCTAAAATATTGTCTACTTTGAATGTAAAATTACTTGAGCTAATGGCTATCAATATTTTATATTTTGAATGCAAATTTTCATGAGCTTGTGACAAAATAGAAATCACCTAACTTATCACTCAATTTTGTTTCACTATGCTCATTTATAATTTATATATCCCACATTTGTATCCTTGTATCAAGGTAACTCTCTTTATACACATACTCAAAGAGTATTTGAAGGGTGTATTGTAGGGAAAGAGAAAAAGAAAAATAAAAACAATAATAATATATATGTAGAAAGATGTGATTTTAGAACTACTAGAATTGCAACGATCCAATGTAATGTCATTTTCTCCAAGTTGTTAAGGCATGTGCCTACTATGTACATGGGGTTTCCCTACGAGTGTTTGAATCTCTTAGGTGATGGATGATTTATATGCATTCCATTTCTAAAATTTAATTTACATGTGTTGAATGTCTCCAACTTAGTAGCCATTGTTGTTTTTTTAATAGTTTTATTTGCATTCATCCTATCTAGATGATGAGATCAATTGAACATGAAGTTGCTTTGCTACCCAATTAATTTTTTAAGTAATATGATGTGTTTTTATTTGTTGAGTTTTTATAACATTAAAATCAGGTCTAAGATTGGGCTAGGCTAACTTGATGAACAATAATGAAATGGAGGTTGTTAATTGGATGAACAATAATGAAATGGAGGTTGAATTTGATAGTGGGAGTTGGAGGTAGGAAGAAAGGTAATGTTAATGTTATTGAATTTGATCCCACATGTGTGGCATGGGTGGTGAGAAGGGAGAAGAGAGTGTATAATAAGGAGGAGGTGGTTTTAAAGAAGGCATACTTACTTGGGTGGGGTCAATTGATGATTAGGAAGGTTGGTGGTGTAGGGAGGGCATATTCATTGCACTTGGAATGGGTTTTTTCCTAACATCTCCCATTATGAAGAAAGGTAATGTTATTGAATTTGATCCCACATGTGTGGCATGAGTGTTGAGAAGGGAGAAGAGAGCATATAATAAGGAGGAGGTGGTGTGAGAGAAGGCATGCTTACCTATAAGGGTGTTAGGAAGGTTGATGGCTTAGGGAGGGCACCTTCATTGTAGTTGGAAGGGGGTTCAACCTAGTATCTCCCATTGTGCAGAGTGCAGGTCATAATTTATGGTAGAGGGGGCTTGTGTTCATGCACCCCCCACATGGTACAAATAACAATGCTAAGGTTAACTTTTCTAGTTTTTATTTTCAATGCTATCTCACTTAATATACTATTTTTTCTATGTTTAGGCACTCTTTGGTGTTGAATGCATATACTCCAATAAATGGATTCTTTTTAATTTTCATTTGATTTTTTATTAAAATAAATTTCATTTCAACCTAAAATCTTCCTTTCTACAAGCAGGGTATGGAAGTGTGTTTGTTATACATTCAAAACTCACCTCATACTGGTCTATATGTTTGATTTTCTCACAAGCTTAATATATTAATTTGAAAAAGGGTGTTACATATGAATATACTATAAAAACTATATTAAATATTGAATTTTTTTTTAATATATTGGTTTAGGATTTTTACATGTTCATATATATTGGACTTACATTACAAGAAATGAGAAACAAAGAAACATGATGACAACACAAACATGAAAATAAAAAAGACTAAAAGTGTCTACCTATAAGAAATTTTTTTTATAGTGGTTTTGGTTTTTTACACATTCATCTACATTGGATCAAATCATTTTTCATGAGAAGATTCTAGTTACTTCCTCTAAAACTCTAATTTGAATGAATCATGTATAATTCTTGCACATTGCATAGGTCGGGGACTACTGGTTGTATAGATAATGGAAATGAAGTCCTGTGATATGAGAGTATTAATGTGTAGCTTAAGCTTGCAATATATTATTATGGAACATTGGTACAAAGCTATATGATAAGTAGGAACATGTGAAAAATGAGGATAGCTTTTATTTCAATAGAATTTTCTTGTTGTGACTTGACATGAAAGATAAGAACTTCACACACCTTGTTCTACACAATTTTATTGTGAGATAATGCAAATGACATTCTATATTGGTGAGTTACATTATGATGTGTCAGGGAGCATCAAGATTTTCTTGGGTATTTGATGATTTTGGTGCAGGTAAATATATTTACAAATTATTATTTGTTGATTTTATACTATTTTCTATTTATATTGAATTGGGTTTTCCGAACATTCATCTACATTGGACCAAGCCATTTTTATGATAAGATGCTACTTACTTCTTTTAAATCTCTAATTTGAATGAAATATGTATCACACTTGCACGTTGCATAAACCGTGGACTAATAGTTATATAGATGATGTAAACATAATACCACCAAAACATATACACAATTTTTATTCATCTATTGCATATACCCATTATTATTTGGTGAATAAATAATGTAGATATGTTATCTTCAAAACATATACATAATTTGTATTCATTTGTTCTATTGCACAAAACTTCCTTTTAGCTAGGGATAAGCCTTTCAAAGCTACAATCATTTGAGGCTGAAATTATTTCATGCATGTTATAGTGCCATTATGGCTACTTTTGAGTTAGGTGTTATGCCTTTCTTAATTTATTTCCAAACACATGCAAATTTATCATCTCTTTGTGTACTTCTCAAGCTAAATATTTGCATGTTTTAATTTTTGATGCAAGAACATCCAAGTTCACAAGTAATCCTACATCAAATAAACACACTTAGTTTTGAAAATAAATAATTTGTTTTTGTGCAAAAGTCTTTGATTCTAGGTGATTTATTTTTTATTATTTTATGTAAACCCTCGTGCACTAACGTTGTTACTTCTATGCAACCTTATTGGTGCACATAGCTTATTATCATATGCAAAGCACTACTCAAGTTTGTTTAAAGGTCTTAGTTTATTTTATATAGAGAATGGAATTGAAGTCTTGTGACACCAAAGGTGCAACTTGAACTTGTGAAGCTTGTGGTATCTTTTTTTGGATCATTGGTGTGGAACCGTATGATAAGGAGGATCTTGCGAAAATAGGTGCATAGGTTTATTTTCCAAAAAGTTTGTATGTGAAGTGTTGCGGATTTAATTATGAGTTACAAATTTCATGAAACTTGTTCAATTCATAATATTAACATGCAAATGGAATCCTATTGTGATGTGTTATGTTTTGATCTATTATGGTTCATTGATATTCTAAAGCATATGTAATGATTGTGGCACATAATGGTGTGTTATGAGCATGATGTGCTATAAGTTCTTGAGAATGCATGTTTTATTAAATGTTTAATGTAATTAGATAGGTATGATACCTATATAACCATGCTCCTATGCTTGTGTTTAGGGATAAAAAAATATTTACAGAGCTTACAATGAGTTGAGTGTTTTGTGGGAGAGACATATTGAGACACCTAGTTTGGGTGAGTGTGTGTCTAATTTCTATTTTCTACTTTTGTGAGTGTGGGAAGAAAACAAATAAGTCATATTCCAATTGAGTGTGGTAGGTATAAGGTTTAGTGATTGTTATTTGATTCCAAGGAAATAAAAAACAAAATATGTTTCATTGTAGGACTAACCAGAGTGCTTAGAGTGGCTAGACTTCCAAGACTCATAAATTTGGATAAATTGATGAGAAATATGTAATCTTGTTTATAGGCTATGGATACTATAAGATGTTGGGGTAATGTGGTGGTTGATGAAAGTGACAAATAATTAACAGGAGAAGTGCCAAAGAATGAGGCAGAGGAATAGGAGGTTGATAAACCTAAAGATGTACTTACATGAAATTGAGAGAATGAGTAGTATGCCCAAACTAGGTGATCATAGTTACTTCCACATAGTTTGTTCAATGTGCATAGTATGGTATATGAAAATATAAATAGCTTAAGCATAAGTAAACTTTTGAACCTTTGTGTAAGTTCAATTGATAGGTTTTGCGTATTAATGTATTTAGGATAAATTTGGATAGACCCTGCACATGGGATCTTATTGCACAAAATTTATCTATGACCTATTGTGACTTCATAAACACATGAATTTTCATGTGATTTGTGTTATAGGAATGCCTTGTGAATGGAAATAGTTGTTAAACAAAGTCATTACAATTTGCCAACTACTTCATATTTAATGTTTTAAATCATTGAAGGTTGTTATAATTTAAGTTCATATCATAATGTGATGTGTTATAGCTATGTCTTGTTATGGGATATTAGATCAATGTATGCATTTAATTATTTAGTGGGTTGTTGAGTAATTAATGTAAGTAGGGGGTTTTATGGCTATCTAAAATATCCTTACATTAGTGCAAGGGGATTCAAAAAAGCCATGAGGTGAAAGTATAAAGTGAAGCTATTAGTGAGAATATTAATTAGGAATCTATGTAAATATCTAGGGAAGGTTTGAAGAGTTTAATCACATCCATTCAAATACTTAGGGTAACACTACTATGTTTTTTAAACCTATGTGTTATGTGTGTGTATGTGTGCTATAAACAAGGTTTAGCTAAGTGTGAAATATTTCCTTTTCTAATTTTTATTTTTCTGGTTTTTGTATTTATTCTATTTTTTTTAATTATGTTTGTTTTACATAGTCTAAAGCATATCTTCATTGAGAACCCTAATCATGATTGCATCAAGATAGTTGACGAGTAAAAAATAATGTCATCCTTTGGTGTCTACATGAATATCGTAACTCAAGCTTCTGTATCTACTTTAATTGTTTAAAAATTATAGAAAATATTGGAAATGTCAGATGCAATAATTTATTTTTTATTGAGGTGATAGGAAAAATATTATTTCTATATATTCACAAAAGAGCCAAAAGATCTATTTTTTAAATTTTTCCCAATTTTTGAGTCGATCAAATAAAATTTAGATGTTCATTTAGTTAAGAGATTCCAAGAAGATCAATTACATTACAATGGCATAAAAAAATTCTACAATTTGTTTGAGTTCCTTTAATTATTTTTCAATTATAATGAAGATAGATATATAAGTGATTTTTTTTTTTTTTTTGAAAAGCATGTACATCTTCGATGGATACAAAAGCTCAAAATTAGTAAATTTCAATCATACCATTAAATATTGAATACGAAATCATCACAAACTTTGATCATTTATCTATTAATTTAAAAATAAGACTATGTGATGTCATTCATGGTTAAAGAAACATTTAAGCATTCAATGATATCAATCTTATACTCGTATAGAGACATTTTTTATGATAAAATAAATCACGAACAAATATTGATGGAGTTGAAATATAGTGATTCACATTTATGTTAGAAAATGGTATTTATCTTGAGTAGGACCTACATATTGTGAATAGGAAGGATTTTATTGAACTTAACTATCACTTGTAGATTTGTATCATGATAAATTTAATTAAAAATGAAGTTGGGTTCTATTTTTATACTAATATCATAAGTGGAGCTGATGTATCTAGCTGAATTATTTGGATATCATATAAATATTTTGGATGCCTTCTATGTGATATTTTATTATTTGTTGATGTGCTAGAAGAAAATTATTTTTATGTACCTAGGCTGACCTATGAGGTGAAGCTTGTGAATCTAGGTTTGAGTCTAGAAACTATGCTCCATTATGTGTCATGTAAATGAAACATGAATCAATCAATCCTTACTTAATAAAGATCAAAATCAAAGATAAAACTGAGTAAAGAGATGTGTGAGAGAGGAAAGTAATGAATACACTGCACTAGGTACATGAACCAATGAGAAGACCTAGTGACAACTTATGTGTGTGTAGTGGGTGATCAAATGGTTAATAACCTGGACTAAGATGATGACTTGCCAAATCCTCATGTGTGGGTGGATTAATAACTCAAGTCAGCCTTAACTCCATCATTGTCCACTTGTATTCGGTGGATCATAATCTATGAATGAATTGAATTGGATCAATGGCTTGTCCAACCCTCTTATGTAGGTGGTTAAAGATCTCATGTAGGCTATCATTCTAACATTTCCTACCCATGTGTAGTATATGCATCTGAAACTAAAATTGTGTGATATCATGAAACTATATAATATGGCTCTAGGCCACTTGAAAACTCTGATATGTAAAATGGCTCAGGGGCCACTTGGGCACTCAAGAATTTAAAATGGCTCTAGGCCACTCAGGAATGGAAACCACTATAGATAGAATGAGGAATCAATCTAGTGTAAAACTGGTGCAAATGGTGTCTAAAATAAACAACGCGAAGAATGACATGGAGTTGTCATTCCATCTAAGAGAACTGGTACAAAATTGAGCATATGGAAATGAGGTGTCATGCACATGCCCCCAATTCTAATATCTATGTATATGGATTTTAGATTGAGTCATAGTAATTTGTGTCTATACATATCTCAAACTAAAATGGGAGTGATCACACCGCACATGATACCCCCAATCTGAGCAAACCTATGTAATTCTATGTAAACATTAAATATATACTGAGCATATCTGATAATTTATGACTGAGACTATGTAAATTTGAATTATACATACTATACCCTTTTGACAATTCTAGATTTTTCTATTTTAGAGGCTACTAGATAATAGCGCAGTGGGTGGAATATAGTGCATTGCACTGCTAGAAATGTACTATGTTATTTTCCAAAAGTGTTGTTTCTGAGGTGAACTAAGACTAATCTATTTGTGACTATATTCTATTGTATTTCATTGAGTCTAATCTCTGTAAACTATGTATGCATGTTGAAAACTATGTTTTGTGTGCCCTAGGATGGCATGATCTTTGTGAAAAACCCGTATGAATGCCTTCTATTTTGAGGGGAGTTTTTAAACCATTGAAATAACTATCCTCAAAATAAAAGCTATGCATCAGGTGTGTTAGATTGAAAATATATGATATATGCATGATGAACCAATATAATGTGTATACATGACATCAAAATGTAAAAGAGTATGAACATAATTTGGCAATGTATAATGTATGTTAGATCTAACATTCACAAGGTTGTCAAATAGATATAACAATGTAAGCATGTATATGAACAACAAATCTATATATAATCTAAGTAAACTACTTAGGGGGATGGGGCATGATGCCCATCAAGGCACCCAAGGAGGAAGGGGAGATGCATGAGGTCCCTAGGGAGATGTGAAATCAACAATCAAGAGACAAGTGTCATGGCCATGACACATACATGGAAGCATACATACAATCACATGAGGCATGTAAAGTAGGCTAAGGTGTCTCAATACAAGGGACATGGGAACATGTCACTAAGTCTGAGAAAGGTACAAATACAAGGACATGTTCAAATGTCCATATATGTAAAGAGCAAGCAAGGTTGGCTTAAAGACAAATGGAAGGACATGCTCAAATGTTCACATACACAATCAAGAAGCACACACAAAGACATGTGCACATGTCCAAAACATACACATAATGAAAGGAATTATCTTTGAGCCATTGAACAATGACATATTCAAATGGCCTCGAGTAGATGTAGAAGAAAAGAGTTAGAATCAAATCTAAACTAGTAAAGCTAGAAATGAAAGTATGCATAATCATGTAGTTCGAGTCCATATAAGAGAAAATATGTACAAAAGCCAAGTCTATAGTTGTAGTAGCTGGAAAAAATTTAGTGTAGTATAGGATGATCAATATCAATATATAATCAATGTTAAATCTATGATATGGAGTATAACAAAATATAACCTGGCAAATCTGAAGCTATGTAGTATGAACCTGGTAATTATTCTCATTGATATGTACACTTTATACTTTCACCCCACAGGTTTTATGAACCCCGTTGCACTAATTTATGGGTATTTTATATAGCCACACAATCCCCTACATACGTTAATTACTGAACAACACACCAAATCATTAAACATATACATTGTTCTAATATCCTATAACACAACACATCAATAATGCATCACATTATCATATTAAATGAAATTTTAACAACGTTTTGTGATTTAAGATATTAAATATGAAATAGTTTGAAAATTGCAATGACTTTTTCCAATAGCTATCTCCATTCCCAAGGACTTCATGCAACACAAGTGACACAAATTTACATGCCCCTATATAGTCACAAGATATCATAGATAGCCTAAATGTGTAAGAAGATACGATGTGCAGGGTCTATGGAAAATTCTTCTAAATACATTGTTTCACAAAACCTCTCAAATGAACTTATGTAAAGGTTCAAAAATTTCCTCATGCTTAAACTATTGACCCTTCATATGTATGACTACAAAAATCAAATAAACTACATGAAAGTAACTAGGAATGCCTAACTTATTACTCATTCTCACAACTACATGCAATAATCTATCTTTAGGCCCATCAACCTCCTCTTTTCTTATCTATTTCTTAGGAAATTATTTTGTTGTTTCTTTGTCTCTTTCATCATCCACTACAATGCCCTGTCATCTTACTATATCCATAAAATTTGAACGGGCTTGCACATTTCTCATTAATTCATCCATGATTGCAAATCTTGGAACTCTATGCACTCTACACAGTCTTGCAAAGAAACATATTTTGTGTAAAAATTCCTTGGAATTAAATAAAAATCAAGTGCTACACCTTCTACCCAACACACTCCATTGGAAGATGCCTTCTCTATTTTTTTCCCACACTCATAAATGTACAAAATAGATTTTATACATGCACTCATCCAAAAGGAATAAACTTTTCTCTGATACTAGATGATGTAGTCATGGTCAGGGGTCTCAATAAAGAGATGCCTTAGACCATACAAGCTTCATAATTAAACATGCATAAATACAATGCAAAAAAATGCAACAACAACCATGTTATTTATTTTATTTTGATAAATAAAACACTACTTGCACACACTAGAACATAGTGCATTATCAAAGGAGATGTACTACCACATCATATATTTGGATCTCTACTTTATAGCTTGTAGTATTTAAATTTTTAGCTAAATGTATCTCTTATAAAACACTCAACTCGCTACAGGATCTATGATTCTTTTGTCATCCCTCAACATAATTGTAGGGACATGCTTATATAGGCACAAGACCCACTAGTGTACATTAAAAATTTAATACAACATATATTCCCAAGAATGCAAAACACATCATGCCCATAACACACTATTGTGCACCACAATCATTAAATATATTTTACAATCTTGATGATCCATTAAAATCACAATGTAACACACCATGACCTGATATCATCCTAAACACAATCTTGTAATAAAATTATGGAGTGAACAAGTTGTGTGAAGTTCATAACTTGCAAGTTAAGTCGTAAAAATTTGCATACAAAATCTATGGGAATGAAACCTATGCGAATGCTACACAACATCCTCCTTGTCATATGGTCGTGTACAGATGCTCATGAATAAGATAACACAAGATTCACTAGTTCAAGTCTCACATTAATACCTTGGTGCCACGATACTTTAATTCTATTCTATATGCAAAATAAACATAGACCTTCAAACAATCTTATCTAATACCTCAAATGTGATAATAAGGTATGTGCACCAAAAAGGTTGCACAAAAGTAACAACATGAGCGCACAAGGGCTTGCAAAAAATAATTTTAATTATAAGTGAAGTTGGGTTCTAGTTTTCTACTAATATCATAGGTGGAGCTGATGTATCTACTTGAATTGTTTGGATATATTATAATATTTTGGATACTTTCTATGTGATATTTTATTATTTCTCAAGCTAGTAGAGGAAACATTATTTTTATGTATTAATAAAAGATCTAAAAGATATCACAATGGTTTATAATATTAATTTTTTATAAGTGCATGAAAGAAGATTTAGTGGTGCATTTACTTAAAATATTATGCAAAGATTAATGGCATCAAGATGGCAGCAAAAACTATTAAAATTTGTGTGAGTTCCTATAACAATAGTTCAATATTAGTGGATATAGATATAGAAGTGAATGAGAGAACATTTATGATAAACATGTACATGATCGAGGGATGCAGAAGCTAAAATTAGTGAATTTCAATTGCACTCTTAAAGATTGAATACCAAATCATCACAAACTTTGATCCTTTATCTACTGAGACAAAGATGAGAGTATGTGATTTCATTTATGGCTAAACAAACATTTAAATGTTCAATGATATCAATCTTATGCTCATAGAGTGGCTTTGTTTATGATAAACTAAATTATGACATAGATGTATTGATGGCGTGGAAATATAATGCTTCACGTGTATGTTTGGAAAGGGTGTTTATGTGTAAGAGGACCTACATATTGTGAAGAGGATGGTTTGTAGTAAACTTAACTATCGGATGTGAATCCATACTAATACCATCAAACATAGAATATGTGCTCAATGTGTTCGATATATGTTGGATGGTCAAATGAAGCTACCTTACACATTTATTTATAGATTAATAAATTAAAGCTTTAAATAGATTGGCATGCATGACCAACTTCCAATGGATAGGAGTGAAAAATATGGAATGGGTGTAGCTGATTTTAAAGGGGAACTTAAACAAACATACAAGGAATGTATGGATAGATTTGATAGGTTTCAAGACCATACAAACGTTTCGAGCACATGACAGGTTAAGCAAGACCATACAAACGTTTCGAGCATAGGGCAAGATAAGCAAGACCATACAAAAAAGATTTAGAGAGTTTGCAGCAAGATGAGTGTTTTCTAGGTGAGACATATAGTGAAAATTTCAAAGACCATCACGATTTAGCAAGTAGAGATCTAAATATCCGATGTGGTAACACATCTCATTTGATGATTTTCTCTACGTTATCTCTCTCAATATTGTCATAAGAAATGGCTTTGCAAAGGTAATGAAACATATGCATTTCTCTTGAGTAGGACCTACTGAAATATGAAATATGTATATTTATCTTGAGTAGGAATTACGTATTGTGAAGAGGAAGAGGAAGAGAAGTTGTAGTAAACTCAAGGTTATAGAGGAATAATAATACCTTCACGTATTTAATATGTAATACACGTAGTTAAATATATATAAACTCTCTTATAATAAAAGAGAGTTGTATTCTGAGTTCCATTTATAGCAGGGAAGTGAACAGTAAATATAAATAATTTTAGTGTAGAAAAATAAAAATAAAACATATAGGTAGAAAGATGCAGTTTAAGGAAGGCTAGAATTGCAGCAATCCAATGCAAAGTCGTTTTGGCCGAGTCGTTAAGGCGTGTGCCTGCTAAGTACATGGGGTTTCCCCGCGAGAGTTCGAATCTCTCAGGCGACGTGTGACGGATGGTTGCTTTGCATTCTATTTCTAAATTTGCAGCCGCTGTTGTTTTTTTAAATAATTTTACTCACATTGATCCTATCCAGCTGATGAGATCACATCTCTGCTGCCCAATTAATTTTTCAAGTAATCTGCTGTGTTCTTATTGAATTTGAATTTGATCACACATGTGTGGCGTGAGTGGTGGGAGAGAAAGCATACTTACCTGGGCGGGGTCAATCGGTGATCAGGAAGGCTGATGGCTTAGGGAGGGCACATTCATTGCACTTGGAAGGGAAGGGGGATTTGCATAGCATCGGTCATAATTTATATATGATTTATAAATAATTAAAGTAGATACATCAACCTCACAATATTAGTGTAGATACCAAAAACTGGCCCCGTGTTTATTTTAGTATTAAATTGTCTCGACGTAATCCTGATTAGGGTGTCGATTCTGAGACTGTCCAACCAAAAAATTATCCAAATATGGCTTATGGCACGCATACACACATGACATTGTTACCCTAAATCCTCGAATGGAGGTGATTAAACCCTTCATCCCCTCCCCAAATTTTTGCAGGGATCTTTGATAGCTATTCTTACTAATAGATACACTTTATACTTTCATCCAATAGGATCTATGAACCCCCTCAAAATAATGTATGTGTATTTTATTTCCCACACAATCCCTTACAAATGTTAATTTCTCAACAACACACACAATCAATAAATGCATATATTGTCCTATAACACAACACATTGAAACTGCATCACATTATCATATTAAATTAAATTCCAACAACCTTCTATCATTTAAGACATTAAATATGAAATAGTTAAAAAATTGCAATGACCTTTTACAATAGTTATATCCATTCCCAAAGATGCACGCAACACAAGTGGTGAAAAAATGCATTCCCCCATACAATCACAATAGATTATAGATATATCTTAAATTTACAATAAGATCCCATGTGCAGGATCTATGCGAAATTATCCTAGATACATTGTTACAAAATACCTCTCAAATAAACTTACGTAAAGGTTCACAAGTTTCCTCATGCTTAAGCTATTGACCCCTTCATATTCCCAACTACACAAATCAAACAAGCTATGTGAAATTTACTAAAAATTCCCAACTTACTACTCATTCTCAAAATTGCATGCACAATAATCTATCTTTAGGTCCATCAACCTCCTCTTTTCTTGTCTAATTTTTAGTAACTTAATCTATTGTTTGTTTGTCTCTTTCATCATCCAATACAACACCCCATTATCTTAAGGTATCAATAAACTTTAAAAGGGATTGCATATCTATCATTGAAGTTTTTGAGTCTTGGCACTTTATGCACTCTAAGCAGTCTTGCAACAAAAACTTTTTTTGTGTAATTTCCTTGAAATTAAAGAATAATAACTACAACTTCTACCCAAAACACTCTATTGGAAGATGCCTTCTCTATTTTCTTCCCACACTTTCAAATGTAAAAAATAAAACCTACACACACACTCATCTGATATGAGTAAACCTTTATCTAACACTAGATGATGCAATCACAGTCAAGAGTCTCAACAAAAGAGATGCCTTAAACCATAAAACCTTCAGAATTGAAAATATAGAAATATAATGCAAAAAATCAACAACAACATGTTTTGTTTCGATAATTGAAACACTACTTACACATACTAGAACATATTTCAATCTCAAATGAGATGAGTTAACACATAATATCTTTGGATGTCTACTTTCTAACTCATAATATTTGAAATTTTGGCTATATATCTCTCCTATAAAACATTCAACTCACTACAAGCTCTCTGTTTCTTTTTTGACCCTCAACACATGTGTAGGGGCATGTTTATATAGGCACAAGACCTGCTTACTTACATTAAGCATTTAATACAACATACACTCCCAAGAAATCATAACACATCATGCCCATAACACATCATTGTTTATCGCAATCATTAAATATGTTTTACAATCTTGATGATCCATTAGACATCACAATGTAACACACCATGATAGGATGCCATCCTAGACACGAGCTCATAATAAAATTGTGCAGTGAACAAGTTAAACAAAGTTCTTAACTCATAAGTCATCATAAAAAATTACATACAAACACTCTGGGAATGAAACCTATGTATGAATGATATGCAACATACTCCTTGTCATACAATTATGCACCAATGCTCTAGAACAAGATATTGCTAGCTTCCCCAATTCAAGTCACACTTTAATACTCTGGTATCATGAGACTTGAATTCCATTATCTATGTAGAATAATCAAAGACCTTCAAACAAACTTGCCCAATAATTTAGATGTGATAATAAGCTATGTACACCAAATAGGTTGCACAAAAGTAACAACATGAGCACACAAGGGCTTGTGTAAAATAACTTTAATTACAAGTGAATTTGGGTTCTAGTTTTCTACTAATATCATAAGTGGAGCTGATTTATCTACTTGAATTATTTGGATATAATATAATAGTTTAGATACTTTCTATGTGATATTGTCTTATTTATTGAGGTGCTAGAGGAAACATTATTTTTATGTATTAAAAATAGATCTAAAAGATATCACTATGATTTAGAATACTATTTTTTTAAAATAATTTATGTCTCCAAGTTAGCCTCTATTTTTTTATATGGTTTGATAATGAAATATATCATTGCAATGATAAAACAATTGGAAATGTTGGGATGATAGGTCCAAGTGACACCACATCTACTTCTAAAATGTTTTTTGCTTTGAATGCAACTTTTCATTAGCTAATGGCTATCAATATCTTCTACTCTAAATGCAAATTTTCATGAGATCATGACTTGATAGAAATCACCTAACTTATAACACAAATTTGTTTCATGGTGCTCATATTTAATCTATATACATTTTTATCTTTGTATCAAGGTAACTCTCTTTATCCATATTCTATAAGAGGATTCCAATTATGTATTATAGTGAACTACTAGGCAAGTTAAGTATGCACATGTCATAGATCTCAATCTCAATGGTGTGAGAAATAGTTTTTGTACTATTTGCATGAATATTTTGATATTGCATAATTAAGGGACATCTATATGGTATATCACAAACCAATCTCTCAAGTGGTAAATTATGAACATCCAATATTTTATTGCAAACACATACTAGCTTAAAATATTTCTACCAATTTTCTTTCATTACAACTTCCCTACACTTGCTGATTTAGTGAATCCATCCTAGTGGGAGTGAAGGGACTCTTTATTCATATGTATTTATTATTGCTTAAACATTGCTTTGTCCTCATCTCTTCATAGAGCATTATAATTAGGTCTCACTGAACTTATTGTTTTCTCTTTGAGTACATCAGTCAAGACTATAGTTGTTAAAGTTTGGCTACAAAGTATTGCAATTCCACTCCCGAGGTTATAAATCTAAATGTTGTTTTTATATACTTTAATAGTTATATGTGCTCAAAAAATTTATCACATTTACAAATTATATTGATTTCAATTTAATGTAAATAATTGTACATAAATTAATAAGTCATACAATGATCAAATTTAGTTTAAAAATCTAAGCATAACTCTATTTTTACTTTAGTGATTTACATTAACTAAAGTGGTAAAAAATATTTTTAACTAGTGCTAGTGCAACATAATTGGCATCTCTACAAAATATTTCTTCTTCTCTCAAACTCTAGCAACAAGCTCAGTTAATAAAAAATAACAACACAATTATTAATCTATCAAAACAATAGTTTTTTTAACATAGAAATGAACCTAGTTTCATAATTACCATTTAGTATATTTGGAGATTTTAGATGCAACACCACTCAAAATACACTTTGGAGTTTTATATGGAAGCATAGGTGATTCTTTGAAAACACATACTAACATTTAAACTTAAAGAAAAAAATATATGTACATCAATATTGTGCTTATGAAAACCTTATCTCGACCTAAACATACCTCTCATTGAGCTATGTTTAGTGGTAAATAATGAGAGATGGCCTATATTGCATCAACAATTCAATGCAATGTTGCTTTGGTGAGTCATTAAGGCATGTTCTTGATAATTACATGGGGTTTCCCTGTGAGAGTTCAATTCTCTTAAGTGATGGATGATTTATTTACATTCCATTTATAAAATTGAAATTACGTGTTTTGAATGTCTCCAAGTTAGCATCATTATTGTTGTTTTTATAGTTTTAATTGCATTCATCCTGTCTAGGTCATGAGATCACATCTAACATGAAAGTGCTCTACTACCCAATTAATTTTTTAAGTAATATGATGTTTTGTTGTTTGTTGAGTTTTTATAATGTTAAAATTAGGTCTAAGACTGGGCAAGGCTAATTTGATGAACAACAATGAAATGGAGACTACTAACTAGATGAACAATAATGAAATGAAGGCTAAATTTGAATTTAAATTTGATAGTTAGAGTTAGAAATAGGCATAAAGGTAATGCTAATGTTATTGAATTTGATCCCATGTGTGTGGTATGAGTGGTGAGAAGGGAGAAGAGAGTGTAAAATAAAGAGGAGGTGATGTGAAATAAGGCATAATTACCTAGGTAGGGTCAATTAGTGATCAAGAAGGCCGATGGCTTAGGGAGGGCATCTTCATTGTACTTAGAAGGGGGTTCTACCTAGCATCTACCATTATGGAGAAAGGTAATGTTATTTACTTTGATCCCACATGTGTGGCATGAGTGGCGAGAAGGGAGAAGAGAGCATATATAAGGAGGAGGTGGTGTGAGAGAAGGCATGCTTACCTGGGAGGGCATTAGGAAGGTCAATGGCTTAGGGAGGGCACCTTCATTACACTTACAAGGGGGCTCTACCTAACATCTCCCATTATAGAGAGTACATGCCATAATTTGTGGTAGAGGGAGCTTGTGTTTGTGTGACCTCCACATGGTACAAATATCAATGCTAGTTCTCATTTTCAATGTTATCTCACTTAATATACTGCTTTTTCTATGTTTAGCCACTCTTTGGTGTTGAATTCATATACTTAAATAAATGGATTCATTTTTATTTTCATTTGATTTTCTATGACTATAAATTTCATTTCAACCTAAAAGCTTCTTTTTGCAAGCAAGGTATGGAAGAGTGTTTATTATACATTCAAAATTCACCTCATACCATTATATGTTTGATTTTCTCTCAAGCTTATTATATTAGTTTAAACAAGGGTGTTACATGTCAATATATTATACAAATTATATTAAATTTTTCAATTTATTTTTAATATATTGGTTTGGGATTTCTTCATGTTCATATACATTGGACTTATGTCACAAGAAATGAGAAACAAAGAAATGCGACAACAACAGAATCATGAAGTGAAATAAGAAATAAAATCTATATTGGTTTGGGTTATTTTACACATTCATCTATATTGGACCAAATCATTTTTCATGAGAATATTATACTTACTTCCTCTAAAACTCTAATTTGAATGAATCAATTATTATGCTTGCATGTTGCCTAGGTCAGGGAAAACTAGTTGTATGGATAATGGAATTAAAGTCCTGTGATATGAGAGTTTAATATGTAGCTTAAGATTATGATATATTATTATGGAGCATTGGTACAAAACCATATGACAAACAAGAACTTGTGTAAAATGTGCATAATAGCATTTATTTATATAGAATTTATATACAAAGTGTTGTGACTTAACATGCAAGATACAAAATTAACACAACTTGTTTCGTACAATTTTATTGTGAACTCATGAAAACGACATTTTGTTGTGGTGAGTTACATTGTGATGTGCTAGGGATCATCAAGATTTTCATGGGTATTTAATGATTTTGGTGCAGGTAAATATATTTACAAACTATTATTTTTTTATTTTATATTATTTTCTATTTATATTAGATATTAGACCAAACCAATTTTTATGATAAGATGCTACTTACTTATTTTAATTCTCTAATTTTAATGAAATGTGTATCACTCTTACACATTGCATAAACCATGGATTAATAGTTGTATAGATAATCTAAACATAATAACGCCAAATCATATACATAATTTTTATTCATTTATTGCATATACCCTTATATTTTTAGGTGTATAAACAATGTAAATATGTTATTTTCAAAACATATACATAATTTTATTCATTTGTTTTATTACACAAAACCTCCTTTTAGCTAGGGGTAAGACTGTCAAAGCTATAATCATTTGAGACTGTAATTATTTCATGCATGTTACAGTTCCATTATAACTAATTTTGAGTTAGGTGTTGTGCCTTTCTTAATTTATTTCCAAACACATCAATTTTATCATCCCTTTGTGTACTTCTCAAGCAAAATATTTTCTTCTTTTAATTTTTGATGCAAGAACATCCAAGTTCACAAGTATCTAATTTTATCTATTTTAATGTGTGATATTTTCTTATTTCTTGAGGTGGCAGGGGACACACTATTTTGATGTATTAATAAAATATCTAAACAATATCAGTGTGATTTAGAATATTAATTTTTTTTATAACTCCATGATATAAGATTCAGTTGTGTATTTAGTTAAAATATTCCACAAAGATTTATGGCATCAGAATGGTAGTAAAAACTACTAAAATTTGTGTGAGTTCCTATAAAGATGGTTTAATTTTGATGAACATGGATATAAACGTAAAGGAGAGAACATTTATAACGAGCGTGTATGTGATTAAGGGATGTAAAAGCTTAAAATTAGTGAATTTCAATTGTACCCTTAAAAATTGAATACAAAATCATCATAAACATTGATCCTTTATCTACTGAGTCAAAGAAAAGAATTTCATGGTTAAACAAACATTTAAATATTCAATGATATCAATCTTATGCTCGTATAGTGGCTTTGTTTATGATAAACTATAGTATGACCTAGATGTATTGATATTAGAAATCCAATGCTTCAACGTATGTTTTGAAAGGGTATTTATCTTGAAGAGGACCTACATATTGTGAAGAGGAGGGGTTATAATAAACTTAACTATCAAATGTGAATCCATACTAATACCATCATGCATCCAATATGTGCTCAATGTGTTCAAGATGTGTTAGATAGTCAAATAACCTACCTTACACATTTATTTATAGATTAATAAATTAAAGCTTTAAATAAATTGGCACGCATTTGAATGGATAGGAGTGAAAAATGTGAAAGGTCTAGATGGGTACAACTGATATTAAAGGGGAACCCAAACAAACATAAAAGAATGTTTAAATAGACTAGATAAGTTTCAAGACATACAAAAGTTTTGAGCATAGGACAGGATAAGCAAGACCATAAAAAAAATATTTAAAGATTTTGTAGCAAGATGATTTTTTTCTAGGAGAGACATATAGTGAAAATTTCAAAGACCCTAATTTAGCTAGTAGAGATCAAAAGATCTGGTGTGGTAACATATCTCATTTGATGTTTTATTATTTGATGATTTAGTAGATTTTTTAGCAATTAATGTAAGTAGGGGGTTCTATGGATATATAAAATACCCCTACATTAATATGAGGGGATTTAGAAAACCCTTGAGGTGAAAGTATAAAGAGTATCTATTATGGGATTTTGTTTGGCATAATCATCTACGATCTTTAAATTAGATTTTCTCTATATTATCTTTCTCAATATTTCTTAGTTACATTCAATAATTTCATAAGAAATGGCTTTGTAACGATAATGAAACATGTATATTTCTCTTGAGTAGGACCAAACAAAATATGTATATTTATCTTGAGTAGGACCTACGTATTGGGAAGAGGAGAGTTGTAGTAAAATTAATAAACTCGAGGTTGTAGAGGAATAATAATACCTTCATGTATTTAATATTTAATACATGTAGTCAAATTTATAAACTTTCTTATAATAAAAGAGAGTTGTATTCTGATTTTGTTCTAGGACCTCAATAAATAAGAAAAAATTACATTAAAAGTTTCAAGGATATTCTATGATTTATAAATAATTAAAGTAGACAAATCAACCTCACTTATGATATTAGTGTAGATACCAAAAACTGGCCATATGTTTTTTTGAGTATTTAATTATCTTGATGCAATCACGATAAGGGTTCTCAATGAAGAGATGTCTTAGACTGTGCAACCAAACAATAATTAACATAATAAAATAATAACAACAAGAAGAAAAAATGTGAGAGACCCTACATGGGACCTACCATATGACCAATCAACGACATCACTAATTAGCCACATCACTTACTAGCCACATCACCAGTATGCCACATCATCATGAATAGTGACAATGATTAGTGACTTCATACCTAACATTGTGAAGAATTATGTGTGTTTGCAAAAGGTATTTTTATTGAGTAGGGCTTATGTGTTGTGAAGAACTCTAGGTTGTAGAGGAATTATAAACCCCCAAAAAAATCCCTTATTTGTTTCTCTTATAATAGAAGAGAGTTATACTCTGAGTCCCATTTATAATAGGGAAGTGTAAAATAATTGTTTTTAGTATAGAAAAATAAAAATAAAAGAAATAATTGAAAACATATATGTAAAAAGATGCAATTTTATCATTGGTATAATTGCACAAATCCAATGCAATATCTCTTCATTGAGACTCTTAATTATAATTGCGTCATCTTATACCATATCAAGGTTTATTACATGTGTGTGTGTGTAGATTCAATTTTCTACATTTGTGAGTGTGGGTAGAAAATAAATAAGGAATATTTCAATGGATCATGTTGTGTATAAGGTGTTGTGATTATTCTTAGATTCCAAGGAAATGAAACAAAGAGAAGGTTTTGCTAGAAGAGCGTCTAGAGTTTCCAAAATGTCAAGACCCCAAAACCTGGCTGAATTGCTGAGAAATATGCAAGCCCATTTATAGAGGTAACATATAATTTTAATACATCAAGTTGTTTTAATGGATGCTAAAATTGAAATGAAATAATAGAAGAAGCTCCTAAGAACCAAGAAAAAGAAAGGGACATTGATGAACATGAAGATTGATTCTACATAAGGAAAAAAGAAGCATGAGAAATCTTTGAAACCTTTGTGTAAATTCATTTGAGAGTTTTTGTGAAATGTATTTTATATGATTTCACATAGACCACACATGTGGGATTTTATTATACAAAATATATATGTGATCTATTGCGACTATCTAGGGTCAAGCATTTTTTAGTGACTTTGTTACATGTGGACCTTGTTGATGGATCTAGTTGTTAGAAAAATTCATTGTAATTTTCTAAATATTTCATATTTAATTACTTAAATCATAGAATGTTATTGGAAATTCATTTAATAGGTGTTATGGTACCTTAGAAATGTGTATGCATTTAATGATTTAGTTAGTTGTTGAGAAATTAATGTAAGTGAGGGGTTGTGTGGCTATATAACAAACATTTACATTAGTGCGAGGGGAATCAAAACATCCATGATGTGAAATTCTAAAGTTTAATTTTTAATCAGAATAGTTAGCAAAGATACATGCATAGATCTTGGGAAGGGTTGAATAAAATCCATTCGAAGACATGGCGTGAAATTTCCATGTTTTGTATACTTGTGTGTGTGTGTGTGGGGGGGTTGTAACCCAAATTTGGCTAAGTGGGAAAATTTTCCTTTTTTATCAATATTTTTTTTTCATTTTTGTTATTCTATTACATATTTGTTTTTGGGTTGCAAAATATAATATCTCTCATTAAGACCCCTAATCATGACTTCATTGATATATTTCAATAATAATTAATGTTTAGGGATTTTTTTTTGTCTACATTAATATCAAAAGTGAGTAGATCATGTAACAACTTGAATTGTTTGGAAATCATAAAATATATTGGAAAAGTTTTATGGGATATTTTATTATTTGCCAAGGTGTTGGAATAAACTCTTGTTCTATATACTCACTGTTAGGGTGTGGAGCTAAAAGCTTCACCTTGTTGCAAACAGAAGAAGGAGGAGGTTTCTGAAAGTAAGCAGTCTCCAGCGTCGGCAGGCCACACCGACATCGGTCAGGGGATGCAGAAGGGAAACTGACATCGGCAGAGGATCGGCCGGCGTCGGTCACCTCCAGGAGGGCAGGGACCGACGTCGGTCACCTGTAGCGGTCAGAACTGCTGTTGACGAACAGTCAGTTAAGTGAACGCAAAGTTTGCATGTGAAGACCAGTTCGAGTCTTTGAGCCGCCCGTCTAATTTTAGTGTATGCATGAGATCTATATGAGAGACTCATGGGCTGTATTGTTAAGTGGAGAATTTGGAGAAGAGCTATGTGAAGCTTGGAGAGTTCTTCCCATGGTGGAATCAAGTAGGATTCCCCATGTGTGTTTAAGTAAGATCAGGTTTGATTTGCAGGGGTGTATGGATGCGAGGGTCAGAAAGGAGATCAGCGCGGGGACGTTAGATCCAAGGTGACAGCAATACATCAGCAAGATCATGGAGAGATCTACTTGGAGTACGATTGTGTACTCGATTGTACAGATGTGCAATGAGGTGAACAACAGCGTGTGTTAGCTATGTGTTGCGACTTATGAGAGAAGATTACTCTGGAGGGAAGTTTACTGTAAGCCCACAGGATGTGGAAGAAAGAGTGCCACCTCTTTGTTGTAGATTCCTTTGTAAAGAGTTGAATATAATTGTATATTGCCTCTCATGTTCTGTGTGTTTTCTCATTGATAATTATTTGTTCTTCTGGATTCTGCATGTTTAGTTGCTTATACATTGGTAATCATGTGTGCTCTTAAATCTGACAAGTTGTGTCAGAGCTTTTTGGTCCTATCAATTGGTATCAGAGCGAGGTTGGACGTTCTCAGAGCGAGCTTGACTAATAGATGGCCCAGATCTGTTAAGTGTTGTTGATTACAGGTTACTCACAGGGGTTGCTGTTTGAGTGGGAGTATAGCAAGGCAGAAGAATGGAGAAATTCAGGCACAGGGTTAGCACCACAAGGAGTGTGGTGAGTTGTCTTCAAGTGGGAGCTTGAAGAGGAATACAAGCCAGGATACAGATTAGACAGAGTACTGGTATGGGTACAGGTGTAGCTCTTTATCTCCAAGTGGGAGATTGTTAGGGTGTGGAGCTAAAAGCTTCACCTTGTTGCAAACAGAAGAAGGAGGAGGTTTCTGAAAGTAAGCAGTCTCCGGCGTTGGCAGGCCACACCGACATCGGTCAGGGGACGCAGAAGAGAAACTGACATCGGCAGAGGATCGGCTGGCATCGGTCACCTCCAGGAGGGCAGGGACCGACGTCGGTCACCTGTAGCGGTCAGAACTGCTGTTGACGAACAGTCAGTTAAGTGAACGCAAAGTTTGCATGTGAAGACCAGTTCGAGTCTTTGAACTGACCATCTAATTTTAGTGTATGCATGAGATCTATATGAGAGACTCATGGGCTGTATTGTTAAGTGGAGAATTTGGAGAAGAGCTATGTGAAGCTTGGAGAGTTCTTCCCATGGTGGAATCAAGTAGGATTCCCCATGTGTGTTTAAGTAAGATCAGGTTTGATTTGCAGGGGTGTATGGATGCGAGGGTTAGAAAGGAGATTAGCGCAGGGACGTTAGATCCAAGGTGACAGCAATACATCAGCAAGATCATGGAGAGATCTACTTGGAGTACGATTGTGTACTCGATTGTACAGATGTGCAATGAGGTGAACAACATCTTGTGTTAGCTGTGTGTTGCGACCTATGAGAGAAGATTACTCTGGAGGGAAGTTTACTGTAAGCCCATAGGATGTGGAAGAAAGAGTGCCACCTCTTTGTTGTAGATTCCTTTGTAAAGAGTTGAATATAATTGTATATTGCCTCTCATGTTCTGTGTGTTTTCTCATTGATAATTATTTGTTCTTCTGGATTCCGCATGTTTAGTTGCTTATACATTGGTAATCATGTGTGCTCTTAAATCTGACAAGTTGTGTCAGAGCTTTTCGGTCCTATCAATTGGTATCAGAGCGAGGTTGGACGTTCTCAGAGCGAGCTTGACTAACAGATGGCCCAGATTTGTTAAGTGTTGTTGATTACAGGTTACTCACAGGCGTTGCTATTTGAGTGGGAGTATAGCAAGGCAGAAGAATGGAGAAATTCAGGCACAGGGTTAGCACCACAAGGAGTGTGGTGAGTTGTCTTCAAGTGGGAGCTTGAAGAGGAATACAAGCCAGGATACAGATTAGACAGAGTACTAGTATGGGTACAGGTGTAGCTCTTTATCTCCAAGTGGGAGATTGTTAGGGTGTGGAGCTAAAAGCTTCACCTTGTTGCAAACAAAAGAAGGAGGAGGTTTCTGAAAGTAAGCAGTCTTCGGCGTCGACAGGCCACACCGATGTCGGTCAGGGGACGCAGAAGGGAAACCGACATCGGCAGAGGATCGGTCGGCGTCGGTCACCTCCAGGAGGGCAGGGACCGACGTCGGTCACCTGTAGCGGTCAGAACTGCTGTTGACGAACAGTCAGTTAAGTAAACGCGAAGTTTGCATGTGAAGACCAGTTCGAGTCTTTGAGCCGCCCGTCTAATTTTAGTGTATGCATGAGATCTATATGAGAGACTCATGGGATGTATTGTTAAGTGGAGAATTTGGAGAAGAGCTATGTGAAGCTTGGAGAGTTCTTCCCATGGTGGAATCAAGTAGGATTCCCCATGTGTGTTTAAGTAAGATCAGGTTTGATTTGCAGGGGTGTATGGATGCGAGGGTCAGAAAGGAGATCAGCGCGGGGACGTTAGATCCAAGGTGACAGCAATACATCAGCAAGATCATGGAGAGATCTACTTGGAGTACGATTGTGTACTTGATTGTACAGATGTGCAATGAGGTGAACAACAGCTTGTGTTAGCTGTGTGTTGTGACCTATGAGAGAAGATTACTCTGGAGGGAAGTTTACTGTAAGCCCACAGGATGTGGAAGAAAGAGTGCCACCTCTTTGTTGTAGATTCCTTTGTAAAGAGTTGAATATAATTGTATATTGCCTCTCATGTTCTGTGTGTTTTCTCATTGATAATTATTTGTTCTTTTGGATTCTGCATGTTTAGTTGCTTATACATTGGTAATCATGTGTGCTCTTAAATCTGACAAGTTGTGTCAGAGCTTTGGGGAGTTTCGGTCCTATCACTCACAAAAGAGCTAAAATATGTCTTTATGATGTATAATGCAAAAATCATAAGTCAATGAAATAAGATTTAGTTCTACATTTAGCTAAAATATTCCACGAAGATTAATGACATTGAAATGGTAGTGAAAACATATATAATCTATGTGAGTTCCTTTAAATATGGTTCAATTTTGATGGAGATAGGTGTATAAGTGAGATACACAATGTTCACATGATAAACATGTACATTGTTCATAGTGAATTTAAATCACACTCTTAAAGCTAGAACACAAAATCATCACAAGCATTGATCTTTTATATATTAAATCAAAGAGGAGATTATGTGATGCCACTCATAATTAAACAAACATTTGAACATTCAATCATGGATAGGAAATACAGTGATTCATGTGTGTGTTTTCAAAGGGTATTTATTTTAAGTAGGACCTACATATTTTTAAGAGGAGGGATTGTTATAAACTTACCTATCAATTGTGGATTTTTTTTAAGGAAACTTTAATTAAAAGTGAATTTGTATTTTTTTTTTTTTAAATAATATCATAGATCAGGCTAATGCATCAACTTGAATTGTTCACATATCATATAATATATTGGATACTTTATATGTCATATTTTGTTATTTGTCAAGGTGTTAGAACAAACATTATTTTTTTGTATTCATAAAATAAATAAAATATCTCACTATGATTTAGAATCACTTTTTTATAAGAACATGAAATAATATTTAGTTATGCATTTATTTAAAATACTCCACAAAGATTAATGATAATAGAATGGAGGCAAAAACTGCAAAAAAAAATTGTGCAAGTTCCTATAAAAATGATTGAATTTTAATGGAGATAAGATATACAAGTGAATGACAACATTTATGACAATTATGTATGTTTTCAATGGATATTAAAGATTAAAATTAGAAAATTTCAATTGTACCCTTAAAACATGAATACGAAATCATCACAAACTTTGATCCTTTATCTAATAGATCAGAGATGAGAGTATGTGATCCATTCATGATTAAGAAAAATTTAAACATTCAATGGTATCAATCTTATGCTCATATGATGGAATTGTTTATGATAAACTAAACTACGACCACTTATTAATAGAGCGTGAATCCAGTGATTCACATATATGTTTACAAATGCTATTTCTCTTGAATATGACCTACATATTGTGAAGAGGAGGGCTTGAAAATTAAACTAAACTATCGGATGTGAATCCATATTAATAGCATCATGTATGCGACATGTGCTCAATATGCGTTAGATGATAAAATGAGCTACCATAAAAAAAAAATAAGAGATCTTGAAACTTAATCGAGACATATGTTTTTTCTTAGTCAACTCTCATTGATATTGATATATGTGGATTTTCATTGGCATAATCATCCACAATCATTGTGTATTTTTATATGTTATATGTCTTCATATTTCTTAGTTATGACTTAGTTACATCAAATATTTTCATAAAAAATTACATGCATATATAAATAATGGTTTTATATTGCATGCAGAGTGTGTATGCAATACTTAAAAATACTATCACTTTGACAGCCTACAAAGCTTCCCATAATTCAACTTAGTGAGTGAGAAGCGAATATTATAAGTATTTGAAAGCATATGAAGTCCCATTTTTAGTAAATATTTTTAGTATAGAAAAAGAAAAAGGAAAAAAACTAATTGAAAACATATATGTAGAAATATGCAGTTTTAGCATTGCTAGAATTGCAGCGATCTAATTGAATCCAAGTCGCTTCGGCCGAGTGGCTAAGGTGTGTGCTTGCTAAGTACATGGGGTTTCCTCGCGAGAGTTCGAATCTCTCAGGCGACGGAAACTTGTTTTGCATTCGATTTCCTATTTCTAAAATTATATGTTAAATGTCTCCAAGTTAGCAGCCGCTGTTTTTATTTTTTCATAGTTTTAGTAACATTCATCCTATCCAGCTGATGAGATCACATCAAACATGAAGTTGCTCTGCTGCCCAATTAATTTTTTAACTAATCTGCTGTGTTGTTATTTGTTGAGTTGCTATGACATTAAAGTCAGGTGTAACACTGGGCTGGGCTGGGCTAACAGAAAGGTACCTAGTGTTTTTCATAAATAAAGAATTTTGGTTGTGATTTATTTGCATTGAAGACACATTTGTTAATATATCTTATAAATTATATAACTTTGATGCATATTATGGACAATAACCATAGGTACCAATGGAAAATCCTTCAAAGAGTTGAACAAAAGGTCAACGTGACACTACGTTGACTTAAAATTCCTTGTTTAACATTTAAAATGCAATTTTCGCTCATGATATAGTGTAGTTGATGATTCATTTTGATGTAGGAATTCAAAAATGAAATCTATCAACACAATGATAAAACAATTGATAATCTCTGGTTGAGAGGTCCAAGTGACACCGAGTCTATTTGTAAAATATTTTCTACTTTGAATGCAAATTTTCATGAGCTAATATTAGGCTATCAATAGCTTCTATTTTGAATGCAATTTTTCATGAGCTTGTGACTTGATAGAAATCTCCTAACTTAGCACAAAAAATTGTTGCACTATGCTCATTGATAATCTATATATCTCACATTTGTATCCTCGTATCAAGGTAGCTTTCTTTATGCACATACTTTAAGAGGATTTAAATGGTGTATTGTAGTGAACTATTAGGCAAGTCAAGTATGCACATGCCATAGATCTCAATCTCAATGGTGTGATAAAGAGTTTTTGGACTATTGGCATGAGTATGCAATACTTAAATATACTATCACTTTGATAACATACAAATCTTCCCATAATTCAACTTAGTAAGTGATAAGCAAATATTATAAATTGAGTTGATGTATTAGAAAGCATATGATGTCTTGGATAGTGTCTATGGGATTGTTCCCTATTTGTTGAAGGGATAGTACAAGCATTTTTTAATGTATACAAAAATGAGCTAAAAGTTTTTCGGGTGATTTATAATATTGATTTTGTATAAATGGGTGAAATAAAGTAGTTGGACATTTAGTTAAATGATTCCACAAATAGAAATGGCTTTACAACGATAGCAAAAAATGTTATAATTTGTGTGAGTTCTTATACATGAGATTAAATTTTAAATTAGATATCTATAGTAGTGAATGATAAAAAAATTAAGATAAACATGTACATTGTTGTTGGATACAAAAACTTGAAATTTTCAATTGTACCCTTTAATGTTTTATTACAAAACCATCACAAGATTTGTTTCTATTAAGTTAAAGGTTTCAAATGTTAGATCCATTTCCACATCATGCCCATATTAACACATCATTATGTGCCAAAATCATTAAATACACTTTACAATATTGATGATCCATTACAAATCATAATGTAACACACCACAATAGGAGGTCATCCTGGACATCAACTCATAAAAAAATTATGTAGTGAACAAGTTGTGTGAAGATTGTAACTCTCAATTCAAATCATATCAATCTGCATATAAACTCTATGGGAATAAAACCTATGTGCCTGATGTGCAACATCCTCTTTGTCATATGGTTGTGCACCAATTATCCAAAACAATATATCACAAGCTTCACCAGTTCACGTTACACATGAATACTTTGGTGTCATGGGACTTAAATTTCATTCTCTACGTAGAATAAATAAAGACCTTCAAACAAAATTTCCTAAAAATTCATAGGTGATAATAAGCTATGTATGAAAATAAGGTTGGATAGAAGCAACAACACAAGCGCACAAGGGCTTGTGCAAAATAACATCAATTATAAGTGAAGTCAAGTTCTAGTTTTCTACTAATATCACAAGTGGATCTGATGTATCTACTTGAATTGTTTGGATATAATATAATATTTTAGATACTTTCTATATGATATTTTATTATTTCTCGAGGTGATAGAGGAAAAGATCATTATTATGTATTAATAAAAGATCTAGAAGATATATCATTGTGATTTAGAATATTCATTTTTTTACAAGTTCATGAAATAAGATTTAGATGTGCATTTAGTTAAAACATACCACAAAGATTAATGGCATCAGAATGGCAATGAAAACTACTAAAATTTTTGTGAGTTCCTATAACTTGATGGTTCAATTTTAATGGATAGAGATATAGAAGTTAAGGAGACAACATTTATGATAATCATGTATGTGATTGAGGGATGTAAAAGCTTAAAAATAGATAATTTCAATTGTACCCTTAATCTTGAATATAAAATCATAATAAACTTTGATCTTTTATCTATTGAGTCAAATACGAGAGTATGTGATTTCATTCATGGTTAAACCAGCATTTAAGCATTCAATGATATCAATCTTATGTTCATATAGTGGCTTTATTTATGATAAACTAGATTATGACCTAGATGTGTTGATGATGTTGAAATCCAATGCTTCACACGTATGTTTTGAAAGGGTATTTATCTTGAAGAGAACGTACATATTGGGAAAGAGGAGGTTTTGTAGTAAAGTAAACTATCGGATGTCAATCCATACTAATACCATCATGCATACAATATGTGCTCAATGTGTTCGATATGTGTTGGATGATCAAATAAGATACCTCACACATTTATTTATAGATTAATAAATAAAAATTTAAATAAATTGGCACGCATGACCAAATTTGAATGGATAGGAAAAAAAATGTGGAAGGTCTAGATTGGTGCAACTGATTTTAAAGGGGAAACCAGACAAACATACCAAGAATGTATGAATAGATTTAATAGGTTTCAAGGCCATACAAACATTTAGAGCACATGATAGGATAAGCAAGAGATAGGTTGGGGGTTGAAAGGGGATGCATGAAAGGGGTTTCAAGCTTTATAAATCACCATGGCAGATAAATAAAAGATCTTGAAACTTAATGGATACATATAGTTTTTTCTTAGTCATCTCTCATTGACATGGATATATGTGGATTTTCTTTGGCATAATAATCCACGATCTTTAAGTTGGATTTTCTCTATGTTATCTCTCTTAACATTTCTTACTTATTTCTTAGTTGCTTTCAATATTTTCATAAGAAATAACATGAATATAAAATTTCTTGCATTAGATTGCATGTGCAATGATGTATAACACTCCTTCCTTTAATTATAAGGGAATTTCGGTTGTGATTTATTCACATTAATGACACATTTGTTAATATATATTATAAATTATATAACTTTGATGCATAATATGGATAATAACCATAAGTACCAATGGAAAATCCTTCAAAGAGCTGAACAAAAGGTCAATGTGACACTACATTGACTTATAATTCCTAGTTTAACATTTAAAATTCAATTTTCGCTTGTGATATAGTGTAGTCGATGATTCATTTTGATGTAGGAATTCAAAAATGAAATCTATCAACACAATGATAAAACAATTGGCAATCTTTGGATGAGAGGTCCAAGTGACATCAATTCTACTTATAAAATATTTTCTACTTTGAATGAAAATTTTCATGAGCTAATATTAGGCTATCAATAGTTTCTATTTCAAATGCAAATTTTCATGAGCTCATGACTTGATAGAAACTCCTAACTTAGCATAAAAATCTATTTCACTATTCTCATTGATAATCTATATATCTCACTTTTGTATCCTCATATCAAGGAAGCTTTCTTTATGCACATACTCTAAGAGGATTTAAATGGTGTATTGTAGTGAATTACTAGGCAAGCCAAGTATGCACATGCCATAAATCTCAATCTCAATGGTGTGATAAAGAGTTTTTAGACTATTGGCATGAGTATGCAATACTTAAATATACTATCACTTTGATAACATACAAAGCTTCCCATAATTCAACTTAGTAAGTGAGAAGCAATTATTATAAGTCAAGTTGATTTATTAGATTTAGCATATGATGTCTTGGATAGTTTATATGGGATTGCACCCTATTTATTAAAGGGATTGAACAAACATTTTTTAATGTATACACAAATGAGCTAAAAGTTTTTATGATGATTTATAATATTGATTTTGTATAAATGGGTGAAATAAAGTAGTTGGACATTTAGTTAAAAGATTCCATAGAGAGAAATGGCTTTGCAATGGTAGCAAAAAAATGTTATAATTTGTGTGAGTTCCTATACATGAGGTTAAATTTTAAAGGAGATATCTATAGTAGTGAATCATAAAAATGTTAATACAAACATGTAAATTGTTGATGGATATAAAAACTTGAAATTTTCAATTAAACCCTTTAATGTTTGATTACAAAACCATCACAAGATTTGCTTTTATTAAGTCAAAGGTTTGAAATGTTGGATCCATTTATGGTTAAGGTTTGAAATGTTGGATCCATTTACACATCATACCCATATTAGCACATCATTATGTGCCAAAATCATTAAATATAATTTACAATGTCAATGATCCATTACAAATCACAATGTAACATGCCACAATAGGATGACATCTAGTACACGAGCTCATAATTAAATTATGCAATGAACAAGTTGTGTGAAGTTCATAACTCGAAAGTCAAAACATAACAATTTGCATACGAACTCTACAGGAATGAAACATATGCGCATGATGTGCAACATATTCCATGTCATATGGTTGTGCACCAATTCTCCAAAACAATATATCCAAGCTTCATCGGTTCAAGTTACACATTAATACTTTAGTGTCACGACACTTAAATTTTATTCTCTATGCAGAATAAACAAAGACCTTCAAAAAAACTTTCCTGATACTTCGTAGGTGATAATAAGCTATGTATGCGAATAACATTGCACAGAAGTAACAATACAGGCACACAAGGGCTTGTGCAAAATAACATCAATTACAAATGAAGTTAGGGTTTGGTTTTCTACTATATCACATAATATTTTGGATACTTTCTATTTGATATTTTATTATTTCTTGAGGTGATAGAGGAAACATTATTTTTATGTATTAATAAAAGATCTAAAAGATATCACTGTGATTTAGAATATGAACCTTTTTTTATAAGTCCATGAAATAAGATTTAGTCGTGCATTTAGTTAAAATATTCCACAAAGATTAATGGCATCGGAATGACAGCGAAAAATACTAATATTTGTGTGAGTACCTATAACTTGATGGTTCAATTTTAATGGACATAGATATAGAAGTTAAGGAGAGAACATTTATGATAAGCATGTACGTGATTGAGGGATGGAAAAGCTTAAAGGTAGCGAATTTCAATTGTATCCTTAAAGCTTGAATACAAAATCAAAATAAAATTTGATCCTTTATCTATTGAGTCAAATATGAGAGTATGTGATTTCACTCATGGTTAAACAAAAATTGAAACGTTCAATGATATCAATCTTATGCTCATATAGTGGCTTTGTTTATGATAAAGTAGATTATGACCTAGATGCATTGATGCTGTGGAAATCCAACGCTTCACACATATGTTATGAAAGGGTATTTGTCTTGAAGAAGACCTACATATTGTGAAGATAGGGTTTGTAATAAAGTTAACTATCAGATGTGAATCCATACTAATACAATCATTTTTACAATATGGGCTCAATGTGTTTGATATGTATTGGATGATCAAATAAAATATTCAAAGATATGATATTTTCACAGTGCATACAATAGTAATAATCTTAAAAAAAACTGTCTAATTTTAACCAAATGAAATAACTCGCACATTTATTTATAGATTAATAAATAAAAATTTAAACAAATTGGCATGCATGACCAAATTCGAATGGATAGGAGCAAAAAATGTGAAAGGTCCAGATGGGTGCAACGGATTTGTGTATTGTGTAGAACTCTGGGTTGTAGAGGAATTATAAACCCAAAAAGAAAAAAATCCCTGGTTTGTTGTTATTATAATAAAAGAGAGTTGTACTGTGAGTCCCATTTATAGCAGAAATGTGTACGGTAAATATTTCTAGAGTAGAAAAAGAAAAAGAAAGATGCAGTTTTAGCATTGGTAGAATAGAAGCGATCCAATCCAATGTCGCTTTGGCTGAGTGGTTAAGGCATGTGCCTGCTGAGTTCGAATCTTGATTTGCATTCTATTTCTAAAATTAAATAGTTAGCAGCGTAAAACTATTTAAAATAGTTTTACTCACATTCATCCTATCCAGCTGACGAGATCACATCTCTGCTACCCAATTAATTTTTTAAGTAATCTTATTTAAGACTAGACTGGACTGGACTGGGCTGGGCTGGGCTTAACTTGATGAACAACAATGAAATGGAGGCTGCTAACTGGATGAACAGCAATGAAATAGAGGCTGAATCTGATGGTGGGAGTTGTAGGCATGTAGAAAGGTAATGTTAATGTTAATGTTATTGAATTTGATCCCACATGTGTCGTGAGCGGTGAGAAGGGAGAAGAGAGCATATAAGAAGAGCCAGGTGGTGGGAGAGAAAGCATACTTACCTGGGCGGGGTCAATCGGTGATCAGGAAGGCCGATGGCCTAGGGAGGGCACCTTCATTGCACTTGGAAGGGGGCTCTGCCTAGCATCTCCCATTGTGGAGAGTGCACGTCATAATTTGTGGTAGAGGGGGCTCGCGTTCGCGCGGCCTCTACACAATCCAAATACCAAATACTGAAATGGAGGCTGATAGTGGGAGTTGTAGGCATGTAGAAAGGTAATGTTAATGTTAATGTTATTAAATTTGATCCCACATGTGTCGTGAGTGGTGAGAATGGAGAAGAGAGCGTATAAGAAGAAGCAGGTGGTGACAGAGAAAGCATACTTACCTGGGCGGGGTCAATCGGTGATCAGGAAGGGCGATGGCCTAGGGAGGGCACCTTCATTGCACTTGGAAGGGGGCTCTGCCTAGCATCTCCCATCGTGGAGAGTGCACGTCATAATATGTGGTAGAGGGGGCTCGCGTTCGCGCGGCCCCTACCCAATACAAATGCCAAATGCTAACTTCCATGATATACTGTTTTTTCATCTCGACCTAACAGCTTCCTTTCTACATTTTGCTTGCTGTGCAAGTTTTTATTTGTTTTGAACAATGGAGTTTCATACTAAAAGCTTCCAGGCTTCTACGTTTCATAAACAAGCACTTTTAAGGATTCTACAGTTCATAATAATGAGTGATAACAATAACAAGATAAAATCTTTTGGGATCGATGTATATGTACGTTTAAAATTTGATCATTGGGTGTTTCCAATGGTTTGACTGTCCTTAAAATCGGTCATAAATCATACTTGTCACCATAGAATAGATTGCATTTCGGGGCATTTTAGCATGCAATAGATTGCATTTTGCATTTCTTAGCAACAAAACATTGGAATGCTACTTCCTTCCACTAAAACTCTAATTTCAATGAACTGGGTATTATTCTTGCACGTTGCAAAAGCCTAGGATAGACAATGTAAATATAATACCGCTAAAACATATACATTATTTTTATTCATCTATTGCTTAGACCATGTATTGTTAGATGTATAAACAATGTAAATATAGTACCTTCCAAACATATATGTTATTTTACAAGGAACTCCTTTTTAGTTACGGATAAGGTTTGATAAGGTTTTCAAAGTTACAATCGTTTGAGGTTGCAGTATTTTGTTTTAATAATACATTTCTCGTATACCAAAAACATCAAATATATGATTTTGATAAGATTATTTTTGGCCCTTTTGCAAATACTTCCTCTAACACCTTGACAAATAAAAAAATATCACATAAAAAGAATCCAAAATATTATATAATATCCAAACAATTCAAGTAGATATATCATTTCCACCTATGATATTAGGTGGAAAACTAGAGCCCAACTTCCCTTGTAATTAAAATTATTTTGATACAAGCTCACAACCAATAGTTAAATTTATTACAAGCTGCTGCCTTTACAATATGTCATTCCTACTCAAGATAAACACCATTTCCTAACATACATGTGAATCGATGTATTTCAACTCCATCAATATTTGGTCACGAGTTAGTTTATCATAAACAATGCCTTTATACGAGCATAAGGTTGATATCATTGAGGGATTAAATGCTTGTTTAATCATGAACGGCATCACATACTCTCATCTTTGACTTCATAGATAAAGGATCAAAGTTTTATAATATTTTTTATTTTTTTGGTATGTTGAGTCTCTCAAATCTTCGATTATTATTATTGTCTTTAGTATGCATCTAAGTGTGTAAATTGTGTTTTAAATTCTGTTTGATCTATCTATTTTATAAAATTGATAGTGTTTTTTTAAGAAATAATATGCAAAAATTATCATCCACCACCATTGAAGTTGGGTTTTATCTTAAATTTAAATCATATAAATCACATCATCTTTCTTCTTTACAAGACCTAGTAATAAGGAATACTTATACATTTATGTGAAACAATCACCTCATTCAAATATAATTATTTATCCTCAAGTTAGAAGGATTTTATCTCAATTTTTTGTGTTGTTGGTCATGATAAATCACACAAATTATCTTTTTATTTTTTATTTTTTATATTTTTTTTGAATTTATATCGATTTGAGTTTTCTACACATTCATCTACATTAGACCGAATCATTTTCTATGAGTAGATTCTACTTCTCTCCTCTAAAAATTTAAAATCTACAATCATTTGAGATTGTAGTGATCTCCTCCATGTTAATGTGCCATTACGACTAATTTTGATTTGGATGTTAGTTTACTTAATATTTTTAAACACATATCAAATTTATCGTCTCTTCGAGTACTTTTCGAGTAAAATAAATTCATGTTAATTTTTGATGTAAAAGCATCTAGATTCACAAGTAATCCTACATAAAACAAAAATAATTAATTTATAAAATCAAAATTATTCTTTTGTGTACAAACCTTTGATTCTAGGCAAGTTATTTTATGTTATTTTTCACCAAGCCCTTGTGCATGCATGTTGTCTCTTCTATGCAACCTTATTATCATGCATATCTTATTGGCACTTGCAAAGCACTTCACAAGTTTATTTCAAGGTCTTTGTTTATTTTGTGTAGATAATAGAATTGAAGTCCCGTGATATCAGAATATTAATATGCAACTTGAGCATATGGTATACTATTTTGGAGCATTGGTACAACCCATATGACAAGTAGGAACTTGTACAAAATGTGCATAGGATTTATTTCTACATAATTTCTATGCAAAGTGTTGCAACTTTACTTGCAAGATGAAAACTTCACATAACTTGTTCAATGCACAATTTTATTGTGATCTCATGGGAATGACATTTTGCTATGATTTATCAAGGATCATCAATATTTTCATGGGTATTTAATTCTTTTGGTGTAGGTCAATATATTATACAAATATTTTTTGCTAATTTTATATTATTTTCTATTTATATTGGATTGGGTTTTTTGCAAATTCATCTACATTGGACCAAGCCATTTTTTATGAGAAGATGTTACTTCTTCTAAAACTCTAATTTGAATGAAATGTGTATCACGCTTATACATTGCATAATCTGTGGATTACTAGTTGTATAAACAATATAAATATAATAACACCAAAGCATAACCATAATTTTTATTCATCTATTGCGTATACCCATGTATTGCTATGCGTATAAACAATGTAAATATGTTATCTTCAAAACATATACAGAATTTGTATTCATTTGTTCTATTGCACAAAACTCCGTTTTATCTAGGGTTAAGTCTTTCAAAGCTATAATAATTTGATATTGCAATTATTTCATGCATGTTACAATGCCATTATGACTACTTTTAAGTTAGGTGTTGTGGCTTATTTAATTTCACTCCAAACACATACCAAAGTTATCATCCCTCTTTGTACTTCTCGCTAAATATTTGCATATATTATTTTTTGATGCAAGAGCATCCAAGTTCACAAGTAATCCTACAACAAACAAAATCACTTAGTTTAAAAAATAAACAATTTGTTGTTGTGTACAAGTCTTTGATTCTATGCGATTTATTTTGTATTATTTTCCATAAACCCTCATGCACTCATTTTGATACTTCTGCACAACCTTATTAGTGCACATAGCTTATTATCACATGCAAAGCATTATGCAAGTTTGTTTAAAGGTATTCATTTATTTTATGTAGAGAATGGAATTCAATCCCAGTGACACCAAAGGTGCACCTTGAACTTCCAAAGCTTGCAATATCTTGTTCTAGAGCATTGGTGTGCAACTATATGACACATAGGATCTTACATAGTTGGTGCATAGGTTTATTTTAAGAGTTTGTATGTGAAGTGTTGTGGCTTGAATTTTGAGTTACGAACTTCATGCAATTTGTTCAATGTAAAATCTTATTTCAAGATCATGCAAATGACTTATTATTATGGTGTGTTACATTTTTATCTATTATGGATCATCAATATTGTAAAGCGTATATAATGATTGTGGCACATAATGGTGTGTTATGGGCATGATGTGTTATGACTTCTTGGGAATTTATGTTTTATTAAATGCTTAACGTAAGTAGGTGGGTCTTATGCCTATACAAACATGCACCTATGCTTGTGTTTAGCGGGGGGGGGGGGGGGGGGGGGGGGGGGGGAGGAGGGAGATTGAGAGAGCTTGTAATGAGTTGAGTGCTTTCTAGGAGAAACATATAACTAAAATTTCAAAGCAATGATTTAGCAAGTAGAGATTCAAATATTTGATGTGGTAACACATCTCATTTGAAATTGCATTATGTTTTAGTTTGTGCAAGCAATATTTCCGTTATCGAAATCAAATTAATAACATGGATGTTATTACATTTTCTTGCATTCTATTTCCACATTTTTTAATTTTTAAGGTGGTCTAAGGCATCTCTTTATTAATACCCCTAATTCAAGTGAGTGTGTGCATAATTTCTATTTTTTAATTTTGAGAGTGTGGGAAGCAAACATATAAGTACTCTTCCAAATGAGCATGTTGGGTAGAAGGTGTACTGATTGTTCTTTGATTCCAAGGAAATGGCACATAAAAAAAGTTTCATTGCAAGACTGCCTAGAGTGCTTAGAGTGGCTAGACTTCTAGGACTCACAAATTCAGATAAATTGATGATAAATAAGTAATCTTATGTATAGGTTATGGATATTGCAAGATGTTGGGGTGTTTTGGTGGTTGATGAAAGTGACAAATAATTAACAAGATACATGATTAAGAAGGAGGTAGAATAGGAAGAGGTCAATGAACCTGAAGATATATTCTTATATGCAATTAAGAGATCAAGTAGTATGCCCAAATTGGGTGTTCATAGTACATTCACATAGTTTGTTTGATGTGCATAGTTTGGTATAAAAAGGAACAAATGGATTATGCATGAGGAAAATTTTGAAGCTTTGTGTAAGTTCATTTGATAGGTTTTGTGCATTAATGTATTTAGGATAATTTTACATAGACCCTGCACATGGGATCTTATTGTAAAAAATCTATCTGTGATCTATTATGACTTTATAAACACATGCATGCCTTATGAATGGATCTAATTCATAGACAAAGTCATTGTAATTCTCGAAAAACTTCATATTTAATGTCTTAAATCATTGAAGGTTGTTGGAATTTAGTTAAATATCATAATGTGATGTGTTATAGGTGTGTCATGTTATGGGATATTAAAATAATGTATGCATTTAATGATTTAGTGGGTTGTTGAGAAATTAATGTAAGTAGGAGGTTTTAAAGCTATATAAAATAACCCTACATTAGTGCGAAGGGATTCAAAAAATCCATGAGGTGAAAGTGTAAAGTGTAGCTATTAGTGAGAATAGTTATCAAGGATATATGCAAAGACTGGGGAAGGGCTGAAGTGTTTAATCATGTCCATTGAAGGGCTTGGGGTAACACTGCTATGTTTTGTAAACTTATCAATTATGTGTGTGTGTGTGTGTGTGTGTGTGTGTGTGTGTGTGTGTGTGTGTGTGTGTGTGTGTGTGTGTGTGTGTGTGTGTGTGTGTGTGCACGCGTGTTATAAGCGAGATTTGGATAAGTGTGAAATATTTCCTTATTTGTTTATTTTATTTTTCATATTTGTATTTATTTTATTATGTTAATTTTTTTTTGTGTTGCATGGTTTAAGGCACCTCTTCATTGAAACCCCTAATCATGATTACATCATGATAGTTTGAGACTAAAAAAAATGTAGGGTCATTTTTTGGTTTCTACATGTATATTTTAACTCAAGTTGATTAATTAGTTAGAAATCATAGATTATACTGGAAACTTTCTATGCCATATTTTCTTATTTATCGAGGTGATAGAATAAATATTATTTCTATATATTCACAAAAGAGCTAAAATATCCATTTTTCATTTTTCCCCCATTTTATGAGTTGATGAAAATAAAATTTAGTTGTGCATTCAATTAAGATATTCCATGAATATTAATTACATTATAATGGTACAAAAAACTTCTACAGTTTGTGTGAGTTCCTTTAAATATGTCTCAAAGCTTGAATACAAAATCATCACAAACTCAATCATTTATCTATTAATTCAAAAATGAGAGTATGTGATGCAATTCATGGTTAAACAAACATTTAAACATTAATTGATATCAAATTTATGCTCATATAGAGGCATTGTTTATGATAAACTAAATCATGAACAAATATTGATGTAGTTGAAATATAGTGATTCACATTTATGTTAGAAAATGGTATTTCTCTTGAGTAGGACCTACATATTGTGAAGAGGAAGGTTTGTAGTAAACATAACTATCAGTTGTGAATTTTTATCATAATAACTTTAATTACAAATGAAATTGGGTTCTAGTTTTTGGCTAATATTATAAGTGGAGTTGATGTATCTACCTAAATTATTTAGATATCATATTATAAATATTTTGGATACTTTCTATGTGATATTTTCTTATTTGTTGTCTTGATGGAGGAAAATCTATTTTTAATGCATTAATAAAAGAGCAAAAATATCTCATTATTATATATGTATGTATGTATGGATGTATGTGTGTATGTATGTATGTCATGAAATAAGATTTAGTTTTGCATTTAGTTAATAGATTCCACAAAGATTAATGCCATTGAAATGGCAGTAAAAAATACAAAAATTTATGGGAGTTCCAATAAATATGGTTTAATTTTATTGGATATAAATATAGAAGTGAATGAAATAATGACAAACATGTGCATTGTTGATGGATACAAAATCTTAAAATTAGTAAATTCTAATTGTACCCTAAAAGATCGAATATAAAATCATCACAAACTTTGATCCTTTACCTGCCTAGTCAAAGATGAGAGCATGTGATTCCATTCACGGTTAAACAAAAATTTAGACATTAAATTATATAAATATTATGCTCATATAGGGGTTTTGTTTATGATAAATTAAAATTATGACCATGTATTGATGGCATGGAAATCTAGTGATTCACACTTATGTTTGGAAAGGATATTTATCATGAAGAGGACCTACATATTATGAAGAGGAGGGATTGTAATAAACATCACTATTAGATGTGAATATATATTAATACCATCATGTGTGTAATATGTGATCAATGTGTTCAATATGGGCTAGATGATCAAATAAACTACCTCACACATTTATTTTTAGATGAATTAATTAAAGCTTTAGATATTTAGGCACACATGACCAAATTCAATTGGATAGGAGTGAAAAATATGGAAGGGTTGGATGGAGGCAATTTATTTTAAAGGAGACACAAGCAAACAAACCAATAATTTACGAATGGACTTTACTATGAAGGTCAAATCCCTAGGGAAGGCACCTTCATTGCACTTGGAAGGGACTCTGCCTAGCATCTCCCATTGTGGAGAGCACGCATCATAATTTATGGTAGAGGGGGCTTACATCTGCTTGGCCCCCACAAAATACAAATACTAATGTTATGGTTTTCTAGTTCTCATCTTCAATGCTATCTCACTTAATATACTATTTTTTATATGTTTAGCCATTTTTTGTTGTTGAATGATAATGATATAATTTTTAGTTAATAATGTACTCTTTAATGCTTGAAGTTAATAAATAGATTCAATTTAATTTTCATTTGATTTTTTATGACTAAAAATTTCATTTCAAGTCAACTACTTCCTTTATACATTTTACTTTGCAACACAGGGAAAGGCAATGGTGTTTGATACTCAGAGATTTATATTTAGTTTGAAGAATGGGAGTTTGATATTTAAAGCGTTTTGGCTTCTACACTCCATAACAACAACAACAACAACAACAACAACAACAATAATAATACTAATAATACTAATAATAATAATAATAATAATAATAATAATAATAATAATAATAATAATAATAATAATAATAATAATAATAATAATAAGATGAATTTTTTTGGGATCCATGTGTAAAAATTGATCATAAGGTGTTTCCAATAGTTTTATTGTCCTAAAAATAGGTCATAACAATGATAACAAGATCAAATTTCCCCCATGAGAGTTTTAAGTACATGGGGCTTCCCTGCGAGAGTTTGAATATCTTAGGTGATAGATACTTGCTTTGCATTCTAAAATTGAATTAGAATTTACGTGTGTTAAATGTCTCAAAGTTATCATCCACTTTTTTAAATAGTTTTACTCACATTCATCCTATCCAATCTTTTCTACCCAATTAATTTTTTAAGTAATCTACTATGTTGTTATTTGTTGAGTTGTTATAACATTATAGTCAGGTCTAAGACTAGGCTAGGTTGGATTAATAACAATGAAATATATGCTACTAATTGGATGGACAATAATGAAATGGAGGGTGAATTTGAATTTAGAAGTAGACAAAAAGGTAATGTTAATGTTATTGAATTTGAATTTGATCCCACATGTGTAGCGTGAGTGGTGATAAGGTAAAAGAGAAAGTATAAGAAAGAGGTGGTTATGTGAGAGAAGGCATACTTACCTGGGTGGGTTCAATCAGTGATCAAGAATGCCAATGGCTTAGGGAGGGCACCTTCATTACACTTGGAAGGGGGCTCTTCCTAGCATCTCCCATTATGAAGAGTGCACATCATAATTTGTGTTAGAGGGGGCTCACATTCATGCATCCCCCACATAATACAAATACAAAATACTAATGCCAAGGTTAAGCTTACCTATTTCCATTGTGAATACTAACTTACATGATATATTATTTTTCTTTTTGACCCAACAACTTCCTTTCTACATTTTGTTGTGTAAGGGTATGGTGGTTTGAAAAACATGTTCGTTATACATTCAAAATAGGATTATTTTCAATTTTATCACAAGCTTATTATATTTGGTTTAGTTTGGACATGATGCATACCTCATAAAGGATTTCATCGTAACATGGATTAAAAGAAATGTGGAGATTAGAGGTATTAAAATCATTGTTACTAAGGAACTGATTAGTGAAGTAATTAGAATGTCTTGTAAGGGGTCTAAAGCTTTTAAAGACCAATCAAAGAAAATGGAGCTGATGCAGAGGTTCTTCAGGTCAAACTAGACTCTAAAAACTGATAAGAAGGGATTTTTGTGAATGGACCTACCATAGTACTGGTCAGAGGTGTGCCTGTAAATTATGGAATACCTTACTTTGGAAGGTAAATTTGCCCTTATCTTCTCAAATCACTTTTTGCTTCTTAACCATTTTCAAGGTTATAAAATCAATTTTCCCTAATAATTACTAAAGTCTATTTAAAGCACAACCCTTAATTTTCAAATCAATGAGGTGAATGTTATCATCTATTAAGACCTTATTTTCTTTCTTGTCAAACATGGAGAGACCTTGTGTGGGAAAGATGTCCCGTTGGGAAGGTCTTTTGCAGAGGAGGACTCCCCTAAGTAAGATGTAATCATGGAGTCTCACTATCTTCTGTCTAGCCCTTCCCCCACAAGCCCCTTTTCCAAGATCACCATGAGGGAACTCCCCATTCAACTTATAGTAAATAAACCAAAACCAATTATTTTTAAGGAAGGGAATGTTGTAGAATATTTTGAAAAAGAAAATGATCCCTTGTCTAAGGCAATCAAGGATAACAAAAGATAGCTGGAGGGTTTCAACAATAAACTTCATGATGATGGACTTGGTCTAGCTAATCTGATAAAGGAGTGAAACTCTATAAACAAGAAAGCCACCAAAATGCTACAAACCTTTTCATAGCTCAATGAAGCCAAGGTTCCTACCAAGAAACAAGATGCTTGGTTAGTGGAGGTCCACATTTTAAAACCATCCTTCAAACCCCTCAATATGAACCCCCTCAAGAATTCATCAAAGAAGCAACCTCGAAAGGTGTCGAGAATGATTATGCAGAAGGACCATAGGACTTAGGAAAAGATAATCAGGAACATGCCATTGGAGAAGGTGGAGGATAAGGATGCTAGTAAGACACTCATAGAGGAAACTACCCTCCCTAAGTAAGTTATTTCTTTTGTTTTATCTATTTTGTCTTCTATGCTGGTTTTTAGCTAGTTGTTATTGCACTATCGTATTGTGTTTCTCAGCCCTTGGAGCTTACTTCATTTTATTTTAATTATGTTTAAACTCGAGTTGTAGGTCCTTGTAAAACCTATTTATTTTACCCTATCAAATAAATAAATAAACTAAAAATAAATGATAAATTTTATAAGATAAACATGTACATTGTTAATGGATACATACAATTGAAAATTTCAACTATACCCTTTAATGTTTGATTACAAAACCATCATACTATTTTCTTCTATTAAGTCAAAGGTTTAAAATGTTGGATCTATTTATGGTTAAGGTTTGAAAATGTTGGATCCATTTACACATCATGCCCATAACACATCATTGTGCACCAAAATCATTAAATAAACTTTAAAATATCAATGATCCATTAAAAATCATAAGGCAACACACCATAATAGGATGTCATCCTAGACACCAACTCATAATAAAATTGTGCAGTGAACAAGTAGTGTGAAGTTTGTAACTCATAAGTCAAATCATAATAATTTTCATACAAACTCTATGGGAATGAAACTTATGAACCTACTGTGTAACATTCTCCTTGTCATATGGTTACACACCAATTCTCTATTACAAGATATCATAAGCTTTGCCAATTCAAGTTGCACATTAATACTCTAGTGTCATGGGACTTCAATTCCATTCTCTATACAGAATAAACAAAGACCTTCAAATAAACATTCCCAATACTTCACATGTGGTGATAATTTATATATGTGAATAAGGTTGCACAGAAGTAACAACATGAATGAATAAGGACTTGCACAAAATAACATCAATTATAAGTGAAGTCAGGTTTTAGTTTTCTACTAATATCACAAGTGGAACAGATGCATCTACTTGAATTATTTGGATCTAATATAGTATTTTGGATACTTTCTAAATGATATTTTCTTATTTCTTGAGGTACTAGAGGAAACATTATTTTTATGTATTAATAAAATATCTAGAAGATATCACTGCATGATTTAGAATATTAATTTTTTTATAAGTCCATGAAATAAGATTTAGTTGTGCATTTAGTTAAAATATTACACAAATATTAATGGCATCATAATGATAATGAAAACTACTAAAATTTATGTAATTTCATATAAAGATGGTTTAATTTTAATGGAGATAAATATATAAGTTAAGGAGAGAACATTTATGACAAGCATGTACGTGATTGAGGGATGCAAAAGCTTAAAATTAGTGAATTTTAATTGTACCCTTAAAACTTGAATATAAAATCATCAAAAACTTTGATCCTTTATCTATTGATTCAAAGATGAGAATATGTGATTTCATTCATGTTTAAAAAATATTTAAACATTAAATGATAATAATATTATGCTCATATAGTGGCTTTGTTTATGATAAACTAGATTATGATCTAGATATATTGATGCTGTGGAAATCCAATGCTTCACATGTATGTTTTCAAATGGTGTTTATCTTGAAGAGGACCTACATATTGTGAAGAGGACCTACATATTTTGAAGAGGAGGGTTTGTAGTAAACTTAACTATTGGATGTGAATCCATACTAATACCATCATGCATCCAATATGTGCTCAATGTGTTTGATATGTGTTGGATGATCTAATAAGCTACCTCACACATTTATTTATAGATTAATAAATTAAAGATTTAAATAAATTGGCATGCATGTGTTGGTTGAATATTTTGTCAATCAGCGTACTGATAAACAAAATAGGTCTGATCAGCCAAAGTAGGAAGATTGGTCGTCTAAATGTGTAGGTTCACCACATCAAAAGGGAACTAATCTCTCGTCTCATCAAGGGGAGGTTCCCTATAGATATGCTATATATATTATATAAACAGAAAATAATACTCAAGGGTAGGACAAACCATCCATCTCTCTTTCTTCAGAGATGATGCATGTAAATCAAAGGAAAAATCTCAAGGGAACTGACAGAAAGCACTCCTCTTCTTTCAGAAGTACTATTCAGCAAATCGCAAGAATATTCTTGGTAGTAATTGTAAAATATAAACAAGGATGTAGTAACCAAAAAATTGAGATGTAGCACAAAGTCTTCCCCTGAATTGCCTAAGAGTGAGATACGAAGGACAATGGGGGCACAAAGTCATCCCAAGGTCCTTTACACAGAAACAAAAAGAAAACACACTAAAATCAATTATGGGGGTACAAAGTCTCTGCACAATTGACTTTAGGACACCTTCCTAACTATTTTCACTAATCCTGCTTGTTGAATTAAAGGAACAGAAAATATATTAAGGAAAAGACATAAGAACAGTTTCCCCAACAACAAAGACATCATAGCACAAAATTTGAAAAAATCACATGCTTTCTTATTCCAATAACAAAATATGATCAACAATATGAGCTCAAAGTCTCAGTAACACCTTTCAATTTGGGCAGAGTTTCATTTTTGATTGTCAGAGAGAGATGTTTTACAATAACAAGAGAGTCCCGTATATAGCCTCTTCAAGACAAACTTAAGAATAGTAACACATCATGTTGCATTAAATTTTGTTGAGAAGACAGGGTAGAATTTAGGGGCATTTACCCATTTGCTTTTCTCAATGTAGAGAAACAAGTCATGCTATTGAAAGTTTGCATCTTTCAATGTCTACCTAGCGATCTGATCCTTCTTCATCGTTCCTCCTTTTTTGGTTAATTGAATCGGGTCCTGGATTTAATTTGATGCTCTATTCCTTAGTCACTTCGTACTGATCTTGGCCTTAAAGCCTTTGAATGCATTTGGGTCTGTAGATTTAAACTTACAAGGATCAATGACTATTTCATTGTCATAACTTTGACGTCTGCGGGCACGTCACTTTCCTCTGCAATTCCTTTAGCTTTGTTGTTTGAGCTTTCTCAGAGGGAACCTACCCTTTAGGTCTTGAGAAATGATCCACTTTGGGTCGAGAAGAGCCCCCTACAAGGGTATCTACCCTTCAGGCGGTGTTTGGATGGCCTTCAGGCTTCTTTTGAAGTCCTTCAGAGCTTTCCCATAGACTTTTTTCGTGGACATTTTCCCCGGGCTTTTTCAGCAGACATTTTCCCTACACTTTCTCCACAGGCAAAAAGTCTGTAGACAATTTCCTACAGACAAAAAGTCCTCAAGAATTTGTTTTGTCTTTGGCCTTCAGAAATTCCTTCAGGATTTCCTCCCATAGCCTTTTCAAATTCCTTCAAACTTTTTGTTTGAAGGAATTCTTTTGGACAAAAAGTCTGAAGGAATTATGCCTTAGTCCTTTTCCTGAAGTAAATCCCTTTGTCTTTCGACTACCTTAAACAAAAGTCCAAAAGACCTTACCTTTGTGGCTTCCTTGAAAATGACCCTTTCGAAGGGTGATTTTGTCGACCAAGTGCCCTCCACAAGGGCACTTGTCCTTCGGGAGGCTCTTTTGGACTTTTGCATTGAACTGCTCCTTTGAACCAACTGTTGAACCGACTTTGAACCAAGCTGATGAACCCTTTGATGAATCGACTGAGTGAACCGAAGCATTGAACTACTCCTTTGAACCAAGCCTTTGAACCAAAGTGGTTTAATGGTTCATCGGTTCAATCGGTTCATTCTCTTTGATTTGTCTAAGTCCTTTATATCCTCATTAAACCAAGTGCATTAAACCTGTTGAACCTTGACTTGTTGAACCTTTGAACCTAAGTGGTTCAATGGTTCAATGCGTTTAAGCCTTGGAAACTTGTTCTTTTGATTGAACCTGATGTTGAACCTTTGAACCTGCCTGTAGAAGCCTTTGAACTTGGAAGCGGTTGAACTCTTGCTGCTGATGTTGAACCTTTGAACATGTTGAGCCCATTGAACCAAAATGGTTCAAGGTTCAACAGTTCAATCCTTACTTAGAAGCTTGCCAATGAACTCTTTTGGTTGAACCTGGTCATTGAACCAACTTTGAGATCACCTAAGTGTTGAAATCTTGCTTCTTTCTTGCAAAGTTCATACAAATCAATCTGTGAAGCCCATTAAACTTGGCTTGCAGAGTCCATAGATTTCTCTTCCTGCAGAATCTGTAGATTCAAGCCTGCAGAGTCCGTAGATTTAAGCCTGTAGAGTCCATAGATTTGTGAGAAGCTTGAAAAATGAGGAATTTGAATGCCTAGAACAAATTTTGGAAAGGGAAGAGACAATTTTGGCCTATAGGACCAAAATAGTTCAAATGTTGCCAAAAATGGGTGATATTTTTGGGGGACAATAGCATGATCAAATTCTAATGGATAGGAGTGAAAAAAGTGCAAGGACTAGATGGGTGCAACTGATTTTAAATTGGGAACCCAAACAAACATACCAAGATTGAATGAATAGACTTGATAGGTTTCAAGACCATACAAACATTCTGATCACATGATATTATAAGTAGGAGATAGGGTGGGGGTTGAAAGGGGATGTGCAAAAGGGGTTTCAAGCATTAGAAATCACCACCACAGATAAATAAAATATCTTGAAACTTAATGGATAAGTATGGTTTTTTTCTTAGTCAACTCTCATTGACATGGATATACGTGGATTTTCTTTAACATAATCATCAATGACCCTTAATTTGGATATTCTCTATGTTATCTCTCTCAATATTTATTACTTATTTCTTAGTTACATTGAATATTTTCATAAGAAATGACATGCATATAAAATTACTTGTATTAAGTTGCACGTGTAAATGATGTATTCCTTTAATTTCAGGTGAATTTGGGTGGTAGTTTATTTGTGTTGATGGCATGCTTGGTATTATATCATATACAATATATAACTTTGATGCATAATATGGATAATAATCATAGGTGTAGATGGAAATCCTTCAAAGAGATGAAAAAAAGGCCAACATAACACTACATTGACTTATAATTCCTTGTGTAACATTTAAAATTCAATTTCCACTTGTGATAAAGTGTAGTTGATGATTTAATTTGATGTAAAAAATTGAAAATAAAATCTATCGACACAATGATAAAATGTGATTAACAATATTTGGATGAGAGGTCCAAGTGACACCATGTTTACTACTAAAATATTTTCTACTTTAAATACAAATTTTCATGAGCTAATGGCTATTGATATTTTATATTTCGAAGGCAAATTTTCACGAGCTCGTGACTTGATATAAATCACCTAACTTAGCACACAAATTTGTTGCATTGTGTTCATTGATAATCTATATAGCTCACATTTGTATCCTTGTATCAAAGAAACTCTCTTTATGCACATAATCTAAGAGGATTTGAATCATGTATTATAATAGATAACTACTAGGTGAGTCAAGTATGCAGATATCATAGATCTCAATCTCAATGGTGTGAGAAAGAGTTTTTAAACTATTGGAATGATTAAGCAATACTTAAATATACTATCACTTTGACAACATACAAAGCTTCCCATAATTCAACTTAATAAGTGAGAAGTGAATATTATAAGTCGAGTTGATGTATTAGAAAGCATATGAAGTCTTGGATAGTTTTTATGAGATCGTACCCTATTTGCTGAAGGGATAGAACAAGCATTTTTTTTAATTTGTATACACAAACAAGCTAAGATATTTCATGGTGATTTATAATATTGATTTTATATATTTGGGTGAAATAAAGTAGTTGAACATTTAATTAAAATATTCCATGAAGAGAAATGGATTTGCAATGGTAGAAAAAAATGTTATAATTTGTGTGAGTTCCTATACATGAGGTTAAAATTTAGAGGAGATATATATAATGGTGAATGATAAAAATGTTAAGACAAATGTGTATGTTGTTGATGGATACAAAAACTTAAAAATTTCAATTATACCAATTAATGTTTGATTAAAAAACATCACAATCTTTGCTTCTATGGAGTCAAAGGTTTGAAATGTTGGATCTATTTATGGTTAAATAGATATATAAACATTCAATGATATAAATCTTATGCTCATATATGGAATGGCAGTTCATTGATTCATATGTGTGTTTACAAAGGGTAATTATCTTGAGTAGGACCTATGTATTGTGAATAAATATGGGTGTTTGCAAATGGTATTTCACTTGAGTAGGATTTATGTACTGTGAAGAACTCTAGGTTGTAGAGGAATTATAAACCCGAAAAGAAAAAAAACCCCTTGTTTGTTGTTCTTATAATAAAAGAGAGTTGTATTGTGAGTCCCATTTATATAAAAAATGTGTACAGTAAATATTTTTATTATATAAAAATAAAAATAATAATTGAAAACATATATACAATACAGTGATGTAGTTTTAACATTAGTAGTATTGCAATGATCCAATGCAATAGCACTTTGGTTGAGTGGTTAAGGCATGTGCCTGCTAAGTACATGGGGTTTCCCCATGAGAATTAAAATCTCTCAAGTGATGGATACTTCCTTTGCATTCTATTTATAAAATTAAATTAGAATGTTAAATGTCTCCAAGTTAGTAGCCATTGCTGTTTCTTTTATAGTTTTACTCACATTCATTCTATCCAGCTGATGAGATCACATCAAACATGAAGCTGCTTTGTTGCCCAATTATTTTTAAGTAATCTATTGTGTTGTTATTTATTGAGTTGATATAACATTAAAGTCAGGTCTAAGACTAGGCTGGTTTAACTTGATGAACAATAATGAAATGAAATGGAGGTTGTTAACTAGATTAATAGCAATGAAGTGGAGGCAAAATTTGAATTTAGAGGCACGTAAAAAGTTAATGTTGATGTTATTGAATTTGATCCCACATGTGTGGTGTGAGTGGTGATAAGGGAGAAGAGAGCATATAAGGAGGAGGGGGGTATGAGAGAATGCATACTTACCTGGGCAGGGTCAATCAGTGATTAAGAAGGCCTAAAGTAAAATCATGTGCATCACAAAAGATAAGAACTTTGTCTTTTTAATAGAGTGGTATGCCTCAATCCATTCACATGCACTTACATCATGTAGATTTCTCTGGGGGCCATGTCAACTCATCACAAGCCACATCATCACCTGCATCACCACTTTCATCACCTTTCACATCACATACATAGTCATTTCCAACTCACCCCTATCACTTCATCACATTAATAGTGAATGTGAATGTAGCTTGGGAATAGTGTCTCATGAATAGTGTCCTAACTTGTCAAGGTTGAGACACCTCAATTCCAAACATTCTCCCACTTGTTGAATACCTTTCAAGACCTAGAGGAACTGTACGAACATGAACTTAATAGCTAGGGGCCGAAAGGCCTATAGGCTCCAAACACCATCTGAACCTATCTATGCTCATGGGCTTAGTCAATGAATCTAAACCATTCAACAAAGTCTCTACCTTTATCAGTTCCACCCTACCATCCATAACCATGCCTCTCATAAAATGATATTGTACATCAATATGCTTGGTCCTGGCATAAAAAATTGGCTTCTTTGCTAGGCAAATAACACTCTGACTGTCAAAAAAAACTGTCACTGCACCCTATTTTAATCCATTATCTAAACACAGTCTCTTAAGCCAAATGGCTTCTTTACATGTGTGAGTAGCTATCATATACTCTACCATATTATAACTCAAGTAGATGTATCTACTTTAATTATTTAGAAATCATAGATTATATTGGAAACTTTCTATGCCATATTTTCTTATTTATCAAGGTGATAGAACAAATATTATTTATATATATTCACAAAAGAGCTAAAATATCTATTTTTCATTTTTTCCCCCATTTTATGAGTCGATGAAATAAAATTTAGTTGTGCATTCAGTTAAGAGATTCTAATAATATTAATTACATTATAATGGTATAAAAAACTTCTATAATTTGTGTGAGTTCCTTTAAATGTGTCTCAAAGCTTGAATACACAATCATCACAAACTTGATCATTTATCTATTAATTCAAAAGAGTATGTGATGTCATTCATGGTTAAACAAACATTTAAACATTTAATGATATCAAAATTATGCTCATATATAGGCATTATTTATGATAAACTAAATCATGAACAAATATTGATGGAATTAAAATATAGTTATTCACATTTATTTTAGAAAATGGTATTTCTCTTGACTAGGACCAAGATATTGTGAAGAAGACGGTTTGAAGTAAACTTAACTATTAGTTGTGGATTTGTATCATGATCAATTTAATTAAAAATGAAGTTGGGTTCTAGTTTTCTATTAATATCATAAGTGGGGTTGATGTATCTACCTGAATTGTTTGGATATTATATAAATATTTTGGGTAATTTCTATGTGATATTTTATTATTTCTTGATGTGCTAGAGGAAAATCTATTTTTATGTATTAATAAAAGAGATAAAATATCTCATTATAATGTATGTATGTATGTATGTATGTTTGAAATACAAAATCATCATAAAATTTGATTCTTTATCTACTGAGTCAAAGAAGTGAATTTCATGGTTAAACAGAAATTTAAACATTCAATGATATCAATCTTATGCTCATATAGTGGATTTGTTTATGATAAACTATATTATGACCTAGATGTATTGATATTGGAAATCCAATGCTTCACACGTATGTTTTGAAAGGGTATTTATCTTGAAGAGGACCTTCATATTATGAAGAGGAGGGGTTGTAATAAACTTAACTATCAAATGTGAATCCATACTAATACCATCATGCATCTAATATGTGCTCAATGTGTTCAGTATGTGTTGGATGGTCAAATAACCTACCTTACACATTTATTTATAGATTAATAAATTAAATATTTAAATAAATTGGCATACATGACCAACTTCAAATGGATAGGAGTGAAAAATGTGAAAGGTCCAAATGGGTACAACTGATATTAAAGGGGAACCCAAACAAACATAAAAAGAATGCATAAATAGACTTGATAAGTTTCAAGACCATACAAAAGTTTTGAGCACAAGATAGGATAACCAAGACCATACAAAAAAATATTTAAAGAGTTTGTAGCAAGATGAGTTTTTTCTAGGAGAGACATATAGTAAAAATTTCAAAGACCTTGATTTAACAAATAGAGATCGAAAGATCTGATGTGGTAACACATCTCATTTGATGTTGTATTATTTGATGATTTAGTGGATATTTTAGCAATTAATGTAAGTAGGTGGTTTTATGGCTATATAAAATACCCATACATTAATATGAGGGGATTTAGAAAACCCTTGAGATGAAAGTATAAAGTGTATCTATTATGAGAGTTTGTTTGGCATAATCATCTATGATCTTTAAATTATATTTTCTCTACATTATCTTTCTCAATATTTCTTAGTAACATTCAATATTTTCATAATAAATGGCTTTGTAATAGTAATGAAACATGTATATTTCTCTTGAGTAAGACCTAATGAAACATGTATATTTATCTTAAGTAGGATGTACGTATTGGGAAGAGGACGAGGAGTTGTAGTAAACGTAACAAACTCAAGGTTGTAGAGGAATAATAATACCTTCATGTATTTAATATTTAATACATGTAGTTAAATATATAAACTTTATTATAATAAAAGAGAGTTATATCCTGAGCTTATTCTAGGACCTCAATAAATAAGAAAAAATTACTTAAAAAGTTTCAAGGATATTCTATGATTTATAAATAATTAAAGTAGATACATCAACCGCACTTATAATATTAATGTAGATACCAGAAAATGGCCATGTGTTTTTTTGAGTATTGAATTATCTCAATGCAATAACGATTAGGGGTCTCAATGAAGAGATGTCTTAGACTGTGCAACCAAAAAATAATTAACATAATAGAATAACAACAACAAGAAAAAAATGTGAGAGACCCTCCATTTTTCCTTCCATATCACCAATCAGCCACATCACTTATTAGCCACATCACCAGCATGCCACATCATCATGAATAGTGACAATGGTTAGTGATTCATGAATAGTGACTTCATACCTAGAATTGTGAAGAATTGTGTGTGTTTGCAAAAGGTATATTTCTTGAGTAGGGCTTATGTGTTGTTAAGAACTATGGGTTGTAGAGGAATTATAAACCCCCAAAAAATCCCTTGTTTGTTGCTCTTATAATAGAAGAGATTTATATTCTGAGTCCCATTTATAATAGGAAAGTGTAAAATAATTGTTTTTAGTATAGAAAAATAAAAATAAAAAAACTAATTGAAAACATATATGTAGAAAGATACAATTTTAGCATTGGTATAATCTCATAAATCCAATGCAATATCACTTCATTGAAACTCTTAACTGTAATTGCATCATCTTATACCATATCAAGGTTTATTCCATGTGTGTGTGTGTGTAGATTCAATTTTCTACCTTTGTGAGTGTGGGTAGAAAATAAATAAGGCATATTACCATGGATCATGTTGTGTATAAGGTGTTGTGATTATTCTTAGATTCAAAAGAAATGACACAAAGAGAAGGGTTTGCTACAAAAGTGTCTAAAGTTTCCAAAATGCCAAGACCCCAAAACATGGTTGAATTGTTGAGAAATATACAAGCCAATTTATAGAGGTAACATATAATAATAATACATCAAGGTGTTTTAATGGATGATGAAATTGAAATGAAATAATAGAAGAAGCTCCTAAGAACCAAGAAAAAGAAAGGGACATTGATGAACATGAAGATTGATTCTGCACAAGGAAAAAGAAGCATGAGAAAACTTTCAAACCTTTGTGTAAATTCAATTGAGGGGTTTTATGAAAAATATATTTTATATGATTTCACATAGATCACACATGTGGGATTTTATTGCACAAAAGCTATATGTGATCTATTGTGACTATCTAGGGTCAAGCATTTTTTAGTGACTTTGTTGCATGTGGACCTTGTTGATGGATCTAGTTTTTAGAAAAATTCATTGTAATTTTCTAAATATTCCATATTTAATGACTTAAATCATAGAATGTTTTTGGAAATTCATTTAATACCATAATGTGATGTTTTATGGCCATGAGGTGTTATGGTACCTTAGAAATGTGTATGCATTTAATGATTTAGTTAGTTGTTGAGAAATTAATGTAAGTAGGGGGTTGTGTTGCTATAAAAATACATTTACATTAATGTGAGGGGAGTTAAAACATTCATTATGTGAAATTCTAAGAGTTTATTTTTTAATGAGAATAGTTAGCAAAGATACATGCACATATCTTGGGAAGCGCTGAAGGGTTGAATCAAATCCATTCAAAGACATGGGGTGACATTGCCATGTTTTGTACACTTGTGTGTGTGTGTGTGTGTGCGCGCGCGCGCGCACGCACACGCACACGTGTGTGTGTACATGCATGTGCGCATGCATGCGTGTTGTAACCCAAATTTGGCTAAGGGGGAAAATTTTCCTTTATATATATATATATATATATATATATATATATATATATATATATATGTTATTATATTAAATTATTTTTTGGGGTTGCACTATATAATATCTCTCATTAAGACCCCTAACCATGACTTCATCGATATATTTCAATAATAATTAATGCTCAAGGATTTTTTTTGTCTACATTAATATCGAAAGTGAGTAGATCATGTAATAACTTGAAGAGAGCATATAAGGAGGAGGAGGTGGTGGCATGAATTTCAATGCAACTCATACAGTTTGTTAGATAGATTATTCATTTCAAACCTAGTTATACCAATCTAAATCTAAGCAAAGAAAGACTAGCCCTATCAAAAATATTCTTGTTATTAGCATTTTAAAAAAATGCTTAATACAAACCCATGAAGGATAAAAATTATGACCTCTACACCTTTTTAAAAATGCTAGGTCTGTTGTTCTCTTGGAAAGTTTAATCTGAATTCTTTCAAAGAATTGATCCTTTGAATACATATCCCTTCCCTGAACAATAATAAATAAAGATTTGAAGCTTTCACAGTCCATAACAACAATCTTTGGGAAATATTATGTCAAATTTAGATGATTCACGTGTTTCAAATCAACCCCTATGATCCTTTATTAGGAAAAAAAAATTATGTAAGAGCAATAGAGCCATGATTCTTAAAAAGAAGGAAAATAGTCATTACCCAAAAATTGCCTAAAATGAACAAAGTAGCCGTTAGATAAAAATTCTAAAATAAATAAATTAAAATATCATTAATTTATTTAAAATAATAATTCAAAGGAGATTTAAATGGAAACTAAATCATTTCTAAATTATTAGACATAATAAAGGGTTGATTTTTTTTCAATATAAAAACAATGGAACACCCTCACTAATCCTAAAATCACCTTCAAATATTTCTATAAACAACTGGTTTCCATGCATGACTGATCTCTAATCCCTCATCCCTATTTAAATTATTAAGGTGTTTTAAAATTTCTAAAGATTTCCTTAACTTACATTTGTGGAAGTGATCTTCTGCTACTATAATTTTGGTTTCTTCAATATTAATGGCATGTTTTGATTTAAACGAGTGTTTAGCAAGGGTAGATTTAACTTTCCTTTCAAGATGAATCTCAGCAAAATGCTCTTTAATTCTAGTTTTAACCGACCTATCTATTTCCCCTATGTAAGAAAAACCACAAGAACAATCCACTTTGTGGACATCACTCCTAAGGTTAGGGTCTAATTTATCCTTAGCAGATCTTGACATCATGCGTAACTTATTGGTGAAAAAAAAATTGGAATGAATGTTTTGGCATTTGAAAATTTTAGCTAATTTAAAAGAAATGCCTTCGATATATGGTAAATAAGCTATAGAACCATCTACAAAAGATTCCTTATCCTTAGATCTATTGAGATTATATTTAACTTGATTGATACCTTTATCTATTTGTTTATTTAAATAACCATTCAATTTAAAAACTTTGTTAAGGTGATTGATTTCATCATCAATATTCTCTTCATCACAAATTTTAAAGGCCCTAGTGATTAAAGTCTTAACAACCCCTACTTTTTGAGTAGGATGATGATGGGAGGAGGCATGCAGGTAAAGATCTATATGAGTGCCTTTCCTATAAAATTTTCTAGCTAAAGAAACATCTATCTTTTTTACCATGAGGACATCTAAAAAAGGCAGTTGGTTATTGCTTACAATTTATTTATTGAATTATAGACAAGGAAAAATATTGTTGATGTCCTCATAAATAATACCTTTAAAAATGAAAAAAGTCTTTTTCCTAGTGTTTTTCATAAATAAAGAATTTTGGTTGTCATTTATTTGCATTGATGGCACATTTGTTAATATATATTATAAATTATATAAATTTGATGCATAATATGGATAATAACCATAGGTACCAATGGAAAATCCTTCAAAGAGTTGAATAAAAGGTCAACGTGACATTGCATTGACTTAAAATTCCTTGTTTAACATTTAAAATGCAATTTTCGCTCATGATATAGTGTAGTCGATGATTCATTTTGATGTAGGAATTCAAAAATGAAATCTATCAACACAATGATAAAATAATTGATAATCTTTGGTTGAGAGGTCCAAGTGACACCAAGTCTACTTGTAAAATATTTTCTAGTTTGAATGCAAATTTTCATGAGCTAATATTAGGCTATCAATATTTTCTATTTTGAATGAAATTTTTCACGAGATTGTGACTTGATATAAATCTCCTAACTTATCACACATTGTTGCACTATGCTCATTGATAATCTATATATCTCACATTTGTATCCTCGTATCAAGGTAGCTTTCTTTAAGCACATACTCTAAGAGGATTTAAAAGGTGTATTGTAGTGAACTACTAGGCAAGTCAAGTAGGCATATGCCATAGATCTCAATCTCAATGGTGTGATAAAGAGTTTTTGGAAAATTTTCATGAGTATGCAATACTTAAATATAATATCACTTTGATAACATACAAATCTTCCCATTATTAAACTTAGTAAGTGAGAAGCAAATATTATAAATTGAGTTGATGTATTATAAAGCACATGATGTCTTGGATAGTTTCTATGGGATTGTTCCCTATTTGTTGAAGGGATAGAACAAGCATTTTTTAATGTATACACAAATGAGCTAAAAGTTTTTCTGATGATTTATAATATTGATTTTGTATAAATGGGTGAAATAAAATAGTTGTACATTTAGTTAAAAGATTCCACAAATAGAAATGGTTTTGCAACTATAGCAAAAAATGTTATAATTTGCGTGAGTTCCTATACATGAGGTTAAATTTTAAAGGAGATATCTATATTAGTGAATGATAAAAATGTTAAGACAAACATGTACATTTTTGTTGGATACAAAAACTTGAAAATTTTAATTGTACCCTTTAATGTTTGATTACAAAACCATCACAAGATTTGTTTCTATTAAGTCAAAGTTTTGAAATGTTGGATCCATTTACACATCATGCTCATATTAACACATAATTATGTGCCAAAATCATTAAATACACTTTACAATATTGATGATCCATTACAAATCACAATGTAACATGCCACGATAGGATGTCATCCTGGACATCAACTCATAAAAAAATTATGCAATGAACAAGTTGTGTGAAGATTGTAACTCTCAATTCAAATCATAACAATTTGCATATAAACTCTATGGGATTAAAATATATGTGCCTGATGTGTAACATCCTCTTTGTCATATGGTTGTGCACCAATTATCCAAAACAATATATCACAAGCTTCACCAATTTAAGTTACACATGAATACTTTGGTGTCATGGAACTTCAATTTCATTCTCTACATAGAATAAACAAAGACCTTCAAACAAACTTTCCTGATACTTCATAGGTGATAATAAGCTATGTATGCAAATAAGGTTGCATAGAATTAACAACACAAGTGCACAAGGGCTTGTGCAAAATAACATCAATTATAAGTGAAGTCAGGATCTAGTTTTCTACTAATATCACAAGTGTATCTGATGTATCTACTTGAATTGTTTGGATATAATATAATATTTTAGATACTTTCTATATGATATTTTATTATTTCTCAAATTGATAGAGGAAAAAATAATTATTATGTATTAATAAAAGATCTAAAAAGTTATATCATTATGATTTAGAATATTCATTTTTTTACAAGTTCATGAAATAAGATTTAGTTGTGCATTTAGTTAAAACATCCCACAAAGATTAATGGCATCAGAATGGCAGTGAAAACTACTAAAATTTGTGTGAGTTCCTATAACTCGATGGTTCAATTTTAATGGACATAGATATAGAATTCAAGGAAAGAACATTTATGATAATCATGTACATGATTGAGGGATGTAAAAGCTTAAAATAGAGAATTTCAATTGTACCCTTAATCTTGAATATAAAATCATAATAAACTTTTATCTTTTATCTATTGAGTCAAATATGAAAGTATGTGATTTAATTCATGGTTAAACCAACATTTAAAGGTTTAATGACATTAATCTTATGTTCATATAGTGGCTTTATTTATGATAAACTAGATTATGACCTAGATGCATTGATGTTGTTGAAATCCAAACCTTCACACGTATGTTTTGAAAGGGTACTTATCTTGAAGAGGACCTATATATTGTGAAGAGGAGGGTTTGTAGTAAAGTAAACTATTGGATGTTAATCCATATTAATACCATCATGCATATAATATGTGCTCGATGTGTTCGATATGTGTTGGATGATCAAATAAGATACCTCACACATTTATTTATAGATTCATAAATAAAAATCTAAATAAATTGGCACACATGATCAAATTTGAATCGATAGGAGCAAAAAACGTGGAAGGTCTAGATGGGTGCAACTGATTTTAAAGGGGAACCCAGACAAACATACCAAGAATGTATGAATAGATTTAATAGGTTTCAAGACCATACAAATATTTAGAGCACATGATAGGATAAATAGGAGATAGGGTGGGGGTTGAAAGGGGATACATGAAAGGGGTTTCAAGATTTAGAAATCACCATGACGGATAAATAAAATATCTTGAAACTTAATGGATACATATGGTTTTTTCTTAGTCATCTCTCATTGACATGGATATATGTGGATTTTCTTTGGCATAATCATCCACAATCTTTAACTTGGATTTTCTCTATGTTATCTCTCTCAACATTTCTTACTTATTTCTTAGTTGCATTCAATATTTTCATAAGAAATAACATGAATATAAAATTACTTCCATTAGATTGCATGCACAATGATGTACAACACTCCTTCCTTTAATTATAGGGAATTTCGGTTGTGATTTATTCACATTGATGATACATTTGTTAATATATCTTATAAATTATATAACTTTGATGCATAATATGTATAATAACCATAGGTACCAATGGAAAATCCTTCAAAGAGCTGAACAAAAGGTCAACGTGACACTATATTGACTTATAATTCCTTGTTTAACATTTAAAATGCAATTTTTGCTCGTGATATAGTGCAATTGATGATTAATTTTGATGGAGGAATTCAAAAATGAAATCTATCAACACAATGATAAAACAATTGGCAATCTTTGGATGAGAGGTCCAAGTGACACCAAGTCTACTCGTAAAATATTTTCTACTTTGAATGAAAATATTCATGAGCTAATATTAGGTTATCAATAGTTTCTATTTCAAATGCAAATTTTCATGAGTGCATGACTTGATAGAAATCTCCTAACTTAGAACAAAAATTTGTTGCACTATTCTCATTGATAATCTATATATCTCACATTTGTATCCTCGTATCTAGGAAACTTTATTTATGCACATACTCTAAGAGGATTTAAATGGTGTATTGTAGTGAACTACTAGGCAAGCCACGTATGCACATGCCATAGATCTCAATATCAATGGTGTGACAAAGAGTTTTTGGACTATTGGCATGAGTATGCAATACTTAAATATACTATCACTTTGATAACATACAAAGCTTCCCATAATTCAACTTAGTAAGTGAGAAGCAAATATTATAATACAAGTTGATGTATTAGATTTAGCATATGATGTCTTGGATAGTTTCTATGGGATTGCACCCTATTTATTAAAGGGATAGAACAAACATTTTTTAATGTATACATAAATGATTCCAAAAAGGAGATTGCACCCTATTGATTTTGTATAAATGGGTGAAATAAAGTAGTTGGACATTTAGTTAAAAGATTCCACAAAGAGAAATGGCTTTGCAATGGTAGCAAAAAAATGTTATAATTTGTGTGAGTTCCTATACATGAGGTTAAATTTTAAAGGAGATATCTATAGTAGTGAATGACAAAAATGTTAATACAAACATGTAAATTGTTGATGGATACGAAAACTTGAAAATTTCAATTATACCCTTTAATATTTGATTACAAAACCATCACAAGATTTGTTTATATTAAGTCAAAGGTTTGAAATGTTGGATCCATTTACACATCATGCCCATATTAACACATCATTATGTGCCAAAATCATTAATATAATTTACAATGTCGATGATCCATTACAAATCACAATGTAACATGCCACAATAGGATGACATCCTGTACACGAGCTTGTAATTAAATTATGCAATGAACAAGTTGTGTGAAGTTCATAACTCGCAAGTCAAATCATAACAATTTGCATACAATCTCTGTGGGAATGGAACCTATGCACCTGATGTGCAACATCCTCCTTGTCATATGGTTGTGCACCAATTCTCCAAAACAATATATCTCAAGCTTCGCCGGTTCAAGTTACACATTAATACTTTGGTGTCATGATACTTAAATTTTATTCTCTATGCAGAAGAAACAAAGACATTTAAAAAAAAATTCCTGATACTTTGTAGGTGATAATAAGCTATGTACACGAATAACACTATACATAAGTAACAGCATGGGCACACAAGGGCTTGTGCAAAATAACATCAATTACAAGTGAAGTTAGGTTTTGGTTTTCTACTATATCACATAATATTTTGGATACTTTCTATTTGACATTTTATTATTTCTTGAGGTGATAGAGGAAACATTATTTTTAGTTATTAATAAAAGATTTAAAATATATCACTATGATTTAGAATATGAACCTTTTTTTATAAGTCCATGAAATAAGATTTAGTCGTGCATTTAGTTAAAATATTCCACAAAGATTAATGGCATCGTAATGGCAGCACAAAATACTAATATTTGTGTGAGTACCTACAACTTGATGGTTCAATTTTAATGGACATAGATATACAAGTTAAGGAGAGAATATTTATTATAAGCATGTATGTGATTGAGGGATGGAAAAGCTTAAAAGTAGCGAATTTCAATTGTACCCTTAGCTTGAATACAAAATCAACATAAAATCTGATCCTTTATCTATTGAGTCAAATATGAGAGTATGTGATTTCACTCATGGTTAAACAAAAATTTAAATGTTTAATGATATCAATCTTATGTTTATATAGTGGCTTCGTTTATGATAAACTAGATTACGACCTAGATGCATTGATGCTGTGGAAATCCAATGCTTCACACGTATGTTTTGAAAGGGTATTTATCTTGAAGAGGACCTACATATTGTGAAGAGGAGGGTTTGTAATAAAGTTAACTATCGGATGTGAATCCAACTAATACAATTATTCTTACAATATGTGCTCAATGTGTTTGATATGTGTTGGATGATCAAATAAAATACTCAAAGATCTGCTATTTCCACAGTGCATACAATAGTAATTATCTTCTCAAAAACTGTGTCTAATTTTAACCAAATAAGATATCTCACACATTTATTTATAGATTAATAAATAAAAATTTAAACAAATTGGCATGCATGACCAAATTCGAATGGATAGGAGTGAAAAATGTGGAAGGTCCAAATGGGTGCAACGGATTTATATATCGTGTAGAACTCTGGGTTGTAGAGGAAGTATAAACCCAAAAAGAAAAAAATCCCTGGTTTGTTGTTCTTATAATAAAAGAGAGTTGTAGTGTGAGTCCCATTTATAGCAGAAATGTGTACAGTAAATATTTCTAGAGAAGAAAAAGAAAAAAATAATAATTGAAAACATATATGTAGAATAGAAAGATGCAGTTTTAGCATTGGTAGAATTGCAGCGATCCAACCCAATGTCGCTTTGGCTGAGTGGTTAAGGCATGTGCCTGCTAAGTACATGGGGTTTCTCCTCGAGAGTTCGAATCTTGGTTTCCATTCTATTTCTAAAATTAAATAGTTAGCAGCGTAAAACTATTTAAAATAGTTTTACTCACATTCATCCTATCCAGCTGACGAGATCACATCTCTGCCACCCAATTAATTTTTTAAGTAATCTTATTTAAGACTGGACTGGACTGGGCTGGGCTTAATTTGATGAACAACAATGAAATGGAGGCTGCTAACTGCATGAACAGAAATGAAATGGAGGCTGAATCTGATGGTGGGAGTTGGAGGCAGACAGAAAGGCAAAGGCAATGAAATGGAGGCTGATAGTGGGAGTTGTAGGCATGTAGAAAGGTAATGTTAATGTTAATGTTAATGAATTAGATCCCACATGTGTCGTGAGCGGTGAGAAGGGAGAAGAGAGCATATAAGAAGAGCCAGGTGGTGGGAGAGACAGCATACTTACCTGGGCGGGGTCAATCGGTGATCAGGAAGGCCGATGGCCTAGGGAGGGCACCTTCATTGCACTTGGAAGGGGGCTCTGCCTAGCATCTCCCATTGTGGAGAGTGCACGTCATAATTTGTGGTAGAGGGGGCTCGCGTTCGCGCGGCCTCTACACAATCCAAATACCAAATACTGAGTTTTCTAATTCCCATTGTCAATGCTAACTTACATGATATAATGCTAGCTTCCTTTCTACATTTTGCTTATTGTGCAGCGTTTGAACAGCGAGTAAGTTATATATTTGGTTTGTTTTAGACTGACTAACAGGTTTTTATTTGATTTGAACAATGGAGTTTCATACTAAAAGCTTCCAGGCTTCTACGTTCCATAAACAAGCACTTTAAGGATTCTACAGTTCATAGTAATGAATGATAACAATAACAAGATCAAATCTTTTGCGATCGATGTATATGTATGTTTAAAAATCGATCATTGGGTGTTTCCAATGGTTTGACTGTCCTTAAAATCGGTCATAAATCATACTTGTCACCATAGAATAGATTGCATTCTGCATTTCTTAGCAACAAAACATTGGATTGAACCATTTTTCGTGAGAAAGATGCTACTTCCTTCCTCTAAAACTCTAATTTCAATGAACTGGGTATTATTCTTGCACGTTGCAAAAGCCTAGGATAGACAATGTAAATATAATACCGCTAAAACATATACATTATTTTTATTCATCTATTGCTTAGACCATGTACTGTTAGGTGTATAAACAATGTAAATATAGTACCTTGCAAACATATATGTTAGTTACGGATAAGGCTTGATAAGGCTTTCAAAGCTACAAACGTTTTAGTTATGGATAAGGTTTGATAAGGCTTTCAAAGCTACAATCGTTTGAGGCTGCAGTATTTTGTTCTAATAATACATTTTTCACATACCAAAAACATCAAATGTACGGTTTTGATAAGATTATTCTTAACCCTTTTACAAATGCTTCTTCTAATACCTTGACAAATAAAAAAATATCACATAGGAAAAATCCAAAATATTATATAATATCGAAACAATTCAAGTAGATATATCATTTCCACCTATGATATTAGGTGGAAAACTAAAGCCTAACTTCCCTTGTAATTAAAACTATTTTGATACAAGCCCACAACCAATAGTTAAGTTTATTACAAGCTCTTCTTTACAATATGTCGTTCCTACTCAAGATAAACACCATTTCCTAACATACATGTGAATCGATGTATTTCAACTCCATCAATATTTGGTCACGAGTTAGTTTATAATAAACAATGCCTTTATACGAACATAAGGTTGATATCATTGATGGTTTAAATGCTTGTTTAACCATGAATGGCATCACATACTCTCATCTTTGACTTAATAGAAAAAAGGATCAAAGTTTTATAATATTTTTAATTTCTTGTATGTTGAGTCTCTCAAATCTTCAATTATTATTGTCTTTAATATGCATCTAAGTGTGTAAACTGTGTTTTAAATTCTGTTTGATTTATCTGTTTTATAAAATTGATAGTATTTTTTAAGAAATAATATGTAAAAATTATCATCCACCACCATTGAAGTTGGGTTTTATCTTAATTTTAAATCACATAAATCACATCATCTTTCCTCTTTATAAGATCTAGAAATAAGGAAGACTTATACATTCATGTGAAACAATCACCTCGTTCAAATATAATTATCTGTCCCCAAGTTAGAAGGATTTTATCTCAATTTTTTGCATTGTTGGTCATGATATATCACACAAATTATCTTTTTATTTTTATTTTTTACAATTTTTTTGAATTTATATCGGTTCGAGTTTTCTACACATTCATCTACATTAGAATGAATCATTTTCTATGAGTAGATTCTACTTCTCTCTGAAATTTTAAAAGCTTCAATCATTTGGGATTGTAGTGATCTCCTCCATGTTAATGTGCCATTAGGACTAATTTTGATTTGGATGTTAGTTTACTTAATATTTTTAAACACATCAAATTTATCATCTCTTCAAGTACTTTTCAAGTTAAATAAATGCATGTTAATTTTTGATGCAAAAGCATCTAGATTCACAAGTAATCCTACATAAAACAAAAATAATTAATTTTTAAAATCAGAATTATTCTATTGTGTACAAGCCTTTGATTCTACGCAAGTTATTTTTTTTTATTTTGTGCCAAGCCCTTTTGCATGCATGTTGTCTCTTCTATGCAACTTTATTGTCATGCATAGCTTATTGTCACTTGGAAAGCACTTCACAAGTTTATTTCAAGGTCTTTGTTTATTTTGTACAGATATTGGAATTGAAGTCCCGTGATATCAGAATATTAATATGCAGCTTGAGCTTATGATATATTATTTTGGAGCATTGGTACAACCCATATGACAAGCAGGAACTTGTGCAAAATGTGCATAGGATTTATTTCTACATAATTTCTATGCGAAGTGTTGAAACTTTACTTGCAAGATACAAACTTCACATAACTTGTTCAATGCATAATTTTATTGTGATCTTGTGGGAATGACATTTTTCTGTGATTTGTTAGGGATCATCAAGATTTTCATAGGTATTTAATGCTTTGGGTGTAGGTTAATATATTATACAAATATTTTTTTGTTAATTTTATATTATTTTATATTTATATTGGATTGTGTTTTTTGCACATTCATCTACATTAAACCAAGCCATTTTTTATGAGAAGATGATACTTACTTCCTCTAAAACTCTAATTTGAACAAAATGTGTATCACACTTATACATTGCATATTTGTGGATTACTAGTTGTATAAACAATATAAATATAATAACACCAAAACATAACCATAATTTGTATTCATCTATTGCATATACCCATTTTTATGTGTATAAACAATGTAAATATGTTATCTTCAAAACATATACATCATTTGTATTCATTTGTTCTATTGCACGAAACTCCCTTTTAGCTAGGGTTAAGGCTTTCAAAGCTACAATAATTTGATATTGAAATTATTTCATGCATGTTACAATGCCATTATGACTACTTTTAAGTTAAGTGTCTGGCTTATTTAATTTCATTCCAAACACATACCAAATTTATCATCCCTTTGTGTACTTCTCGCTAAATATTTGCATATTTTATTTTTGATGCAAGAGCATCCAAGTTCATAAGTAATCCTACATCAAATAAAATCACTTAGTTTAAAAAATAAACAATTTGTTGTTGTGCACAAGTCTTTGATTCTATGTGATTTATTTTGTATTGTTTTCAACAAACCCTCGTGCACTCATTTTGATACTTCTGCACAACCTTATTGGTGCACATAGCTTATTATCACATGCAAAGAATTATGCAAGTTTGTTTAAAGGTATTCATTTATTTTATGTAGAGAATGGAATTAAATCCCAGTGACACCAAAGGTGCACCTTGAACTTGAAAAGCTTGCAGTATCTTGTTCTAGAGCACTGGTGTGCAAATATATGACACATAGGATCTTGTGTAGCTGGTGCATAGGTTTATTTTACAAGGAGTTTGTATGTGAAGTGTTGTGGCTTGAATTTCAAGTTATGAACTTCATGCAACTTGTTCAATGCACAATTTTATTTCAAGATTGTGCAAATGACTTATTATTGTGGTGTGTTACATTTTAATCTGTTATGGATCATCGATATTGTAAAGCATATATAATGATTGTGGTACATAATGGTGTGTTATGGGCATGATGTGTTATGACTTCTTTGGAAATTATGTTTTATTAAATGCTTAATGTAACTAGGTGGGTCTTATGCCTATACAAACATGCCCCTATGCTTGTGTTTAGGAGGGAAAAAAGATTGAGAGAGCTTGTACCAAGTTGAGTGCTTTCTAGGAGAAACATATAGCTAAAATTTCAAAGGCATGATTTATCAAGTAGAGATTCAAAGATTTGATGTGGTAACACATCTCATTTGAGATTGCATTATGTTCTAGTCTATGCAAGAAATATTTCCATTATCAAAATCAAATTAATAACGTGGATGTTATTACATTTTCTTTCATTCTAGTTCCACATTTTTTAATTTTTAAGGTGGTCTAAGGCATCTCTTTATTAATACCTCTAATTCAAGTGAGTGTGTATATAATTTATATTTTTTACTTTTGAGAGTATGGGAAGCAAACATATAAGTAGTCTTCCAAATGAGCATGTTGGGTAGAAGGTGTATTGATTACTATTTTATTCCAAGGAAATGACACACAAAAAATAGTTTCATTACAAGATTTCCTACAGTGCTTAGAGTGGCTAGACTTCTAGGACTCATAAATTTGGATAAATTCATGATAAATATGTAATCTTGTTTATAGTTTATGGATATTGCAAGATGTTGGGGTGTTTTGGTGGTTGATGAAAGTGATAAATAATGAACAAGAGACGTGCTTAAGAAGGAGGTAGAATAAGAAGAGGTTGATGAACCTGAAGATATATTTTTATGTGCAATTGAGAGATTGAGTAGTATGCCCGAATTGGGTGATCATAGTAATTTCATATAGTTTGTTTGATGTGCATGGTTTGGCACGAAAAGGAACAAATGGATAAAGCATGAGGAAAATTTTGAAGCTCTATGTAAGTTCATTTGATAGGTTTTGTGCATTAATGTATTTAGGATAATTTTGCATAGACCTTGCACATGGGATCTTATTGCACAAAATCTATCTATGATCTATTATGAATTTATAAACACATACATTTTTTCTATTTGTGTTACATGCATGCCTTATGAATGGATCTAATTCATAGACAAAGTCATTACAATTCTCAAAGAACTTCATATTTAATGTCTTAAATCATTGAAGGTTGTTAGAATTTAGTTAAATATCCTAATGTGATGTGTTATATGTGTGTGTGTGTTATGGGATATTAAAACAATGTATGCATTTAATGATTTAGTGGGTTATTAAGAAATTAATGTAAGTAGGAGGTTTTAAGGCTATATAAAATAACCCTACATTAGTGCAAAGGGATTTAAAAAATCCATGAGGTGAAAGTGTAAAGTGTAGCTATTAGTGAGAATAGTTATCAAGGATATATGCAAAGACTGGGGCAGGGCTGAAGTGTTTAATTATGTCCATTAAAAGGCTTGGGGTAACACTGCTATGTTTTGTAAACTTGTCAGTTGTGTGTGTGTGTGTGTGTGTGTGTGTGTGTGTGTGTGTGTGTGAGATAAGCAAGATTTGAATAAGTGTGAAAGATTTCCTTTATTATTTGTTTTGTTTTTGGTATTTGTATTTATTTTATTGTGTTATTTTTTTTTTTTTGTTGCATGGTTTAAGGCACCTCTTCATTGAGACCCCTATAAGTGATTACATCAAGATAGTTTGATACTAAAAAAACATAGGGTCATTTTTTGGTGTCTACATGTATATTGTAACTCAAGTTTATTAATTACTTAGAAATCATAGATTATACTGGAAACTTTCTATGCCATATTTTATTATTTATCAAGGTGATAGAATAAACATTATTTCCATATATTCACAAAAGAGCTAAAAGATCCATTTTTCATTTTTCCCCCATTTTATGATTTGATGAAAATAAAATTTAGTTGTGCATTCAATTAAGATATTCCAAGAATATTAATTACATTATAATGGTAGAAAAAACTTCTACAGTTTGTGTGATTTCCTTTAAATATGTCTCAAAGCTTGAATACAAAATCATCACAAACTCAATCATTTATCTATTAATTCAAAAATGAGAGTATTTGATGCCATTCATGGTTAAACAAACATTTAAAAATTCAATGATATCAAACTTATGCTCCTATAGAGGCATTGTTTATGATAAACTAAATCATGAACAAATATTGATGGAGTTGAAATATAGTGATTCACATTTATGTTAGAAAATGGTATTTCTCTTTAGTAGGACATACATATTGTGAAGAGGAAGGTTTGTAGTAAACTTAACTATCAGTTGTGAATTTGTATCATAATAACTTTAATTACAAATGAAATTGGGTCCTAGTTTTTGTCTAATATCATAAGTGGAGTTGATGTATCTACCTAAATTATTTGGATATCATATTATAAATATTTTGGATAATTTATATGTGATATTTTCTTATTTGTTGACGTGATGGAGGAAAATCTATTTTTAATGCATTACTAAAAGAGCTAAAATATCTCATTATGATATATGTATGTATGTATGTATGCATGTATGTATGTATGTATGTATGTATGTATGTATGTATGTATGTATGTATGTATGTATGTATGTAATGAAATAAGATTTGGTTTTGCATTTAGTTAATAGATTCCACAAAGATTAATGACATTGGAATGGCAGCAAAAACTACCAAAATTTTGGGAGTTCTAATAAATATGGTTTAATTTTATTGGAGATAAATATAGAAGTGAATGAAATAATGATAAACATGTGCATTGTTGATGGATACAAAATCTTAAAATTAGTAAATTCTAATTTTACCCTATAAGCTCGAATATAAAACCATCACAAACTTTGATCCTTTACCTAGCGAGTCAAAGATAAGAGTATGTGATTCCATTCATGGTTAAACAAACATTTAAACATTAAATTATATAAATATTATGCTCATATAGAGGTTTTATTTATGATAAATTAAAATTATGACCATGTATTGATGGCATGGAAATCTAGTGATTCACACTTATGTGTGGAAAGGATGTTTATCGTGAAGAGAACCTACATATTGTGAAGAGGAGGGATTGTAATAAACAACACTATTAGATGTAAATCTATATTAATACCATCATGTGTGTAATATGTGATCAATGTGTTCAATATGGGCTAGATGATCAAATAAACTACCTCACACATTTATTTTTAGATGAATAAATTAAAGCTTTTGATAATTAGGCACACATGACCAAATTCAATTGGATAGGAGTGAAAAAGATGGAAAGGTTGGATGGAGGCAATTGATTTTAAAGGAGACGCAAGCAAATAAAACAATAATTTACGAATGAACTTTACTAGGAAGGTTGAATCCCTAGGGAAGGCACCTTCATTGCATTTGGAAGGGAACTTTGTCTAGCATCTCCCATTATGGAGAGCGCACATCATAATTTATGGTAGAGGAGGCTGGCATCTGCTTGGCCCCCACAAAATACAAATACTAATGTTATGGTTTTATAGTTCTCATTTTCAATGTTATCTCACTTAATATACTATTTTTTATATGTTTAGCCATTGTTTGTTGTTGAATGATAATGATATAATTTTTAGTTAATCATGTACTCTTTAGTGCTTGAAGTTAATAAATGGCTTCATTTTAATTTTCATTTGCTTTTCTATGACTAAAAATTTCATTTCAACCCAACCGCTTCCTTTATACATTTTGCTTTGCAACATAGGGAAAGGCGATGGTGTTTGATACTAAGAGATTTATATTTAGTTTGAACAATGGGAGTTTGATATTTAAAACATTTTGGCTTCTACACTCCATAACAACAACAACAACAACAACAACAACAACAATAATAATAATAATAATAATAATAATAATAATAATAATAATAATAATATCAAGATTAATTTTTTTTGGGATCCATGTGTAAAAACTGATCATAAGGTGTTTCCAATAGTTTTATTGTCCTAAAAATAGGTCATAACAATGATAGCAAGATAAAATTTTCCCCATGAGAGTTTTATGTACATGGTGCTTCCCTGTGAGAGTTTGAATATCTTAGGCAATAGATACTTGCTTTACATTCTAAAATTGAATTAGAATTTACGTGTGTTAAATGTCTCCAAGTTAGTATCCACTTTTTCTTAATAGTTTTAATCACATTCATCCTATCCAATCTCTGCTACCCAATTAATTTTTTAATTAATCTATTGTGTTGTTATTTGTTGAGTTTCTATAACATTAAATTCAGGTTTAAGATTAGGCTAGGTTGGATTAACAACAATGAAATATAGGCTACTAATTAGATGAAAAATAATGAAATGGAGGGTGAATTTGAATTTAGAAGCAGACAAAAAGGTAATGTTAATGTTATTGAATTTGAATTTGATCCCACATGTGTGGCATGAGTGGTGAGAAGGGAAAAGAGAGTGTATAAGAAGGAGGTGGTGGTGTGAGAGAAGGCATACTTACCTGGGTGGGGTCAATCAATGATCAGGAATGCCGATGGCTTAGGGAGGGCACTTTCATTGCACATGAAAGGGGGTTCTTCCTAGCATCTCCCATTATGAAGAGTGCATATCATAATTTATGTTAGAGGGGGATCACATTCATGCGTCCCCCATATAATACAATACCAAATACTAATGCCAAGGTTAAGCTTATCTATTTCCCATTATGAATACTAACTTACATGATATACTATTTTTATTTTTGACCCAACAACTTCCTTTCTACATTTTGTTATGTAACAGAGGGTATGGTGGTTTGAAAAATGTGTTTGTTATACATTCAAAATAGGGTTATGTTCAATTTTATCACAAGCTTAATATATTTAGTTTAGTTTGGACATGATGTAGACCTTGTAAAGGATTTCATCATAACATGGAATAAATTAAATATGGAGATTAGAGGTATTAAAATCATTATTAATAAGGAATTGATTGATGAAGTAACTAGAATGTCCTATAAGGGGTCTAAATATTTTAAAGACCAATCAAAGAAAATGGAGCTAATGTAGAGGTTCTTCAAGGTAAACGAAACTCTAAAAGCTGATAAGAAGGGCTTTCTGTGAATGGACCTACCATAGTACTGGCTGAAGGTGTGCCTGCAAATCATGAAAGACCTTACTTTGGAAGGTAAATTTAACCTTATCTTCTCACATCACTTTTTTATTCTTAACCATTTTCAAGGTTTTAAAATCATTTTCCCCTACTAATTGCTAAAGTCTATTGAAATCACAACCCTCGCTTTTCAAATCAATGAGGTGAATGTTATTATCTATTAAGGTCTTATTTTATTTCTTGTCAAAAATGGAGAGACCATATGTGGGAAAGATGTCCCATTGGGAGGGTCTTTTGCAGAGGAGGACTCCCCTAAGGAAGACCCAATCATGGAGTCTCACCATCTTCTATCTAGCCCTTCCCCCACAAGCCCCTTTTCCAAGAGCACCATGAGGGAATTCCCTATTCAACTTATAGTAAACAAACCAAAACCAATTCTTTTTAAGGAATGGAATGTTGTAGAATATTTTGAAAAAGCAAAGGATCCCTTGTCTAAGGCAATCAGGAATAACAAAAGATAGCTAGAGGGTTTCAATAATAAACTTCATGAAGATGGACTTGGTCTAGCTAGTTTGATAAAGGAGCGAAACTCCATAAACAAGAAAGCCACCAAAATGCTATAGACCTTTTCATAACACAACAAATCCAATGTTCCTACCAAGAAACATGATGCTTGGTTAGTGGAGGTCCACATTTTAAAACCATCCTTCAAAACCCTCAATGTGAACCCCCTCAAAAATTCATCAAAGAAGGAGCAATCTCGAAAAAAGCTGAGAATGATTATACAGAAGGACCATAGGACTTGGGAAAAGATAATTAGGAACATGCCACTGGAGAAGGTGGAGGACAAGGATGCTAGTAAGACACTCATGGAGGAAACTATCCTCTCTAAGTAATTTATTTCTTTTGTTTTATCTATTTTGTCTTCTATGTTGGTTTTCAGCTAGTTGTTATTGCACTATCATATTGTGTTTCTCAGCCCTTGGAGCTTACTTCATTTTATTTTAATTATGTTTAAACTCAGGTTGTAGGTCCTTGTAAAACCTGTTTATTTTACCTTATCAAATAAATAGATAAATAAACTAAAAAAATGATAAAAAGGTTAAGACAAACATGTACATTATTGATGGATACATAAAATTGAAAATTTCAACTATACCCTTTAATGTTTGATTACAAAACCATCATAATATTTGTTTCTATTAAGTCAAAGGTTTGAAATGTTAGATCTATTTATGGTTAAGGTTTGAAAATGTTGGATCCATTTACACATCATTATGCATCATAATCATTAAATAAACTTTAAAATACAATGATCCATTAAAAATCATAAGGCAACACACCATGATAGGATGTCATCCTGGACATCAGTGCGTAATAAAATTATGCAGTGAACAAGTAGTGTGAATTTTGTAACTCGTAAGTTAAATCATAATAATTTGCATACAAACTCTATGGGAATGAAAATTATGCACCTACTATGCAACATCCTCCTTTTCATATGGTTACACACCAATTATCTATAACAAGATATCATAAGCTTCACCAATTCAAGTTGCACATTAATACTCAGGTGTCATGGGACTTTTATTCCATTCTCTACACAGAATAAATAGATACCTTCAAATAAACATTCCAAATACTTCACATGTGATAATAAGTTATGTATGTGAATAAGGTTACACAGATGTAACAACACGAATGAATAAGGCTTGTGCAAAATAACATTAATTATAAGTGAAGTTAGGTTCTAGTTTTCTACTAATATCATAAGTGGAGCTGATGTATCTATTGAATTATTTGGATATAATATAATATTTTGTATACTTTCTAAATTATATTTTATTTTTTCTTGAGGTGCTAGAGGAAACATTTTATGTATTAATAAAATATCTAGAAGATATCACTGCATGATTTGGAATATTAATTTTTTTATAAGTCTATGAAATAGATTTAGTTATTCATTTAGTTAAAATATTACACAAATATTAATGGAAGCAGAATGACAATGAAAACTACTATAATTTGTGTGAGTTCATATAAATATGGTTCAATTTTAATAGAGATAAATATATAAGTTAAGGAGAGAACATTTATGACAAGCATGTACATGATTGAGGGATGTAAAAGCTTAAAATTAGTGAATTTTAATTGTACCCTTAAAAATTGAATATAAAATCACCAAAAACTTTGATCCTTTATCTATTGATTTAAATATGATAATATGTGATTTAATTCATGGTTAAATAACATTTAAACATTCAATGATAACAATATTATGCTCATATAGTGGCTTTGTTTATGATAAACTAGATTATGATCTAGATACATTGATGCAATGGAAATCCAATGCTTCACATGTATGTTTTGAAATGGTGTTTATCTTGAAGAGGACCTACATATTGTGAAGAGGAGGGTTTGTAGTAAACTTAACTATTAGATGTGAATCCATACTAATACCATCATGCATCAAATATGTGCTCAATGTGTCTGATATGTGTTGGATGATCCAATAAGATACCTCACACATTTATTTATAGATTAATAAATTAAACTGGCATGCATGACCAAATTTGAATGGATATGAGTGAAAAATGTGGAAGGTCTAGATGGGTGCAATTGATTTTAAAGGGGAACCCAAATAAACATACCAAGAATGTATGAATAAATTTGATAGGTTTCAAGACCATACAAACATTCTGAGCACATGACATGATAAGTAGGAGATAGGGTGGGGGTTGAAATGGGATACGCAAAAGGGGTTTCAAGATTTAGAAATCACCACCAAAGATAATTAAAAGATATTGAAACTTGATGGATAAGTATGGTTTTTTCTTAGTCAACTCTCATTGACATGGATATACATGGATTTTATTTAACATAATCATGAATGACCTTTAATTTGGATCTTCTCTATGTCATCTATCTCAATATTTATTACTTATTTATTAGTTACATTCAATACTTTCATAAGAAATGGCATGCATATAAAATTAATTGTATTAAATTGCACTTGCAAATGATGTATTCCTTTAATTACATGTGAATTTGGGTGGTGGTTTATTCATGTTGATGGCACACTTGGTAGTATATCTTATACAATATATAAATTTGATGCATAATATGGATAATAATTATAGGTGTCGATGGCAAATCCTTCAAAGCGCTGAACAAAAGGTCGATGTGACACTACATTGACTTATAATTCCTTGTGTAACATTTAAAATTTAATTTCCACTCATGATATAGTGTAGTTGATGATTTATTTTGATATAAAAATTTGAAAATAAAATCTATCGACACAATGATAAAATGTAATTGACAATATTTGGATGAGAGGTCCAAGTGACACCATGTCTACTACTAAAATATTTTCTACTTTGAATGCAAATTTTCATGAGCTAATGGCTATATATATTTTATATTTCAAAGGCAAATTTTCACAAGCTTGTGACTTGATATAAATCACCTAACTTAGCACACAAATTTGTTGCATTGTGCTCATTGATAATCTATATAACTCACATTTGTATTTTTGTATCAAGGAAACTCTCTTTATGCACATAATCTAATAAGATTTGAATAATGTATTATAGAGAACTACTAGGTGAGTCAAGTATGCACATACCATAGATCTCAATCTCAATGGTGTGAGAAAGAGTTTTTACACTATTAGCATGATTAAGAAATACTTAAATATACTATCACTTTGACAACATACAAAGCTTCCCATAATTCAACTTAGTAAGTGAGAAGTGAATATTATAAGTTGAGTTGATGTATTAGAAATCATATGAAGTCTCGGATAGTTTTTATGAGATCGTGCCCCATTTGTTGAAGGGCTAGAACAAGCATTTTTTTAAATTTGTATACATAAGCAAGCTAAAATATTTCATGATAATTTAGAATATTGATTTTGTATAGTTGGGTGAAATAAAGTAGTTGAACATTTAATTAAAATATTCCACGAAGAGAAATGTATTTTCAATAGTGGAAAAAAATGTCATAATTTGTGTGAGTTCCTAGACATGAGATTAAAATTTAGAGGAGATATATATAATAGTGAATGATAATAAATTGTTAAGACAAATGTGTATGTTATTGATGGATACAAAAACTTAAAAATTTCAATTATACCAATTAATGTTTGATTAAAAAACCATCACAAGCTTTGCTTCTATAGATTCAAAGGTTTGAAATATTGGATCCATTTATGGTTAAACAGATATATAAACATTCAATGATATAAATCTTATGCTTATATATGGAATGGCAGTTCATTGATTCATATGTGTGTTTACAAAGGGTATTTATCTTGAGTAGGACCTACGTATTATGAAGAACTATGGGTGTTTGCAAAGGGTATTTCACTTGAGTAGGATTTATGTATTGTGAAGAACTCTAGGTTGTAGAGGAGTTATAAACCCAAAAAGAAAAAAATCCCTTGTTTATTATTCTTATAATAAAAGAAAGTTGTATTGTGAGTCCCATTTATAGAAAAAAAGTGTATAGTAAATATTTTTATTATATAAAAATAAAAATAATAATTGAAAACATATATACATTACAATGATGCAGTTTTAGCATTGGTAGTATTACAACGATCCAATGCAATGGCACTTTGGCTGAGTGGTTAAGGCGTGTGCCTGCTAAGTACATGGAGTTTCCCCATGAGAGTTAAAATCTCTTAGGTGACAGATAATTGCTTTTCATTCTATTTATAAAATTAAATTAGAATGTTAAATGTCTCCAAGTTAGTATCTGTTATTGTTTTTTAATAGTTTTACTCACATTCATCCTATCCAGCTGATGAGATCACATCAAACATGAAGCTACTTTGCTACCCAATTATTTTTAAGTAATCTACTATGTTTTTATTTGTTGATTTGATATAACATTAAAGTCAGGTCTAAGACTGGGCTGGTTTAACTTGGTGAACAACAATGAAATGGAGGCTACTAACTAGATTAATAGTAATGAAGTGAGGGAAAATTTTGAATTTAGAGGCATGTAGAAAGGTAAGGTTTTTTTTATTTAATTTTATCCCACATGTATGGTGTAAGTGGTGATAAGGGAGAAGAGAGCATATAAGGAGGAGGAGGGGGTATGAGATAAGGCATACTTACCTAGGCAGGGTCAATCGGTGATTAAGAAGGCCTAAAGTAAAATCATGTGCATCACAAAAGATAATAACTTTGTCTCTTTAATGGAGTGTTACGCCTCAATCCCTTCACATGCACGTACACCATGTAGATTCCTTTTTGGGCCATGTCAACTCATCACAAGCCACATCATCACTTGCATCACCACCTTCATCACCTTTCACATCACATGCATAATCATTTCCAACTCACCACTATCACCTCATCATATGATAGTGAATGTGAATGTAGCTTGTGAATAATGTCTCATGAATAGTGTCCTGACTTGTCAAGGTTGAGACACCTCAATTCCTAACATTCTCCCACTTGTCGAATACCTTTCAAGACCTAAGAGAACTGTACCGACATAAACTTAATAGCTAGGGGCCAAAAGGCCCACAGACTCTAAACATCATTTGAACTTCTCTATGCTCATGGACTTAGTCAAAGAATCTATAACATTAAACAAAGTCTCTACCTTTATCAGCTCCACCTTACCATCCACAAACTATGCCTCTCATAAAATGATATTGTACATCAATATGTTTGGTCCTGGCATGAAAAGTTGGGTTTTTTGCTAGGTAAATAACACTTTGACTGTCACAATAAATTGTTTTAACCCATTATCTAAAAATATTCTCTTAAGACAAATAGCTTCTTTACGGGTGTGATTCACTGCCATATACTCTACCATATTGTAACTCAAGCCAATGTATCTACTTTAATTATTTATAAATCATAGATTATATTGGAAACTTTCTATGCCATATTTTCTTATTTATCAAGGTGATAGAACAAACATTATTTCTATATATTCAAAAAAGAGCTAAAAGATCTATTTTTCATTTTTTTCCCCATTATATGAGTCGATGAAATAAAATTTAGTTATGCATTCAATTAAGAGATTCCAAGAATATTAATTACATTATAATGGTAGAAAAAACTTTTATAATTTGTGTGAGTTCCTTTAAATATGTCTCAAAGCTTGAATACACAATCATCACAAACATGATCATTTATCTAGTAATTCAAAAATGAGAATATGTGATGTCATTCATGGTTAAACAAACATTTAAGCATTTAATGATATCAAAATTATGCTCATATATAGGAATTGTTTATGATAAACTAAATCATGAACAAATATTGATGGAATTACATATAGTTATTCACATTTATGTTAGAAAATGGTATTTCTCTTGAGTAGGACCAACATATTCTGAAGAAGAAGGTTTGTAGTAAACTTAACTATTAGTTGTGGATTTGTATCATGATAACTTTAATTTAAAAAGTTGGGTTCTAGTTTTCTGTTAATATCATAAGTAGAGTTGATCTATCTACCAGAATTGTTTGGATATTATATAAATATTTTGGGTACTTTCTATGTGATATTTTATTATTTCTTGATGTGCTGGAGGAAAATCTATTTTTATGTATTAATAAAAGAAATAAAATATCTCATTATATTGTACATATGTATGTATGTTATGAAATAATATTTATTTTTGCATTTAATTAATAGATTCCATAAAAATTAATGACATTGGAATGGCAGTAAAAACTACTAAAATTTGTGGTGAGTTCTTATTATATGGTTTAATTTTATTGGAGATAAATATACAAGTGAATATGAAATAATGACAATCACATGCATTGTCGATGGATACAAAATCTTAAAATTAATAAATTTTAATTGTACCTTTAAAGATCAAATATTAAATCATCCCAAACTTTGATCCGTTACTTACTGATTCAAAGAAAGAGTGTGATTCCATTCATAATTAAACAAACATTTAAACATTAAATTATATAAATATTTTTCTCATATAGGGGTTTTATTTATAATAAACTAAAATTATGATAATGTATTAGAGGCATGGAAATCTAGCGATTCACACATATGTTTGGAATGGATATTTATCATGAAGAGGACCTACATATTGTGAAGAAGAGGGATTGTAATAAACATAACTCTCGGATGTGAATCCATATTAATACCATAATGCATGTAATATGTGCTCAATATGTTCCATATGTGCTATATGATCAATTTAAGCTACCTCACACATTTATTTGTAGATTTAATAAATTAAAGCTTTAGATAATTAGGCACACACTACCAAATTCAATTGGATAGGAGCAAAAAATATGGAAGGGTCAGATGGGAGCAGCTAATTTTAAAGGGAATGCAAGAAAACATACCAATAATGTATGAATGGACTTTACTAGGAAGGCCAAAGTCCTAGGGAAGGAGCCTTCATTACACTTGGAAGGGAGTTCTGCCTAGCATCTCCCATTTGTGGAGAGTGCATGCCATAATTTATGGTAGAGGGGGCTTGCAACTGTACGACCACCCCACAATAGAAATACCATTGTTAAGGTTTTATAGTTCTCATTTTCAATGCTATCTCACTTAATATACTATTTTTTATATGTTTAACCATTATTTGTTGTTGAATGCTAATAATATAATTTTTATTTAGTCATGTACTCTTTAGTGCTTGATTTCAATAAATGGCTTCATTTTAATTTTCATTTGATTTTATATGACTAAAAATTTCATTTCAACCCAATTTCTTCCTTTATAAGTTTTGCTTTGCAACATAGGGAAAGGCAATGGTGTTTGATACTAAGAGATTTATATTTGGTTTGAACAATGGGAGTTTGATATTTAAAACTTTTTGGCCTCCACATTCCATAACAATATTAAAATAGTAAGAGTTTTAAGTCTTCTACAACCCATAATAATGATCACAAGATCAAACTTTTTGGGATCCATGTATTTAAAACTGATCATAAGGTGTTTCCAATAGTTTTATCGTTATACATTTAAAACAGGGTTATGTTTGATTTTCTCACAAGCTTATTATATTTGGTTTGGTTTGGTTTGACTGAGGGTGTTTAAGACTAATAGGTTTTTATTTGGTTTGAACAATGGAGTTTCATACTAAAAGCTTACAGGTTTCTACAGTTCATAATAATGATAACAAGATCAAATATTTTGGGATCAATGTATTTAATTTTTTTCATAAATCATACTTGTCACCATAGACTTGTGTGAATAATTATTAGGAACCTTAGCAAGAATAAAATTTCACTTAACATGTTTTTTTAATACCATGTGTAATATTTTTTATTTCTTGTATGTTGAGTCTCTCAAATCTTGGATTGATATTATTGTCTTTATTATGCATCTAATTGATAGATAAGTATGTAAAATGTGTTTTACATTATGTTTGATCCATTTATTTTATAAAATTGATGGTGTTTTTCTTGGAATCATCCACCACCATTTAAGCTGGCATTCACCTTAATTTTGACACAGATCTTAAACTTTTTTCAATCTTTTGCATTTTCACTACAAATAATTTATCATGAAAATAAATATGTAATAATAAAATGCAAGCATAAAGTCCTCTAATTATCAAACACTTTCATAAGAAATACAAATGTACTAGACAAATAAATATCTAACAAGAAAATTGTAAGCATGAGGATCTACTCCACTCATCAATGCACTTGAAAGAAAAAAGGACATGCTACATAGTCATACACTCATCTATGCTATATTATATTATTTTACTACTACTACTATCATAAGCACTTTTTTAACTATTACAATCTCTAAAAAATTGGTGGTTGCTTAAGAACTTGTTTGTGTTTTTATGTTGTATAGTTCTATAAGTAGCTACCACATGACATAAATCTTATTATTATCTTTTGTTTTAATATAATATTATAAAATTTGTACAATTCAAGCCCTATTCATAGTAAAATCATTCATGCGAACCAATCAATACATTATAAAAGGTATTTTTTGTTGTAATTTTTTTTTGAATTTATATTGGTTTAAATTTTATGTACATTCATCTACATTGGACCTATGTTGCAAGAAACAAGAAACGAGATAAAAAATAGTTGTGCATAAGAAAAAAATATATAAATATATATAATTTATTATTATTTTTTTAAAAAAACATATAAATTTAAGCATATATAAATTTCTCCATATTTAAATTTTCATTTGTTTAATTTTTTTTATAAGTATATTAATTCTAATATATTTGATATTTAATTTTTTGCAAAGACATGGCTACACTAGGTGTAAAGTGCCACTATCACATTGATATAAATCAAAATAGATATTTAGTTTTTATTAAAAAAAATGTTAGGTACAGTGCAAGATTTATATTAAAATATATCACAATTATATTAATATCGGGAAGAGCAGCCATAATGTGAGTTTTGTTACATATTACAAACACTATTACAAATAGATCATTGAGAAAGGTTCAATTGAAGCATGATTACTGTGACAATACATGCAAAAGACTTTAGTTTAGATAAGTTCATATAAAAATGAAAAGAAAAACATTTCTCACCATAACAATATATTGAGCATTTATAACTAGCATCTACATAAATCAAACAATCATTAGAATATTTATTTATTGGAGAATTAATATTCATGTTAGCAACATATTGTATTGTAGTGGCTTTCTTGGGTGATGAATTTCTAAAATAATTGTAGTGTTATTTTCACTAATTTACACTATTAAGGGCCTTGCCATATATCAAGGTAGATAAGCCATTCTCTAATTTAAACCAAACCCAAAAACATATGTGAGCCTAATGTTGTTGACTAAAAATGTCTCAACTATTTTCGCAGCTTAAAAAATATAAAAGTGCTTGGAAAAAAGGTGTACCAACTCAACCATGATTCTTACCATCATCCTGACAATGCCAAAAAAATAGATCAAAAGGAAAAGGAAATAATAGTAAATAACATAAATCACATCATGCTTACAATTACTTTTGAGTGGGTTGTTGGTTTACTTAATATTTTCAAATACATATCAAATTTATCATCTCTTCATGTAATTTACAAGATAAATATTTTCATGTTAATTTATAATGAAAGAGCATCCATATTCACAAGAAATCATATATAAAACTAAAACACTCAGTATAGAAAATAATAAATTATTGGTTGTGCACAAATCATTTATTATGTGAAAGTTATTTTATGTTGTTATGTACAAGCCCTTGTGTACACATGTTGTTTATTCGATGCAAGCTTGTTTGAGAGCATAACTTATCATCAATTATGAAGCAGTTACCAAGTTTATTTTAAGGTCTTTGTTTACTCTTCTTAGAGAAGGGAATTGAAGTCCTATGACACCAAAGTAATAATGCGTAGCTTAACCTTGTGAAACTTGTTATATATTTTTCTAGAGCATGGGTGCATAACCATATGATAAGCAATATATTTCACAGTATGCACATAGGATTCATTTATACAAAATGTGTATGCAAAATGTTATGATTTGACTTGCAAATTATGAACTTCACACAACTTTTGATATTGTTGAATGGCTAAATGTTTGTTTAATGATGAATGGAATAATTTACTTTTGTCTTTGAATCAATAGATAAAGGATCAAATTTTGTGATCATTTTGTATTCAAAATCAAAGGGTACAATTGAAATTTACTAATTTAATATTTTTTATCCATAGACAATGTAAATATTTGTCATAAATTTCTATCATTCACTTTTATATCTATCTCCATTAAAATTGAACTATATTTATAGGAACTCACACCAATTTTAGTCATTTTCACTATGATTCCAATGCCATTAATATTTTTCGAATATCTTAACTAAATTCACAACTAAATCTTATTTTATGGACTTATAAAAATAATGATATTTTAAATCATAGTTAGATCATTTAGCCCTTTTATTGATACATAAAAATAATGTTTCCTCTAGCACCTCGACAAATAAGAAAATATCACATAAAAAGAATCCAAAATATTATATGATATACAAATAATTCAAGTAGACACATTAGTTCCACTTATGATATTAGAAGAAAACTAGAGCCCAACTTCCTTTGTAATTAAAAGTATTTTGATATGAATACATAACCAATAGTTAAGTGTACTACAAGTCTTCTTCTTCACAATATGTAGGTCCTACTCAATATAAACACCATTTCCTAACATACATGTTAATCATTCCGTTTCAACTCTATCAATATTTGGTCATGATTTATTTCATTCTAAATAGTGTCTTTATATGAGCATAAGGTTGATATCATTAAGGGTTTAAATGCTTGTTTAACCATGAACGACATTAGATACTATCATCTTTGAATTAATAGATAAAGGATCAAAGTTTTTTATATTTTTTATTCAAGCTTTAATGATACAATTGAAATTTACTAATTTTTTATTTTTTATCCATTGAAGATGCACATGTTTATTATAAATATTTTGCAGTTCACTTCTATATCTTTCTTCATGAAAACTGAAATATCTATAAAGGAACTCAAATAAATTGTAGATGTTTTTTATGACATTGAAATTTCATTAATATTCATGGAAACTCATAAGTGAATGCACAACTAGATATTATTTCATCATATCTTAAAAATAATAAAATACAAATGAGAAAGAGATCTTTTAGCTCTTTTTTGAGTATAGAGAAATAATGTCTGTTTTAGCACCTCAATAAATAATTAAAAAATGCATAGAAAGTTTCAAGGATATTCTATGATTTCTAAATAATTAAATTAAATACATCAACCTCACTTACAATATTAGTGTAGATACCAAAAATTGGCCCTGTGTTTTTTTTAGTATTGAATTACCTTGACGCAATCATGATTAGGAGTCTCAATGAAGAGATGTCTTAGACTGTGCAACTAAAAAATAATTAACACAAAGAATAAAAACAACAAGAAAAAAGATTATTTACAATAGGAAAACATTCACACTTATACAAATTTGGATCATAGTGCACATACACACAAAAAAAAGGTTACAAAACATGAAAGTGTTACCTTAAGTCCTTGAACGGATCTAATTAAAAACTTCAACCCTTCCCCAAATCCTTATAAGGATCTTTGGTAACTATTCTTACTAATAGCTACACTTTATACTTTCACCCAATGGGATCTATGAACCCTATTACAGTAATGTATGCATATTTTATTTCCCACATAGTCCCCTACATACATTAATTATTCAACAACACATAAAATCATTAAATGCATATACTATCCTATAACATAACATGTCGATACTGCATCACATTATCATATAAAATTAAATTCCAACAACCTTCTATGATTTAAGACATTAAATATGAAATAGTTGGAAAATTGTAATTACCTTTTCCAATAGTTATATGCATTCCCAAGTCTACATGCAACACAAGTGGTGAAAAAATACATGCCCCTATACCTTTACAATAGATCATAGATATAACTTAAATGTGTAATAAGATCACATGTGTAGGGTCTATGCAAAATTATCATAGATACATTATTTCAAAATACCTCTCAAATAAACTTACATAAAGGTTCACAAGTTTCCTCATGATTAAGATATTGACCCCTTCATATTCCCAACTACACAAATCAAACAAACTATGCAAAAGTTACTATGAATGCCTAGCTTATTACTCATTCTCAAAATTTCACACAATAATCTATCTTTAGGTCCATCAACCTCCTCTTTTCTTGTTTAGTTTTTAGGCACTTATTCTGTTGTTTATTTATCTCTTTCATCATCCACTACAACACCCCAACATCTTATGGTATCCATAAACTTTAAATGGGCTTACATATTTATCATTAATTCATCCAAGTTTTCGAGTCTTGGCACTCTATGCACTCTAGGCAGTCTTGCAACAGAACCTTTTTGTGTGCAATTTCCTTGGAATTAAAAAATAATAACTACACCTTTTACCCAAAAAACTTTGTTATAAGATGCCTATTTTCTCCCATTCTTGCAGAAATATAATGCAAATAAAGCAATAATAACATGTTATTTATTTGATTTCAGTAACTTAAACACTACTTTCACACACTAGAACATAATGCAATCTCAAATGAGATGAGTTTTCACATCATATCTTTGGATATCTACTTGTTAACTCATAATATTTGATATTTTAGCTATATGTTTCTCCTATAAAACTTTCAACTCACTACAAGCTCTCTGATTCTTTTGTTATCCCTCAACACATGCGTAGGGGCATGTTTATATAGGCACAAGACTTATTTACATTAAGCATTTAATACAACATACATTCTTAAGAACTCATAACACATCATGCCCATAATACCATCATTGTGCACCACAATCATTAAATATGCTTTACAATATTGATTATCCATTAGACATCATAATGTAACACACCATGATAGGATGTCATCCTGAACATGAGCTCGTAATAAAATTATGTAGTGAACAAGTTGCATAAAGTTCTTAACTCGCAAGTCATCGCAAAAAATTATATACAAACACTATGGGAATGAAACCTATACAAATGATATGCAACATCCTCCTTGTCATACAATTGTGCACTAATGATCTAGAACAAGCTATTGCAAGCTTTGATAGTTCGAGTCACACATTAATACTCCAATGTCACAAGTCTGTTTATTCTCTATGTAGATTAAATAAAGACCTTCAAACAAAACTTCCCAATAATTTGGATGTGATAATAAGCTATGTGCACGAATAAGGTTGCATGGAAGTAACAACATGAGCACATAAGGGCTTATGTAAAATAACTTTAATTACAAGTGAATTTGGGTTCTAGTTTTCTTATCATAAGTGGAGCTGATGTATCTACTTGATGAATTATTTGGATATAATATAATATTTTAGATACTTTCTATGTGATATTGTCTTATTTCCTGAGGTGCTAGAGGAAAAACATTATTTTTATGTATTAATAAAAGATCTAGAAAATATCACTATGATTTAGAATATGATTTTTTTTAATAATTATGTCTCTAAGTTAGCCTCTATTTTTTGATATGGTTTGATAATGAAACATATCAACACAATGATAAAACAATTGGAAATGTTGGGATGATAGGTCCAACTAACACCACGTCTACTTCTAATATTTTGTAAATTTTCATTAACTAATGGTTATAATATTTTCTACTTTGAATGCAAATTTTCACGAGCTCATGACTTGATAGAAATCACCTAACTTAGCACACAAATTTGTTGCACTGTGCTCATTGATAATCTATATAGCTCGCATTTCTATCCTCATATCAAGGTAACTCTCTTTATGTAGATACTCCAAGAGGATTTGAATGGTGTATTATAGTGAACTACTAGGTAAGTCAAGTATGCACATGCCATAGAGCTCAATCTCAATGGTGTGAGAAATAGTTTTTGGACTATTGGTATGAGTATGCAATAGTTTAATATACTATCTCTTTGACAACTTACAAAGCTTCCCATAATTCAACTTAGTAAGTGATAAGCAAATATGATAAGTTGAGTTGATGTATTAGAAAGCATATGAAGTCTTGGATAGTTTCTATGGGATCGTGCCTTATTTGTTGAAGGGCTAGAACAAGCATTTTTTTAGATGTATACACAAATGAGCTAAAATATTTTATGATGATTTAGAATATTGATTTATATAGTTGGGTGAAATAAAATAGTTGAAAATTTAGTTAAAATATTCCACGAAGATAAATGGCTTTGCAATGATAACAAAAAATGTTATAATTTGTTGAGTTCCTATATATGAAGTTAAAATTTAAAAGGAGACATCTATAGTAGTGAATGATAAAAATGTTAAGACAACTTAAAATAAGTAAATTTCAATTATACCCTTTAATGTTTAATAACAAAACCATCACAAGCTTTGCTTCGATTAAGTCAAAGGTTTGGAATGTAGGATCCATTTATGGTTAAGGTTTGAAGATTTGGATCCATTTATGGTTAAACAAATATATAAACATTCACTAATATAAATATTATGCTCATATATGGAATGGCAGTTCATTGGTTCATATTTGTGTTTGCAAAGGGTATTTCTCGAGTAGGACTTCTTTGAGTAGGACTTAATGGAGATAGATATAGAAGTGAATGAGAGAAAATTTATGAGAAGCATGTACATGATCAATTGCATCCTTAATGCTTGAATACAAAATTATCAAAAACTTTGATCTTTATCTACTAAGTCAAAGATGAGAGCATCTGATTTCATTCATGGTTAAACAGACATTTAAACGTTCAATGATATTAATCTTATGCTCATATAGTAGGACTTATGTAATGTGAAGAACTCTGGGCTGTAGAGGAATTATAACCCGAAAAGAGAAAAATCCCTCGTTTGTTGTTCTTATAATAAAAGAGACTTGTATTCTGAGTCCCATTTGTAGCAGGGAAGTGTACAGTAAATATTTTTAGTATAGAAAAATAATAATAATTGAAAACATATATGTAGAAAGATGCAGTTTTAGCAATGTTAGAATTGCAGTGATCCAATGCAATCCAAGTCGCTTCTGCCGAGTGCTTAAGGCGTGTGCCTGCTAAGTACTTCGAATCTCTCACGCGACGGATGCTTGCTTTGCATGCTAAAATTGAATTAGAATTTACGTGTGTTAATTGTCTCCATGTTAGCAGCCGCTGTTGTTTTTTTTATAGTTTTACTCTCTCACATTCATCACATTGAACATGAAGCTACTCTGCCGCCCAATTATTTTTTTAAGTAACCTGATGTGTTGTTATTTGTACCGTGGGAGTTGAGTTGCTATAACATTAAAGTCAGGTCCAAGAAATACAGGATTCTAACTGGATGAACATCAATAAAATGGAGCTACATCTGATAGTGGGAATTGGAGGCAGGCAGAAAGGCAATGAAATATAGGCTGATAACTCGATAAACAGCAATGAAATAGAGGCTGAATCTGATAGTGGGAGTTGGAGGCAGGCAGAAAGGTAATGTTAATGTTATTGAATTTGATCCCACGTGTTAATTCACTCAACTCATCAACGCACTTCAAAGGAAAAAAAGGAGATGCTACATAGTCATACACTCATCTATACTATATTACTGCTACCATGTCATAAACATATTTTTTTTACTATTACTTTCTAAATAAATTGGTGGTTGTTCAAGAACCTATAAATAATTTTTAATCATCTATTGCATAGACCATGATCATGTATTTTTAGATGTATAATCAGTGTAAATATACTACTTTCAAAGAAAAATACATAACTTGTATTCATCCATTCTTTTAGAAGGAGCTTCCTTTTAGCTAGGGGTAAGACTTCCAAAGCTACAATCTTTTGAGACTGCAGGTTTTTCCTCCATCTTACAGTGCCATTACAACTAATTTTGAGTGGGATTTGTAATCTTTTAGAAGGAACTCCCTTTTAACTAGGGATAAGCCTTTCAAAGCTACAATCATTTGAGACTGCGGTGTTTTCTTCTAGTAATACATTTCTTACATACCAAAAAAATCAAGTGCACATTTTTGACATGATTCTTCTTGGCCCTTCTGCTCCTCAACCCATATGACCTTTGTACATTCTTTTTAAAAAAATTTAATCATTGGAAGTCAATTCTACATGCTTATAGGGTCCCAATTAGTTTACAAGTACTCTATAAATACATGTGAAGGCTATTGCATTTGGCATCATGAATCATCCATAAAATAATTTAACATTTGAAATGAATTCATAATTATTCACAAGAAGATAGTGATCATTTATAACTAATATTTACACAAATCAAACAAACATTAGAACATTCATTGGAGCATTAATGTTCACATTAGAAACACATTACAGTGTACTGGGTTTCTTGGGTGATGAATTTCTACATAAATTATAGTGTTATTTTCACTATTTTACATCATTAAGGGCCCCAACATAGATCAAGGTAGCTAAGCTATTCTCTAGTTTAAACCAAGCCCCAAAACATATGTGAGCCCGACGTTGGCAACTAAAAATGTCTCAATCATTTTCGTGAGTTCCAAATTAGAAAAGAAGTGGGGAAAAATGTGCAGCACCTCGACCAAGCTTCCTACCATCATCCTTACGGAGACACACAGATAGATCAAAATGAAAAGGAAACAATAGTAAACCACATAAATCACGTCATGCTTCCTCTCTACAAGACAAAATAATAAGGAAATACAATCATATGAACTAATCACCTCCTTTCAACCATTACAGTCTCTAAAAATTGGTGGTGGCTTAAGAACTTGCTTATGTTTTTATGTTGTATAGCTCTATAAGTAGGTACAACATGACATGAATCATATTACTATCTTTTGTTTCAATACAATACTATAAAATTTGTATAGTTCAAGTCCACACTAGTAAAAGTAATCATGCAAACTAACCACCTCTTTTCTTATTTATCTATCCCCGAGTCTCGATGTTTGACATTACAATTCAATATATTATAAAAACTATTTTGTTTTGCAAATGTTTTTTTGAATTTATATTGGTTTAAATTTTTTGCATATTCATCTATATTGGACTATATTTTAAGAAATAAGAAACAAGTTCGAAAATGGTTGCACTTAAAAAATGAAATCTATTATTATGTATAATTTATTATTATTTAAAAAAACATAAATTTAACCATATATAAATTTATGCGTATTAATTTTTTTATATTTTTCTATAGATAATGAGGGTTAAAAGTCCCTCACCCAAAATAAATGAGCCAGTTATAGAAACAATGCATCTCAGATAACATCCAGGAGAAGGCAGGAGAGCAAAAAATCCTAATCAATTAGACATCGTGCCAAAAAACTACCACCCAGAGGGGCCAAAAACAAAACCAAGGACAAGTTAAGGACTAACTAGTGGGAAAGATCCTAGGAAGGGATGCCATCTTAGGACAAGAAGAAAGACAATCAATAAAACATATGCACGTAGCCAAGATCCATGAAGGAAAGAAAGGGGACACATTGATCCACTTATTTTTCTACACCAAAGGGCTCACCACCAAATCACCTCATAGTCTTTTGCTCAGGGATATAATCGTATGCCTCCTTAAACCAGTTCCCTGATTCATCCTCAAAAGGGGGCTCAAAATGATTGCCCAAAGCAAGGGGTCGCACATTGGATTCAATCCAAACTGGCATGACTAAAGATGTCACATGTCAAAAGTTAGCCATCATTGTTCTATTAGGCCCTGCGTCCATGATCCCTATCGAGGGTGTCGTAGGATGGCCATGCCTAAATATTCATGGTAGCAGTTGTATAGCAGTAATCCCCTGAGCTAATAGGCACACCCCCAAGATAGTTGAGAGGGAGGGTAGGGGAGTTCATAAAGAGCTCATATCCAGAGGGGTAATAAATCAACTAGTTAGTACAGGGGAGTGAACCTTGTAATTTATCCACATGAGCTAAGGCAATGCTGAGCCACTCCTCAAGCTTTCAAAAGATAGTTAGGAGAATAATTCCATAGGTTTCCTTCTCGATTAGGGTTAACATTAATGGGATTTTGGCCAAAAAGTCTTCAATTGTCCTTTGCCATCCCAACTTATATTGAGGATTTATCATTTGTTCCATTACATCCATGATTAGTTACTTATCCTCCATATCTAAGAGCATGTTGTTGATGAAAAATGAAGTTATGTCAGCACTCAACTTGACCCTATAATGAGTCTCTAATAAAACTAGATAAATTATCTCTTTAATGGCCTCCAATAGTAGCCCAGATTGAATCAATAAAACCTTCTTCAAGTGGGCTTCACTGACACTACCCTCGAAAGACATTTACCTAAACTCAAAAGAGACAAGCAATAAGAGCTTGGTAATTATGATTTTAACCAATTGATCCATCCTAAATGACTTTCAATTATCTTACATCTTTCCCAAAAATCTTTCTAAAAAGAAATGACTTCGATTTGAAACATCACACTCCTTATAAGGGCAAGCCAGCCTGTTAAAGATGGCAAAACATGTGAGGCACACAAAATGATTGAGATGAATGATTAATGGGAGAGGACCTTATGCCACCAATTTAACATTATGAATCTCAAAGACCAACAAGAGGAAGGGGGCAAGGGAGCTAGAGGTTCACCACCTCAGGCAATGCATCCCAAGTGTTGTCTATAACAAGTTTTAAAAATTGTGAGATACCTTGATTTGGAAGGAAATATGATATAGTATTAGCTTCATGATAGTAGTGAGATGCCTCCTAGGAATTAAGGGAACTTAGAATGTCCCAATCCTAGCCATATAATTTTTTGTTGTTCTAAGAACACACCCTTGATTGTAAAATGTCTATATTACAACCATTGAGTCCCCTTCCAATATTACCTTCTCTATGCCACATTGCACTAATAGATCCACACCAAGGGTAGTTATTAAGCCTCGACTTCAATATTAGTCCCATTAATTAATTTTATCAAGGCTACTCTAATCAGAGATCCAACATAATCTATGATGATGTAACCAGCCCTTGAGGCCCCAAGTTTTCCCCAAACAACCCCATCAAAATTAAGCGTGAAGAGCCCAAGGGCAGGGGAGCCCAAACCAAATTTTATGCCCTGCCAAAATTTTTGACAAGAACTCTTAGCCCATTAATAGGGGATTTGTTTATATTTTTTATTATCAGTATATTAGTTCTAATATTTTTAATATTAAATTTTGTGCAAAGACATGGCTACACTAGGTGTAAAGTGCCATAATCACACTGATATAAATTAAAACGTATTTTTTGTTTTTTAATAAACAATTTAGGAAGAATGGAAGGTTTTTATGAAAACATATCACAATTATATTAATAAATAGAATAAAGAAGTGTGGCCATAATGTGATTTCTATTACATATCACAAACACCATTAAAAATAGACAAATGAGAAAGGTCTCAATTAAAGTATGATAACAGTTACAATAAATGCAAAAGACTTCAGTTCAGAGAAGGTCATATATAAATGGAAAAAAATGAGTTTCTTATCATGATAGTGTCATGTCAGGGCATTTTAACATGAAACTTATTACTATGTTGCATTTCTTGCAACAAAACATTAGACCAAATCATTTTTCATGAGAAAGATGCTAGTTTCTTCCTTAAAACTCTAATTTGAATGAATTAGGTATCACTCTTACGTGTTGGATAAGCTAGGGGATGTTACTTGTATATAGCCAATGTAAATATAATATTGATAAAACATATGTAGATTTTTTATTCATCTATTATATAGGCCATGTATTTTTAGGTGTATATATAATATAAATATAGTACCTTGAAAACATATACATAATTTATATATGTATGTTATTTTTCAATGAAATCACTTTGAGCTAGGGATAAGGCTTTCAAAGCTACAATCATTTGAGACTGTAGTTTTTTACTCAAGTAATACATTTATTGCATACCAAAAACATCAAGTATATAGTTTTGAAATGATTCTTCTGGGCCCTTCTGACCCTCAATCCATATGACCATTGTTCATTCTTTTCAACTTTTATCGAACATTGGGGGTCATTTATACATGCTAATAGGGTCCCAATTAGTTTTCAAGTGCTTTATAAATATACACAAAGCCCAGGGAATTTAGGCATCATGAATCATCTAGAAAATCATTGAATACTTGAAATGAATTCTTAATTAATCCCAAGAATATATTGAGAATTTATAAGTAGCATTTACATAAATCAAACAATTATTAGAAAATTCATTAGAGCATTAATGTTCACATTAGCAAAAAATTACTTTGTATTGACTTTCTTGGGTGATGATTTATGTAATAATTATAGCGTTATTTTCATTATTTTACAACATTAAGTCCTTGATATATATCAAGGTAGATAATATATTCTTTGGTTTAAACCAAGCCCTAAAACATATGTGAGCTTGAATTTGAATTTGATAGTGGGAGTTGAATTACCATGACATTAAATTCAAGTCTAATACTGGGCTAGGATAACTTGATGAATAGCAATGAAATGGAGGCTACTAATTGGATGAACAATAATGAAATGGAGGATGTTAACTAGATGAATAGCAATGAATTGGAGGTAGAGTTTGAATTTGAATTTGAATTTGATTGTGGGAGTTGGAGGTAGGCAGAAAGATAACATTAATGTTATTGAATTTGATCCCACATGTGTTATTGAATTTGATAGTGGGAGTTAGAGGTAGGTAAAAATATAATGTTAATTAAGCAATACAAGTATGCACATGCCATATTTCTCAATCTCGATTATTTGAGAAAGAGTTTCTAGACTATTGGCATGTGTATGCAATAATTAAATATAATATCACTTTGAAAACCTATAAATATTCACATAATTCAACTTAGTAACTAAGAAAAAAATTTAATTTAAGTTGAGTTGATGTATTAGAAAGCATATGCAGTCTTGGATGACTTCTATTGTGCCCTAGTTGTTTTAGTTCTATAAGAAGCATTTTTTTAATGTATAGACAAACAAGCTAAAATATTTTATGAGGATTTAGAATATTGATTTTGTATAGTTGGGTGAAATAAAGTAGTTGCACATTTATTTAAAATATTCTATGATGATAAATGGATTTGTAATGGTAGAAAAAAATGTTATGATTTGTGTGCATTTAAAATTTAAAAGAGATATCGATAGTAGTGAATGATAAAAATGTTAAGACAAACATGTACATTGTCGATGGATAAAAAAATTGAAATAAGTAAATTTTAAGTGGCTTTAATGTTTGATTACAAAACCATCACATGTTTTATATTTTTACTCGCATTAATCCTATCTAGTTGTTGTGATCACATCAAACATGAAGGTACTTTGGTGTGTGTTAAATGTCACTTTCACTAAATGGATAAGGCATGTGCTTGCTAAGTAAATGGGGTCTCCCCATGAGAGTTAAATGTCTCCAAATTAGCATTCTATTTGTAAGGTGATGGATTCTTGCTTTGCATTCTATTTGTAAAATTGAATTTATGTGTGTTAAATGTCTCCAAATTAGCCTCTTATTTATTTTATAATTTTAATCACATTCATTCTATCCAATTGATGAGATCACATCAATGAATCTGCTACCCAATTATTTTTAATTAATAAATTGTGTTGTTATTTTTAGTGTGGGATTTGATTTACTATAACATTAAAGTCAGGTCTAAGATTGGGCTGGGTTGGGTTGCACTAACTGGATAAATAACAATGAAATGAAATGAAATGAAATGGGGGCTGAATTTGATAATGGGAGTTGGAGTCAGGAAGAAAGGTAATGTTATTAAATGTGATCCCACATGTGTGGTGGGAGTGGTAGGAAGGGATAAGAGAGTGTATAATAAGAAATAGGTAGTATGAGAGAAGGCATACTAATCTGGGTAGGGTTAATTGGTAATCAAGAACGTTGATGGCTTATGGAAGACACCATCATTACACTTGGAAGGGGGCTCTACCTAGTATCTCTCATTGTGGAGTGCAAGTCATAATTTTTGTTATAGGTGGCTCACGTCCATATGATCCCCACATAATACAAATACCAATGTTGAGGTTAAGGTTCTCTAGTTCTCATGTTTAATGCTAACTCACATGATATACTATTTTTCTATGTTTAAGCAATCTAATGATGGGGTTTTTAGTTATTCATATACTCTTTAGTGATTGATTCTAATAAATGGCTTCCTTTCATTTGATTTTCTATGACTATAAATTTCATTTCAACCCAAAAACATCCTTTCTACATTTTGTTACGTTGTAAAAATCATGGTGGTTTGAGCAAGGCAAGGTTTTCTTATACGTTAAAAATAAGGTTATGTTTTATTTTGGTTCGAACAAGTGTGTTTGATACTAAGAGATTTATATTTGGTTTGAATGAGAGGGTTTTATAGTAATAATTTTCTATTTTGTTTGAACAATAAAGTTTGATACTAAAATTTCTTAGGCTTATATGTTTGATAATAATATTAAAATACTAATCACTTTAAGGTTTCTATAGTTCATAATCAGTCATAAATCATTGGGGTGTTTCCAATAGTTTGAGTCTCCTTAAAATCATTCATAAATAATACTTGTCACCATAGACTTGTGTAAATAATTATTGGGAACCTTAGCAAGAATCAAATTTCAACTAACACTTTTTTTAATAGGACATGTAATCTTTTTTATTTCTTGTATGTTGAGTCTCTCAAATTTTGGATTACTATTATTGTCTTTAGTATGCATCCATTGGATAGGTAAGTATGTAAAATGTGTTCTAAATTGTGTTTGATCCATCTATTTTATAAATCTTATAGTGTTTTTCAAGGAAATAAAATGTGGGGAATTATCATCCGCCACCATTTTAAGTTAGGTTTCACCTTAATTTTGACATGGGTTCTAAATTTTTTTAAAGCTTTTACATTTTCACTAAAAATAATTTATCATGCAAATAAATATGTAACAAGAAAATGCAAGCATAAAGTCCAAATCTAGTCATCAAACACTTTCCTAATCATTTTTTGTGCATCATTTTTTTGCTACAAATGTACTATAAAAATAAATATTTAATAATAAAAATGTAAGTAGGATGGAGGATCTATTCCACTCATCAATGCAGTGGAAGGAAAAAAAGGAGATGCTACATAGTCACACACTCATCTATGCCATTAATGCTACTACTATCATAAACTTATTTTTTTAAACTATTATACTCTATAAAAAATGATGGTTGCTGATGAAAGTGTTTGTGTTTTTATATTGTATAGCTCTATAAGTAACTACTACATGACATGAATCATATTACTATCTTTTATTTCAATACAATACTATAAAATTTACATAGTTCAAGTCCATAATAGTAAAAGAATTCATGCCAACCAATCACCTCCTTTCATTATTTATCTATCCCTAAGTTAGAAGGATTTTCTCTCAATGTTCAGCATTGCATATCAATAAATTAATGTGAGTTTTGTTACATATCACAAAAACCAATACAAATAGATAGTTTTCGGGTATTATGAACCCCATCACACTAATTTAAGTATGTTTTATATAGCCACACAATCCTTTACATTCATTAATTGCTCAACAACACACCAAATCATTAAATGCATACATTGTTCTAAATCTTATAACATAACACACTAATAACGCATCACATTATCATATTAAATGAAATTATAAAAACCTTATATGATTTAAGACGTTAAATATGAAATAGTTGGAAAATTGCAATGCCTTTTTCCAATAGCTAGACCCATTCCCAAGGCCTGCACATAACACAAGTGATGCAAAAATGCATGCCCCTATACAATAAAAATAGATCATGGATAACCTAAATGTGCAATAAGATCCCATGTGCATTGTCTCCTTATTTCTCGAAATATCCATAAACTTTAAATGGGCTTGCATATTTCTCATTAATTCAATCATGTTGTGAGTCTTGGCACTTTATGCACTCTAGGCAGTCTTGCATTGAAACCTATTTTGTGTGTTACTTCCTTGGAATTAAATAATAATAAAGTGTTACACCTTCTACCCAACACACTCCATTGAAATATACCTTCTATATTTTCTTCCCACTTGCAAACGTAAGAAATAGAATCTATGTATGCACTCGTCCAAAAGGAATAAACATTTATCAGATACTAGATGATGTAGTCATGGTCAAAGGTTTAAATAAAGAGATGCCTTATACCATGTAACCTTCATAATTAAACATGTAAAAAAATGCAACAACCACCATGTTATTTATTTGATTTTGATAACTAAAACACTGCTTACACACACTAGAATATAATGCAATCTTAAATGACATGTGTTAGCACATCATATATTTGGATCTCTACTTTTTAACTTATGGTCTTTAAATTTTTAGCTATATATATTTCCTGTAAAACACTCAACTCTTTGAAAAATATCTAATTCTTTTGTTATCCTTGAACACAAGCATAGGGGCATGTTTATATAGTCACAAGACCCACTTATTTACATTAAGAATTTAATACAACATACATTCCCAACAACACATAATACATCATGGTCATGACACGTCATTGTACACCATAATCATTAAATAGGCCTTACAATCTTGATTGTCCATTACAAATCACAGGGTAACACACCATGGCATGATGTCATCTTGGACATGAGCTTCTAATAAAATTGTGCAGTAAACAAGTTGTGTGAAGTTCATAAATTGAAAGTCAAGTCACAACAATTTTCATACAAACTCTATGGGAATTAAACCTATGCAAATGTCGTACAACATCCTCATTATCATATGTTAGTGCACCAATACTCTAGAACAAGATAACAAATCTTCCCCAATTCAATTCTTACATTAATACTCCGGTGTCACGAGACTTCAATTCCATTATTTACATATAATAAACAAAGACATTCAAATAAACATACTGAATATCTCACATGTGATAATAATCTATGTGTACTGATAAGGTTGCATGGAAGTAAAAACATGAGCACACAAGGGCTTATGCAAAATAATTTTAATTACAAATGAAGTTGGATTCTAGTTTTATACCAATATCATGAGTGGATTTAATGTATCTACTTGAAATGTTTGGATATAATATAATATTTTGGATAATTTCTATGTAATATTTTATTATTTCTCAAGGTGGTAGAGGAAACATTATTTTTATGTATTAATAGAAGATATAAAATATATCACTACAATTTATAATATTATTTTTTTATAATTCCATGAAATAAGATTCACTAGTGCATTTATATAAAATTTTACATAAAAATTAATGGCATCAAAATGGTAGCAAAAGCTAATAAAATTTATGTGAGTTCCTATAACGACAGTTCAATTTTAATGAGGATAGATATATAAGTGAATGAAAGAACATTTATTACAAGCATGTATGTGATCAAGGGATGCAAAATTTTAAAATTAGTGAATTTTAGTTGTACCCTTAAAGCTTTAATACCAAATAATCACAAACTTTGATCTTTTATCTAATGAGTCAAATATGAGAGTATGTGATTTCATTTATGGTTAAACAAACATTTAAACATTCCATTATATCCATCTTATGTTCATATAGTGTTTTTTTTATGATAAACTAAATTATGACCTAGATGTATTGATGGAATGGAAACCTAATGCTTCACACATATGTTTGGAAAGGGTATTTATCTATAAAAGGACATACATATTGTGAAGAGAATGGTTTGTATTAAACTTAACTATCGAATGTGATCCCATGTTAATACGATCAAGCATACAATATGTGCTCAATATGTTCAATATTTGTTGGATGATAAAATAATCTATCTCACATATTTATTTATAGATTAATAAATTAAATATTTAGATAAATTTAATTTCATGACCAAATTCATATGGATAAAATAAAAAAATGTGTAAGGTTTGGACAAGTGCAACCAATTTTCAAGGGGACCCAAACAAACATACTGAGAATGGACAAATGGACTTAATAGGTTTAAATACCATATAATTTTTTTTTAAATGGGACATGATAAGTAAAATATAGGGTGGGGGTTGAAATGGGATGCATGAAAGTGGTTTCAAGCTTTATAAATTGCCATGATGGATAAATAAAAGATCTTGAGACATAGTGGATACACATGGTTTTTTCTTAGTCAACTATCTTTGACATGGATATATGTGGATTTTCTTTAGCATAATAATCCACAATATTTAATTTGTAATTTTTATATTTGATTTATCTCAAATATTTCTTATTTACATACAAAAAATTTAAAATAAATAACATGCATATAAAATTAATGGTATTATATTCCATGTGAAAATGATGTATAAGACTCATTCCCTTAATTACGGATGAATTTGGGTTGTGGTTTATTCAAATTTATGACATGATTGTTAATATATATTAAATAATATATAAATTTGATTCATAATATGGATAATAATCATAGATACAGATGGAAAATCCTTCAAAGAGCTAAATAAAAGGTCAACATGACACTATGTTGACTTATAATTCCGTGTGTAACATTCAAAATTGTATTTCTATAGTGATATAGTGCAATTGATGTTTTATTTTGCTGTATAAATTTTAAAATTTAATCTATTAACACAATGATAAAACAATTTACAATGTTTGGATGAGAGGTCTAAGTGACACAACATCTACTTCAAAAATATTTTCTAGTTAAATGCAAATTTTCATGAGCTCATTACTTGATAGAAATCTCCTAACTTAGCACACAATTTTTTTACACTATGCTCATTGATAATATATATATCTCACATTTGTATCCTCATATCAAGGTAGCTCTCTTTATGCACATAATTTAAGATGATTTAAACAGTGTATTTTAGTGAACAACTTGACAAGTCAAGTATGCACATGCCATAGATCTCAATCTCAATGGTGTGAGAAAGAGTTTTTGGACTATTGGCATGAGTATAAAATAATGGAATATACTATCACTTTGATAAAATACAAAGCTTATCATAATTCAAGTTAGTAAGTGAGAAACAAATATTATTAGTCGAGTTGATGTATTAGAAAGCATATGATGTCTTGAATAGTTTCCATGGGATTGTGCCCTATTTTTTGAAGGGATAGAACAAACATTTTTTAATGTATACACAAATGAGATAAAAAAAATTATGATGATTTATAATATTGATTTTTTATAAATGGGTGAAATAAAGTAGTTGGAAATTTAGTTAAAAGTTTCCACAAAGAGAAATGGCTTTCCAACGGTAGCAAAAAAATGTTATAATTTGTGTGAGTTCCTATACATGAGTTTAAGTTTTAAAGGAGATATATTTAGTAGTGAATGAGAAAAATATTAATACAAACATGTACATTTTTTATGGATATAAAGACTTTTAAATTTCAATTATACCCTTTAATGTTTGATTACAAAACCATCACAAGATTTTCTTTGTTTAAGTCAAAGGTTTGAAATATTGGATCCATTTACACATCATGCCCATATTAACACATCATTATGTGACAAAAACATCAAATTCACTTCACTATATCGATGATCTATTACAAATCACAACGTAACACACCATGATAGGATGCCATCCTGGACATCAACGTGTAAAAAAATTATGCATTGAACAAGTTGTGTGAAGTTTGTAACTTGCAATTCAAATAGTAATAATTTTCATACAAACTCTATGGGCATGAAACCTATGCGAATTATGTGCAACATCCTCCTTGTCATATGGTTGTACACCAATTCTCCAAAACAATATATCACAAGCTTTACTAGTTCAAGTTACACATTAATACTTTGGTGTCATAAGACTTCAATTTCATTCTCTATGCAGAATAAACAAATAACTTCAAAAAAACTTTTCTGATAATTTGTAGGTGATAATAAGCTATGTAAGTGAATAAGGTTTCATATAAGTAACAACACAGGTGCACACAAGCTTATGCAATATAACATCAATTACAAGTGAAGTCAAGTTCTATTTTATACTAATATCATAAGTGGAGCTGATGTATCTACTTGAATTGTTTGGATGTAATTTAATATTTTGGATACTTTCTATATGATATTTTATTATTTCTTAAGATGATAGAGGAAACATTATTTTTATGTATTAATAAAATATCTAAAGGATATCATTTTGATTTAGAATATTCATTTTTTTATAAGTCCATGAAATAAGATTTAGTTAAAATATTCTACAAGATTAATGGCATCGGAATGGCAGCAAAAACTACTAAAATTTGTGTGAGTCCCTATAACTTGATGGTTTAGTTTTGATGGATATAGATATAGAATTTAAGGAGAGAATATTTATGATAATCATGTATGTGATTGAGGGATGGAAAAGCTTAAAAGTAGCTAATTTCAATTGCACCCTTAAATCTTGAATAAAAAATCATCATAAACTTTGATCCTTTATCTATTGAGTCAAATATTAGAGTATGTGATTTCACTCATGGTTAAATTAACATTTAAACGTTCAATGATAGCAATCTTATGTTCATATAGTGGCTTTTGTTATGATAAACTCGATTATGACCTATATGCATTGATGTTGTGGAAATCCAATGCTTCACACATATGTTTTGAAAGGGTATTTTAGCTTGAATGGGACCTACATATTTTGAAGAGGAGGATTTGTAGTAAAGTTAACTATCGGATGTGAATCCATACTAATACCATCATGCATACAATAAGTGCTCAATGTGTTTGATATACGTTGCATGATCAAATAAGATACCTCACACATTTATTTATAGATTAATAAATAAAAATTTAAAAAAATTGGCATGCATGAACAAATTCGAATGGATAAGAGTGAAAAATGTGGAAGGTCCAGATGGGTGCAACTGATTTATGTATTGTGAAGAACTCTAGGTTGTAGAGGAATGATAAACCCAAAAATAAAAAAAATCCCTAGTTTGTTGTTCTTGTAATAAAAGAGAGTTATACTGTGAGTCCCATTTATACTAGAAAAGTGTATAATAAATATTTCTAGAGTAGAAAAAGAAAAAAAATTGAAAACATATATGTAGAATAGAAAGATGTAGTTTTATCATTGGTAGAATTTCAACGATCCAATCCAATGTCACTTTGGTTGAGTGGTTAAGGTGTGTACCTACTAAGTACATGGGGTTTCCCCACAAGAGTTTGAATCTCTCAAGCGATGGATAATTGCTTTGCATTCTATTTCTAAAATTAAATTAGAATTTATGCATGTTAAAATTCTCCAAGTTAGCAGCCTTTTTTTTAAAATAGTTTTACTCACATTCATCCTATCCAACTGATGAGATCACATCTTTGTTGCCTAATTAATTTTTAAGTAATTTTATTTAAGACTAGACTAGACTGGACTGGGCTTCATCCTATCCAACTGATGTAATCACATCTCTATTGCCCAATTATTTTTTTAAGTAATCTTATTTAAGACTAGACTGGACTGAACTGGACTATGTTGGGCTGGGCTTACTTGATGAACAACAATGAAATTAAGGTTGCTAATTGTATGAACATTAATGCAATGGAGGTTAAATCTGATAGTGGGAGTTGGATGTAGATAGAAAGGCAAAGGAAATGAAATATAGGTTGCTAAGTGGATGAACAACAATGTTATAGAGTTTTAATCTGATAATGGGAGTTGTAGATTGCTAATTTTTTATAGCTAAGTGAAATAAAGTAGTTGCACATTAAGTTAAAATATTCCATGAAGAGAAGTGGCTCTGCAATCGTAGTGAACAATGTTACAATTTGTGTGATTTCCTATATAAAAGTTTCAAATGTAAATATTTATAGTAGTGAATGATAAAGTGTTGAGACAAACATGTACATTGTTTATGGATCTCAGAGAAACTAAAAGTTACTAAATTTTAATTATACCCTTTAATGTTTGATTACAAAATAATTACAAACTTCTATTAAGTCAAAGGTTTTAAATATTGGATCCTATTTTGATTGAGATTTAGTTTGTCATAAATAATACCTGTATGTGAGCATAAGATCGATTTCATTGAATATATATATATATATATATATATATATATATATTCAATGAAATCGATCTTATGCTCACATACAGGTATTATTTATGACAAACTAAATCTCAATCAAGTATTCATTTCAATCTAACATGCATGGTGTGAGCAATGAAAAAGGAGAAGAGTGTATGAAAAGGAGGAACTTGTGTGGGAGCAAGCATACTTACCTAGGTGGGATTAATCAGTGATCAGGAAGGTCGATGTTCTAGGGAGGGAATCTTCATTGCACTTGGAAGGTGCGGACTCTACCTAGCATCTCCCATTATGGAGAGTGTACATCATAATTTATGGTAAAGGGAGCTCATGTCTGCATGACCCCCACTCAATATATGGTGACAACTTCTCATTTCCAATCCTATCTCACTTGATATACTATTTTTTCTATATTTAGTCAATCTTATATTGTTAATGATATAATTTTAAGCTGATATTAAACTCTTTAGTGCTTGATGTCAAGAATGGATTCATTTTATTTTTCATTCGATTCTCTATGACTATAAATTTCATTTTAACCCAACCCAATACTATACTTTCTACAAGATGTTTGAACAAGCATGTTTTTTATACATTCATCAATCATCTTGTACCACTATTTGTGGGGTTATGTTTGATTTTATTATAGACTTATTATGTTTGATTTTGGTTTGAACAAAGGGGTTTGATACTAAGAGATTTATATTTGGTTTTCACAAATAATTTTGATACTAAAATATTTAAAGCGTCTACATTCTATAATAATATTAAAATACTAAGAGCTTTAAATCTTCTGCACTTCATAATAATAATAACAAGATCAAATGTTTTGAGATCGATGTATTAAAATATTAATCATAGGGTGTTTCCAACAAATTAATTGTCCTAAAAATACGCCTTAAATTTTACTTGTCACTATAGAAATGTGTAATTAAGATTTGGGAACCTTAGCAATAATAAAATATTAACTACCATATTTTTGTAAAATTTAGCATGTCTAATATTTTTATTTCTTGTATGTTAAATCTCTCAATTTTTGGATTATTGTTATTATCTTAAGTATTCATCTAATGTATAGGTAACTACATACAAGATATTCTACATTATGTTTGATCCATCTATTTTATAAAGTCTATAATATTTTTCTAGGAAATAATAGGCAGAAAATCTTCATCCACCACCATTTATGTTGGCTTTCACCTTAAAATTGACAAGGGTCCAATTTTATTTTATTTTTTTGTATTTTCACTACAAATTATTTGTTATGAAAATAAATATGTAACAATAAAATGAGAGTGTGAAGTCTTACTCTAGTCATCAATCACTTTCTTAAACATTTTTATGTGTATCCTTTTTTTTTTTTTTTTCATATAGTGGTTTTTTATGATAAACTAAATTATGACCTAGATGTATTGACGGAATGGAAATATAAAGTTCACAAACATGTTTGGAAAGGGTATTTATCTATAAGAGGACATACATATTGTGAAGAGAATGGTTTGTATTAAACTTAACTATTGAATGTGATCTCATGCTAATACCATCAAGCATACAATATGTGATCAATTTGTTTGATATTTGTTGGATGATCAAATAATCGAGCTCACATATTTATTTATAGATTATTAAATTAAATATTTAGAGAAATTGAAATGCATGACCAACTTCAAATGGATAATATTTAAAAAGGTGGAAGGTTTGGACAAGTGCAACCAATTTTCAAGGGGACCCAAATAGACATATTGAGAATGGATGAATGGATTTGATAGGTTTCAATACCCTAAAAATGTTTCGAGCATGGGACATGATAAGTATGAGATAGGGTGGGGGTTAAAATGGGATGCATGAAAGGGGTTTCAAGCTTTAGAAATTGCCATGATGGATAAATAAAATATCTTAAAACGTAGTGGATACATATGGTTTTTTCTTAGTCAACTATCTTTGACATGGATATATGTGGATTTTATTTAGCATAATAATCCATGATCTTTAATTTTTGCTTTGTATATTTTATTTATCTCAAATATTTATAATTTACATTCAATATTTTTAGAATAAATAACATGCATATAAAATTAATGGTATTATATTCCACATGCAGATGATGTATAAGACTCATTCCCTTAATTACAGATGAATTTGGGTTGTGGTTTATTCAGGGTTATGGTATGTTTATTAATATATCTTATAAAATATATAAATTTGATGCATAATATGGATAATAATCATAGATATTGATGGAAAATCCTTCAAAGAGATAAACAAAAGGTCAACATGACACTACATTGACTTATAATTCCTTGTGTAACATTTAAAATGATATTTCCATTGTGATATAGTGCAGTTGATGTTTTATTTTGATGTATAAATTTGAAAATGAAATCTATCAACACAATGATAAAATAATTGGCAATGTTTGGATGAGAGGTCTAAGTCATACAATGTCTACTTCTAAAATATTTTATAATTTAAATGCAAATTTTCATGAGCTTCTGACTTGATAGAAATTTCCTAACTTAGCATACAATTTGTTTGCACTATGCTAATTGATAATATATATACCTCACATTTGTATCCTCGTATCAAGGTATCTCTTTCTATTCACATACTCTAAGAGGATTTAAATGGTGTATTATAGTGAACTACTAGGAAAGTCAAGTATGCACATGCCATAGATCTCAATCTCAATGGTGTTAGAAAGAGTTATTGGACTATTGGCATGAGTATGCAATACTTAAATATAATATTAATTTGACAACATAAAAATATTCCCATAATTCAAATTATTAAGTGAGAAGCAAATATTATAAGTTGAGTTGATGTATTAAAAAGCATATGATGTCTTGTGTAGTTTTTATGGGATTGTGCCCTATTTGTTGAAGGGATAGAACAAGCATTTTTTAATGTATACACAAATGATCTAAATGTTTTTCTGATTATTTCTAACATTGATTTTGTATAAATGGCTGAAATAAAGTAGTTGGACATTTAGTAAAAATATTCCATAGATAGAAATGTTTTTGCAACGGTTGCAAAAAAATATTATAATTTATGTGAGTTCATATACATGAGGTTAAATTTTAAAGGAGATATCTATAGTAGTGAATGATAAAAATGTTAATACAAACATGTAAATTGTTAATTGATACAAAAAATTGAAAATTTCAATTCTATCCTTTAATGTTTGATTACAAAACCATCACAAGATTTGCTTCTATTAAGTCAGAGGTTTGAAATGTTGGATCCATTTACACATCATTCCCACATTAACACATAATTATGTGTCAAAATAATTAAATACACTTTAAAATGTTTATGATCCATTACAAATCACAATGTAACACACCACGATAGGGTGGTTATCCAATTTAGTTACAAAGCAACTTATTTTCTTGTCCACCCAATGTATGGGTGAGGGTAACCATATAAAACTTGACTTCCACTTTATGAAATTAACCCATATGAATTATTAACACATTATATATGACTTAATTATACTCCTTAACCCACTTGACTCATCTATTCACTCCTTACATGATTTTAACCCTCTTGGACTTAGTTTAATTATTTAAATTTTTAAAAGCTTAATTTTGGAAGGAAAATTTCTATAGCCTATATAACTCACTCTGATGACTCTAGATGGAATCCTAAGACACAAGTAGACATAATAAGGTCCCTCAAACACCTTGACATCAAAATTTAACTAGACTTGACCTTCTGTTGACCAAAACACAAAAATGACAAATATTGGCTTGATATTCCTACATCAATGATCTTTAACTTGGATTTTCTCTATGTTATCTCTCTCAATATTTCTTACTTATTTATTATTTTCATTTAATATTTTCATAATGAATAACATGCATATAAAATTACTTCTATTAGATTTCATGTGCAATGATGTATAACACTCCTTCCTTTAATCATAGGGGAATTTCGGTTGTGATTTATTTGTATTGATAGCACATTTGTTAAAATTTATTATAAATTATATAAATTTGATGCATAATATGGATAATAACCATAGGTACCAATGGAAAATCCTTCAAAGATCTAAACAAAATGTCAGCGTGACACTATTTTGACTTATAATTCCTTGTTTAACATTTAAAATGCAATTTTCACTCGTGATATAGTGTATTTTATGATTCATTATGATGTAAGAATTTAAAAATAAAATATATCAACACAATGATAAAACAAATGACAATCTCTGAATGAGAGGCCCAAGTGACACCAAGTCTACTACATGAAAGTAACTAGGAATGCTCAGATTACTACTCATTGTCATAACTACATACAATAATCTATCTTCAGGTCCATCGATCTCCTCTTTCCTTGTCTGGTTCTTAAGCACTTATTATGTTTTTTATTTGTATCTTTCATTCCACATCCACTATAACACCCTAACATCTTACGGTATTCATAAACTTTAAATGAGCTCGCATATTTCTCATTAATTCATCCATGTTTGTGATTTTAGGCACTTTATGCACTATAAGCATTCTTATAAGGAAACCTATTTTTTGTGAAATTTCCTTAGAATTAAAAAATTGATACACCTTATACCCAACACACTCTATTATAATATGCCTTCTCTATTTTCTTCCCACACTCATACATACAAAAATTAGAATCTATACACATACTCACCCAAAATGAATAAACCATTATCTGATATTAGATGATGCAATCATGGTTAGGGGTCTCAATAAAGAGGTTCCTTAGACCGTACAACCTTCATAATTGAACATTCAAAAATATAATGCAATAAAAACCATGTTATTTATTTGATTTTGATAACTAAAACATTGCTTGCACACACTAGAACATAATGAAATATAAAATGAGATATGTTACCACATCATATATTTGGATCTCTCTTGTTAAATCATGGTCTTTGAAAATTTAGATATATGTATCACCTAGAAAACACTCAACTTGTTACAAGATCTCTGATTATTTTATTTTCCCTCAACCCAAGTGTAGGGACATGTTTATATAGGCACAAGACCCACTTACTTACATTTAAAATTTAATACAACATACATTCCCAATAACTTATAACACATCATGCCCATGACACATCATTGTGCACATCAATCATTAAATATCATTTATAATCTCGATGATCCATTACAAATCATAGCATAACACACCATGATAGGATGTCATCCTAGAAATGAACTTGTAATAAAATTGTGTATTGTAAAAGTTTCACAAAGTTCATAACTTGCAAGTCAAGTCATAGTAATTTTCGTAGAAACTTTTTGGGAATGAAACCTATGTGAAGTAACAACATGAGTGCACAAAGGATTTCACAAAATAAATTTAATTACAAGTGAAGTTGGGTTCTAGTTTTATTCTAATATTGTAAGTGGAGCTGATGTATATACTTGATTTTTTTGGATATAATATAATATTTTGGATACTTTCTATGTGATATTATCTTATTTCTCAAGGTGCTAGAGGAAACATTATTTTTATGTATTAATAAAATATACAAATGATACCACTACGATTTAGAATATTAATTTTTTATACACCCCTAAAAGAAGATTCAAATGTGCATTTACTTAAAATATTCCACAAAGATTAATGGCATCAAAATGGTAGGAAAAACTTCTAAAATTTGTGTGAGTTCCTATAAAGACAGTTCAATTTTAATGGAGATAGATATATAAGTTAGAGAGAGAAAATTTATGATAAATATGTACGTGATCGAGGCACGTAAAAGCTTAAAATAAGAAAATTTCAGTTGTACCCTTAAATCTTGAATATAAAATCATGAGAAAATTTGATCCTTTATCTACTAAGTCAAAGATGAGAATATGTGATTTCATTTATGGTTAAACAAACATGTAAATGTTCAATGATATCAATATTATGCCCCTATAGTGTCTTTATATATGGTAAACTAAATTTTATGACCTAGATGTATTGATGGCATGGAAATATAACTCTTCACACATATGTTTGCAAAGGGTATTTATCTGTAAGAGGACCTACATATATTGTGAAGAGGAGGGTTTGTAGTAAACTTAACTATCAGATGTGAGTCCATACTAATACCATCAAGCATACAATATGTGCTCAATGTGTTTGATATGTGTTGGATGATCAAATAAACTACCTCACACATTTATTTATAGAATAATAAATGAAAGATTAAGATAAATTGGCATGCATGACCAACTAAGAATGGATAGAATAAAAAATGGTGGAATGTTTGGATGGGTGCAACTGATTTTAAAGGGGACTCGGACCCAAACAAACATACCAAGAATGTATGAAGGGACTTGATAGGTTTCAATATCGTACAACCATTTTGAATGCGGGAGAAGATAAGTAAGAAATAGAATGGGGTTTGAAAGGGGTTGCACAAAAGGAATTCAAGATTTATAAATTACCATGATGGATAAATAGAAGATCTTAAAACTTAATGGATACATATGGTTTTTTCTTAGTCAATCCACATTTACATGGATATATGTGAATTTTCTTTAGCATAATCATCCACGATCTTTAATTTGTATTTTTTCTATGTTATCTATCTTGATAATTATTATTTAAATTCAATATTTTTATAAGAAATAACATGCATATAAAATTAATGGTATTAGATTGCATGCGTAAATGATGTATAACACTTGTTCCTTTAATTACTCGTGAATTTGGGTTGTGATTTATTCACGTTGATGGCACGCTAGTTAATATATCTTATATATTATATAACTTTGATGCATAACATGGATAATAATCATAGGTACCAATGGCATATCCTTTAAAGAGATAACTAAAAGGTCAACATGACACTATGTTGACTTATAACTCCTTTGTGTAACATTTAAAATGCAATTTACACTTGTGATATAGTGCAGTTGATGATTTGTTTTGATGTAGGAATTCAAAATTGAAGTCTATCTAACACAATGATAAAACAATTGGCAATCTTTATATGAGAGTTCCAAGTGACACCACGTCTACTTCTAAAATATTTTCTACTTTGAATGCAAATTTTCATGAGCTAATGGCTATAAATATTTTCTATTTCAAATACAAATTTTCACGAGCTCATGGATTGATATAAATTTCCTAACTTAGCACATAATTTTGTTGCACTATGATTATTGATAATTTATATAGCTCACACTTGTATCCTTGTAACAAGGTAGCTCTTTTTATGCACATACTCTAAGAGGTTATGAAGGGTGTACTATAGAGAACAACTAAGAAAGTCAAGTATGCACATGTAATAGATCTTATCTCAATGGTAGTGAAAAATTTTATAATTTGTGTGAGTCCCTATACATGAGGTTAAAATTTAGATGAGATATCTATAACAGTCCCATTTATAGTAGGAAAGTGTAGAGTAAATATTTTTAAAATAGAAAAAGAAAAAAACTAATTGAAAACATATATGTAGAAAGATGCAATTTTAGCATTGGTAGAATTGTAGTGATTTAATGCAATCCATGTCACTTTGGCCAAGTAGTTAAGGTGTCGGCCTACCAAGTACATGGGGTTTCCCCATGAGAGTTCAAATCTCTCAGTCAATGGATAACTATTTTTCATTCTATTTTTAATTTCTAAAATTAAATTAGAATTTCCTTCCAAGTTAGCAGCCGCTATTTTTTTTCCATAGTTTTACTCACATTCATCCTATCCAACTGATGAGATCACATCTCTACTACCCAATTAATTTATTAAATAATCTTATTTAAGACTGGATTGGATTGGGCTGGGCTAACTTGATGAACATCAATGGAATGGAGGTTGAATGCTAATGTTATTGAATTCAATCCCACATGTGTGACATGAATGGTGAGAAGGGAGAAGAGAGCATATAAGAAGAAGGATATGGTGTGGGAGAAGGCATACTTGCCTGGGTAGGGTCAATCAGTGATCAGGAAGGTTGATGGATTAGGGAGGGCACCTTCATTGAAGGGAAGGGGACTCTGCCTAGCATCTCCCATTGTGGAGAGTGCATGTCATAATTTGTCATAGAGGGGGATCAAAAGAATATATTTATCATTTTAAAAAAAAATTTACACAAATCAAATAATCATTAGAACATTCATTGGAGCATTAATGTTCACGTTAGAAACATATTGCATTGTACTAGCTTTCTTGGGTGATGAATTTTTTATAATAATTGTAGTTTTATTGTCACTATTTTACACCATTAAGGGCCTTGACATATATCAAGGTATCTAAGTTATTCTCTAGTTTAAACCAAGCCCCGAAATATATGGGAGCTTGACGTTGTCAATAAAAAATGTCTCAATCATTTTCGTGAGTTCCAAATTAGAAAAGAGGTGGGAGGATATATACAAAACAAAAGGAAACAATAGTAAATCACATCATACTTCCTCTCTATAATAAAAAATAATAAGGAATACTTATACAATCATGTGAATGAATCATCTCCTTTCAACCATTATAGTCTCTAACAAATTAGTGGTGGCTTTAAAACTTGTTTGTATTTTTATATTGTATAGCTGTATAAGTAGCTACCACATGACATGAAGCATATCACTATCTTTTGTTTCAATACAATACTATAAAATATATATAGTCCAAGTTCATAATAGTAAAATCATTCATGAAAATTGATCACCTCCTTTCATTATTTATCTATCCCTAAGCCTCAATGTTTGGCATTGCAAGTCAATATAATATAAAAACTATTTTATTTTACAAATGTTTTTTTGAATTCATAGTGGTTCAAATTTTTTGCACATTCATCTATGTTGGATTTATGTTTCAATAAACAAGAAACAAGTTCAAAATTGGTTGCACTTAAAAAATGAAATTTATAATTATGTATAATTTATTATTATTTAAAAAAAAATTAACTATATATAAATTTCTTGATATTTAATTTTTTAGATTTTTTTAATAGATAATGAGGGTTAAGGGTCCCTCACCCAATATAAATGAACCAGTTACAAAAATCATGCATCTCAAAAATAATGGGAGACATTGATCCACTTGTTGTGCTACACCAGAGGGCTCAGCACCAAACTACCTCATAGTCTTCTACTTGGAGATATAGCCCGACACCTCCTCAAACTGATTCCTCAATTCATCCTCAAAATGGGGATCAAAATGATTTCCTAAATAAAGGAATCATGGGTTGGATTCATGTTGATCCCGCATGGCCAAAGATGTCACCTATCGAGTGTTAGCCATCACTATTCTTTTAGGCCCTGCATCTATGATCCTTATCAAGGGTGGCAAAGGATGGGCACCCCTAAATATTTATCACAGTAGCTATGTAATAGAAAAAACCTAAGCTAACTAAAACATCCCAAGGATAGTTGAGCTGGAGGGTAGGGGAGCCAGTAGGGAGCTCACATCCAGAGGGGCAATAAAATGACTAGTCGATATAAGGGAGTGAACCCTGCAATTTATCCACATGAGCCAAGGTAATGTTGAGCCACTCCTTGAGATATCAAAAGATAAACAAGGGAATAATTCTATAGTTTTCCTTCCCTATTAAGGGTAACAATGATGATATTTTTCATAGAAAGTCTTCAATTTCCATTTGCCATCCCAAATTATATCGAGGCTTTATAAGTCATTCCACTACATCCCTAACCAGTTCCTTGGCTTCCAAAACTATGAGCATGTTGTTGATGAACAATGAAGTGATGTCATCATTAAAATTTACTTTATAAGGAGTCTCTAAGAAAACCAAACCCATTATCTCTTTAATGGCCTCTAATACTAGCCTAGATTGAATCACTAAAACCTTCTTCAGGTGGGATTCATTGACACTTCCCTCAAAAGACATTTCCCTCCTCTCAAAATAGAAACACCGTAAGATCTTGATAATGTTAATTTTAAATAATCACTCCATCATAAATGACTCTTAATTATCCTACACCTAGCCCAATAATTTCACTCAAAATAAGTATTAGATTTGAAGCATCACAGTCCTCATAAAGGCAAGTGACCCTACTAAAGACGCCAACACATGTGAGGAAAAAAATGATTGAGATGAATGATTAATGGGAGAGGCCCTTATGCTACCCAATCAAAATTATGAATCCAAAGAACTAATAAGATGAAGGGGGAAAGGGAGATTGAGGTTCATCTCCTCAAGCAATTCATCCCAAGTGTTGTCCATAACAAGCTTTAGAAATTGTGAGATAACTTAATTTGTGAGGAAATATGTTGTAGTATTGGCTTCATGATAATAATGAGATGCCTCCTAGGAATTGAAGAAACTTAGAATGTCCCAAGCCTAACCATATGTATTTTTGATGTTCTAAATACACACCCCTAATTGCAAAATGCTTGAATTAGAACCATTGAGTCCCATTCTATGATTACCTTCTATATGATGTATTGCACTAAAAAATCCACACCAAGGGTAGTACTTGAGACTCAACTTCATTATTAGTTCCATCATAGAGCCAACATATTATTTGATGATGCAACCAATGCTCGAGGCCCTGGGATTACCCCAAATAGCCCCATCAAAATTAAGCTTGAATAACTTGAGGGTGGGAGAGCCCAAATCAAATTTTACATCCCGCAGGAGAATTTCATGGAATTATAAAAATATTAATATTTTAAATCATACTGAAATCTTCTAGATTTTTTATCAATACATAAAAATAGTTTTTCTTCTAGCACCTTGACAAATAATAAAATATCACAAACAAACTATCCAAAACATTATATGATATCCAAACAACTCAAGTAGATACATCAGTTCCACTTATGATATCATTAGAAAACTAGAGCCAAACTTCACTTGTAATTAAAACTATCTTGATACGAATCCATAATCAATAGTTAAGTTTACTACATGCCTTCCTCTTCACAATATGTATGTCCTACTTGAGAGAAATACCATTTTCTAACATACATGTGAATTGTTGTATTCCACCTCCATCAATATTTGGTCATAATTTTCTTTATCATAAACAGTGCCTTTATATGAGCATAAGATTAGTATCATTGAGTGTCAAAATGCTTGTTTATCCATAAATGGCATCATATACCCTCATATTTGACATAATACTAGTTAAATGACCCATAGTTTTGATGATTTTGTGTTCAATATTTAATGATAAGATTGAATTTTAGTAATTTTGAGATTTTGTATCCATCGAAGATGTACATGCTTATCATAAATATTTTGCATAGATGGAAAGAAACATGTTTCTAATCATGACAATGTCACATCCATATTTTAAGACATTTTAACATGTGCACAAATTATTATGTTGCATTTATTTCATCAAAGCATTGTACCAAATCATTTTTCATGAGAAAGATGCTTCTTACTCCCTCTAAAACTCCAATTTGAATGAATTGGGTATCACTATTGCACATTGCATAAGCCAGGGTTTGTTTGTTTTATATAGACAATGTAAATATAATACCACTAAAACATATAAATAATTTGTATTCAAATATTGCATAGAGCATGTATTGTTAGTGTATAAATAATGTAAATACAATACCTTAAAAACATATACATGATTTTTATTCATCTATTACATAGACCATGTATTGTTAGGCATATAAACAATGTAAATATAATACCTTGAAAACATATACAAAATTTATATTCATGTGTTATTTTACAAGGAACTCCCTTTTAAATAGGGATAAGGCTTTCAAAGCTATAATCATTTGAGACTGCTCTATTTTCCTCTAATAATATATTTCTTGCATACCAAAAACATCAAGTACATAGTTTTGACGTGATTCTTTTGCACCCTTCTGCCCCTTAACCCATATGACCTTCATTCATTATTTATTAAAAAAAATTACCATTGGAAGTCATTTATACATGCCAATAGGGTCCCAATTATTTTTAAAGTACTCTATAAATACACGTGAAGCCTATTGCATTTAGGCATCATGAATCATCTATAAAATAATTTAACACTTGAAATGAATTCATAATTATTCATAAGAATAAATTGATCATTTATAACTAATATTTACACAAATAAAATAATCATTAACACATTCATTAGATCATTAATTTTCATGTTAGAAACACATTGCATTGTACTAGCTTTCTTGGGTGATGAATTTATGTAATAATTGTAATGTTATTGTCACTATTTTACACCATTAAGGGCCTTAAAATATATCAAGGTATATAAGATATTATCTAGTTTAAACCAAGCTCCAAAACATATGTGAGCCTGACGTTGTCGCCAAAAAATGTCTCAATCATTTTCATGAGTTCCAAATTAGAAAAGAGGTGGGAAAAAATGGGCACTACCTCAACCATGCTTCCTACCATCACCCTGACGGTGCCACAAGGATAGATCAAAAAGTAAAGGAAAAAATAGTAAATCACATCATGCTTCCTCTCTATAATACAAAATAATAAGGAATACCTATACAATCATGTGAACCAATCACCTCCTTTCAACTATTATATTCGCTAAAGAATTGGTGGTGGCTTAAGAACTTGTTTGTGTTTTTATATTGTATAGCTCTATAAGTAACTACCACATGACATGAATCATATTACTATCTTTTATTTCAATACAATACTATAAAAATTGTATAATTCAAGTCTTGAATAGTAAAATTATTCATGCAAACCAATCAATTCCTTTCATCATTTGTCTATCCTTAAGTTAGAAGGATTTTCTCTCAATGTTTGACATCACAAGTCAATATATTATTAAAAAATACTGTTTGTTGCAAATGTTTTTTGAATTTATATTAGTTTAAATTTTATGAACATTCATCTACATTGGACCTATGTTTCAATAAACAAGAAATGAGATCAAAAGTGGTTGTGCATAAGAAATGATATCTATAATATCAAGTATCTTTCAAAGTCTTATCCCTAGCATAGACCATGTATTTTTAGGTGTATAATCAATGTAAATATACTAATTTCAAATAAAAATACATAATTTGTATTCATCAATTTTTTTGGAAGGAGCTACCTTTTAGCTAGGGATAAGACTTTCAAAGATACAATCCTTTGAGGTTATAGGTTTTTCCTCTATCTTACAGTTCCATTATAACTAATTTTTAGTGGGTTGTTGGTTTACTTAATATTTTCAAACACATCGAATTTAGCATTTCTTCATTTAATTTTCAAGCTAAATATTTACATGTTAATTTATAATTCAAGATATTTTAAATTCATAGGAAATCATGCATAAAATAAAAACAAAGTAGTATAAAAAATAAGAAATTATTTGTTGAGCACAAGTATTTTATTTTGTGTCTTTTTGCACAAGCCCTTCTATGCACATGTTGTTTATTCTATGCAACCTTGTTTTCAATCAGAGCTTACCATCACTTACGAAACATTTCCCAAGTTTATTTTAAGGTCTTTGTTTTCTCTTCGCAGAGAAGGGAATTGAAGTCCTATGACACCAAAGTACTAATTTTCAACTTAACCTTGCAAAACTTGTTATATATTATTTTAGAGAATTAGTGAATAACCATATGACAAGAAGGATCTTGTGCAGTATGTGCATAGGATTCAATTACATAGTTTTTGTATGCAAATTTTTGGGATTTAACATGCAAATTACAAATGTCACACAACTTGTTTAGTGCAATATATGAGCATAAGATTGATATCATTGAACATTTAAATGTTTGTTTAACGATGAATGGAATCATTAGTCTCGTCTTTGACTCAGTAGATAAAGGATCAAAGTTTGTGATGATTTTGTATTCAAGCTTCAAGGGTACAATTGAAATTTACTAGTTTTTAGCTTTTTAATCCATGGACCACATACATGCTTGTTATAAATCTTTTTTCATTCACTTGTATATTTATCTCCATTAAAATTGAAACATATTTATAAGAACTAATACCAATTTTATTAGTTTTCATTATCATTCCAATGCCATTAATATTTTTGGAAGCTCCTAACTAAATACACAATTAAATCATATTTCATGATCTTATAAAAATATTAATATTGTAAATCACAGTGAGATATTTTAGTTATTTTAATAATACATAAAACTAATGTTTCCTCTAGCACCTCAATAAATTAGAAAATATCACATAGAAAGTATCCAAAATATTATATGATATCCAAAAAATTCAAGTAGATACATCAGTTTCACTTATGATATTAGTAAAAAACCAAAGCCTAACTTTCATTGTAATTAAAAGTAACTTGATATGAATCCACAACCGATAATTAAGTTTACTACAAGTCATCCTCTTCACAATATGTAGGTCATACTCAAGATAAATACCATTTCCTAACATTTGTGTTAATTGCTATATTTCAACTCCATAAATATTTGGTCATGATTTAGTTTATCATATACAATGCCTTTATATGAGCATAAGGTTGATATCATTGAGGGTTTAAATGCTTTTTTAACCATGAATGGTATCACATACTCTTATCTTTGACATAATAGATAAAGGATCAAAAAATTTGATGATTTTGTATCCAAGATTTAATATTATGATTAAAATTTACTAGTTTATATATTTTTTATCCATCAAAAACGTACATGCTTATCATAAATATTTTGTGATTCACTTTTATATCTATCTTGATTAAAATTGAACTATCTTTAAAAGAACTCACACGAATTGTATAAGTTTTTTCTGCCATTATAATGTCATTAATATTCATGGAATGTCTTAAATAAATTCACAACTAAATCTTATTTCATAATCTCATAAAAATAATAAACTCTAAATGACAAAGTTATATTTTAGCTCTTTTTCGAATATATAGAAGTAGTGTTCGTTCTAGCACCTCAATAACTAAGAAAAAATCACATAGAAAGTTTCAAGGATATTTTATGATTTCTAAATAATTAAATTAGATACATCAACATCACTTATGATAACAGTATAGACACTACAAAATTGCCCTATGATTTTTTATTTTTGAATTATATCGATGAAATCATGATTAAGGGTCTTATTGAAGAGATTTCTTAGACCGTGCAACCAAAAAATAATTAACACAATAGAATAAAAACAACAATAAAAAAATATTAATCACAAGAGGAAAACATTCACACTTAGCCAAATATGGCTTACAGCATGCAGACACACACAATAACCCACATGTTACAAAACATGGCAGTGTTACCCCAAGTCCTCTAATGGAGCTAATTAAACCTTTCGACCCTTCCCCAAATATTTGTGAGGATATATAGTAACTATTTTGACTAATATATCCATGTAATACTTTCACCCCACATGTTTTATGAACCCCCTCACACTATTGTATCTATATTTTATTTGCCACATAATCTCCTACATACATTAGTTGCTTAAAAACACACCAAATCATTAAATATATACATTGTTCTAAAATTTAGTTATAAATCATTATTATCACCATAGACTTATGATAATAATGCAAGGAAATTGTTATGGATAAGGATTTCAAAGCTACAATAATTTGATATTGCAGTGTTTTTCTCTAGGAATATGTTTTTTTGCATACCAAAAACATCAAATATACAGTTTTGACATGGTTCTTCTAGGCCCTTCTGCCCCTCAACCCATATGACCTTTATCCATTCTTTGTAAACTATTTTGGACTATTGGATGTCATTTCTACATGTCAATAAGGTCCCAATTAGTTTTTCAAGTGGTCTATAAATACACATGATGCCTAGTGCATTTAAGCGTCATGAATCATCTAGAAAATCATTTAACACTTGAAACAAATTCATAATTATTTTCAAGAATATATTAAGCATTTATAACCAGAATTTACACAAATCAAACAATTATTAGAAAATTCATTTGAGCATTAATGTTCACATTAGAAACACATTTCATTGTACTATATTTCTTGGGTGATGAATTTTTGTAATAATTGTAGTGTTACTTTTACTAGTTTACACTATTAAGGGCCCTAACATATGTCACGGTAGCTAAGTTACTCGTTGGTTTGAACCAAGACCCAAAACATATGTGAGCCTGATGTTGTCAACTAAAAATGTCTCAACCATTATCATGGATTCAAAAATAGAAAAAATGTGGGGAAAAATGTGTGCCACCTTAACCATGCTTCCTGCCATCATCTTAACAGTGCCACAAGGATAGATAAAAAAATAAAAGGAAATAATAGTAAATCACATAAATCACATCATGATTCCTCTCTAAAAGATGGATTAATAAGTAAAACCTATAAATTCATGTGAATCAATCACCTCCTTTGAAAATATTTATCTATCCCTGAGTTAGAAGGATTTTATCTCAATTTTTGGCATTTTTTGTCATGATATATCATATAGACTTTTTTTGAATTTATAGTGGTTTGGGTTTTATACACATTCAAATAAATTGGACCAAATAATTTCATTTGATAATATTTTACTTATACCCTCTAAATATATAATTTGAATAGATTAGGAATTATGCTTGACATTGCATAAGACAAAGATTTATAGTTGTATAGATAATGTAAATATAATACCACCAAAACCTATGCATAATATTTACTCATCTATTGCATAGACCATTTATTTTTAGGAGTATAATTAGTTTAAATAAATTAATTTTAAATAAAAATACATAATTTGTATTCATCCTTTCTTTTGGAAGGATCCACCTTTTAGCTAGGGATAAGACTTTCAAAGCTACAAGCCTTTGAGACTGCAGGTTTTTCCTTCATCTTACAATGCCATTGCAACTAATTTTGAGTGGGTTTTTGGTTTACTTAATATTTTCAAACATATATTGAATTTATCATCTCTTCATTTAATTTTCAAGCTAAATATTTGTATGTTAATTTCTAATGTAAGAGCGTCTAGGTTCACAAGAAATCCTACGTAAAATAAAAATACTTAGTAGAGAAAATAAGAAATTATTTGTTATGCATAAATATTTTATTTTGTGAAATTTATTTTTTGTTATTTTACACAATCCATTATGTGAACATGTTTTTTATTCAGTGCAACCTTGTTTTCAATCATAGCTTATCATCACTTACGAAGCATTGCCCACGTTTATTTTAAGGTCTTTATTTTCTCTTCACAGAGAAAGGAATTGAAGTCCTAAGACACCAAGTTACTAATGTATAGCTTAAAATTTTAAATCTTACTATATATTGTTCTAAATCATTGGTCCAAAACCATATGACAAGTAGGATTGTGCATAACATACACATAGAATTCATTTGTACATAATTTGTATGCAAAGTGTTGTGATTTGACTTGTGACTTACGAACTTCACACAACATTTTTAGTAAACTATATGAGCATAATATTGATATCATTGAACATTTAAATGTTTAATTAACCATGAATGGAATCACATACTCTCATCTTTAACTCAAGAGATAAAGGGTCAAAGTTTTTGATGATTTTGTATTCAAGCTTTAAGGGTGCAATTTAAATTTACCTATTTTAATATTTTATATCCATGGACCACATACATGTTTATAATAAATGTGTTATCATTCACTTGTATATCTATCTCCTTTAAAATGGAACTATATTTATAGGAAACCACACCAATTTAGTAGTTTTTTCTACCATTCCAAAGTCATTAATCTTTGTGTAATTTCTTAACTGAAAGCACAACTAAATATTATTTAATGGACTTATAAAAATATTAATATTCTAAACCATAGTGAGATCTTTAAACTCTTTTATTAATACATTAAAAATATGTTTCCTCTAGCACCACAATATATAAGAAAATATCACACAAAAAGTATCCAAAATATTAGATTTATAAACAATTCAAGTAGATACATCAACTCCACTTATGATATTAGCAGAAAACCAAAGCCCAACTTCACTTTTAATTACAAGTATATTGATAGGAATCCACAACCGATAGTTAAGTTTACTATGAGCCTTCCTCTTCATACTATGTAGGTCCTGGTCAAGAGAAATACCATTTTCTAACATATATGCGAATCATTGTATTTCAACTCCATCAATATTTGGTCATGATTTACTTTATCATAGACAATGCATTTATATGAGCATAATATTGATACCATTGAGTGTTTAAATGCTTGTATAACCATAAATGGCATCGCATACTCTCATCTTTGACTTAATAGAAAGAGAATCAAAAAAATTGATGATTTCGTATTCAAGGTTTAACGGTGCGATTTAAATTTACTAATTTTGAGATTTTGTATCCATCGAAGTTGTACATGCTTATCATATATATTTTTTAGTTCACTTCTATTTATAACTTTATTAAAACTAAACTATTTTTAAAGGAACTCACACAAATTGTAGAAGTTTTTGCTACCATTGTAATGTCATTAATATCCATGGAATCTTAACTGAAAGTATAAATAAATCTTATTCCATCATCTCATAAAAATAATAAAATATAAATGAGAAATAAATATCTTAGCTCTTTTCTGAATATATAGAAAAAATGTTTGTTCTGGTACCTCGAAAAATAAGAAAAGATAATATAGAATGTTTAAAGGATATTATATGATTTATAAATAATTAAAGTAGATACATCAACCTCACTTATGATATTATAGTAGACACCAAAAAATGGCCCTATGATTTTTTAGTATTGAATTATCTTGTTGCAATCATGATTAGGGGTCTCAAAGAAGAGATGCTTTAGACTTTACAACCAAAAAATAATTAACATGATATAACAACAACAACAAAAAAAAAAAAACACTAGATGTAGATAACATTGATAAAGCTTACAGGAGGAGCGAAGTGTGTGGACAATATTTGAAACTAGTTTTTTCCCGCCTGGTTGGGCCCCCTGAGTGCGACAGGCGGGACCACGGATCCAATGGAGGTCACTGCAAGTAGCAATACCTCTTTGGATCTATCTAAGAATATATTAGGGGATAGTCCATCCAATGGATGGAAGAAGGCACTCATAGGTGAAAAGACGTGTCCATTGAAAGGCATGTCGAGCCTCCCTGTTCTCTCTGGGGGCAAGGTGTTGAGTATCCCAGATGATCTGGTGGAGGAAATAGTGGCATCCATGGACCTTACGCTGCTTGTTAATTTTTTTTCTTTCCGTCCTAATACCAAAATGCTTAGAAGATGGATTATGTCTAGGTGGAAAGTCAAAGGTAGTGTGTCAATCACAGCCATAGCTAGAGGTCTATTCCTTTTTAGATTTATAGATAGGGAGGACATGATCACTACCCTTGCTGGAGGTCCCTGGTTGTTTGGACCACATTCTCTAGCCTTATGCTCGTGGAAACTAGGATTTGATCCTAACTCAGACCTCAATAAGACAGCACCTGCTTGGGTAAGATTACCAAGATTCCCTTTGGAATTCTAGGATGAAAAAAATTTCACAGCTATTGGCAATTCTATTGTTCAATATGTCACCTCAGATCATATAACCAAAACTAAGTTTAGATGTGTGTATGCTAGACTCTATGTTAATGTTGAAATAAATAAGACTCTCCCTACGTCCATTGAGCTAAACTCTAAACATGGAACCTGGACTCAACCAATTACTTATGAGAATGCTACCACTTTCTATCAAATATGTAAGAGGAAGGGACATCTGATGACACAATGCAAAGTGAAGCAAAGGGGGATGAAAGAGGATTCTCAGAATGTAGAGGAGGAGCAAGCAAACAACAAGCAAGAAATAGAGAATAATGTGGAAATTCCTGACAATACAGGAAAAGGAGAGGAGGGGAAGGGAAAGGAGGCTACCCATAGTAGTGAAGGTGAAGTTGTCCCAAAGAAAAATATAGGATTAGATGATAGTCAGAAGGCTACAGAATAAAGAGAGGAGGAGAAGAGAAGGATGATATCATCAGTAGTGAGGGAAAAGAGGTCCCAAAGGAGAATATAGTATCTGATGACAGTCAGATGGCCACATTTAACACAGTCTACACTTTAGAAAAATAGACTAATATGTTTAAGGAAGGGGCAGGAGGGGACCTTTTCCTAAAGGAAGTCAATGAAGATGACATAATTTCAAGGATTGGACAGGAAGAAGTAACACCTGAAAGTCACACTCAACAAGTACCAGATCCACATTCAAATACAAACTTTTTTCATGATCTGGAAGATGGAGACCAGGTAGGAAACTACTTGGCAACAGGGGTAGTAGGACAAGATGGCAACAATGAACAGGAAGAATGCATTACCCCAAATAAAAAGATCTAGAAAGGTAAAAAATATGCAGATGTTGGTACTGGTCCCAAACAAGGGAGGCCAACCCTAAGGGAAACAAGACAAAGAGAGATTGCTAGGGAGATTGCCAGTGGAAAATAGAAAACAATGGAGTCCCAACCCTCCAAACTCTCTAAATGAGAATATTATCATGGAATTTGAGGGGCTTTAATAGTACCTCAAAGCAGTTTGAGGTTAAAAACTGCATTTTAGATAATAAACTAGATATTCTATTACTCCAAGAAGTCAAGATGAAAGAGGAGAATTTTGTAAAAATTGCTGACTATATATGGCCTAAGGCGGATTTTTGTATTAGTCCTGCTGAAGGGGATTCAGGAGGGATTGTCACTATGTGGAATAGTGCTAAAATCCAAAGATCTCTTATGGCCCATAATAAGCACTTTTTGATTACCAAATTTTCCATGAATTCCTTGAACTGGACGTTGGTAAATGTTTATGCACCGAATAATAGAGCTTTGAGATAGAAATTATGGATAGATCTGAGTAGCTACAGGAATAATCCTCAGAATTATAAATGGATGTTATCTGAAGATTTTAACACACCTTTATACCCTTCTGAAAAATAGGGTGGAATTATTGATTACTCGGACAACATGTTTGACTTTGCTGAATTTATCAATGATTGGGGATTATTGGACATAGAGCTGCAGAACCAAAATTTTACTTGGACCAATAGAAGAAGAGGAGATCAAATGATTCAGGTTAAATTAGATAGATTTATGATATCAATCAACTGGAATGATTATCAGAATATGCAGGCACAGGCTCTACCTAGAACCATGTCTGACCACTGCCCGATTATCCTCAATTGGAGAGATCAGGGACATCACGGACCTCCATTCCATTTTGAAGCTATGTGGATTAAACACAAAGGTTTTAGACAAATGGTGGCTCAATGGTGGAATATTCCCATTCAAGGTACTCCCATGTTTAGAATAGTCAAAAAACTCCAGCACATTAAACAAGAAGTTTATGGCTGGAATAGATACAGTTTTGGGCAGGTTTTCCAGCAGAAGAAAAATATAATGGGAAAACTCAAGGCTATTTAGCAAATGATTGATCAAGGGGATGACTCTGAGAGAACCTTAGAAGAAGAGAATAGTCTGCCTTCAGAATGGAAGAATCTGATGGAAAGGGAAGAGGTTTTCTGGAAACAAAAATCCCATGTTCAATGGCTTAAAGAGGGTGATAGGAACACTGCTTTTTTTCATCTCTCAGCTATGAAACGTAGAAAAGCCAACTCAATAGCTAAGCTTGTCTTGGATAATGGAGACATTATTATTGAGGATAACGAAATAGGGGAGCAAGCCAAGGTGTTCTTTTAGAATCTGCTTACGGAAGAAAACAATAATGATAGAATTGATAGATCTATGAGTCAATTCATTGATAAAATCCCCTGTTTGATAACAGAAGAATACAATCTGGAAATGTTAAAGTCTGTATCTGATGAAGAAGTACATGTTATTTTATTCTCCATGGGTGCTTTTAAATCCCCGGGTCTTGATGGCTTTCCTCTTATATTCTTTCAAGAATATTGGGAGATTGTTGGAGCGGACCTCACGGCTGTAGTTCGTGATTTTTTCATATCTATAAATTTTTTGAAACAAGTCAATAATACCTTCATTATACTTGTTCCTAAAAAATCTCAACCTTTACACCTTGCTAATTTCAGACCCATTAGCTTATGCAACACTGTGTATAAGATATGTACTAAACTGTTGGTTTTGAGAATTCAACCCTTGCTTGACAAAATTATTTCTCCTGCTCAAAAAGGTTATCCCAGGTAGACAAATTCTTGATGTTGTGATCACCACACATGAGACTATCCACTCCATGGATAAGAGCATAATCCCTAGGATGGCCCTCAATCTTGATATATCCAAAGCTTATGATAGAGTCTCATGGACTTTTCTATTCCAAGTGATTATAAAATTTGGGTTTAATGATAAATTGTCTTGCTTATTATGGAATGCGGTCTCTTCTGCTAAATTCTCAGTACTGGTTAATGGTGTTCCTAGAGGGTTTTTCTCCTCCTTGAGAGGAATTCGTCAGGGAGACCCTCTCTCCCCGTACATATTCATCATTATGGTTGAGGCACTGAGAAGATACATACAAGCTGATATAGTTTCAAAAAAGCTAGTAGGCATCAAACCTGGCTCTTCCCTTCATCCTATGGTTATACAACAGTTTGTGGATGATACCATCTTATTTATCATCTCATCGGTGATCGAAGCTAGAAGATGGAAGAATATACTTAATGATTATGCTAGAGACTCGAGACAAAGAATAAATTTCCAGAAAAGTAATGTGTACTTCTTCAACACTCCCAATGAACTTAGACATATAATCATTGATATCTTAGATTGTGTTGAGGTTGGCCTACTAGCTACCTACCTAGGTCTCCCACTCTCAGTCAAAGAGGTATCTTCAATTTTTTGGAATGGTATTGTGGAACGTACACAGAGGAAACTTCTTGGGTGGAAGGGGAAACTATTCAATAGTGCGGGTAAGCTGCAACTTCTTCGGACATCCTTGCAAGGTATTCCTACTTACTTCATGTCTCTTTTTAAAATTCCTACGTATTTTGCTAAAAAGCTGGAACAGATCCAAAGGAAATTTTTATGGATGGGAGTGGAAGACAAACAGAGAATGTCTTTAGTCAGATGGGAAAAAGTGTGTCTCCCAAAATCTCATGGTGGACTTAATATAAGATCCATCAGGAAAATGAATAAAGCCCTCCTCTCAAAAGTTTGTTGGAATCTAATTCACAACAACAGTGAGTGGGGGGAAATAATGTATGCCAAATACATGCATAGCATTGATGATTCCAACTTTCTTCAACAGGCGGGATTACCCCAGGGGTCTGTGATATGGAATAAAATGCTAAAAAGTAGAAGTCTTCTCAAATAGGGAATTAGGTGGAAGCTTGGAAATGGCTGGCAGATTAAATTCTGGGAGGATAATTGGTTAAGGGACAAGCCTCTCATCTCCCAAGGAAACTATGGAGAAATTATAGACCTGATTACTCAGTTCTTTGGTGATAGGGTTAGTGATTATATGGAAAATAACAATGGGATAAGGAGCTGGAAAAACCTTTTGGATTGTTGTGTGCACAGTCCTGAGCTTATCCCAAGAATTTGAGAGATCCAGCAATGTGTTCATGAGATCAGAATCATGCTCTTCCCTTGGAAGGATGAACAATACTAGTGGCCAGATGAGAATGGATCATTCTCTGTCAAATCTGCCTATCATCTGCTTACACCTGAAGCTCAGAATAAGGAGGTATGGAAAAAGGTTTGGAATCATAAACTCATTCCAAAGATTAGATTTTTTTGGTGGGCTACTGCCCATAACAAAATCCTTACTCAAGACAACCTTCAAAATAGGGGGTTTACTTTGGTCAACAGATGTTTTCAATGTGGTTCTAGAGAGGAGTCAGTTTCACACCTATTCATACACTATGAGTTTACCCATGATTTATGGGGCACAATACTTAATAACTTTAGCATTGAATGGGTTTGCAATTCTGACCTTAAAGAAGTAATTCTCAGCTGGAACTCAACCTTCACACATCCTTGGATTAAGGAATTATGGAATCAAGCTCTGCCATGCTTGAGCTAGACTTTATGGAAAGAGCGAAATCACAGAATTTTTAGGGACACTGCTAGAAATGATGCTCATGTGTTTAAATGCTTTGTTAGGACCATCTTGGAAAGTGTTACAATAGCTCATATTAGTGTTGTGGAGAAACCCCTATCTGAATTTTAAAGTCAAATTTCTACCAAATGGAAGATTTTAAACCTTATCCCTGGGCATGATAATTCCAAAATTCTTCAGAGACTTCATACTAAATGGATACCACTAAACCCAATTGGATGAAACTCAATTTTGATGGGGCATCCAAGTTGAGTGGTAAATCAAGTGGAGGAGGAATAATAAGAAATGAAAAAGGAGGGATGTCTGCTGTCTATGTTGGTGGCATGGGTTGCCAGAGCAATAACTATGCTAAAGCTATGGCCTTACTTTGGGGATTAAAGTTAGCTATATCCCTAGGAATTAGAAATTTGAATATTTAGGGAGATTCTAAGTTGGTCATAGATGCTGTTAATAAAGCATCTAACGTTGGTATCCATCTAAAAGACATCATTACAGACATCCAATTTCTTTCACAAAAGTTTTTCGAAGTTGAGATTACCCACACCTACAGAGAAGGTAATAGGGTCGTTGATGCTTGTGCCAACCTTGGTCAGTAATTCTCCAAGATGAAGGGTATGGCAACAAGGGGCTCATATACCCCCAAACATTAGAGAGATCATTCAGAAGGAGATGATGGAGCATGAATGATGCACATTGATGACAAAGATAGATTTTGAAGGCAGTCCACGTGGAGAAGGCCATTGCGGATCATGGAAAATGATAACCTTAGTACTTCCTTGATTGTCCTGATTAATTCCTTGTATCATGAGGTGGAGGTGTGAGAGTCGCATCATGAAAACCAAGGGGGAATTATTTTCAAGCATGAAATTAGACATCACCACGGTGGGCCATTTTGTAAAATGAGCCTTCACATCTGCATTCAGTGCAAATGGAACTGAGGGCTTGTTACTTGTTTGAAGCTCAAGGCAGTAATTGGGGTATGAAGAGCTGGAAATTCAAGAAATTTCAGAGGACACTGGTGCGAAACAGGCTTCTCGAGTTTTTGAGGTCACTGAAGAGCAGGGTGCTGATTCTAGGGGAACTGCTGATAATAAGGAGAAGATGCATGTAGAAGAAGCTAGTGAGGGTTCAGAGAATGAGAATGATTGGAAAATATATATTGGGGCCTTGAAGGTCTGCATTCAAAATCTAGAAAAGGTCTTCGCCAAGGGCCTTTGAAATAACATTCTACTGAATATGACTATGTTGGAAGTGGTGGGTAATCCAGGGAATGCTAACAATGTAGATAATGAGAATCTTAAGGATCTTGTTAATTATATAGTTATGTAGTTTCATCCTTTCTGTCTCTAGTCTTTCCAGTGTTTTGTTTTGCTTCTGACTTTGTTTCTTGGTTGTGTCGTTGGTTCGGTGCTGGGATCTTTTGTTTGCCAGCCTTCCTGTCTTTTTTGACTGTATAGGGTTCGGCCCCTGGTTTTCCACCTTAATTAATCGAAAACAAAAAAACACTATTAATCACAATAGAAAACTATTCACACATAGCCAAATCTATTTTATAACATGTAAAATCACACACACACACACAAACAACCCACATGTTAAAAAACATGGTAGTGTTACCCCAATCCTTAAATAGAGGTGATTAAACCTCTCAGCCCTTCCCTAAATATTTGCATGGATATCTAGTAACTATTCTCACTAATAGCTACACATTATACTTTCAACCCATGGTTTCTATGAACCCCCTGACACTAATGTATGCATATTTTATTTGTATACACAATCCCCTACATATGTTAATTTCTCAACAACATACCAAATCATTTAATGCATAGACTATTCTAATGTCCTATAACACAACATGTTGATAACACATCAAATTATTAAATTAAATAAAATTAAAATAACCTTTTGTGATCTAAGAAATTAAATATGAAATAGTTCAAATTTTTCAATGACATTTTCTAACAGTTAGATCTATTCCCAAGGCCTGTGCGTAACACAAGTGGCACAAAAATAAATGACCCTATAGAGTCATAATAGATCATAGATATCTTAAATGTAGAATAAGATCCCATGTGTAATATCTTTGAAAAATTTATCCTAAATACACTATTGAAAAAAAAAATCTCAAATGAACTTATGCAAAGGTTCAAAAGTTTCATCATGCTTAAGCTATTGACCCCTTTATATTCCTAACAATACTAATAAAAAAAACTACATGAAAGTAACTAGGAATGTTGGACTTACTACTCATTCTCATAACTACATGCAATAATCTATCTTCAAGTCCATCCACCTCCTTTTTTCTTGTCTGGTTCTTAGGCACTTATTATGTTATTTCTTTATCTCTTTCATCATCCACTACAACACCCTGACATCTTACCGTATTCATAAACTTTAAATGAGCTTGCATATTTCTCATTAATTCATCTATGTTTGCGATTCTAGGCACTTTATACACTCTAGGCCTTCTTGTAATGAAACCTATTTTTTATGAGATTTCCTTAGAATTAAAAAAATCACTACACCTTCTACCCAACACACTCCATTGGAATATGCCTTCTCTATTTTCTTCCCACACTCATAAATGAAAAAAATATAGTCTATGCATGCACTCACCCAAAATAAATAAATCTTTATCTAATAATAGATTATGTAGTCATGGTCAGGGGTCTCAATAAAGAGATTACTTAGACCATAAAACTTTCATAATTAAACATTCAAAAATATAATGCAATAAAAACCATGTTATTTATTTGATTTTGATAATTGAAACATTGATTGCACAGACTATAACATAATGCAATACAAAAAGAGACATGTTATCACATCATATCTTTGGATATCTACTTGTTATCTCATAGTCTTTGAAAATTTAGCTATATGTCTCTCCTATAAAAAAATCAACTTGCTACAAGCTCTATGATTATTTTTTTTCCCCTCAACTCAAGTGTAGGGAGATGTTTATATAGGAACAAGACTCGCTTACTTACATTCAAAATTTACTACAACATACATTCCCAATAACTCATAAACACATAATGCCCATGCCACATCATTTTGTGTATTAATCATTAAATATGATTTAAAATATATATGATCTAGAACAAATCATAACATAACACACCACAATAGGATGACATCCTAGACATGAGCTCATAATAAAATTGTGTAATGTACAAGTTGCATAGAGTTCATAACTCACAAGTCAAGTCACAATAATTTTAATAAAAACTCTAGGGAATTAAACCTATGCGAATGTTGCACAACATCCTCTTTGACATAATATTGCACACCAATGGTCTAAAATAATATATCACAAGATCAGCTAGTTCATTATGCACATTAATACTCTGGTATAATGGGAGTTTAATTACATTCTCTACGTAGAATTAAAAAAGTCCTTCAAACAAACTTTCCCAATACTTTGCATGTGATAATAAGTTATGCATGCCAATAAGGTCACATGGAAGTAACAACACGAGCACACAAGGGCTTTCATAAAATAAATTTAATTACAAGTGAAGTTGGGTTCTAGTTTTCTACTAATATCATAAGTGGATTTGATGTATCTAATTGAATTTTTTGGATATAATATAATATTTTGGATACTTTTTATGTGATATTGTCTTATTTCTTGAGGTGATAGAGGAAACAATATTTTATGTATTAATAAAATATTCAAAATTTATCACTACAATTTAGAATATTAAATTTTTTGTAAGTCCATTAAATAAGATTTAAATGTGTATTTACTTAATATATTCCACAAAGATTAATGGCATCGTAATGACAATAAAAACTTAAAAAAAATGTGTGAGTTCCTATAAATATGGTTTAATTTTAATGGAGATAGATATATAAGTGAAAGAGAGAACATTTATGACAAGTACGTATGTGATCGAGAAATGAAAAAGCTTAAAATTAGTGAATTTCAATTGTACCCTTAAATATTGAATACAAAATCATGAGAAAATTCGATCCTTTATCTTTTAAGTCAAATATGAGAATATGTGATTTCATGTATGGTTAAACAAACATTTAAATGTTCAATGATATCAATCTTATGCCCCTATAGTGGATTTATTTATGATAAACTAAATTATGACCTATATGTATTGATGGCATGGATATATAATGCTTCACACATATGTTTGGAAAGGGTATTTATCAGTAAGAGGACTCACATATATTGTGAAGAGGAGGGTTTGTAATAAAATTAACTATCAGATGTGAATCCATACTAATATCATTAAACACATAATATGTGCTCAATGTGTTCGATATGTGTTGGATGATCAAATAAGCTACCTCACACATTTATTTATATATTAATAAATGAAATATTAAGATAAATTGGCATGCATGAACAACTGAGAATGGATAAGATAAAAAATGGTGGAAGCTTTGGATGGGTGCAACCAATTTTATCAGTAACCCATACCCAAACAAACATACCAAGTATGTATGAATGGACTTGATAGGTTTCAATACCATGCAAATGTTTTGAGCGTGGGAAAAAATAAGTAGGAGATAGAATGTGGGTTGAAAGGGGTTACACGAAAGGGGTTTAAAGCTTTAGGAATCACCATGATGGATAAATAAAAGATCTTGAAACTTAATGGATACATATGGTTTTTTCTTAGTCAACTCTCATTTACATGGATATATGTGGATTTTATTTAGCATAATCATCCATGATATTTAATTTGTATTTTCTCTATCTCAATAATTCTTATTTAAATTCAATGTTTTCACAAGAAACAACATGCATATAAAATTAATAGTATTAGATTGCATGTGCAAATGATGTATAAAACTCGTTCCTTTAATCACTGTTGAATTTTGGTTGTGATTTATTCATGTTGATGGAAATTTAATTAATATATCTTATATATTATATAACTTTGATGCATAATAATCATAGGTACCAATGGAAAATCCTTCAAAGAGCCAAACAAAAGGTTAATGTACACTACGTTGACTTATAATTAAAAAAATCACTACACCTTCTACCTAACACACTCCATTGGAATATGCCTTCTCTATTTTCTTCTCATACTCATAAATTCAAAAAATAGAATCTATGCACATGCTCACCCAAAAGGAATAAAACTTTATTTGTTATTAGATGATGCAGTCATGGTCAGGGGTCTCAATAAAGAGATTTCTTAAACCATACAACCTTCATAATTAAACATTCAAAAATATAATGCAATAACAACCATGTTATTTATTTCATTTCAACAACTGAAACATTACTTGCACACACTAGAACATAATGTAATATAAAATGAGACATGTTACCACATCATATCTTTGGATATCTACTTGTTAACTCACAGCCTTTGAAAATATAGCTATATGTCTCTCTTATAAAACACTCAAATTGATACAAACTCTCTAATTATTATTTTTTTCCCTCAAGCCAAGTGTAGTGAGATGTTCATATAGGCACAAGACCCACTTACTTACATTCAAAATTTAATACAACATACATTCCCAATAAATCATAACACATCATGCCCATGACACATCATTGTGTGCATTAATCATTAAATATGATTTACAATCTTGATGATCTAGAACAAATCATAACATAACACACCACAACATGATGACATCCCGAACACAATCTCATAATAGAATTATGTAGTGTACAAGTTGCACAAAGTTCATAACTCACAATTCAAGTTTCAAAAAAATTCATAAAAAATCTAGGGAATGAAACCTATGCGATTGTTGCATAACATCCTCCTTGTCATACCATTGTGCACCAATGGTCTAAAACAATATATTACAAGATTCACCAGTTCATTTTGCACATTAAAACTCTAATATCATGGGACTTTAATTCCATTCTCTACGTAGAATAAATAAAGGCCTTCAAATAAAATTTGCAAATACTTTGCATGTGATAATAAGTTATGTCTACCAATAAGGTCACATAGAAGTAATAACACGAGAACATAAGGAATTTCATAAAACAAATTTAATTACAAGTAAAGTTGTGTTCTAATTTTCTACTAATATCGTAAGTGGAGTTGATGTATCTAATTGAATTGTTTGGATATAATATAATATTTTGGACACTTTCTATGTGATATTATTTTTTATCTCGAGGTGATAGAGAAAACATTATTTTTATGTATTAATAAAATATCTAAAAGATATCACTACGATTTAGAATATTAATTTTTTTATAAGTCCATGAAACAAGATTCAGATGTGAATTTACTTAAAATATTCCACAAAGATTAATGGCATCAGAATCGTAGAAAAAATTTCTAAAATTTTTGTGAGTACCTCTAAAGCACTAATTTGAATGAATTGGGTATCACTCTTACACATTGCTTAACCCAGTGACTGCTAGTTGTAGATAGACAATGTAAATATAATATCGTTAAAACATATACATATTTTTTACTCATTTATTCCATAGACCATGTATTGTTATGTGTATAAACAATGTAAATATAGTGCCTTGAAAATAGAAACATGATTTTTATTCATCTATTGCATAGACCATGTATTATTAGGTGTATAAACAATGCAAATATAGTACCTTGAAAACATATAAATAATTTATATTTGTATCCTCTTTTGCAAGCAGTTCCCTTTTAGCTAGGTATAAGGCTTTTAAAGTTACAATTGTTTGAGACTGTAGTTTTTTCCTCTAGTAATATGTTGAACTCACATACAAAAAACATCAAGTGTACATTTTTTCCATGACTCTTCTAGGCCCTTCTTCCCCTCAATCCATATGACCTTTGTTCATTATTTTTAAATTTTTTGGAAAATTGGAGGTCAATTCTACATGCCAATAGGGTCCTAATAAAATTTCAAGTGATCTATAAATACACATGAAGCCTAGTGCATTTAAGCATCATGAATCATCTAGAAAATAATTTAACACTTGAAATGAATTCATAATTATTCGCAAGAATATATTGATCATTTATGACTAGCATTTACACAAATTAAACAATCATTAAAACATTGATTTCAACTTTAATGTTCATGTTAGAAACACATTGCATTGTATTGGCTTTCTTGGGTGATGATTTTTTGCAATAATTATAGTGTTATTTTCACTATTTTACAACATTAAGGGCCCTGACATATATCAAGGTAGCTAAGTTGTTATCTTATTTAAACCAAACCACAAAACATATCTGAACCTAATGTTGTTTACTAAAAATGTCTCAACCATTTTTCATGGCTTCCAAAAAAGAAAAGAGGTGGGAAAAAATGTGCACCACCTCAACCATGCTTCCTACCATCATCATGACGGTGCCACAAAGATATATCAAAAGGAAAAGGAAATACTAGTAAATCACATCATGCTTCCTCTCTAAAATATGAAGCAATAATAATACCTATACATTCATGTGAACAAATTAGCTCCTTTCAATATATTTATCTATCCCTAAATTAGAAGGATTTCATCTCAATTTTTGGTGTGTTTGGTCATGATATATCATACAAACATTTTTTTTTTTAAATTTATATTGGTTTGGGTTTTATAAACATTCAACTACATTGGACCAAATCATTTTATATGAGAAGATTCTATGTATCTCCTTTAAAACTATAATTTGAATAGATTGGAAATTACGCTTGCCCATTACACAAGACATGGACTCTTAGTTGTATAAATAATGTAAATATAACACCCCCAAAATCTATACATAATTTGTATTCATCTGTTGTATAGACCATGTATTGTTAGGTGTATAATCAATGTAAATATACTAATTTCAAATAAAAATACATAATTTGTATTCATCCTTTCCTTTGGAAGGAGCTTCCTTCTAGCTAAGGATAAGACTTTCAAAGCTAAAATCCTTTAAGGCTGTAGGTTTTTCCTCCATCTTATAGTGCCATTACAACTAATTTTGAGTGGATATTTGGTTCACTTAATATTTTCAAACTCATATCGAATTTATCATTTCTTCATTTAATTTTTAGGCTAAATATTTGCATGTTAATTTCTAATACAAGAACATCCAGATTCACATGAAATCATACCAAAAACAAAAACACTTAGTATAGAAAATAAAAATTTATTTGTTGTGCATAAGTATTTTATTCTATGAAATTTATTTTGTGTCATTTTGCACAAGCCCTTCTATGCACATGTTATTTATTCTGTGCAACCTTGTTTGCAAGCATAGCTTACCATCACTTATGAAGCATTTCCCAAGTTTATTTTAAGGTTTTTGTTTTCTCTTTGCAGAGAAGGGAATTGAAGTCCTATGACACCAAAGTACTAATGTGCAAGTTAACCTTGTGAAACTTGTTATATATTGTTCTAGAGCATTGGTGAAAAACCATATGACAAGAAGGATCTTGTAAAGTATGTGCATAGGATTCAATTACATAAATTTTGTATGTGAAGTGTTGGGAATTCACTTGCAAATTACAAACTTCACATAGCTTGTTTAGTGCAATATATGAGCAAAAGATTGATTTTTTTTAGCATTTAAATGTTTGTTTAATTATGAATGGAATCATGTAGTCTCATCTTTGACTCGATTGATAAAGGATAAAAGTTTGTGATGATTTTGTATTAAAGATTCAAGTGTAAAATTGAAATTTACTAATTTTAAGATTTTTAATCCATGGACCACCCTACATACTTGTCATAAATGTTTTTTCATTCACCTATATATCTATCTCCAATAAAATTGAGCCATATTTATAAGAACTCATACCTATTTTAGCAGTTTTATTGTCATTCCAATGTCATTAATATTTTTGGAATCTCTTAACTAAATACACAATTAAATATCATTTCATGGTCTTATAAAAATATTAATATTCTAAATCATAGTGAGATATTTTAGCTCTTTTAATAATACATAAAACTAATGTTTCCTCTAGCACCTTGATAAAAAATAAAATATCACATAGAAGGTATCCAAAATATTATATGATATCCAAAAAATTCAAGTAGATACATTAGTTCCACTTATGATATTAGTAGAAAACCAAAGCCCAACTTCTGTCATTTTCAAAAGTAACTCGATAGAAATCCACAACCAATAATTAAGTTTACTACAATCCATCCTCTTCACAATAAGTAGGTCCTACTCAAGATAAATACCATTTCCTAACATATGTGTGAATCCATATATTTCAAATCCATCAATATTTGGTCATGATTTAGTTTATCATAAACAATGCCTTTTTATGAGCATACACTTGATATCATTGAGGGTTTAAATGCTTTTTAAACCATGAATGACATCACATACTCTCATCTTTGACTTAATAGATAAAATATCAAAAAAATTGATGATTTTGTATTCAAGATCTAACATTACGATTAAAATTTACTAATTTATAGATTTTGTATCCATCAAATATGTACATGCTTATCATAAATATTTTGTAATTTACTTCTATATCTATCTTTATTAAAATTGAACTATCTTTAAAGTAACTCACACAAATTGTAGAAGATTTTTATACCATTATAATGTCATTAACATTCATGGAATATCTTAACTGAATGCATAACTAAATCATATTTCATCATCACATAAAAATAATAAACTGTAAATGAGAAATATGTATTTTAGCTCTTTTTTGAATATATAGAAATAATGTTTGTTCTAACAACTCAATAAATAATTAAAAAAATCACAAGAAAAGTTTCAAGGATATTTTATGATTTATAAATAATTAAAGTGGATACATCAACTTCACTTATGATATTAGTATAGACACCAAAAACTTTCCCTATGATCTTTTTAGTTTTGAATTATATCGATGAAATCATGATCAGGGGTCTTAATGAAGAGAATTCTTAGACTGCATAACCAAAAAATAATTAGCACAATAGAATATCAGAAACAAGATAAAAATATTAATAATAACAATAAAACATTCACACTTAGCCAAATATTGCTTACATCACTCACACACACACACACACACACACACACACACACACGCACGCACACACACACACGCACACACACACACGCACACACACACGCGCACACACACACACACACACACACACGCACACACACACACACACACACACACACACACACACACACACACACACACACATGGCAGTGTTAACCCAAGTCCTCGAATGGAGGTGATTAAACCCTTCAACCCTTCCCCAAACATTTGAAAGGATATCTAGTAAATATTTGACTAATATTTACATTTTATACTTTCACCCCACGTGTTATATGAACCCCTCACACTAATGTATCTGTATTTTATTTTCCAAACAATCTCCTACATTGTCAATTGCTAAACAACACACCAAATCATTAAATATATAGATTGTTCTAAAAAAAGATCATAAATCATACTTATCACCATATACTTTTGCTAATAATTTAAGTAAATCATTATGGATAAGGATTTCAAAGCTACAATCATTTGAGACTGCAGTGGTTTCCTCTAGTAATATGTTTTTTGCATACCAAAAACATTCAGTGTATAGTTTTGACATGGTTCTTTAGGGCCCTTCTACCCCTCAACCCATATGACCTTTGTTCATTCTTTTTAACTTTTTTGGACTATTGAAGGTCATCTCTACATGCCAATAATGTCCCAATTATTTTTCAAGTGATCTATAAATACACATGATGCCTAGTGCATTTAAGCATCATGAATCATCTAAAAAATCATTTAACACTTGAAACGAATTCATAATTATCTATAAGAATATATTGAGAATTTATAACTAGAATTTACACAAATTAAACAATCAATAGAAAATTCATTTGATCATTAATTTTCATGTTAGGAACACATTGCATTGTACTAGCTTTCTTAGGTGATGAATTTTTGCAATAATTGTAGTTTTATTTTCACTATTTTACACCATTAAGGGCATTGACATATATCAAGGTAGCTAAGCTATTCACTGGTTTAAACCAAGCCCCAAAACATATGTGAACCTGATGTCATCTAATAAAAATGTATCAACCATTTTGTGGATTCTAAAATAGAATAGAGGTGGGGGAAAATGTGCACCACCTCGACCATGCTTCTTACCATCATCCTGACAGTGCCACAAGGATAGATCAAACAGAAAAAATAAATACTAGTAAATCACGTAAATCACATCATTCTCCCCTTATACAAGATGGAATAATAAGTAATACCTATACATTCATGTGAACCAATCACCTCATTTCAATATATTTATATATCCCTAAGTTTGAAGCATTTTATCTCAATTTTGGGAATTTTTGGTCATGTTTATTTCCAATGCAAGATCATCTAGGTTCACCAGCAATATTACATAAAATAAAAACACCTAACATAGGAAATAAGAAATTATTTGTTGTGCATAAGTATTTTATTATGTGAAAGTTATTTTATGTTGTTTTTCACATGCCCTTGTGTGCACATGTTGTTTATTCCATGAAACATTGTTCATTCAAAGCTACAATCATTTGAGACTGAAGTGTTTTCTTCTAATAATATGTTTGTCGCATACCAAAAACATCAAGTGTATAGTTTTGACATGATTCTTCTGGGGCCTTATGCCCCTCAAACCATATGACCTTTGTTCATTCTTTTTAACCTTTTTGGACCTTTGGAGGTTAGTCCTACATGTCAATAGGGTCCTAATTAGTTTTCAAGTGATATATAAATACACACGAAGCCTAGTGCATTTAAGCATCATGAATCATTTAGAAAATCATTTAACACTTGAAATGAATTCATAATTATTTACAAGAATATATTGAGCATTTATAACTAGCATTTACACAAATCAAACAATCATTGAAACATTCATTTCAACATTAATGTTCACATTAGCAACACATTGCATTGTATTGGCTTTATTGGGTTATGGATTTATGCAATAATTGTAGTGTTATTTTCACTATTTTACAACATTAAGGGGCCTAACACATATCAAGGTAGCTAACCTATTATATGGTTTAACCCAAGCCCCAAACCATATGTGGACCTAACATTGTTGAATAAAATTATCTCAACCTTTTTCATGGATCCTAGAATAGAAAAGAGGTGGGAAAAAATATGTGCCACCTCGACCATGTTTCCGGTCGTCATCTTAATGGTACCACAAGGATGGATAAAAATAAAATAAAATAATAGTAAATCACATAAATTACATCATGCATCCTCTCTACAATATGGATTACTAAGGAACACCTATACATTCATGTGAACCAATCACCTCCTTTGAAAATATTTATCTATCCCTTAGTTAGAAGGATTTTATTTCATTTTTTTACATTTTTGGTCATGATATATCATACAATCTTTTTTTCTGAATTTCTATTGGTTTGGGTTTTTTACACATTCAACTACATTGGACCAAATCATTTTCTATGAGAAGATTTTACTTATCCCCTCTAAATATATAATTTGAATAGATTGGGAATTATGCTTGCTCGTTGCATAAGACAAGGACTTCTAGTTGTATAAATAATGTAAATATAATCCCACTAAAACCTATACATAATTTTTATTCATCTATTGCATACATCATGTATTGTTAAATGTATAATTAGTGTAAATATACTAATTTCAAATAAAAATACATAATTTGTATTCATCATTTCTTTTGGAAGGAGCTGCCTTTTAGCTAGGGATAAGACTTTCAAAGCTATAAGCCTTTGAGACTGCAAGTTTTTCCTCTATCTTACAGTGACATTACAACTAATTTTGAGTGGGTTGTTGGTTTACTTAATGTTTTCAAACACATATCGAATTTACCATCTCTTTGTGTAACTTTCAAGATAAATATTTGTATGTTAATTTATAATGCAAGAGCATCCAAGTTCATGATAAATCCTACATAAATCATAGTGAGATATTTTATCTCTTTTATTAATACACAAAAATAATGTTTCCTCTAGCACCTTAACAAATAAGAAAATATCACATGGAAAGTATCCAAAATATTAGATTTATAAATAATTCAAGTAGATACATCAGCTCCACTTATGATATTAGCATAAAACCAGATCCCGAATTCACTTGTAATTAAAAGTATATTGATACGAATCCACAACTGATAGTTAAGTTTAATACGAGCCTTATTATTCACAATATGTAGGTCCTAATCAAGAGAAATACCATTTTCTAACATACATGTGAATCGTTTTATTTCAACTCCATCAATATTTGGTCATGATTTACCTTATCATAGACAATGCATTTATATGAGCATAAGATTGATATCATGAGTTTTTAAATGCTTGTATAACCATGAATGACATCACATACTCTCATCTTTGACTTAATAGATAAAGAATTTAAAAAATGATGACTTTGTATTCAAGATTTAATGGTGCCATTTAAATTTACTAATTTTGAGATTTTGTATCCATTGAGGACGTACATGCTTATCATAAATATTTTGTATTTCACTTCTATTTCTATATTGATTAAAACTAAACTATCTTTAAAGGAACTCACATAATTTTTAGAATTTTTTTCTGCCATTGTAATGCCATTAATATTGATGTAATATCTTTTTTTTTTGTTTGATATTGAGTAATTAATAGGTCCCTAGCCCAATTAAAAAAATTAATAATAACAAATATGGTCTAGCTTAACATTTATCTATGTTAAGGCATATGACCTCCCAGATTAACTAAAAACAAAAGTGACAAACATCTAAAAGTTTTTTTTTTTTTTTTTTTGAACTTTCTGGTCATAATAACGAAAAAAAACTTACATTCACTACTCCACCATCATTTATCCACCATGTGAGCTCAAATACCTTTCAAAAGACTTAGGAATGATGTGGCCATTCCTTCTTCTACTCACAATTTTCCATTCTTCTTCATTTTTTGGATTAACTGAGACCAAGTTATTTAAATCTACCACTTTTTTGACTTTTTTTGCTTGAATATAAGGGTTCAAATCCCTTTCTCTCTTTTCACTATTTTCAGAAAATGGTGAAGAGGATGCAATAAGGGTTTTACCAATAATTGAATTCCTCTCCATTGAAGACACTACTACATTACCTGAAGACAAGCTAGGTTTGCTAATTGGAATTACTGTAAAAAATTCCTCATTGTTCTCCTTTTCCTAGGAAGAAACTAGTTTTCTCTTAGATTTGGGATAAGAAAAGGAAACATGCCCCGTTTGAAAGAAATTTCTACATCTAAAATAAATTCCTTCATAATCTAACTATTGAGACCAACTCCTCTCTGGCACTTTCAAGTCAATATTTTCAAGTAAATCTTTAGAGATATCTAAACATACTAGTAATCTAGAAAAAAATGTCCATGAGAATTTAACCAAAGTGGCATCAATTTCCAATAAATATCCCAAAGCTTTACCAATCATTGAAATCCAAGATTTGTTCCAGAAATGTAGAGATAGATAAGGCAGCCTAAGTCAAACCAGATGAACAAAAAGATTTTTTGTTAAAAGATTGAACTCTGGGAACAAAGGTTTCATCAAAACTAAATAAATATAAAAAATCCAAGATTTAGCTTGAAGAATTTTAATCTTATCAATTAAAAAATCAAATGCCACTATAAAAAAACCCTTCACACATGGATAAATTTCCATATCACCAACCAATAATAGCTTCCAAGATAGTGAAAGCCACTTGTGTAGAGAAGAAAGGGATGGCCAAAATGGTTAAAATGGAAAATCAAAACTCTTTCTGAATATCATGTTTCATGCTCCAAAATCTATGTCAAAGCTTTGCCTTCAAAGTATACCACTATAAGATTCAAAATTTGCACCATCTGAAGAAACCCTAGCCTCTAAAACCCTACCCAGGGATGAAAGAGCTCATGACGACTCTAAATAGAATATCTTAACATCTTGAGGACTTCACAGTTATAAACCCTGGTGCTCAACCACTGAATCCATAAGCTTACTTTTGGTAAACCGAGCCCTAGTTTTTGCTCCACAAAAACTCTTCACCCCAACTGACAAAATAGACATTAAAACCAATTTAAATTACCCCAAACACAAAAGGAGATGACCAAGATTAGCCTCAGCTCACCCAAAAAGGGCTTGAAGTGCCAGTCATTCCCTTTACTCGAGCACAGACTAGGGAAGAAATTTTCTCTCAAAAATCTTGCAAATTTAGAATCTTATTTTCTTCTTCATCGAAGAACTTATTTTGATGTAATATCTTAACTAAATTCATAAATAAATATTATTTCATCAACTCATAAAAATAATAAAATTTAAATGAGAAAGACATCTTTTATCTCTTTTATGAATATATAGAAAAAATGTTGGTTCTGGCACCTCGATAAATAATAAAAGATCACATAGAATGTTTCAAGGATATTCTATGATTTCTAAATAATTCAAGTAGATACATCAACCTCACTTATGATATTAATGTAGACACCAAAAAATGGCCCTATGATTTTTTAGTATTTAATTATCTTGATGCAATCACGATTAGGGGTCTCAAAGAAGAGATGCCTTATACTATGCAACCAAAAAATAATTAACATGATATAATGACATCAACAAGAAAAAATAATTAATCACAAGAGGAAACCATTCACACATAACTAGATCAAGTTTACAACATGTGCATGAACACACACACACACACACACACACACACACACACACACACACACACACACACACACACACACACACACACACACAATGTGTAGGTTAAAACACATGGTAGTGCTACCCCAATCCTTGAATGGAATGATTAAAACTTTCATCCCTTCCCCAAATCCTTGTCGAGATCTCTAGTAACTATTCTCACTAATATCTACACCTTGTACTTTTAACCCATGGTTTATATGAACCCCCTCACACTAATGTATGTGTATTTTATTTTTTACACAATCCCCTACATATGTTAATTTCTCAACAACACACCAAATCATAAAATGCATATAATGTTCTAATGTCCAATAACACAACATGTTGATAATGCATCAAATTGTCATATTAAATGAAATTCCAACAACCTTCTGTGATCTAAAATATTTAACATGAAATATTTGGAAAATTTTAATGACCTTTTCCAATATCTAGATCCATACCCAAGGCTCGTGCATAACACAAGTGTCATAAACATACATGCCCCTATAAAGTCATAATAGATCATAGATAGCTTAAATGTGCAATAAGATCCCATGTGCAAGATTTGTACAAAATTATATAAATAGATTATTGCACAAAACCTCTATAATGAACTTACACAAAAGTTCAAAAGTTTCCTCGTGCTTAAGCTATTAACCCCTTCATATTACTAAAAATACAAATCGAACAACCTACATGAAAGTAACTAGGAATGCCCAACTTACTACTCATTCTCATAAGTGCATGCAATAATATATCTTTAGGTCCATCGACCTCCTCTTTTCTTATCTGGTTCTTAGGCACTTATTATGTTATTTCTTTGTCTCTTTCATCATCCACTACAACACACTGACATCTTATAGTATTCATAAACTTTAAATGAGATCACATATTTCTCATTAATTCATCCAAGTTAGTGATTTTAGGCACTTTATGCACTCTAGGCATTCTTGTAATGAAACCTATTTTTTGTGAAATTTCCTTATAATTAAAAAAATCACTATATCTTATACCCAACACACTCCATTGGCATATGTCTTCTCTATTTTCTTCCCACACTCCTAAATGCAAAAAAAAATCTATATACGCACTCACCCAAAAGGAATAAACCTTTATATGGTACTAGATGATGCAATCATGGTAAGGGGTCTCAATAAAGAGATTCCTTAAACCATAAAACCTTCATGATTAAACACTCAAAAATATAATACAATAACAACCATGTTATTTATTTGATTTTGATAATTAAAACATTACTTGCACACACTAGAACATAATTCAATATAAAATGAGACATGTTACCCCATCATATCTTTGGATCTCTACTTGTTAACTCATGATCTTTAGAAATTTACCTATATGTCTCTCCTATAAAACACTAAACTTGTTGCAAGCTCTCTGATTATTTTGTTTTCCCTCAAGCCAAGTGTAGGGACATGTTTATATAGGCACTAGACCCAGTTAGTTACATTCAAAATTTAATACAACATACATTCCCAATAACTATTAAATATGATTTAAAATCTCGATGATCCATTACAAATCATAGCATAACACACCATGACAACATGTAATCCCAGACACAAGCTCACAATAAAATTATGTACTGTACAAGTTGCACAAAGTTCATAACTTGCAAGTAAAGTCACAATCATGTTCATAAAAACTTTGTGGGAATGAAACCTATGTGAATGTTACACAACATTCTCCTTGTCATACCATTGCACACCAATGGTCTAAAACAAGATATCACAAGATTCACCAGTTCATGTCACATATTAATACTTTGGTATCGCAGGACTTCAATTCCATTCTCTACATATAATAAACAAAGGTCTTCAAACAAACTTTCCCGAGCATGTGATGATAAGTTATGCATGCTAATAATGTTACACATAAGTAACAACATGAGTGCACAAGGGCTTTCATAAAACACATTTAATTATGTAAGTGAAGTGGCGTTCTAGTTTTCTACTAATATCATAAGTGGAGCTGATGTATCTACTTTAATTGTTTGGATATAATATAATATTTTGGATACTTTCTATGTGATATTGTCTTATTTATCGAGGTGCTAGAGGAAACATTATTTTTATGTATTAATTAAATGTCCAAAAGATATCACTATGATTTAGATTATTAATATTTTTATAAGTCCATGAAACAAGATTCAGATGTGCATTTATTTAAAATATTCCACAAAGATTAATGGCATTAGAATGGCAGAAAAAACTTCTAAAATTTGTGTGATTACCTATAAATAATTTTAATTTTAATGGAAATAGATATATAGATGAAAGAGAGAACATTTATGACAAGTATGTATGTGATCGAGGGATACAAAAGCTTAAAATAAGTGAATTTCAATTATACCCTTAAATCTTGAATACAAAATCATGAGAAAATTTGATCCTTTAACTACTAAGTCAAATATGAGAATATGTGATTTCATTTATTGTTAAACAAACATTTAAATGTTCAATGATATCAATCTTATGCTCCTATAGTGGTGTTGTTTATGATAAACTAAACTATGACCTAGATGTATTGATGGCATAGAAATATAATGCTTCACACATATGTTTAGAAAGGTTATTTATCTGTAATAGGACTCACATGTATTATGAAGAGGAGGGTTTGTAGTAAACTTAACTAGCGAATTTGAATCCATATTAATAGCATAAGGCATACAATATGCACTCAATGTGTTCAATATGTGTTGGATGATCAAATAAGCTACCTCACACATTTCTTTATAGATTAATAAATGAAAAATTAAAATAAATCGGCATGCATGACCAACTTAGAATGGATATGAGAAAAAATGGTGGAAAGTTTGGATGGGTATAACTAATTTTAAAGGGGATCCAAACCCAAGGAAACATACCAAGAATGTATGAATAGAATTGATAGGTTTCAATACCATACAAATGTTTTGAGCGTGGGACAAGATAAACAAGAGATAGAAGGGGGTTGAAAGGGGTTGTACAAAAGGGGTTTCAATATTTAGAAAATGCCGCAATGGATAAATAAAAGATTTATAAACTTAATGGATACATATGGGTTTTTCTTATCAGTGCTCATTTACATGGATATATGTGTATTTCCTTTAGCATAATCATCCATGATCTTTAATTTATATTTTCTCTATGTTCTCTATCTCAATAACTCTTATTTACATTCAATATTTTCATAATAGATAACGTGAATATAAAATTAATGGTATTAAATTCCATGCACAAATGATGTGTTGGTGCATTTATTTGCTTTATTGCATTTACTTGTATTTATTATTTATTATTTTGGTACACTAATTACTTATTGTAATTAATGGATATGTATATTTTTTTTTATTAATCAACTCTCATTTACATGGATATATGTGGATTTTCTTTAGCATAATCATCCATGATCTTTAATTTATATTTTCTCTATGTTCTCTATCTCAATAATTCTTATTTATATTCAATATTTTCATAATAGATAACGTGAATATAAAATTAATGGTATTAGATTCCATGCACAAATGATGTGTTGGTGCATTTATTTTCTTTATTGCATTTACTTGTATTTATTATTTATTATTTTGGTGTACTAATTACTTATTGTAATTATTTTATTATGTTTATTAATAATTTGCACCGAATAAGATAAGCTTGCTTAACTAGTAGTTAACTTAGACACTTATCTTGTTACAGTGGAGTTCTACTCCACTATTCAAGGTAAGATAGGATACGATTGTTTAACTAATATTCAACTTGTGTTGATCATTTATACAAGTTGGACACCTATCTTGTTAGTGTAGAGTTGCACTCCACTATTCATGTAGACAGATTTCAGTTGAACTACATGTGTTGTGTGAGTTCCCTGATCTTTATCATGCACGCCTTGCTCTTTCTAAGCAATGGCTATTTATGTATTCCATATCAGATTAATATTGAATTATCAAAGTAATTCATCATATTTTAGTTGTTTATTCATTTATGTTATTATCTCAGATATATAGTTATTGTTTATTACTATTATTATTTTATCTCTTTTTTATGCTTTCTATTAGATTCATTAGATCCTATAGCTAATTCTAACATGGTACCAGAGTTATCTTGAATCTATAGATTGTTAAATATTCAAGAGAAAAATATCCAAATATAGGATCAATTTTTTGATTTTAGATGTAGAATACAAATTGGATCTTTGTGGAGAATTTTTTAGCTCACCATTGAGTTCAAAGTGCCTGAGATAGTCAAAATCATCTACAATTTTGTCCCAATTGGGCACAGAAGGTGAAATTGGCAAGGGTTTGATCTAGAAGCAACATGCCCAAATCCGATGGGTACCTAAAAATCAAAACATTTCTAAGTGAAATGGACCTCAAGGTTGCATTCAGAAGATGTGAAAACCTACAGATCCATATAAAATTTGCCCAATTTGGACATAGCCACTCCAAAAGACAAAAATTTTATGTTCCTAGGTACGGCCATACGAAGTGTGCAAACCAAAAGAAAATTGTCTTTTTTCTTTTTTTTTTTTTTTTTTTTTTTTTTGGGAGGCCTCATGGATCAGTAGGTAGATTTGAAAGGAAAACTTTGAAATCCCACCATTTGAACACTAGGAGGTATTTTTGAGCGATTTTTTTAAAAATAGCTTAAAATTTCATGCTCTTCACTACTATACTTTTAGTTTTTTCCATATTTTTCTAGAATTTAAATTTTTATATAGTAGCTCTTGCCCATCCTCATTTTTGTAACTTCAGAGGCTCATAACTTTCACATACAACTTCAAATTGAGGTCCTATTTTTTTTAAAGTTAATATTGTTTCAAGCACAACATATTGGTGTAAAAAAAAATTTTAATAAAGTAAATTTTTTGCACTTTTATAATAGAGGGCATAAATGAGCATTTTATAAACTAGAAAAATTATAATCTAGCCTTGTAATTTCACTCAATTATAAAGTGCCCAAAATAATTGCTGGGTCGGATAAAACTGGGTAATTCAGGGGGGTTTTATGGTGTGTTTTGTACTTTAATTTCTGTGTTGTGACAGTTTATTTCTGATTGCATCATGGAGAATCCTAAGTTCCCACTATTAATAGCATACAACTATAATACATGGAAACATAATTCTTGTAATGCATTAATGATGCTAGGATATATGCCTTACATAACAACTCTTCTTACTCCACCTACTGATGCAAAATAGTTACAACACTTTCTCTTTAAAAATACTAAAGTAATTGGATGCATTCGGTCTTACATGTCTTTAGATTTGAATTTCCATCTTGACAAATGTACTACTCTAAAATAGGCTTGGGATAAATTAGCATCATTGTTTATCAAAATAGATGAGGTTCGTATTTACCAAATTGATAACAAACTCATTTGTTTGGATCCTTAAAATTATGCTACAATACAAGACTACATCATTAAAGTCATAGATCTTAGAGCATAAATTTATAAATTTAAAATTGATTAAAAAGATATTTAATTGATTTTCAATGCCTTACACAAATTAGGTCCTAAATATTCATCCTGTCTCTAGATTTCAAACTCATCGGCTCACATTGGGCACATCTTATAAAATGCCCACCTTTGAGGTATTCTTTGAGATTCTAATGGTTGAAGAAAAAAATTAATAGCTATGGGTCTAATCAAGTCATCCAAATCTCAAGCTCTAGTTGCAAATCAACCTTAGCATAAGCAAGTTTCAACATCAGCATCAAATACAGGTTCAAGTAAAAAGAAGCAAAATAATCAGAATAAGTCACAGAAAGATAAGAATAAATGGAACAATCTTCCTCACAAGGAGATTATAAATCCACTAATAAGAAAGGGGATTCACAAAAAAGTACTAGCACTCCTTGCCCTTATTGCAAAAATGGGTTTCATAGTGAACAAGATTGTTGGAAGAAAGAGATTGATGAACTTAAGGGTCTTCTCAAAAATAATAACATCAATCAATCCTCTTCAAAGGATTCTTCCACTCCTTCAAATTCAAGGAAAGGGAAAGCTATAGACATAGTTGCACTGGAAAATTATTCCAAGTCATGGGTCATTGACTCAGGTACTTTTCACCATATGGGTTCTGATCAAAAACAATTTTCTAGATTAGAACCAAGTTTGTTGCCTCATATTCTCATAGGTGATGATTCTAAGGTAGATGTTATATGAAAAGGTACAGTTGATGTTGATAGTGGTGTATTTGAGGATTTCCTCTGTGTGTTAAAGTTATCAACTAACATTCTTTCTATCTACCAAATCACTCACTTTGATACTGGTAAGAAAGTTGAGTTCACACCCAATTCCGTATCATCAAAAAATTGGAGGATAATGCCTTAGTTGTAGTGGAAAAAGTTGAAAATAATACTTGAATTTATTCATTCTTCCACTTTATGCCTCAGTCTTCCTCTATAGCTTTGCTCTCACACACTAATTCAGTGAGCAAGTTATGGCATGAGCAGTTTGGTCATCTGAACTACTAGTTACAAGACTTCCATAGATTCAGTTTTCAGTGGGTGTATGTCATGGTTGTGCCTTAGGCAAACATCTAGAGGATAATTTTGATAAAGGTAAGGCTTAAAGGGCTACACAAGTCCTCAAACTTGTTCATAGTGATTTAGTGTGTCCATTACCTACTTTGTCCTTTAGTAAAATTGGCTATGTTCTCACATTTATTGATGACTATTCCAGAAATACTTGGGTTTATTTTTTGAAACTCAAGAGTGAAGTATTTGATAGATTTTTAGAGTTCAAAGCTCTAGCAGAGAAACAATTTGGGAAGTATGTCAAGATTCTCCACACAAATAATGCGAGGGAATATTTGAATAAGTTTGAGTAATTATGTGCTCTTGAAGGAATTGATCTTCAACATTCAGTTTCATACACACCTTAGTAGAATGGTGTAGTAGAGAGGAAGAATAGATTCTTAAAATAGATGGCAAGTTGTATGATTCATGTAAAATCATTAGTACCTGAGTACTGGGTGGAAGTGATTAATTGTGTTGCATATATATAGAATAGAGTTCACTCACAAAGCTTTAAATAGGATAACACCTCTTGAAGCTTGACATAATAGGAAGCTAGATGTGCATCATTTCAGAGTTTTTGACAGTCTAGCATGAGCTCACATACCTTCAAACAAGTATTGTTCTTTAGAACAACAAATCTAAACTTATATATTTGTGGGATATCCTGATGGTGTTAAGGGATATCGACTCATTGATCCAGATTCACATGAGCTTATTATAGCAAGAAGTTTTTACTTTAAATAAAGTCATTCAAACTTATCTTCTAACATTTCTCATTCTTTTTCCTTAGAAGAATCAGATAGCAGTGATGATGATACTCCTACTTCATCTACTCATAGGGATGATGAGGTAATACCTCCCCAATAGGGTTTAGTAAGACATGTTCCTCCTCCTCTTCCAAATCCTCACCCATTGATGCCTTTATGGGCTAGATAGACTTTGGTGGATATAGACCTTCTTATTATGGATCCATTAGATAGAAGGAAAACATGATCACAACATGATATTTCACATTCCTACATTGCCACAGCTTGTAATCCATGGTGTTTTCAAGAATCCATAGGAACAGTTGAGTGGGATTCAACGATGGAAGAAGAGTATGACTCATTGATTAGGAACAACACTTGGGATCTTATTCCTCTTCCTAAGAGAAGAAAATTAGTATGATGTAGGTGGATATATCGGACTAATTTTTTAGTGGATGGAAATATTGATAAATATAAATCATGCTTAGTGGCCAAAAGTTTTTCCCAAGTAGAAGGCATTGACTATACAAAAACCTTTGTGCCTGTTGCTAAGATGAATTCTATTTGCTTGATACTAGCTATTGGTGTAGCTCATGGTTGGGTTGTACATCAGATAGATGTGAAGAGCACATTTCTTTATAGGGATCTTCATGAGGAGATTTATATGAAGTAGCCACAGGGGTTCATTCAGGATTCTTCACTGGTATGCTGCTTGAAGAAGTATCTCTATGGTCTAAAACAAGCCCCTAGGGCTTGGTATTCTTAGATGGACACATTTCTTCTCTCAGTTGGGTTCTCAAAATGTCACTCAGATCTGAATATCTACATTTTATGATAGGAGTTTACTATTGTACTTGGTTCTCTATGTTGATGATCTCATTATTACATGGAGCACAACGTCCATCATCAACAATGTTAAGACTACACTTCATGATAAGTTTTCTATTATAGACATGGGATTATTACATTATTTTCTTAGGATTCAGATAGCACAGTCTTCTTCTAGGATTACACTTTCATAGCCCAAGTATGCCATGAACTTGTTAGCTTGATTTCACATGGTTGATTATAGGCTTGCACTGACTCCTTTCTTATCTGGAGTTAGACTTGAGGTTCATTGTTCCACTCCCTTGGTTGATGTCACATTGTATTGCCAGCTTGTAGGTAGCCTCATCTATCTGACTCATACAAGACCCAATATTTCATATGTAGTTGGCATGGTTTCATTTTTTATGAAGACACCACATGAGCTTCATTGGAGAGGTACCAAGTGCATTTTAAGCTACATTCAGGGCACTATCAGATACGAGATTCACTATACAACAGGTACAAGTTTAGACTTGGTGGGATACATAGATTTTGATTAGGTTGGTGATTATGATGATCATAAGTCCACTTATGGTTATAGCTTTCACTTCAGATCTAGCCACATTTGTTGGCAGATTAAGAAAAAAAATGTTATTGCTCTTTCATCTATAGAGGTTGAGTATCATGGCACTGTTAATGACACTACTGAGGCTATTTGGCTTCAGAATATTCTCACTGAGATTGGTGTTCTATTTCAGAGGCCATCAGTCATCTACTATGACAACCGGACCACTATCTAGATCTTGAAGAATCTAGTTCATCATCAAAAAACCAAACACATAGAGATTTGTATGTACTTTATCAGGGAGCTAATTCAGATGGAGATCATTGATCTTCAATGTTATCCTATAGAGGATCAGATTGTAGATATTTTCACCAAGCCTTTCACTAAGAACAAGTATCTTCACTTTTGATATCTTTTAGGGGTGAGGGACATCAGTTCTTCAAGGGACATCAGTTCTTTAGGGGGGTATCCTAGACCTTCATTTTGAGGAGTTTTTTTTTCTTTGGGTTTTCTCCTTTCTCATCTATTTGTACAAAGTATCTAATATGGCTACACATTGTCGAGACTCTTATTTGCATATCCCAATCTAAACTTTGCTTATGGGGGGTGTTGGTGCATTTATTTACTTTATTGCATTTACTTATATTTATTATTTATTATTTATTATTTATTATTTTAGTGCACTATTTACTTATAGTAATTAGTTTATTAATAATTTTCACTAGATAGGATAAGCTTGATTAGCTAGTAGTTAACTTAGACACTTATCTTGTTACAGTGGAGTTCCACTCCATTATTCAGGGTAAGATAGGATAAGATTATTTTTTGTGTTGATCATGTATACAAGTTGGACACCTATCTTGTTAGTGTGGAGTTGCACTCCACTATTCATGTAGACAAATATCAGTTGAACTACATGTGTTGTGTGAGTTTCCTAATCTTTACCATGCACACCTTGTTCTATATAAGCAATGGCTATTTATATATTCTATATTAGATTAATATTGAATTATCAGAGTAATTCATCATATTTGAGTTATTTATTCATTTATGTTATTATCTCAGATATACAGTTATTGTTTATTAATATTATTATTTTATCTCTTATTTATGCTTTCTATTAGATTCATTATATCTTCTAGCTAATTCTAACATGATGTATAACACTTATTCCTTTAATTACTATTGAATTTTGGTTATGATTTATTTGTTTTGATAGCACGTTTGTTAATATATCTTATATGTTATATAACTTTGATGCATAATATGGATAATAATCATAGGTACCAATGAAAAATCCTTCAAAGAGCCAAACAAAAGATCAATGTGACATTAAATTGACTTATAATTTTAAAAAATCACTACACCTTCTACCCAACACACTTCATTGGAATATGCCTTCTCTATTTTCTTCCCACACTTGTAAATTAAAAAAATAGAATCTATGCACACACTCACCTAAAAGTAATAAACCTTTAGCTGATACTAGATGATACAGTCATGGTTAGGGGTCTCAATAAAGAGATTCCTTAGACCACACAACCTTCATAATTAAACATTTGAAAATATAATGCAATAACAACCATGTTCTTTATTTGATTTCGATAACTAAAACATTGCTTGCACACACTAGAACATAATGTAATATAAAATGAGACATGTTACAACATCATATATTTGGATCTTTACTTGTTAACTCATGGTGTTTGAAAATAGAGCTATATGTCTGTCTTATAAAACACTCAACTTGATGCAAGCTATTTGATTATTTTGTTTTCCCTCAAGCCAAGTGTAGGGAGATGTTTATATAGGCACAAGACCCACTTACTTACATTCAAAATATAATACAACATACATTCCCAATAACTCAAAACACATCATTGTGTGCATTAATCATTAAATATGATTTACAATCTCAATGATCTAGAACAAAGCATAGCATAACACACCATGATAGGATGATATCCCAGACATGAGCTCATAATAAAATTGTGTAGTGTGCAAGTTGCACAAAATTTATAAGTCACAAGTCAAGTCACAGTAATTTTCATAAAAATTTTAGGGAATGAAACCTATGTGAATGTTGCAAAACATCCTCCTTGTCATACCATTGCGCACCAATGGTCTAAAATAATATATCACAAGATTTGCTAGTTCATGTCACACATTAATACTCTGGTATCATGGGACTTTAATTCCATTCTATACATAGAATAAACAAAGGCCTTCAAACAAACTTTCCCAATACTTTGCATGTGATAATAAGTTATGCATGCCAATAAGGTCGCACGAAAGTAACAACACGAGCACACAAGGGATTTCATAAAATAAATTTAATTACAAGTGAATTTGGGTTCTAGTTTTCTACTAATATCGTAAGTGGAGTTGATGTATCTAATTGAATTGTTTGGATATAATATAATATTTTGAATACTTTCTAGTGATATTATCTTATTTATTGAGGTGCTAGAGGAAACATTATTTTTATGTATTGATAAAATATCCAAAAAATATCACTACGAATTAGAATATTAATTTTTTTATAAGTCCATGAAATAAGATTCAGATGTGCATTTACTTAAAATATTCCACAAAGATTAATGACATCAGAATGATAGTAAAAACTTCTAAAATTTGTGTGAGTTCCTATACAAATGGTTCAATTCTAATGGAGATAGATATATAATTGAAAGATAGAACATTAAGTATATACATGATCGAGGGATGCAAAAGCTTAAAATAAGTGAATTTCAATTGTACCCTTAAATCTTGAATTTAAAATCATGAGAAAATTTGATCCTTTATCTACTAAGTCAAAGATGAGAATATGTGATTTCATTTATGGTTAAACAAACATTTAAATGTTCAATGATATCAATCTTATGCCTCGATAATGGCTTTATTTATGATAAACTAGATTATGACCTAGATGTATTGATGGCATGGAAATCTAACGCTTCATACATATGTTTGGAAAGGGTATTTGTCTGTAAGAAAACCTACATATATTGTGAAAAGGAGGGTTTTTGATAAACTTAACTATTAGATGTGAATCCATACTAATACCATCAAACATACAATATGCGCTCAATGTGTTTGATATGTGTTGGATGATCAAATAAGCTACCTCGCACATTTATTTATAGATTAATGAATGAAAGCTTAAGATAAAGTGGCATGCATGACCGATTTAGAATGGATAAACGTAAAAATGGTGAAAGGTTTGGATGGGTGCAACCAATTTTAAAGGGGACCCAGACCCAAACAAATATATTGAGAATGTATTAATGGACTTGATAGGTTTCAATACCATACAAATGTTTCGGGCACGGGAAAAAATAAGCAGGAGATAGAATGGGGGTTGAAATGGGTTGCGCGAAAGGGGTTTCAAGCTTTAGAAATCACCATGATGGATGAGTAAAAGATCTTGAAACTTAATGCATACATATGGTTTTTTCTTAGTCAACTCTCATTTACAAAGGATATATGTGGATTTTCTTTAGCATAATCATCCACGATCTTTAATTTGTATTTTCTTTATGTTATCTATCTTTGTAATTCTTATTTACATTCAATATTTTCATAAGAAATAGCATGCATATAAAATTAATGGTATTAGATTGCATGCACAAATGATGTATAACACTCGTTCCCTTGATTACTGGTGAATTTGGGTTGTGATTTATTCGCGTTGATGGCACGTTTGTTAATATAGCTTATATATTAGATAAATTTGATTCATAATATGGATAATAATCATAGGTACCAATGACAAATCCTTCAAAGAGCAAAAAAAAAAAAAAAGGTCAATGTGACACTATGTTGACTTATAATTCCTTATGTAACATTGAAAATGCAATTTCTGTTCGTGATATAGTGTAGTTGATGATTTATTTTGATGTAAGAATTCAAAAAAAAAATCTATGAACACAATGATAAAACAATTGGCAATCTTTGGATGAGAGGTCCAAGCGACACCACATCTACTTCTAAAATATTTTATACTTTGAATGCAAATTTTCATGAACTAATGGCTATCAATATTTTTCTATTTCAAATGCAAATTTTTACGAGCTCGTGACTTAATATAAATCACCTAACTTAGCACACAATTTTGTTGCACTATGCTCATTGATAATTTATATAGCTCACATTTGTATCCTTGTATCAAGGTAACTCTCTCTTTATGCACATACTCTAAGAGGATGTGAAGGGCGTACTCTGGAGAACAACTTAGTAAGCGAGAAAAATAACATTATAAGTGGAGTTGATGTATTAGAAAAAGAGAAAGAAAAATAATAATTGAAAACATATATGTAGAAAGATGCAGCTTTAGGAATGCTAGAATTGCAGCAATCCAATGCAAAGTCGCTTTGGCCGAGTGGTTAAGGCGTGTGCCTGCTAAGTACATGGGATTTCCCCGCGAGAGTTCGAATCTCTCAGGCGACGTGTGACGGATACTTGCTTTGCATTTTGTTTCTAAATTTGCAGCCGCTGTTGTGTTTTTTAATAATTTTACTCACATTCATCCTATTCAGCTGATGAGATCACATCGAAGATGAAGCTGCTCAGCTGCCCAATTAATTTTTTAAGTAATCTGCTGTGTTGTTATTTGTTGAGTTGCTATTATAACATTAAAATTTTTCTGGTCTAAGACTGGGTTGGGGGAAGTTGATGAACAACAATGAAATGATTGGGCTAACTTGATGAACAGCAATGAAATGAAAGCTGCTAACTGGATGAACAACAATGAAATGGAGGGTGAATATGAATTTGGAGGCAAGCAGAAAGATAATGTACAACAATTGAAGTTGAATTTAATCCCACATGTGTGGCGTGAGTGGTAAAAAGGGACAAGAGAGCCTATAAGGAGGAAGAGGTGGTGGGAGAGAAATCTTACTTACCTGGGCGAGGGCATAAATGTCATTTCCACCCAACAGCTTCCTTTCTGCATTTTGATTGCTGTGCGTTTGAACAGCGTGTTCGTTATACATTCAAAACGGGGTTATGTTTGATTATTATATTTGGTTTGGTTTGAACAAGGGTGTTTGAGACTAACAGGTTTTAATTTGGTTTGAACAATGGAGTTTCATACTAAAAGCTTCCAGCCATATACTAAAAGTTTCATACATTATCATATTAAATTAAATTCCAACAACCTTCCGTGATTTAAGACATTAAATATGAAATAGTTGGAAAATTACAATGACCTTTTCCAACAGCTATAGCCATTCCCAAAGCCTGCACGCAACACATGTGGTGTAAATATCCAAACCCCTATACAGTCACAATAGATCATAGATATAGCTTAAACGTGCAATAAAATTCCATGTGCAGGATCTATGCAAAATTATCCTAGATACATTGTTGCAAAACACCTCTCAAATAAACTTATGTGAAGATTCACAAGTTTTCTCGTACTTAAGCTATTGACCCCTTCATATTATCGACTACACAAATTAAACAAATTATGTGAAAGTAACTACGAATGCCCAACTTAATACTCATTCTCATAATTGCACGCAATAATCCATCTTCAGGTCCTTAAACCTCCTCTTTTCTTGTCTAGTTTTTAAGCACTTATTCTGTTATTTCTTTGTCTCTTTCATCATCCACTACAACAACCCAACATGTTACGGTATCCATAAACTGTAAATGGGCTTGCATGTTTATCTACTACACAAATTGAACAAATTATGTGAAAGTAACTACAAATGCCCAACTTACTACAATGGAGTTTGATACTAAAATCTTCCAGGATTCTACGTTCCATAAACTAAGGGTTTTAAGGCTTCTATAGTTCATAAGGATTCTACAGTTTATAATAATCTTTTGGGATCGATGTATTTAAAAATTGATCATCGGATGTTTCTAATTGTTTAACTATCCTTAAAATTGGTCTTAAGTCATACTGGTCACATGGACTTGTGCGAATAATTATTGGGAACCTTAAAAATAATCAAATTTCAAGTTGTAGTTTTTTTTTTAAATAGCATGTGTAATATTTTTTATTTCTTGTATGTTGAGTCTCTCAAATCTTGGATTGCTATTATTGTCTTAAGTACGCATCTAATGGATAGACAACTGTGTAAAATGTGTTTTACATTGTGTTTTATCCATTTGTTTTATAAAGTTGTTAGTCTTTTTCTAAGAAATGATATGCAAGAATTATCATCCACCACATTTAAGTTGGATTTCACCTTAATTTTGACACAGTTCCTAAACTTTTTTCGAGATTTTGTATTTTCATTACCAATAATTTATCATGAAAATAGATATGTAACAAGAAAATGCAAGCGTAAAGTCCTTCTCTAGTCATCAAACACTTTCCTAAAAAATTCAAATGTACTATGCAAATAAATATGTAACAAAAAAAAATGAAAGCATGAGGATCTACTCCACTCATCAATGCACTTAAAAGAAAAAAGGAGATACTACATAGTCATATACTCATCTATGCTATATTATATTATTTTATTACTACTACTGTCATAAACATATGTTTTAAACTATTATAATCTCTAGAAAATTGGTTGTCACTCAAGAAATTATTTTTATTTTTATGTTGCATAGCTCTATAAGCAGCTACCACATGACATGAACCATATTACTATCTTTTGTTTCAATACAATACTATAAAATTTGTACAATTCAAGTCTTAAATAGTAAAGGCATTCATGTGAACCAATAATCTCATTTTATCATTTATATATGCCTAAGTTAGAAGTATTTTATCTCAATGTTCACCATTACAAGTTAATATATTATAAAAAGTATTTTTTGAATTTATATTGGTTTAAATTTCTGCACAGTTTTGACATGATTCTTCTAGGCCCTTCTGTCCCTCAACCCATATAACCTTTGTTCATTCTTTTTAACAATTTTCAACCATTGGAAGTCATTTATACATGCCAATAGGGTCTCTATTAGTTCTCAAGTACTCTTTAAATACACGTGAAGCCTATTACATTAAGGCATCGTGAATCATCTATAAAATAATTTAATACTTGAAATGAATTCCTAATTATTCATAATAATATATTGCTCATTTATAAATAATATCTACACAAATAAAACAATCATTAGAACACTCATTGGAGCATTAATGTTCATGTTATCTAAACACATTGCATTGTACTAACTTTCTTGGGTGATAAATTTCTTCAATAATGGTAGTGTCATTTTCATGATTTTACACCATTAAGGACCCTGACATATATCAATGTAGCTAAGCTATTCTCTAGTTTAAACCAAGCCCCAAAACATATGTGAGCATGACATTGTTGACTAAAAATATCTCAATCATTTTCATGAGTTCTAAATTAGAAAAGAGGTGGGAAAAAATGTGCACCACCTTGACCATGCCTCCTACCATCATCCTTACAGTGCCACAATGATAGATCAAAAGGAAAAGGAAATAATAATAAATCACATCATGCTTCCTCTTTGTAAGATATAATAATAAGGAACACTTATACAATCATGTGAACCAAACACTCATTTCAACCATTACAAACTCTAAAAAATTTGTTGTGGCTTAAGAACTTATTTGTGTTTTGATGTTATATAGCTCTATATGTAGATACAGAATGACATGAATCATATTACTATCTTTTATTTCAATGCAATACTATAAAATTTGTATAGTTCAAGTCCACAATAGTAAAATCATTCATACAAACTAATCACCTCCTTTCATTATTTATATATCCCTAAGTCTCAATGTTTGACATTACAAGTCAATATATTATAAAAACAATTTTGTTTTGTAAATGTTTTTTTGAATTTATATTGGTTTCAATTTTCTATACATTCATCTATATTGGAACTATGTTGTAATAAATAAGAAACAAATTCAAAAGTGGATACTATTAAAAAATGAAATCTATAATTATGTATAATTAATTATTATTTAAAAAAATCATAAATTTAACCATATATAAATTTCTCCATATTTAATTTTTTATATTTTTTTTATAGATAATGAAGGTTAAGGGTCCCTCACCCATTATAAATGAACCAGTTACAGAAACCATGTATCTCAGATAACATCCATAAGAAGGCAGGAGAGCAAAAAAAGCCTAATCAGTCGAACAATGAACTGCCACAAAAAGGGGCCAAAAATAAAACCAAAGATAAGGCAAGTATTAATTAGTAGGAAAATATCCTAGGAATGGATACCATCTTAGAATAGGAACCCATATAATTAAGAAAAAATGTGCACATAGCCAAGATCCATGCAGGAATGAAAGGGGACACATTGATCCACTCATGGTGCTACACTAGAGGGCTCACCACCAAACCACCTTATAGTATTCTACTAGAGGATATAGCCTGATGCCTCCTCTAATTAGTTCCCAAATTCATCCTCAAAAGGGGGCTCAAAATGATCACCCAAAGAAAGGGGTCACAAGTTATATTCATGCCAAGCCCGCATGGCCAAAGATGATACCTATCGATAGTTAGTCATCATTATTCTATTAGGCCTTATGTCCATGATCCCTATTGGGGATGAAAAGGATCACCACCCCCAAATATTCATGTCAACAGCTATGTAGCATCAAGCACCTACACTGATTGTAACATCCTCAAGATAGTTGAGAGGGAGGGTAGGGGAGCCCATAGGGAGCTCACATCTAGAGGAGATGACTAGTAGGTATGAAGGAGTGAACCCTAAAATTTATCCACATTAGCCAAGGAAATGTTAAACTACTCCTCGAGATCTCAAAAGAGAGACAAGTGAATAATTCCTTAATTTTTTTGGCCAAAAAGTATCAAGGCTTTATCAGTTATTCCACTACATCCCTAACTAGTTCCTTATCTTCCACAACTAAGAACATGTTGCTATTTAATAATGAAGTGATGCCAACATTCACCTTGACCCTATAAGGGGTCTCTAGGAAAACCAAACCCACTATCTCTTTAATGGCCTCTAATACTGGCCTAGATTGAATCACTAATACCTTCTTCAGGTGGGCTTCACTGACACTACCCTTGAAAGATATTTCCTACCTCTCATAAGAGACACCTAGTAAGGCCTCGATAATGGTAATTTTAACTAGTTGATCCATCTTAAATGACTCTTAATTATCTTACACCCAGTGCAAGAAGCTCACTCAAAATAAATGTCTTTTATTTGAAGCATCACACTCATCATAAAGGAAGGCCACCCTACTAAAGATGCCAACGCATGTGAGGCACAAAAAATGATTGAGACAAATGATTAATGGGAGAGACCCTTATTCCACCACATCAACCATTCTTCCTAATGTCATCCTAATAGTGCCACAAGGATATATTAAAAGGAAAATGAAATAATAGTAAATCACATTATGCTTCCTCTCTATAAGATGGAGTAATAAGGAATACCTATACATTCATGTGAACCAATCAGTGCCTTATTTTAATATAAATTTATCTATCCCTAAGAAGGATTTTATCTCAATTTTTGTCATTGTTGGTCATGATATATCATTCAATTTATTATTAATTTATTTATTTTACATTTTTTTTGAATTTATATTGGTTTGGGTTTTCTACACATTCATCTACCATAGACCGAATCATTTTTTGTGAGAAGATTCTATTTATCTCCTCTAAAAATATAGTTTGAATGGATTGGGTATTATGCTTGTGCATTGCATAACACATGGACTTCTAGTTGTATAGATAATGTAAATATAATACCGCCAAAACTTATACACAATTTTTATTCATCTACTGCATAGATCATGCATTATCACATGTATAATCAGTGTAAATATACTACTTACAATAAAGATTACATAATTCATATTCATCCATTCTTTTGTAAGGATTCCCCTGTTTAGCTAGGGATAAGACTTTCAAGGCTACAATCCTTTGAGACTGTAGGTTTTTCCTCCATCTTATAGAGCCATTACAACTAATATTTAATGGGTTATTGGTCTACTTAATATTTTCAAACACATATCAAATTTATCATCTCTTCATGTAATTTTCAAGCTAAAGATTTTCATGTTAATTTATAATGCAAGAGCATAAATGTACACAATAAATCCTACATAAATTAAAAACATTTATAATAGAAAATAAGAAATTCTTTGTTGTGCACAAGTATTCTATTCTGTGAAAGTTATTTTGTGTTGTTTTACACAAGCCCTTGTGTGCACATATTGTTTCCTATGCACAACATTATTTGTAAGCATAACTTATCATCACTTATGAAGCATTGCCCAAATTTATTTTAAGTTCTTTGTTTCTCTTGGCAGAGGAAGGAATTAAATTCCTATGACACCAAAGTATTAATGTGTAACTTAACCTTGTGAATCTTGACATATATTATTCTTTAGCATTGGTGCACAACCATATGACAAATAAGATTCTTGCACAACATGCACATAGGATTCATTTGCACAGAATTTGTATGCAAAGTGTTTCAATTTGACTTGTGAGTTACAAACTTCACACAACTTGTTTAGTACACTATATTAGCAATAAGATTGATATTGTTGATTGCTTAAATGTTTGTTTAACCATGAATGGAATCACATACTCTCATATTTGACTCAATAGATAAAGGATCAAAGTTTGTGATGATTTTAATTCAATCATTAAGGGTACAATTGAAATTTACTAATTTTAAGCTTGTGTATCCATAGATCATATACATGTTTAACATGAATGTTGTGCCATTCACTTGTGTGTGTGTGTGTGTGTGTGTGTGTGTGTGCGCACGTGTGCGTGTGTTTGTACGCACATGTGTGTGTGTGTGTGCGTGTGCGTGTGCGTGTGCTTGTGTGTGTGCGTGTGCGTGTGCGTGCGTGTGTGTGTGTGTGTGTGTGTGTGTGTGTGTGTGTGTGTGTGTGTGTGTGTGTGTGTGTGTGTGTGTGTGTGTGTGTGTGTGTGTGTGTGTCCATTAAAATTGAACCATCTTTATAGGAACTCACACCAATTTTAGCAAGTTTCACTACCATTCCAATTTTAGTAATCTTTGTGGAATCTCTTATATAAATGTGCAACTAAATCTGAATTCATGGACTTATAAATATAATAATATTGTAAATCATAATGAGATATTTTATCTCTTTTATTAATACATAAAAATAATGTTTCCTCTAGCACCTTGATAAATAATAAACTATCGCATAGAAAGTATCCAAAATATTGTATGACATCTAAAGAATTCAAGTAGATACATCAGCTCCACTCATGATATTAGTAGAAAACCAGAGCCTAACTTTACTTGTAATTAAAGTTACCTTGATACAAATGCACAACTAATAGTTAAGTTTAATATAAGACTTCTTCTTCACAATATATAGGTCCTAATCAAGATAAATACCATTTTCTAACATATATGTGAATCATTGTGTTACATTTCCATCAATATTGGGTCATGATTTAGTTTGTCATAGCAGTGCCTTTGTATGAGAATAAGTTTGATATCATTGAGTGTTTAAATGTTTGTTTAATGATATTATTGAAATTTACTAATTTTGAGATTTTGTGTCCATCGAAGATGTACATGCTTATGATAAATATTTTATAGTTAACTTATATATCTATATTCATGAAAAACTAAACCATATTTAAATGAACTCACACAAATTGTAAAATTTTGTGTTGCTATTGTAATGTCATTACCATTCATGGAATATCTTAACCGAATACACAACTAAATATTATTTCATCATCTCATAAAAATAATAAAATCTAAATGAGAAAGAGATATTTTAGCTCTTATATATATATATAATGTTTGTTCTAGCACCTCAATAAATAATAAAATATTGGATAGGAAGTTTCAAGGATATTCTATGATTTCTAAATAATTAAATTAGATACATCAACCTCACTTATGATGTTAGTGTAGACACCAAAAAATGACCCTATGATTTTTTTAGTATTGAGTTGTCTTTATGAAATCATGATTAGGCATGTCAAGGAAGAGATGCCTTATACTATGTAGCCAAAAAATAATTAACACAATAGAATAAAAACAACAAGAAAAATTTATTAATGACAAGATGAAAACATTCACACTTATCCAAATATGGCTTACATCATGCATACACACACATAACTCACATGTTACAAAACATGGCGATGTTACCCCAAGTCCATGAATGAAGGTGATTAAACCCTTTAGCCCTTCCCCAAATATTTACAGGGATCTCTGGTATATATTCTCACTATATACTTTCACCCCATGGGTTTTATGAACCCCCTTACACTAATGTATGGGTATTTTATGTAGCCACAAAATCCCCTACATTTTAATTGCTCAACAACACACCAAATCATTAAATGCATACACTATTCTAATGTTCTATAGCACAACATGCTAATAACACATCACACTATCATATTAAATAAAATTCAAACAAACTTCCATGATTTAAGACATTAAATATGAAATAGTTGGAAAATTACAATGACTTTTTTCCAATAGCCATCTATCCATTCCCAATTACTACACACAAGACAAGTGATGGAAAAATACGTGTCCATATTCACTCACAATAGATTCATAGATAGCTTATGTGCAATAGTATCCCATATGTAGGGTCTATTAAAAATTATCCTAAATACATTGTTGCACAAGACCTATCAAATGAAATTACACAAAGGTTCACAAGTTTCCTTATGATTAATCTATTAACCCTTTCATATTCTTGAGTATACAAATCAAACAAACTATCTAAAAGTAACTAGGAATGCCCAGTTTACTACTCATTCTCATAACTATTCATATTCTATCTTTAGATCCATCAACCTCCTCATTCCTTCCCTAGTTCTTAGGCACTTATTCTATTATTTTTGTCTCTTTTGTCATCCACTACAACACCTTGACATCTTATAATATACATAAACTTTAAACAATATGACATATTTCTTTTAAAATTAACCAAGTTTGCAAGTCTTGGGACTCTAGGTAGTATTACAATGAAACCTATTTAGTGTGTAATTTTTTTGGAATCAAAGAACAATCACTACACATTCTACCCAACTCACTCCATTGGAAGATGCCTTCTCTATTTTCTTCCCACACTGGTAAATGTAAAAAATAGAATCTATGCATGCACCCACATAAAAGGAATAAACGTTTCTCTAATACAAGATGATGCAGTCATGGTTAGGGGTCTCAATAAAGAGATGACTTAGGCCATACAATCTTCAAATTAAACATGCAAAAAAATTCAACAACTTCATTATTTATTTCATTTAGATAAATGAAAGAATGCTTGCACACACTATAACATAATGCAATCTCAAATGAAATGTGTTACCACATCATACCTTTAGATCTCCACTTGCTAACTCATGGCCTTTAAAATTTTAACTATATGTCTCTACTATAATAAAACTCAACTTGCTCTAATCCCTCTAATTATGTTATTATCCCTCAACACAAGCGTAGGGGCATGTTTATATAGGCACATGACCCACTTACTTACATTAAGATTTTAAAAAACATACATTCCCAAGAACTCATGACACATCATGGTCATAACACATCGTTGTGTACCACAATCATCAAATACAATTTATAATCTCTATGATCCATTACAAATCATAATGTAACACACAATGATACGATGTCATCATGGGTAAACTAAATTATGATCTAGATGTATAGATGGTGTGGAAATATAATGCTTGACACGTATGTTTGGAAAGGGTATTTATCTTGAAGAGGACTACATATTGTGAAGAGGAGGGTTTGTAGTAAACTTAACTATTAGATGTGAATCCATACTAATACCATCAAACATACAATATGTGCTCAATGTGTTTGATATGTGTTGGATGACCAAATAATCTACCCCACATATTTATTTATAGAATAATAACTTAAGGCTTTAGAGAAATTAGCATGCATGACCAACTTAGAATGGATAAGAGAGAAAAAGGTGGAAGCTTCAGATGGGTTCAACCAATTTTAAAGGGGACCTAGACAAATATACCAAGAATGTATGAATGGAATTGATAGGTTTTAAGACCATACAAACATTTCAATCACAATAAAGGATAAGTAGGAGATAGGGTTGGGGTGAAATGGGATGTACAAAAGGGGTTTCAAGGTTTATAAATCCCCATGACAAATAAATAAAAGATCTTGAAACTTAATGTATACATATCCAATTTTTTCTAAGTCAACTGTCATCGACATAAATCTTAAGCTCATATGCAGGTATTATTTATGAAAAACTAAATCTTGATCAAGTATTGATGGAATGGCAATGGCAGTCCATTGATTGATTCATATGTGTGTTTGCAAACAATATTTCTCTATATTGTGAAGAACTCTGGGTTGTAATTCTAAGTCCCTCATTTGTTCTTCTTAGAATAAAAGAGAGTTGTATTTTGAGTCCCATTTATAGTAGGGAAGTGTACAGTAAATATTTTTAGTATAGAAAAATAAAAATAATAACTGAAAACATATATGTATGTAGAAAGATGTAGTTTTAGAATTACTAGAATTACAACAATCGAATGTAATATTGTTACTTTGGCCTAGTGGTTAAGGCATGTACCTGTTAAGTCTATTGGGTTTCCCCCCAAGAGTTCAAATCTCCCAGGCTATGGATACATGCTTTGCATTCTAAAATTGAATTAGAATTTACATGTGTTAAATGTCTCCAAGTTAGCAACCACTGTTGGATTTGATCACATCGAACATGAAGCTACTCTACTGCCCAGATATTCTAGATCATTTATTAATACATGTGTTAAATAATGTTCCTTTATCACCTTGAAAAATAAGAAAATATCACATAGAAAGTATCCAATATATGATATCCATATAATTCAAGTAGATACATCAACTCCACTTATAATATCAACAAAAAAATAAATCCCAACTTCAAGTTTGTAATTAAAAGTATCTTGATACGTATCCAATATCCATACAATTCAAGTAGATACATCAGCTCCACTTATGATATCTATACCATTCAAGTAGATACATCAGTTCCACTTATGATATCAGCAAAAAACTAGAGCGCAACTTTAAGTTTGTAATTAAAAGTATCTTGATATGTATCCACAATCGATAGTTAAGTTTACTCCAAGCCTTATTCTTCATAATATGTCGGTCCTACTCAAGAGATTCCAACTCCATCAATATTTGGTCATAATTTGCTTTATCATAAATGGTACCTTTATATGAGCATGAGTGTTTAAATACTTGTTTAACCATGAATGGCATCATATACTCTTATCTTTGACATAATAGTTAAAGGATCATAATTTTTTGATGATTTTGTATTCAAGCTTTAATGATAAGATTGAAGTTTACTAATTTTGAGATTTTGTATCCATCAAAGAGGTACCCACTTATCATAAATATTTTGTATAAATGGAAAGAAACATGTTTCTCATCATGACAATGCCACATCCACATTTTAAGGCATTTTAACATGCAAAAAAATGCTTATGTTGCATTTATTGCATCTAAGCATTGGACCAAAGCATTTTTCATATATTTTTAGTGTATAAACAATCTAAATATATTACCTTGAAACCATATATATGATTTTTATTCATTTATTGCATAGAACATATATCTTTAGGGATATAAACAATGTAAATATAGTACCTTGAAAACATGTTTATAATTTGTATTCGTAAGTTCTTTTAAAAGGAACTTCCTTTTAACTAGGGATAAGGCTTTCAAAGCTACAGTCATTTTAAACTGCAGTGTTTTTTTCTAGTAATATGTTTCTGGCATACCAAAACATCAAGTGTATATTTTTGACTTGATTATTCTTGTCCCTTCTACCCCTCAACCCATATGACCTTTTTTCAGTCTTTTTTTTTTAAATTAACAATTCTAAGTCAATTCTACATGCCTATAGGGTCCCAATTAATTTTCAATTACTCTATAAATACACGCAAAGCCTATTGCATTTAGGCATCATGAATCATTTATAAAATAATTTAACACTTGAAATGAATTCATAATTATTCCCAAGAATATATTGATCATTTATAACTAATATTTACACAAATCAAACAATCATTAGAACATTCATTGGAGCATTAATATTCACGTTAGAAACACATTACAGTGTACTGGCTCTTTTGGGTGATGAATTTCTACATAAATCATAGTGTATTTTCACTATTTTAAAAAATTAAGGGCCCTAATATATATCAAGTTAGCTAATCTATTCTCTAGTTTAAACCAAACCCCAAAACATATGTGAGCCCAATGTTGTCAACTAAAAATGTTTGAATCATTTTCATGAGTTTCAAATTAGAAAAGAGGTAGGGAAAAATGTGCAGCACCTCGACCAAGCTTCCTACCATCATCCTGATGGAGACTCAAGGATATATCAAAAGGAAAAATAAAAAATAGTAAACCACATAAATCACATCAACCTTTGTCTCTAAAAAACAAAATAATAAGGAATACCTATACAATCATGTAAACCAATCACCTCCTTTCAACCATTACAATCTCAAAAAAAAAGGGTAGTGGCTTAAAAACTACTTGTGTTTTTATGTTGTATAACTCTATAAGTAAGTACCACATGACATGAATCATATTACTATCTTATGTTTCCATGTAATACAATAAAATTTGTATAGTTCAAGTCCACAATAGTAAAATCAATCATACAAACTAATCACCTCTTTTCTTATTTATTTATCCCCAAGTCTCAATGTTAGACATTACAACTCAATATATTATAAAAACTATTACAAGGCAAGTAAATAAATGAATTAGTTATAGAAACAACGGATCTTGAATAACATCCATGAGAAGGTGGGAGAGGAAAAAAAGCCTAATTAGCTAGACAACGTGCCAAAAAACCACCACCCAGACGGGCCAAAAATAAAACAAAGGACAAGCCAAGGAATAACTAGTGGGAAAGATCCTAGGAAGGGATACCATCTTAGAACATGAACCTAGACAATCAAGAAAACACATTCATGTAGCCAAGATCCATACAGGAAAAAAAGGGGACACATTGATCCACTCATTTTTCTACATCAGAGGGCTCACCACCAAACTGCCTCGTAGTCTTTAGATTGGGGATATAACCCGATGCCTCTTTAAATTGGTTTCCCATTTTGTCCTCAAAAAGGGGCTCAAAATGATCACCCAAAGCAAGGGGCCACAAGTTGGATTCAATCCAAGCCTGTATGACCGAAGATGTCACCTGTCGAGAGTTAGCCATAATTGTTCTATTGGGGCATGTATCCATGATCCCTATCAGAGGTGTCAAAGGATGGCCATGCCAAAATATTAATTCTAGTAGCTATATAGCAGTAATCACCTGAGCTAATAGGCACACCCCTAAGATAGCTGAGAGAGAGTGTAGGGGAACTCGTAGAGAGCTCACATCTAGAGGGGTAATATAAGGACTAGTCAATATAGGGGAGTGAACCCTGAAATGAGCCAAGGTAATGTTGAGCCACTCCTCAATCTCTCAAAAGATAGACAAGAAAATAATTCCATAGGTTTCCTTCCCTATTAGGGGTAACACTGATGGGATTTTGTCCAGAAAGTCCTCAATTGTCCTTCACCATCCCAACCTATATTGAATATTATCAGCCATTCCATTACATCCATGATTAGTTCCTTGACTTCCATAGCTAAAAGCATGTTGTTGATGAACAATGAAGTGATGTCAACATTCAACTTGACCCCATATAACAAGTCTCTAAGAAAACTAGACCATTATTTGTTTAATGGCCTCCAATAATGGCCCAGATTGAATTAATAAAACCTTCTTCAGGTGGGCTTCACTAACACTACCCTCGAAAGACATTTCCCTCCACTCAAAAGAGACACGTAGTAAGGGCTCAATAATTATGATTTTAACCAGTTTTTCCATGCCAAACGACTCTCAATTATCCTACACCCAGCCCAAGAAGCTTGCTAGAAAGAAATGCTTTCGATTTGAAGCATCACACTCCTCATAAAGGTAGGCCACCCTACTAAAGATGGCAACACGTGTGAGACATAAAAAATGATTGAGATGAATTATTAATGGGAGAGGCCCTTATGCCACCAAATTAACATTATGAATCTCAAAGACCAACAAGAGGAAGGGGGAAGGGAATGCATCCCAAAGTGTTATCCATAACAAGTTTTGAAAATTGTGAGATACCTTGATTTGAGAGGAAATATGCTACAATATTGGCTTCATGATAGTAGTGAGATGCCTCCTAGGAATTAAGGGAACTTAAAATGTCCCAAACCTAGCCATATATATTTTTGATGTTCTAAACACACACACCCCGATTCTAAAATGTCTAGATTACAACCATTGAATCCCTTTTCAATATTACCTTCTCCATGCCACATTGCACTAACAGATCCACACCAAGGGTAGTGATAGAGACTTGGCTTCATTATTAGTCCTATCAATTAATTTTAGAGATGTTGATCTGATCAAAGAGCTAGCATAATCTCTGATGATGTAACCAGCCCCTGAGGCCCTGGGTTTGCCCCAAACAACCCCATCAAAACTAAGCTTGAAGAACCTGAGGGCAGGGCAGCCCAAACCAAATTTTATGCCCTGCCAGAAGTTTTCACACGAACTCTTTGCCCGTTAATAGGGGATTTGTTTATATTTTTTATTATAAATATATTAGTTATAATATTTTTAATATTAAATTTCGTGTAAAGGCATCGCTACACTAGGTGTAAAGTGCCACAATCACACTTATATAAATCAAAACATAGTTTTAGTTTTTTTTTAAACAAGTTAGGAAGAATGGAAGGTTTTTATTAAAACATATCACAATTATATTAATAAATAGAATAAGGAAGAATGGACATAATGTGATTTCTATTACATATCACAAACACCATTACAAATAGACAGATCAGAAAGGTTTCAATTGAATCATGATAACTGTTACAATACATGTAAAATACTTTAGTTTAGAGAATTTCATATATAAAAATAAAGAAATATGTTTCTTATCATGACAATGTCATGTGCGTATTTTAGGGCATTTTAACATGCAACTTATTGCTTATTTTGCACTTCTTACAACAAAACCTTAGACTGAATCATTTTTCATGAGAAAGATGCTAGTTTCTTCCTCTAAAACTCTAATTTAAATGAATTGGGTATTAATCGTACATGTTGAATAAGCTAGGGACTATTACTTGTATATAGACAATGTAAATATAATACTACTAAAACATATGCAAATTTTTTATTCATCTATTGCATAGGCCATGTACTGTTAGGTGTATATATAATAGAAATATGGTACCTTGAAAACTTAAACTAATTTATATCCGTATATTATTTTTTAATGTAATCCCTTTGAGATAGGGATAAGGCTTTCAAAGCTACAATCATTTCAGACTACAATGTTTTCCTCTACTAATACATTTATTGCATACCAAAAACATCAAGTATATAGTTTTGAAATGATTCTTATGGGCCCTTCTGACCCTCAACCCATATGACCATTGTTCATTATTTTTAACTTTTATTGACCATTGGGGGTCATTTCTACATGCTAATAGGGTCCCAATTAGTTTTCAAGTGATTTATAAATACACAAAAAGCCTAGGGCATTTAGGCATCATAAATCATATAGAAAATCATTGAATACTTGAAATGAATTCTTAATTAATCCCAAGAATATATTGAGCATTTATAATTAGCATTTACACAAATCAAAGAATTATTACAACATTCATTAGATCATTAATGTTCACATTATCAAAAAATAACATTATACTGACTTTCTTGGGTGATGAGTTTATGTAATAATTGTAGTGTTATTTTCACTATTTTACACCATTAAGGCTCTGATATATATCAAGGTATATAAGATATTATTTGGTTTAAACCAAGTCCTAAAACATATGTGAGCTTGACATTGTCAACTAAAAATATCCCAACCATTTTTATTGCTTCCAAAATAGAAAAGTGGTGGGAAAAAATGTGTACCACATCAACCATGCTTCCTATTGTCATCATGACAGTGACACAAGGATAGATAATAAGGAAAATGAAATAATAGTTAATCACATCATGCTTCTTCTCTACAAGATGGAGTAATAATCAATACCTAGACATTCATGTCAACCAATTAGTGCCTTATTTTAATATATTTATTTATCCCTAAGAAGAAATTTATCTCAATTTTTGGCATTGTTAGTCATGATATATCATACAATTTATTATTTATTTATTTATTTTGCATTTTTTTTGAGTTTATGTTAGTTTGGTTTTCTACACATTCATCTACATTAGATCGAATCATTTTTGTGAGAAGATTCTATTTGTCTCCTCCAAAAATATAATTTGAATGGATTGGGTATTTTGCTTATGTGTTACATAAGACATAGAGTTGTAGTTGTATAGATAATGTAAATATAAAACCGCCAAAACCTATACATAGTTTGTATTCATCTATTGCATAGGCCATATATTGCCACATGAATAATCAGTGTAAATATACTACTTTAAAGAAAATAACATAATTTGTATTCATCTATTATTTTGCAAAGATCTCCCTTTTAGCTAGGGATAAGACTTTCAAAGCTACAATCCTTTGAGACTATAGGTTTTTCCTCCATCTTACTGAGCCATTACAACTAATTTATAGTGGGCTATTGGTTTGATTAATATTTTCAAACACATCAAATTTATCATCTCTTCATGTATTTTTCAATCTAAATATTTGTAGGTTAATTTATAATGCATGATCATCCAAGTACACAAGAAATCCTACATAAATAAATAAAAATTTATAATAGAAAATAATAAATTCTTTGTTGTACACAAGTCTTCTATTCTATGAAATATATTTTGTGTTATATTGCACAAGCCTTTGTGTACACATGTATTTTCTTTTGTGCAACCTTGTTTACAAGCATAAGGTATCATCACTTATGAATTATTACCCAAGTTTATTTTAAGGTCTTTGTTTTCTCTTGGAAAAGAAAGAAATTGAATTCATGTGACACCAATGTACTAATTTGTAGCTTAACCTTGTTAATCTTGCTATATATTTTTATAGAGTATCGGTGCACAACCATATGACAAACAAGATCTTGCACAACATGCACATAGGATTCATTTGCACAAAATTTGTATGTGAAGTGTTTCAATTTGACTTGTGAGTTACAAAGTTCACACAAATTTTTTATTGCATTATATTATCAATAATATTGATATCATTAATTATTTAAATGTTTGTTCAATCATGAATGGAATCATGTACTCTCATCTTTGACTTAGTAGATAAAATATCAAAGTCTGTGATGATTTTACATTCAAGCATTAAGGGTACAATTGAAATTTACTAATTTTAAGCTTTTGTATCCATGGACCATGTATGTGTTTGTCATGAATGTTATGTCATTCACTTGTATATCTATCTACATTAAAAATGAACCATTTTTATAGGAACTCACACCAATTTTAGCAGTTTTCATTACCACTGCAGTGTCAATAATATTTGTGGAATATTTTAACTAAATGTGTAATTAAATCTTATTTCATAGACTTATAAAAATAATAATATTAGAAATCAAAGTGAGATCTTCTATCTCTTTTATTAATACATAAAAATAATGTTTCCTCTAGCACCTCAACAAATAAAAAAATATCACATAGAAAGTACTCAGAATATTATATGACATCCAAACAATTCAAGTAGATACATCAGCTCCACTTATGATACTGGTAGAAAACTAGACCCCAACTCCAATTTAATTAAAGTTATCTTGATGCAAATTCACAACCAATAGCTAAGTTTACAATAAGCCTATCTCTTCACAATATGTAGGTCCTACTCAATATAAATACCATTTTCTAAAATACATGTGAATCAATATGTTTCAACTCTATCAATATTTGGTCATGATTTAGTTTGTCATAAATAGTGCCTTTATATGAGCATAAGCTTGATATCATTGAGTGTTTAAATGCTTGTTTAACGCTATGAATGAAATTTAATAATTTTGAGATTTCATATTTATCTAAGATGTATGTGTTTATCATAAATATTTTATAGTTAACTTCTATTTCTATATTCATTAAAACTAAACCATGTTTAAAGGAAATCACATAAATTATAAAAGTTTTTGTTGCCATTGTAATGTCATTACCATTCATGGAATCTCTTAACCGAATGCAAAACTAAATTTTATTTCATCATCTCATAAAAATAATAAAATCTAAATGAGAAAGAGAACTTTTAGCTCTATTATAAATATATAGAAATAATGTTTGTTCTAGCACCTTGATAAATAATAAAATATTACATGGGAAGTTTCAAGGATATTTTATAATTTCTAAATAATTAAATTAGATACATCAACCTGACTTATGATATTAGTGTAGACACTAAAAAATAGACTCTACATGCACACTCACCTGAAAGGAATAAACCTTTCTTAGATACTAGATGATGCAATTAGGGTTAGGGGTCTCAATAAAGAGATTCCTTAGATGATACAATCTTCAAAATTAAACATGCAAAAATATAATGCATGAAAATGCAACAACAACCTCATTATTTTTTTCATTTAGATAACTAAAATAATGCTTACACACTATAACATAATGCAGTCTCAAATGAGATGTGTTACCACATCATACATTTGGATCTCCACTTGCTAACTCGTGGCCTTTGAAATTTTAGCTATACGCATCGATTATAAAAAACTCAACTCATTACAAGCCCTACTTTTCTTTTATTATCCCTCAACACAAGCATAGGGTCATGTTTATATAGGCACATGACCCACTTATTTACATTAATATTTTAATACAACATATATTCCCGAGAACTTATAACATATCATGCCAATAACACATCATTTTGTGCCATGATCATTAAATATTATTTATAATCTCGATGATCCATTACAAATCACAGAGTAACATGCCACGATAGGTTGAGATCTTGTACACAAACTCATAAGTAAATTATGCAACAAACAAGTTATGCGAAGTTTGTAACTCACAAGTCAAGTCATTAAAATTTGCATACAAATTATGTGGGAATGAAACATATATGCCTATTCTACAACATCCTCCTTGTCATATGGTTATTCATCAATTCTCTAGAAAAATATATCATAATCTTTGCCAATTCAAGTTTCACACTAATAATCTAGTGTCACAAGACTTTAATTCCATTCTCTAAATACAATAAACAAAGACCTTCAAACAAACCTACCTAGTACTTTGCATCTGATAATAAGCTATGTGCACCAATAAGGTTGCATAGAAGTAATAACATGAGTGCACAAGGGCTTGTGTAAAATAAACTAAATTATAAGTAAAGTTGGGTTCTGGTTTTATATTAATATCATAAGTGGAGCTGATGTATCTACTTGAATTGTTTGGATATAATATAATATTTTGGATACTTTTTATATGATATTTTATTATTTCTTGAGGTGCTAGAGTAAAAAACATTTGTATGTATTAATAGAAGATCTAAAAGATTCAATTATGCATTTGGATAAAATATTCCATAAAGACTAATGGCATCGAAATGGCTATGAAAAGTACTAAAATCTATGTGAATTGTTATAAATATGATTTATTTTTAATGCAGATGGATATAGAAGTGAATGAGAGAACATTTATGACAAGCATGTACATGATCAAGGGATGTAAAATCTTAAAATTAGTGAATTTCAATTGCACCCTTGATGCTTGATTGTAAAATTATCACAAACTTTGATCCTTTATCTACTAAGTCAAAGATGAGAGTGTGTGATTTCATTCATGGTTAAAGAGACATTTAAACATTCAATGATATCAATCTTATGCTCATATAGTGTCTTTACTTATGACAAACTAAATTATGATCTAGACGTATAGATAAACATATCAAGAATGTACAAATGGATTTGATAGGTTTCAAGACCATACAAATGTTTCAAGCATGGGATAGGATAATTAGGAGATAGGTTAGGGGATGAAATGGGATAGTTTTTTTGCTACACAATTATTTTTAAGTAATTTGTTATGTTGTTATTTGTACTTTGGGATTTCAGTTGTTGCTAATAGTAATGAAATGAAAGGGATGTTGAATTTGAATTTGATAGTGGGAGTTGAGTTTCCATAACATTAAATTTAAGTCTAAGACTGGTCTAGGATAACTTGATGAATAAAAATGAAATGGAGGCTACTAATTAGATGAGCAACAATGAAATAGAGGCTAGTAACTAGATGAATAGCATTGAATTGGAGGCTAAATTTCAATTTCAATTTGAATTTGATAGTGGGAGTTGGAGGCAAGCATAGAGGTAATGTTAATGTTATTTAATATCATCCCACATGTGTGGCATGAGTGGTGAGAAGGGAGAAAAGAACATATAAAGAAGAGTAGATGGTGTGAAAAAAGGCATAGTTACTTAGGCAGGGTCAATTGGTGATCAAGAAGGTTGATGGCTTAAGGATGGTACCTTCATTACACTTAGAAGGGGACTCTACCTAGCATCTCCCATTTTGGAGAGTGCACATAATAATTTGTGGTAGAGGGGGATCACCTTTGCATGCCACCCCCCATAATACAAATACCAATGCTAAGGTCAATGTTAACTCACATGATATACTATTTTTTTCAAATGATAGAAATCAGTGGTGTTTTCATTTGATTTTATTTGACTATAAATTTCATTTCAACCCAACACCTTCCTTTATACTTTTTGTTTTGCAATATACCCAACACCTTACTTTCTACATTTTGATGTGCAGTAGAGGGCATGATCTTTTGAAAAAGGTAAGGTATGGTATGATAGTGTGTTACTTATACATTTAAAATTGGATAATTATTGATTTTATATTACATATACTATATATTTTGAGGTTTATAATCAATGTAAATATACTACTTTCAAAGAAAAATACATTACTTGTATTCATTTGTTCTTTTGGAAGGAATTTCATTTTAAGTAGTGATAAGTCTTCCAAAGCTACAATCCTTTGAGATTGCAAGTTTTTCCTCTATCTTACAGTGCCATTATAACTAATTTTTATGGGGTTGTTGGGTTATATAATATCTTCAAACACACATCGAATTTATCATCTCTTCATGTAATTTTCAAGCTAAAGATTTGCATGTTAATTTCTGATGTAAGAGCATCCAAGTTCACAAGAAATCCTACATAAATTTAAAAAACACTTATTATATAAAATAAGAAATTATTTATTGTGTACAAATATTCTATCCTGTGAAGTCTATTTTGTGTTATTTTACACAAGCCCTTGTGTGTACATGTTGTTTATTCAACATAACCTTGTCTACAAGCATAGTTTATCATCACTTATGAAGCATTTCCCAAGTTTATTTTAAAGTCTTTGTTTTCTCTTCATAGAGAGGGAATTGAATTCCTATAACACCAAAGTACTAATGTGTAGCTTAAACTTGTGAAGCTTGTTATATATTGTTCTATAACATTAATACACAACCATATGAAAAGCAGGGCCTTGTGCAGTAATTACATATGATTCATTTGCACAAAAAAATTATGTGAAGTGTTGAAGTTTCACTTGAAAGTTATGAACTTCACTTAACTTGTTTAGTGCACTACATGAGCATAAGTTTGATATCATTGAATGCTTAAAAATAAATTAACCCTAAATGGAATTGCATACTCTCATCTTTGGCTCAGTAGATAAAGGATCAAAGTTTGCGATGATTTTATATTCAATATTTAAGGGTACAATTGAAAATTTTAATATTTTGTATCCATGGACTACATATACCTTTGTCAATGTTCTATCATTCACTTGTATATCTTCTCCATTAAAATTGAATGATATTACTAGGGACTCACACTAAATTTAGCATTTTTTACTATCATTCCAATGTCATTAATCTTTGTGAAATCTCTTAACCAAATACACAACTAATATTTATTTCATGTACTTATAAAAATATTAATATTCTAAATTATATTGAGTGGAATATGATGGAGTGTTTAAATGCTTGTTTAATTGTATGATTGAAATTTACTAATTTTGATATTTTATATCCATTGAAGATGAACATGATTATCATAAATATTTTATGGTTAACTTTTATATCTATATTCATTAAAACTAAACCATATTTAAAAGAACTTACACAAATTATAGAAGTTTTTTTTGCCATTGTAATGTCATTACCATTCATGAAATATCCTAACTGAATGCACAACTAAATCTTATTTCATCATCTCATAAAAATAATAAAATCTAAATGAGAAAGAGATCTTTTCGCTCTTTTCTAAATATATAGAAATAGTGTTTGTTCTAGCACCTTGATAAATAATAAAATATTGCATAGGAAGTTTCAAGGATATTTTATGATTTCTAAATAATTATAGTAGATACATGAACCTGACTTATGATATTAGTGTAGACATCAATAAATTGCCCTATAATTTTTTTAGTATTGAATTACCTTGATAAAATCATGATTAGGGGTCTTAAGGAAGAGATGACTTATACTATGAAACCAAAAAATAATTAACACAATATAATAAAAATAATAAGGAAAAAATATTAAGCACAAGATGAAAACATTAACACTTATCCAAATCTGGCTTACAACATGCATACACACACATAACCCACATGTTACAAAACATGGTGGTGTTACGCTAACTCCGTCAATGGAGGTGATTAAACCCTTTATCCCTTACCCAAATCTTTGTAGGGATCTTTGGTAAATATTATCACTATATACTTTCACCCCATGGGTTTTATGAACCCCCTCACACTAATGTATGGGTATTTTATATAGCCACACAATCCCCTACATATTTTAATTTCTAAACAACACACCAAATAATCAAATGCATACACTATTCTAATATCCTATAAGACAACATGATTATAACACATCACATGATAATATTAAATAAAATTTCAACAACCTTTCGTGATTTAAAACATTAAATATGAAATAGTTGGAAAGTTACAGTGACTTTTTTCCAACAACTAGATCCATTCCCAAGGCCTACGCACAATAAAAGTGATGCAAAAATGCATGGGTTTATTCACTTACAATAGATTCATAGATATCTTATGTGTAATAATATCCCATGTTCAACGTCTATGCAAAATTATCCTAAATACATAGTTGTATAAGACCTCTCAAATGAACTTATGCAAAAGTTCGTAAGTTTCCTTGTGATTAATATATTGACACATTCATATTCCTAAGTAAACAAATCCAAAAAACTCTCTAAAAGTAACTAGGAATGCACAACTTACTACTCATTCTCACAGCTGCACATAATAATCTATCTTTAGGTCCATCAACCTCCTCTTTTATTTCTTATTTCTTAGGCACTTATTCTATTGTTTCTTTATCTCTTTACTCATCCACTAAAATACCCCAACATTTTACAATATCCATAAACTGTAAATAATCTTGCATATTTCTCATCAAATTAACCAAGTTTGTGAGCCTTGGCACTCTAGGTAGTATTGCAACAAAACCTCTTTGGTGTGCAATTTTTTTGGAATAAAAGAATAATCACTACACATTATACCCAACACACTTTTTTGGAAGATGCCTTATTTATTTTCTTCCCACACTAGCAAATGTAAAAAATAAAATCTACACACACACTCTCCTGAAAGGAGTAAACCTTTCTCTAATACTAGATGATGCAATCATAGTTAGGGGTCTCGATAAAGAGATGCCTTAGACCATACAATATTTTTAATTAAATATGTAAAAATATGATGAAAAAAAATTCAACAACAACCTCATTATTTATTTCATTTAGATAAGTGAAATAATGCTTACACACTATATAACATAATGCAATCTCAAATGAGATGTGGTTCCACATTGTACCTCTAGATCTCCACTTGCTAACTCATGAGATTTGAAATTCAAGCTATATGTCTTTACTATAAAAAAAAACTCAACTAGCTACAATTCCTCAAATTCTTTTATTATCCCTCAACACATGTATTATGACATGTTTGTATAAGCACATGACCCACTTATATTAAGATTTTAATACATTATAACACATCATGCCCATAACACATCATTGTGTACCACAATCATTAAATATGATTTACAATCTTGATGATCCATTACAAATCACAGCATAACACACCATGATAAGATGTCATCCTGGACACAAGCTCATAATAAAATTATGCAGTGAACAAGCTGTACAAAGTTCATAACTCGCAATTCAATTCGTAACAATTTGCATATAAATTATGTGGAAATGAAACCTATACACCTATTACATAACATCCTACTTATCATATGGTTGTGCAACAATTCTCTCGAACAAGATATCATAATATTCGCCAGTTAAAGTTTCACATTAATACGCTGGTGTCATGAGACATCAATTCCATTCTCTAAGTAGAATAAACAAAGACCTTCAAACAAACTTACCCAACACTTTGCATCTGATAATAATTTATGTGCACTGATAAGGTTACATGGAAGTAACAACATGAGTGCACAAGGGCTTGTGTAAATTAATGGATACCTATGGCTTTTTCTTAGTCAACTCTCATTGACATGGATATATGTGGATTTTCTTTGGCATAATCATCCACTATATTTAATTTGGATTTTATCTATGTTCTCTCCCTCTCGATATTTCTTACTTATTTCTTATTTATATTTAATATTTCATAATAAATAACATTCATATAATATTAATGGTATTAGATTACATGTGCAAATGATGTATAACACTCCTTCATTTAATTAGAGGTGAATTTGGTTGTGGTTTATTCTCTTTGATGGCATGTTTGTTAATATATCTTATAAAATATATAACTTGGACACATAATATGTATAATAATCATAGATATAGATGACAAATACTTAAAAGTGTTGAATAAAAGGTCATCATGAGACTACGTTGGATTATAATTCCTTATGTAACATTTAAAATACAATGTGTGCTCGTGATATGTTATAATTTGTGTGAGATCCTATACAAGAGGTTAAAATTTAAAGGATTTATCTATACTAGTGAATAATAAAAATGTTAAGACAAACGTGTACGTTGTTGATGTATACAAAAACTTGAAATAAGTAAATTACAATTATACCCTTTAATTTTTTATTACAAAACCATCACAAGATTTGCTTCAATTAAGTCAAAGGATTGAAATGTTGGATCCATTTATGGTTAAACATTCAATGATATAAATATTATGCTCATATATAGGTATTATTTTTGACAAACTAAATCTTGATCAAGTATTGATGGAATGGCAGTCCATTGATTCATATGTGTGTTTTCAAAGGGTATTTCTCTTGAGTAGGACCTATGTATTGTGAAAAATTGTGTGTGTTTGCAAAGGATATTTCTCTCTATTGTGAAGAACTCTGGGTTGTAGAGGAATAACCTAAAAAAATCCCTCATTTGTTTTTCTTATAATAAAAGGGACTTGTATTCTAAGTCTCATTTATAACAAGGAAGTGTACAGTAACTATTTTTAGTATAGAAAAATAATAATTGAAAACATATATGTAGAAAGATGCAATTTTAGGAATGCTAGAATTGCAGTGATCTAATGTAATGTCTCTTTGTCTGAGTGGTTGAGGTGCATGCCTACTAAGTACATGGGGTTTCCCCATCAGAGTTTAAATCTGTCAAGTGATGGATGCTTACTTTGCATGCTAAAATTGAATTAGAATTTACGTGTGTTAATTGTCTTCAAGTTAGTAGCTACTATTTTTTTTATAGTTTTACTCACATTCATCTTATCCAGCTAATGAGATCATATTGAACATGAAGATACTCTATTACCCAATTATTTTTTTAAGTAATTTATTGTGTTATTATTTATTGAGTTGCTATAACATTAAATTCAGGTCCAAGACTGGGTTGGGCTAACTTTATGAAGAGAAATGAAATATAGGCTACTAATTGGATGAACAACAATGAAATGGATGTTGAATATGATAGTGGGAGTTAGAGGCAATTAGAAAGGCAATGAAATATAGGATGCTAATTGGATGAACAAGGTTGAATCTAATAGTGGGAGTTGTAGACATGCATACTTAAGGTAAAGTTAATGTTTTAGAATTTTATCCCACATGTGTGGCAAGAGTGGAGAGAAGGTAAAAGAGAGCATATAAGAATCAGGTGGTGGGAGAGATAACATACTTACCTAGTCATGGTCAATCAGTGATCAAGAAGGTTGATGGCTTAGGGAGAGCACCTTCATTGCACTTGAAAGGGGGCTCTTCCTAGCAACTTCCATTATGGATAGTGAACATCATAATTTTTGGTAGAGGGGGCTCATGTTTGCACGACCCTCGTACAATATAAATACCAATGCTAAGATCAATTATAACTCATATGATATGCTTGATGCCAATAAATTGGGGGTGGATTCATTTTGATTTTCTGAATATAAATTCCTTTTTGCTTTTATCTATGCTACAAACCCAATACCTTCCTTTAAACCTTTTGATGTGCAGTAAAACAAGGCAATGTATGATAATGTGTTTGCTATACATTCAAAATGGGGTTATGTTTGCTTTTATCACAAGCTTATTATTGTCTTTAATATGCATAATGGATAGATAAGTGTGTAAAATGTGTTTTACATTGCGTTTGATTCATTTATATTATAAAATTTATAGTGTTTTTCTAAGAAATAGTACACATAAAATTATCATCCACCCCCATTTAAGTTGGGTTTCACCTTAATTTTGACATGACAATATGTAACATTAAAAAAGAAAAGAATGGGGATATGCTTCACTCAAATCATCAATGCACTTGAAAGAAAAATAAGGAGATGTTACATAGTCATACACTCATCTACACTATATTACTGCTACTACTATCATAAACATATTTTTTTAACTATTACTCTCTAAATAAATTGGTGGTTGCTCAAGAACTTGTTTGTGGTTTCTCAAGAACCTATAAATAGTTTTTATTAATCTATTGCATAGACCATGACCATGTATTTTTAGATTTATAATTAGTGTAAATATACTACTTTCAAATAAAAATACATAACTTGTATTCATCCTCATCCATTCTTTTGGAAGGAGATCCCTTGTAGCTAGGGATAAGACTTCCAAAGCTACAATCCTTTGAGACTGCATGTTTTTCCTCCATCTTACAGTGCCATTACAACTAATTTTGAGTGGGCTATGTAATACTTTCAACACACACATTAAATTTATCATCGACTTACAAAAATATTAATATTCTAAATCATACTGAGATCTTATATCTCTTTTACTAATACATAACAATAATGTTTCCTCTAGCACCATGACAAATAATATAATATCATATAGAAAGTATCCAAAATATTATATGATATCCAAACAATTCAAGTAAATGCATCAGCTACACTTACGATATCAACAAAAAACCAAAGCCCAACTTCACTTGTAATTAAAAGTATCTTGATACGAATCCATAACAGATAGTTAAATTTACTACAATCCTTCCTCTTCCCAATATGAAGCTCCTACTTGAGAGAAATACCATTTTCTAACATACATGTGAATTGATGTATTCCAACTCCATCAATATTTGGTCATAATTTGATTTATCATAAATAGTGGCTTTATATGAGCATAATGTTGATATCATTGAGTGTTTAAATGCTTTGTTTAACAATTAATGGCATCATATACTCCCACCTTTGATATAATAGTTAAAGGATCAAAAAAATTGATGATTTTGTATTCAAGCTTTAATGATAAGATTGAAGTTTACTAATTTTGAGATTTTGTATCCATCAAAAAAGTACATGCTTATCATAAATATTTTATATAAATGTAAATGTTTCTCATCATGACAATGTCACATCCACATTTTAAGGCATTTTAACATGCAACAAAATGCTTATGTTGCATTTCTTGCATTTAAGCATTGGATCAAATCATTTTTCATGAGAAATATGTTTCTTACTTCCTCTAACACTCTAATTTGAATGAATTGGAAATCATAATCATGTGAACTAATCACCTCCTTTCAACCATTATAGTCTTTAAAAAATTGATGGTGGTTTAAGAACTTGTTTGTGTTTTTATGTTGTATAGCTCTATAAGTAGCTACCACATGACATGAATCTTATTACTATCTTTTGTTTCAATATAATACTATAAAATTTGTATAGTTCAAGTCCCAATATTAAAATAAATCATGAAAATTGATCACCTCCTTTCATTATTTATCTATCCCCAAGTGTCAATGTTCAACATTACAAGTCAATATATTATAAAAACTATTTTGTTTTGCAATATTTTTTTTCAATTTATATTGGTTTAACTTTTTTACACATTCATATGTATTAGAGTTTTATTGCAAGAAATAAGAAACAAGTTCAAAATTGGTTCACTTAAAAAATGAAATCTATAATTATGTATAACAAAATCTATAATTATGTATAATTTATATTATTTAAAAAAACATAAATTTAACCAAATATAAATTTCTCCATATTTAAATTTTTAGATTTATATATAGATAATAAGGGTTAAGACTCCCTCACCCAATATAAATGAACTAGTTATAGAAACAACACATCTTAGATAACATCCATAAGAAGGCGGAAGAGCAAAAAAAGCCTAATCATCTAGACAACATGCCAAAAAAACATGACCCAGAAATAAAACCAAGGATAAGTCAAGGACTAACTAGTGGGAAAGATCCTAGGAAGGGATATCATCTTAGAACAAGAACCCAAAAAACCAAGAAAGCACATACATGTATCCAAGATCCATGCAATAATGAAAGGGACACATTGATCTGCTCGTTGTGCTACACTAGAGAGCTCACCACCAAACCGCCTCATAATCTTCTACTTAGGTATATAGCCTGATTCCTCTTTAAACCGGTTCCTTGATTTGTTTTCAAAAAGGGGCTCAAAATTACCTCCCAGTGAAAGGGGTTGTAGGCTAGATTCAAGCCAAGCCCGTATTGTTGAAAAAGTCACCTGTCAAGATTTAACCATCACTCTTCTATTGGGCCCTACATCCATAATCCTTATAAGGGGTGGAAAAGGATGGACACTGCCAAATATTCATGCCAATAGTTGTATAGTATTATTCACTTGAGCTAATGGGCACACCCCAAGGATAAATGAGATGGAGGCTAAGGTAGCTCACAAGGACCTCACATCCAGAGGGGTAATAAAATGACTAGTCAATATAGGGAGTGAACCTTGTAATTTATCCACATGAGCCAAGGAAATGTTGAGCCACTCCTTGATCTCTCAAAATATAGACAAGAGAATAATTCCATAAGTTTCCTTTCCTATTAAGAGTAACACTGATGGGAATTTATCCAAAAAGTCCTCAATTGTCCTTTGCCATCCCAACCTGTATCGAGGATTTATGAAATAACTCCAAAAAAAATTGGAATTATATATCAGAGTACATTTTGGAAGCGTATTGGACCCAATGACCTCATTTATTATTGCAAGAGACAAATGTTTAGTGCACTCACATACTCATAACTAGAACTGAAGGAGGTGAATTGAGGTAGTTAGCTAGAGGTAAATACATATAAAAGGTGCTATGGAGAAGCGTGTTACTTTAATAGATATCTTATGGGGTTTAGGGCATATTGGTGTATACATACGTGGATAGGACCTGAGTGCCATATGTATCACTCGTACATCCACATAGGAGAGTTTATAGGTCCTTAACCCTAGGTAAATACCTCACTCTCCTTAATGGGTTTCACTCCCGTTCAAGGATGGTTAAGTTCTAAGGATTAATTTAACTAGGAAGGATAATTGTAACCTCCTAATTTATCATTCAGGTTAACTTAAGTTTGTGTTAAAAGTATAGGTTATTATCCACATAATTAAACATGTTTTATAAAAGTATATTAATTAACAACCAAAAATAAATTCATCACATATAGATTTATAATCATTTATGTATTAGAAAATATTGTTATATTAAGAGAAAATAGATTTAAAACCCAATGTTTCAAGTGCTACCAGTCAAGGTCATAAACACCTCACAACCTTTAAGGTCACCGCACCATTGTTGAAATAAATCATACATCATTCATTTAGTAAACATATGTGTCATTATTTAGAGTAAAGATTAATGATATAGTTATGATTAGTATCGTTACTCATCAAATATCCTATAGGCAGTCTAGAAATGAATCCATATAACAACATTATATTGGCATAGCTAATGTGACATTATTAAACAAGAGAGATCAAGACATTATTCCTCTAAGGTATCTAATCAATTAGCCCTTAATCATATATTTATTTCAAGAGAAGGAATCTATATATTAATCCAATAGTTAAGTCCTTTTCAGATAACTATATAAAAAAGGAATCAATTCTTTTCAAATAATTTTCCATTATTATCTAAGTGAATATTTACATAATGAACCATCCACTCCAAAATTGAGCTCATATTTAAATAAACTATAAGAGAGAAACAAGTGATTTGCATACAATATAATATTTACATAATCATATGCAAAAAAAATCTAGTAAGGTTTCAAGTTGAGTGGAACCCAAATAATATGTTTCACTTAAGGAACTTTTACAATTAAGCATACACAACCCAAGGAATAAAAAACAACAAGCATGCATGTTTTAGTTATATAATTATGCAACATTATGTGAAGTAGAAACACTATGAAACATAATTATTTCATCTAATTGATTCATAATGGTGATATTAAACTTAAACAATTCATTTAATATCTCTCAACTTCACTTTGTTATATAACTATATTATGTAGAAATATTAGACATGCTTATGAAACAGCTCAATTAAGCAAAGGAGTTAAATTAAATTTAAATTCATTTCATATTAGTTGCAAGAACAAAATTAATAATTTTTAGATCTGATATATGTAGCATACATACCTTACACGCAACAAGGTATGTTCGAAATGAGATTTGGAAGGAAGGATTTTGATTTTGTTTTCTACATGTACCAACAACTAGTAATTTTGAATAGTTTACGCATAGCTGAAAATGACTAAAAATCTCATATACATGCATCAATGTATTTGGATATAACATATATAATGTGATCAATCAAAGGTAACTATTAAACTTAGTTCTCATGCTTAAATTAAGACTATATATTTCTAAATTAAAACAACATAGTATGTATGGACTTGTCAAAGGAATTAATATTGGAAGTGGTTCAAATCGTGGCATGCTAGATCCAATATATATATCATGACTAAAAAAGGATTGTAAACCTACAGATAAAATATTACTTCCATACACAATCCTCACATATGTGTTGTTTACAAATAGATCCTCGCTTTATATTCTAAATACCATTGATAAGTTGAATGTGCAGGGATGTCTTTATGAATTTTTAATCTTCTATGACTTTAAAAAAAATAAAAACTTGGATCAACGCAGGGCCACTGAAGGATCTATGTTTGCGCTTCATGGAAGCTCTACATGTAATTGATACACTATCATAAGGACTGGCTTAAGGGGTTTAAGTAAGACTAAGTATATGATTTCTAAACATATATAGGATGATGATATCTACCTCTCAATTAAGATGAGCTATTTATATTTTTATTGCTACACTTCCTTGTTAAGTGACAATGAGAAAATTAAAGATTACAGAATGTTGATTATTTATGATATTTTTTCATGGGAAAATTATACAAAACCCTCTTACATTTTGGTGGTCACCAATAAGAATAATGTTTTCATATAATATTTGATCGTATTTAGTTCTTATGATCCTTTGACTCGTAGACTAGAAATATAAGATTCCATGTGGAAAGGATCAATTAATCTTGAACATTTCAATTTGCAATTGCTTGAGAACAAGCAATTTGAGGAAGGGATGTCAATAATATCCCGAGTTAAATCGTTGGAAATATATTTAATTAAATCATTATCTATAATCATTCAAGTGGAGTGCCAAAAAGAACAACAGTCATTAATTAAACCACAATACTTAATCATTCAAGTGGAGCACCCATATAAACAACAATTAGTATAGTATTAATTATTTAATTAGTCATAAATATTCATTAATTAAATGGATGCCACCCTTAGAAAAAGACATTTAGAAGAGACACATCTTTCGATGGAAGGTTATAAAATATTAAGAGTCATTCATTGGTATAGAAGGAAGGCATTCAATTATGTATTCAATCATCTAACTTCGTATAAAAGTCATGCTATATAACCACTCTCAAGGACAAAAACCCTTGTGATTATAACAGCCTAAGGATGAAACCCTTTTGGACGTATATTTTATTTAATTTATTATTTTAAATGTAATATTTATATTTATTAAAAAATAATATTTTTGAGAAAACCAAATTAATGTAAAATATTCTAATTTAGAATATTACAAGTCATCTCTATGAAACCCATCTCTCAAAATCTTTATCATATATGAGTATATGTCTCATTGAGGAGACCAATTGAAGTCTATTGTATAACACTATGTGATTACTTCCAAATGTGAGAGCAAGGAGAAGTATGCCTTATAACTCTCTCGAACTGCATCCAAATGCGATAGCAAGAAGAAGTATGCATTATAACTCTTTTGGATTGTTGTATATCATCATGTGACTATAGATAGAATAAGTGGATTGTATGCCCATCTTTTGAGGTGTGGGATGACTTGTGAATCACATAGCTCAAAATAAAGGGATACATGTACTATGTGTAAAATAAGAAAAATAAAATCTTTGATATATAATCATAATAAGATGTCATTGTTAAAGAGTGTATGCATAAAAGACTTTGATATAATCATAGAAATATATCATTATAAAAACACACATGCATAAATGTACCTAAACCTATGTGTCCATATGTCTAAGTCATATAAATAAGATATGTTCATGGAATAAAATGTGTATAAACAATATAAGCACAATCATCTAAGTGGTGTAGGGAAAAGGTAATAATAGTTTGCCTCTAAATGGTTAAGGTATAAGAAATATAAGCACAATCAATATGAGGTTTCCTCTACATGGGAAATATAAAATCAAATAAGCACAAACAATAGTATACCCCTAAATGGACAAATGTTATTGGGAAAAAAAAGGTCCTTACCTTAAATAGATGCATGACATGGATCATGGCAATATGAGAAAAGACATAAACATCCACATGATATAAATAATGACAAATAACAGAAAAATATGTACAAAGATACAAAATAAAAATCAAAGGAAATAACCAAAGTGAAATGAAAAATGGAAGATGTGAAAAATCATTAAAACAAAGAAAACAACCTATCAATAAAAAGAAAAAATTAAACAATATAAAAGAAGTAAATGTCAAAAGTCAAGTTTAAACTCTTCGTAAATGAATAATATTCATTGGTATTTTTGAAATTTTACCTTCTAATATGGTTCTCTAAAATAAATTTCTTTGTGACAACAAAGGGGCCTAATCATTTAAGTATTAATTGTTCCCTACAACTAATTATAGCACAATCCAATACATTTTTTAAAATATTATTTAATCATGTTATTTTTATTTACTCTGTTTCTTAAGCAAAGAGTGTTCTAAGAAAAATTAAAAGAATTCATAAACAAATTAGACTTAATAATGGTTTGCCTCCATATAAGTAAGGTATAAGCAATATAAACACATTTATTATGAGTAAAGTATAATTAATATAAACACAATCAATATGAGATGGTTTTTATATGGAAAATATAAAATTAAATAAGTACAAATAATAATATATCTTTGAAAAAAATTATTAGGGAAAAAAAAAGTCTTTACCTTAAATAAATACATAATATAGATCATGACAATATAAAAAAACATAAATATCCATATATAATATAAATAATAGCAAATAACAAATATAAGTTGTGTTAACATAAATATAAAATAAAATCTAATAAAAATATATATGAAAAAAAAAGCATATAAAAACACAAAATCAAAATAAAAAAACCAACCTAAATAAAATAAAAAATGGAAGATGTGAAAAATCATTAAAACAAAGAAAACAACCTATCAATAAAAACAAAGTTAAACAATATAAAATAAATAAAAGTTAAAAGTCAATTTAAATAATATAAAAGAAGTAAAGTCAAAAGTCAAGTTTAAAATCTTCACGAATAAATGATGTTTATTAGGATTTTCAAAAATTTATCTTCTGATATGGTTTCTTAAAATAAATTTCTTTACAACAACAAAAGAGCCTAATCATTTAGGTTTAAATTCATTTATAATTATTTAGGTTTAAATTTAGTTTTATTTTATTTTCTAGTGTTTGTATTTTATTAAATTTTAAATTTTTAATTTAATGTTTTATTAAAATTGATTTTAGTACTTATTAAGGTGTTGAATAGCATGAATACATCAATAATACTTGATTTAATGTATTTATTCTCCTTGAACATGACCCATCTTTATATTATGATTTTTTTTTTTTAAACTTAAATTTAATTTTATATAATTTAAATTATTTATTTTAATTTTGTATTTGTTCGTTATTGTGGGTTTTAATACTAACAAATTATATATATATATATATATATATATATATATATATATATATATAAATAAAATGTATTGATATTTTTTAAAATACAAATAAATATTTTTTAACAAAATTATAAATCACACAAAACAATCTCCAACAAAAACAGGCACAACACTTCACCAAAAAGAACCTAAAAAAATGAAATAGATAAAAATAACATAATCAGATAATATTATAAAAAATGTATTGATATTTATTATTCACATAAAAATTAGTTACATATGAAGGTTCTTAAAAAAAATAAGAACAATGTAGCAGCGAGTCCCTGCCTTAAAATGTGAATGGTATTAAGGTTTGTAATTTTTATTGTTTTTTTTAACAATTGAAAATAATATATCACAAGCAATGTATATTAAAACAATTAGTCATGTATATGTTTGAATGGTAATAGACTCTGAATAAATAATAATGATATATTTGCAAGTGCTTGGAATAAATGTATCACATAAGATGAACGTGTATCTTCAACCAAGATATGATTTCAAACATTACATGTGAATTTACAATATAAACTTGTTTTAATAATGTGAACTTAAAAATAATTAATAATATCAATTTGACAATACAAATTTTATTAAATTTAGTAGATAATCAAAATAAGTTAAAAAATAACATGGAAATTTAAAGAATTACAGAGTTCTTCTTGTTCTTGTGCCTCTGTACTTGCACCAATAACATTTTCAACGCACATCAACGTATAATTAGGAGACTTAATGGTCTCCCCAAGGATTTCATGATCCCTCACATCCTCTCTCCTAATTATGTCTTTCTCAAGTACTTTCCAAACTTCTCTTGGTACTCTTACCATCTTCCTAGGCTCATCCTCATGCTCCCTTGGTCTACCCTACTGTGGCGACCTCTTCTTGCCCATTGCTTGATCAACTAAGCCTTCTTGATCCCTTAGCCTTGATGTTGGCCTGAAATTTCTTTCATCTCTTCTTGGATCTCCTTGAAGTTGCTTCTCTTCTCTTGAGCTCTTAGCTATCCACACCTTCCCTTTCATCTACTTGCATAGTTCCATGCATGTTTTATTCATGGCATTCGATCCACATCTGTTCATACTTGTTTCTCTTTGTATAGAGACTTGTCCACTTCCTAGTACTTATCTTGCAACCTATTTATAATGTTTTTGTGCACCTTTTTCATGCTTGATTGCTTTATGACTTTTGTCCAATCTGAATTTTGCCATCCTCTTTGAATTATGTACCTGCTTTTTGTTTGGCTTTTCATCATGAGTAACTCTTTATTCTCTTGTGCCTTGAGAGGCTTTACTTGGCCTTGGCCTCATTCTTGATTCTTTCCTTTATATATCGAACACTTCTTCAAAAGCATGGACAACACCAAGAATGCTTTGCGCAGGAATTGTAGAGATAAATTAATTTGTCTACACAGTTTGATAAATCCTACAGATCAATTAGATATAAAGGATGCTAAAAGTTGTTGCAGATATGCTCCTCTAAATCCTAATCCGTTGACCCTTTAAACAAGAATAAATAAAAATAGCACAATTGATAGACCCTTTTAACAAAAATAACACAATTGATTCGATAAAATTTTATGTCAATGCCCACTTCTAGGTCCAGAGAGGTTTCGAGGAGAGATGTTAAGTCTCCAAAAAAAATTCTAGTCATTGTTGTCAGTGATAAGTTTAGCTTTGCAAAAAGTGCAAATATCTCTGCGTGCATAAAATTTATCGACGACGATCATTTTGAAACAGAGAATGATTATTATAAATGTACACTTATCTTTTAATTATATAATTTCATAAATGTAAATAAAATATTCCATAAAAACATGTATAAAATATTCTTTAATATTTAATATTAAACTTTAGACCACATTAAAAAAATATATTTTATTAGTGTGTCAAGGGAAAACTATTATTTCAGTCAATTTTTATAATTCTTCTTAAAACAACGACTGATAATTAGTTAGAATCCATGATTATGGGAGATACCCATATTGTCGGTGAGTCTGGTAGCCCGTGGGTTATTCTTTTTAATTTTAATTTTAAGGTTCCATATGTTTTATGGCTTTAATTTATTCACAATAAATTAACGACGACAAATGTAAAAGTGAAAATTTAACCTTTACACAACGTCAAAGTAGATCGAGACACCAAAAATTGTCAAATAACTGGGAAGCCTGGAACCACCGGATATGTCTACGTGGTGGCCAGTTATTTGACACCAAAAGTAATGCTGTCCAGGTCAACGAGTCATTTCCCGTCAAGATCACCGACTTCCTTTAACGACACATTTATGAAGGGAGTACGGATGAATTTAAGTATTGTCAATAATATATTGGTTTGTCTCTTTTTTTAAGCATTTTGTTTTAACATAGTTTTGACATCTTTTTTTAGACAGTTGTGTGTACGGTTTTTATGAAAAGTTGTTTGTATATAAAATAATTTGAATTATTATAAGATTTTGTTTGTATATAAAATAATTTAATCACTATTTTTCAGTTTTATATATTGTAAAAATATTTATTTGTTCATTTTAAAATTTGAGTAGTTTAGTAAAAATAAATATTAATATTAATAAACAAGAAGACACTCAGAGAGGTGGATCTAGAAGCGACAATCAATCTTCTCCCTCTCCGATAAAGAAGATCTTCTAGTGTCCACTGTATGCCGTCATCAATTGCATCTACTCCATTCATTCTCAAATCATGTATTTTGTCCTCTGCACTTGATGGTAGAGTCATAATTGAATTTACACAAGGTGTTATCAGTGTGAAGTAAACAAGAACCAACTGAATTCTGAAAAAAATGACTATTATCAGTACCAATCTTGTCACTTTACATGTCAATTGATTCTTTTTTAATAAATTAAATAAAGGGAAAATAATTTAATTGTTAAAAGAATTGAAAAAGATTTAAACCAAAAAATTTAAAATTAAAAATCTTTCATTTATATAAGTCAATATTAGAAATAAAAAAAGTAAAGATTTTATATTTTCATAGTGCATACAATAATAAATAATTTTTTGGAAAAATTGTGTTAAGTTTTGAATGTCGACGTGTTTCTGATCCACATCTGTGATTCTTCATCAGAAAAATTTTAAAAAAAAAAATTCTTATCAATCACCTTATATATATAAAGAAAAAAATATAATTAAAACTAAAAACTTCTTATACAAATTTAAATTATTTCTGGAAAAAAAATACTTTACAAATTAGAAAGAAAATTTTGAATAATAGAAACTTTGATATCTTAAGAAGATTCTAACTTAATATCTAGGGGTTTACAAATTTATTGAAATAGAAAATAAAATAAAGAATTGAATCAATTTGCAATCTCATAAAACTTACAAATCATTTGAAATAGGAAATAAGATGATTGAAATAAATCTCAATCCGATCTTATCAATAAATTTTACAAATTATTTGAATTAGAAAATAAAATGAAATAATTTTTTATGTGATCTTTTCAATAACTTAAAATAATAATATAATCTTACAATAAAATTTTATTCAATTCTTTATTTATTTAAAATAAATAATATTATAAATGTGATATAATCTTTCACAATATTTAAAAAAAAGAATATAAATATTTTTGATATAATTAAATTATTTATCAGAGATAAAATGTGAGAAGATTTCAATCACATAGACGTGTCTTAGATTAACATACATTTAATTTTTCTGCTTCTTATTATAAAAGCGGGTCCTATAATGGGCACTACTGTTCCTATTAAAATGAGAAACAGGTTTAAATTATATCAATAATTATATAAATAATTAAATACTCAAACAAAAATAGACTGAACCCCAGTGAAGTAAATAATGCAATTTTAAAAAAACACCAGAAACCAAACTCCGTGGAAAAACACATTTCAAGTAAGGCGACATAAACATTTGATGGGAAGATTACGGCCATGAAACGGATTGAGCTTTCCTGGCCCAGGATTTGGATTGTGGAGGACGAGAGCTTTCAAGTGATATAAACAGGACTGAAAATGAAGAGATAGACTGCTTTATTTTTAAAATTTTAGAAAGCAGCGTGAAAATACGGCGGTTCTGCATTCGTTGCTAAAGATTTTGATAAAGGAGACACAGAGCTTTCAAAAAATGTAATTTCTGCCGAAACTGAAGAGGTAAGCTGCTTTGCTCTCTGATTTTTTTTAAAAGTTTGCACAAATTGAGATTTGGTTGCTAAAGATTTGAATTATCAAGAGGAAGAGCTTTCGCATGATGTCTATATTACTGAAATCGAATAAGTGTTAAATTATAATCTCCCCTGTCTCTAACCGTTTGTGATCTGTCAGTTAAGTAGGATTTCACATTGATGACACCAGTTAGCTGTTAGGAGTCCCCTGTTTAGCTGAGTACGTGCCCTGATTTTTAGTAATTTCAGTTTCACAGTTAATACTGAACTGTGTATTGTAATCTATTTATGTTTTTGGTTAATCATAAGAATTATGCGTTGTTGACCTGTTTCTATTTTTTTTTATGCCCCTGTTTTTTATATCCATTTGTGCTCCATAAATTTTGTCATGGTATTAGAGCAGGGTTAAGCCTCTTCACAGAGTGGAGAGCAGATCGATCTAAACGCTAGCGTCAAGACCTTAAGAGATCTGAGTGAAAGAAGAATAAAAGGAGAATACTCTCCCTATAGACCAGCATTGAATGTTCGTTTGGAAAGGGGTGACCAAAAGGGCTTGGAGTTTAAATGGCATCCACCAACAATTTATGGCAAATCCAAGGGCCCATGTTAACAAGCAAAAACTATGAATTCTGGTCTATCAGAAAGAAGACATTTCTGCAAGTTCAGGAATGTTGGGAAACGGTAGAGAGTGGCTTCAAAAAACCTGATCAAGCTACTCTAACAGCTATGAATAATACTCAGAAGAATGCTCTCGAAGCATGAAGGAAAAAGGAGACATGCAAAATTCTTGATCCAGAGTTCAGTGGAAGATGCAATATTTTCAAAAATCACAGGGGCATCTAGTGCAAAAGAGGCTTGGGATACTCTGGCTTTGGCATACCAGGGTAATGAAAAAGTTAAAACAGTTCGACTTCAGACTCTTAGGAGAGAGTTTGAAAACTTGAAGATGAAACAAACTGAGAATATTGATCAGTGTATGACCAAGGTGCTTGGAATTGTGAATCAATTCAAGATTCATGCTGAGGATATAACAGATCAAAAGATTGTTGAGAAAGTGTTGCGAAGCTTAACCAAGAAATTTACCATGATTGTCATAGCCATAGAAGAGTCAAAAGATCTGTCCAAAATCACTGTTGATGAACTAATGGGTTCTCTTCTATCTCATGAATCAAGGCTCATCATGGAGGAAGAGTCCTTGGAAAATGCCTTTCAGACTTAGGTTTCCTTCAGTAGAGGCCGAGGCAGAAGAGGTAGAGGCAGAGGTCGAAGAGGATGAGGTTTTCATCACACTGAAGAGAGTTCAGCTCCTAAATAGTCAGGACAATCAAACCAACAAGGACATTCTCATACTCAGAGAGGGAGAGGAAGAAAATGGACAGACAAGTCCAATATTCAATGCTTCTATTGCAAGAAGTATGGACATTATGAAAGTGAATGTAGGAAGAAGCAATCAGATCATAACAAAGGTAGAGCCAATGTCTCCAACATTGAAGAAGGGACATCTGAGGTAATGTTCCTCTCATGCTAGATCACTGAAGAAGATCACAACAAGGATCTTTGGCTGCTGGACAGTGGCTGCAGCAATCATATGACAGGTAACAAATATTTGTTTTCCAGCATAGACAGTTCATCCACATCAAAAATTAAGCTAGGAAATGGCTCTCAAGTTCAAGCCCAGGGTAAAGGTATCGTGCCTATCCTAACTAAACAAAATGAATTGAAATCAATTCATGATGTTTTCTATGTTCCACATCTTAAGCATAATCTGATCAGTGGAGGATAGTTAAGTGAAAATGGATATGATGTCAGATTCAAGGGCTCTACTTGCATAATTTTAGATAAGCCACCTAGTAGGAGACTCATAGCTAAGGTGGAAATGACCAAAAATAGAATGTTCCCTCTGAATATGAGAAGTTTCAATCAGTCACAATCATATGCACACCAGATCTCAAGCACAGATAAAACTGGGTTGTGGCATTGTAGGTATGGTCATTTACCCTTTAAGAGTCTTAGTCTTTTACAAAAGCAGTCAATGGTCAAGGGATTGCCAATGATGAATGAATAGTCCAATCCATGTGAAAATTGTATCTAGGAAAGCATCACAGGGACAGCGTTCCAATTGCCTCCTATAAAGCAAAAGAGAATCTAGAACTAGTCCATACAGACCTCTGTGGTCCCATGCAAACCCAATCCATTGGTGGAAGTTTTTACTTTCTAACTTTTATTGACGATTTTAGCAAGAAAGTCTAGGTCTATTTTCTCAAGAACAAATCTAAAACTTTCACAAAGTTCAGAGAATTTAAAGCTCTGGCTGAAAAGCAAAGTGGAAAATACATCAAGGTGCTCAAGTCAGATGGAGGAGGTGAATATGATTCACATGAATTTACTGGTTTTTGTAAGGAACAAGGGATCAAGAGGCAGTTCACAACTAGGTACACTCCACAGCAGAATGGAGTAGCCGAAAGGAAAATAGGACGATCATGAATATGGTTAGAAGTATGCTCAAAGCTAAGAATCTGCCTAATGATTATTGGGCTGAAGCAGTTGCATGTTCAGTATACATACTGAACAGATCTCCTACAATGAGTGTGAAGGACAAGGTTCTTCAAGAAGCATGGAGTGGCACTAAATCTAGTGTTTCCCATTTCAAAGTTTTTGGATGCATTGCATATGCCCATGTACCAGAGGAATTGAGAAGAAAGCTTGATGATAGGAGTGAAAAGTGTATTTTCACTGGATATAGTGAACAGTCCAAAGCCTATAGATTGTACAATCCAATCTCCAAGAAGTTTGTGGTGAGCAGGGATGTCAAGTTCCTAGAAGATAGATCTTGGAGTGACAAAGAAAATGATCCATCAAATAGTGAACAGGAGGAAAGCTTAGGACAGCCAGCTTCTTGAATTTCACTGCCAAGATTACAGGTGCAGGGACAAGAAGAACTACCAGCAAATAGTTCTTCTAGTAGTCAAACAAATTCTTCTCCAAGAAATCAGAGAACAAAGAGTTTAAGAGATATCTATGAAGTAAATAGTGACATGGATCAACAAGTTCACTTTGCCTTCTTGTCTTGTCAACCTACATATTTTGAAGTAGTGAAAGAAGAGCATTGGGTACAGGGCATGAATGAAGAAGTTGATGCAATTCAAAGAAATAAGACATGGGATCTTATTGAACTTCCTGTAGATAAAACCAGCATTGGTGTCAAGTGGGTTTACAAGACAAAGTTGAATGAGAAAGGACAAGTAGAGAAGCATAAAGCAAGGCTTGTTGCCAAATGTTTTTCTCAGCAGCCTGGTGTTGACTATGGTGAAACCTTTGCTCCAGTAGCAAGATTAAATACCATTCGAGCTGTTTTAGCCATTGCAGCCCAGAACAAATGGCCATTGTTTCAAATGAATGTAAAGTCAACGTTTCTCAATGGCATATTAGACAAAGAGGTTTATGTCAATCAGCCACCAGGGTTTGAAATTAAAGGCCAAGATTCCAAAGTCTACAGATTGAAGAAGGCCTTGTATGGTCTGAAGTAAGCTCTGTTTGTCTTTATGTTGATGACATTATCTAAACTGGAAATCTCATATTAGATGAATTTAAAACAGTCAAGAAAAAAGAATTTGAGATGACTGATCTTGGTCTCATGAATTATTTTTTGGGAATAGAAGTTGAGCAATCAACTCAAGGGATTTTTATATGTTAGCAAAAGTATGCTACAGACATCTTGAAGAGGTTCAGGATGGACAAATCTAAACCAGCAGAAACACCTATTGCTATAAGAACAAAATTCAAAGATTCCTGAGCCATTCTCCCATATCCAAGTCATCTAGTACCTTACTCACACATCCTCCACTTGGTCCATGGACTCTTTATCATTCACAGATTACATGAACATGGGTCTAGACTGTACTAGACATACAGGGTGCACAGATTTTGTAAATACATGACTTTTGGGTTGGCTTGCAAGCTTTAATTCATGATTGCCACTTTCTTAAGACGCTAATCCCACACTCCTTGCCTTATCCTTGTCTTAATCCTATAGTACTCTTTGAACAACAGGGTTTCTAATGGGAACTATAGTAAGTCTGCCTGTAACAACATAACTCTGCTTCTTTAGATAGGGTTTTGTCAACTTACTTTAAACATTGTATTCTTAACATCAGCTTATATGACAACCAAATAGAAATCATCATCCTTAGACAGCCATTACTTTTATCTTTGGGAATGTTCACACTTACATACCTTAATCTGTCAGGAATGGGAACAGGGTTTCCAAAACAAGAACTACTAACTTGAATTCCCAACCATCCTAATGTCTTCACTCAAACACTCAAGGGTCCTTGGTATCTTCTCAAACTTTCTACAATAAAAACCTCTTGTTCTTTACTCTAAACCACTATATAAGCCACTCTTGCTTAACTGAGATCAATAGCCCATAGGGTTTATGGATTCAACGTACCATTTTCACCTTGTTAATTAGGTTATCACCGTTCTTGTAGATTTGTTTTCTCTCAACACACAGAATGATGTTTGTCACAATAAACTCCATCCCTGATCTCAACAAAACACTCAATATCTTGTTTCTTTTTAATCCCTTTGAAAACCTTTATTTCAATGTGACATATAAAACACACCTTCTACAAGGCTTATAATATACAAGATTAACTTATATGATAGGTTTAAAAGGCATTTGATGACCTTAGGGGATCATTGGTGTTAGGTTGTGGAGCTAAAAGCTTCACTAATGCAGACATGGAGGAGGTTGCTGAGGTTGCGAAGGATTGCTGAGTTGCAAAACGAGTTGCAGGGAAACCGACGTCGGTCTGATCAACCGACGTCGGTCATATTACAGTGCAGAAGTAACCAACATCGGTTATAAGTCGACCGACATCGGTCAGGAAGGAGCCGACGTCGGCAACCTGTGTGTGCATGCGGGTTCCAAACAGGTCTATTTTTGGACAGTCAGTTTGCATGTTAAAGGCTAATTATAGTCTTAGAGTTGCATATCTAATTATTGTAATTAAGAAAGTCTAATTATTGTATGCATGAGATCTATATAATAGACTCATGGGCTGTATTGTAAAGGTGTGCTAGAAAGCCATTGAGCTTGAAGAGAGAGCTAGAGTAGCTCCTCCTAGTTCCAAAGGGGTGTTGAGTGTGTATGATCAGGGAGAGTTACAGGTTGTGCAAGTTCTACTAGGAGATCCACCAGGGTACTGGTTGAAGAATCATAAGGACTTGGTGAGGCAAGGACAAGGGTTCTTCAGGGTGTAGAGACATTTACATGGTAAGTAAGGTCTGTTGATTTGCAGGTGGCAACAAAGAAAGGGAGATCTACTTGGAGTACGGTTGTGTACTTAGTGTACTGGTAGCGTTGTTACTGACTGGTGGAGGTGAACAACAACTCTATATTTGAGTTGATTGTTGGGACCATGATGAGAGAGTGAAGTGTTGGAGGAGAATTATAGGTGAACCCTAGATGTGTGGGAGCTCTAGAGGAGTGGGAAGAAGAAGTGTGGCATCTTCTTTATTGTATTTTCTTCTGAGTGATTATTAATACAATTGTGTATTGTCTCTCATATCCTGTGTTGTTTCATATTTCTAGTTAATTGTTACTACTGGTTAAATTCCGTGTTTAGTTGCTTATACAAGAGGTAATCATATATACTCTTCTTGAGGAGTAGGATCCTGACAGTTGGTATCAGAGCTAAGGTTGCAGGGAGCAGGTTTTGTGTTTGAGTACAGGTTACTCACAGGGGTTTCTGATTGAGTGGGAGTATAGCACTGGTAGAAGAAAGTAAGCTACAAATGGAGAAACTGAATAGCACGAATGGTCTGATTGATGGAAAGAAAGAGCACGTAAAAGAAGATTGTTGGTCAGTAGAAGAACAGCGTGTAGAAGCAGATGTTGCAGGTGTTGTTGCACAAGTTGCTCTAGATAAAGTAGATTCTTGGTTTACATATTCTTTTGCCTCTTTCCATGCAACTCGAAATAGAGCATCTTTTCAAGATTATGTCCCAGGAGACTTTGGAGAGATTTATTTAGGGGTTGGTGAGCCTTGTCAGATTGTTGGCAAAGGGGAAGTGAAGCTGAAATTGCAAATGGGTAACACACAAGTGTTGAAGAAGGTCATGCAGGTTCCAGTCTTGGAGATGAGTCTAATTTCTTCAAGAAAGTTGGGTGATGAGAGATTTATAGTAACTCTCACAGTGAATGCACTTGAATTAGACGGTGGTAAGAAAGTAGGTATCCTTTATCTATCTACTTATATTATTGATTCACCTTTTGTTGCAGAGATGTGGCTTTGTAGGCTTGGTTACATATGTAAGAAGGGAATGCATGTTCTTAAGCGGAAGATAGATATCTTTGACAAACTTAAGAACTGGAAAGCCTTGGTGTTCATGGAGGAGATGACAGACAGAGATGAGCTGAGGGGACTGAATTATTCTGAGTAGGACTGTGTTAATTTGAATAGGATTTTGATCCAAAAGGAGCTCATGGGTAAAAAGTCATCACTCACAGGTGAACACAGGTACTGGCATCGGTCAGGAGGAACCGACGTTGAGCAGACAGGCACCGATGTCGGTCATGTGCAGATCAGCAGAGTCGGTGGTGTCGGGTAGCAGGAACCGACGTCGGTCATATAGGAACCAACGTCAACAAAAATTAAATCGGCGTCGGTCAGGAAATCGATGTCGACAGATAGGGTCAGTCGTAGGGAACCGACGTCGGTCGGGTGCAGATTGGGAGATGGCCGAGATCAGTCACTGGAACGGATGTTAGGCAGACAGCAAGCTGTCAAGGAGTCTCAAACGCCCATGTGGAGGACTGAAAGTGTAAGTGAGCCTCATATTCGTTGTTCACCTTCTTTATATTACTTGTTGCTTACTGATGGTCAAGAACCAGGAAGATGTGAAGAGGCAATGCAGGTAGAATCCAGGAAACAGTGGGAGCATGGCATGAATTCTTCAGAAGAGAACCAAGCAAGAGATTTGGTAGAGTTGCCAGCACTGACAGAGGGATGGATTCCCAGGTTAGAGAAGAGAGTGGATGGACACATGAGACGAAAGGTCAAGGTATATGGTCTTGAGGAAGCTGTAGGACAGTTGTACAGGTTTGATAGGTGGATGACAAAGCAGGGCTTCAGTCAATGTCAGTGTAACCATTGTGTTTTCTTTACCAAGTTGGATAATGGTCGCAACATTATCCTGTTACTGTATGTGGTGTGGTTGCTTGTTGCAGGATTACACATGCAGGGAGTTTCTGAGCTAAAGGTAAAGTTAGTTCAGAGGTATGTCATGAAGAATTTGGGAGCAGCGAAATTCTTTGGCATAAGAGACATGGAAGATCACAGGTTGATTTTGTCTCCAGTGAAAGCTGATGTGAAGAAGGTGTTGGTGAGGTTCAAGATGCAGGATGCAAAATCGGTAAGCACACTAAGGGCTGGACAGTTCAAGCTGAGCTTAGAACAGTGTTCGAAATCACATGAGGTCGAGTGTAGACCTAAGTTTTCTCAAGCAGTGGGGGTTGTCAGAGAGTTTGGAACCAATTCGGGGAAGGTGGATTCTCAGGTATCTGAGAGGGATCAGGAGCAGGGATTCATGCTATGCAGGGTCAAGAACTTCACTACATGGATTTGTAGGTTCGGATGTGGCAGGTTACCTAGATGACAGGGGGTGCACCATAGGTTGTGTGGTGGTTGGTCTTTAGGGTTGAGCTTGAAGAGGAATACAAGCCAGAAAACAAATTAGATGATGTATAGGTACAGGTACAGTGTGACTGTTTATCTCCAAGTGGGAGATTGTTAGGTTGTAAAGCTAAAAGCTTCACTGATGCAGACATGGAGGAGGTTGTTGAGGTTGTGGAGGATTGCTGAGTTGCAGAATGAGTTGCAGGGCAACTGACGTCGGTCTGATCAACCGACGTCAGTCATATTACAGTGCAGAAGCAACCGACGTCGGTTATAAGTCGGCCGACATCGGTCAGGAAGGAGCCGACATCAGCAAATTGTGTGTGCATGCAGTTTGCATGTGGGTTCCGGACAGGTCTATTTTTGGACAGTCAGTTTGCATGTTAAAGGCTAATTATAGTCTTGGAGTTGCGTGTCTAATTATTGTAATTAAGAAAGTCTAACTATTGTATACATGAGATCTCTATAATAGACTCATGCGTTGTATTGTAAAAGTGTGCTAGAAAGCCATTGAGCTTGAAGAGAGAGCTAGAGTAGCTCCTCCTAGTTCCAAAGGGGTGCTGAGTGTGTATGATCAGGGAGAGTTGCAGGTTGTGTAAGTTCTACTAGGAGATCCACCGGGGTACTGGTTGAAGAATCATAAGGACTTGGTGAGGCAAGGACAAGGGTTCTTCAGGGTGTAGAGACATCTGCATGGTAAGTAAGGTATGTTGATTTGCAGGTGGCAGCAAGGAAAGGGAGATCTACTTAGAGTACAGTTGTGTACTTGGTGTACTGGCAGCGTTGTTACTGACTGGTGGAGGTGAACAACAACTCTATATTTGAGTTGATTGTTGGGACCGTGATGAGAGAGTGAAGTGTTGGAGGAGAATTACAGGTGAACCCTAGATGTGTGGGAGCTCTAGAGGAGTGGGAAGAAGAAGTGTGGCATCTTCTTTATTGTATTTTCTTCTGAGTGATTATTAATACAATTGTGTATTGTCTCTCATATCCTGTGTTGTTTCATATTTCTAGTTACTTGTTACTTCTGGTTAAATTCCGTGTTTAGTTGCTTATACAAGAGGTAATCATATATACTCTTCTTGAGGAGTAGGATCCTGACAATCGGAGCTTGAAACACTCTAGACAAATAGACTATAGAAGATAACCTTAGATATGCTACTAGACATCTTTTCAAGACTCAAAATGACATGGATATCCTCTACATCATGTTAATAAAGCCCCTATCACAAGAAGTAGCTAAGGCAAGTAGGGATATAATGAGAACAAAAAACCTTAATTCATCCAAATACCTTAATTTTTGCTAAAATACCTTAACTTCATCAAACATGATATAAGCCACTTTTTAGGCTTCAAAAGATACTTGAGACCCTTCCTCTCACCCAAACACAACTTATGAACCAAAAACAACTTATGAAGACCCAATACATCATCCAATGACTCATTAACATTCTATCACATGATGATCCCTCAAGCAACCCTTAGTACAAAGAATGAAACCGTAAACAATGCTAATAAGGTTTTCAATAAGACTAAATGAGGACATCACAAGGCATGCAAAAGACCATGCAAGGTATGAAAGCATGACAAACAAGTTTTTTGTTATAGGGGTTGACATTTTAACCTCGGAGGTCAAAATTAGTCAACACTTCATAAGTCAATTAATATTGTCACCCTTTATTATTTTATTAAACCCACTACAATGAGGTTTTTTGGTGTGATATTGCTTGAAATTACATGGTAAGAAATAGTTGGTTGGATTTCTACTGACTCCTCTTCTGACTTATCAATTTATTCATCCTTTTTTTTCTCATTGGCACTTTAATGTAGAAAAACTTATTTTTGGCACATTTATGTCCTCAACTTTATTTTCCATCATAGTTAAAACATAACCCTTTTCCCCTTTTCTCTTAAATTTGTTAAAAAGTCAATTTAGTAGGTTAAGGGAATGACGACGCTTATGTTATTTGATCTCTTATGCTCACAAAGTCTTGACATTTGTTACCCAGTGATATTCCATCCACCATGTGTGCCATGATAATATAACTATATATGAAAGTGGATTAAACATGTGTACCTCATGTTGTATGTGATCCTTGAGTCCCCTAAGAAATAGTTTGTTCAAGTTATCATCCATGATCATTTCTAATCGCAAGGATAGATTCTAGAATTGATGAATACAATCCTTGACCAATCCTATTTGTTGTAGTTTTGCTAACTAGATGAAATAATTATCTATCAAATTGTTGTTATAGTGCATCTACAATTCCTCAGTAAAACTAGAAAAGTGACATTAATATTATTCTTCTTATTTTGATCACACATCCATTAATACCAAGTGAATTGCTTATGTTCCATATATAAGGATGTCATTTTGACCTTTTATCCATAAAGGATCTAATGTACATAACAAAAATCCATTTAGTTGATCTAGGTGACTGGATCCTCCACATTAAGCTCACACATTTCCAATTTAAATAATATGTTCCATGGCCCCAAATCGGAACTAGCGAAGGATTGAGGCTGTGTTGTATTTAGAGTTGGATGGGTTGGCTAGAAGATCCACCATGGTTGGGTTGTGCATTGATGAACTGGTTAGTTTTAAGGATTATGTTGCAAAGCCAATAACTAATTGGCTATGTGCACAAGCTACTCCAATTGATGATTGATGTTGTATGGATATCCTTTATTGGTAACTTTAAATTGTATGCTTTTCATATTGTAATTAATTTGGATCACTAGAGTGATCTATCAAATAAAACCTTATAACATAAGTTTCATTGATTCATGTTTATAACTCCATGTTTTCATTGTTAGGAGTTTTTATTGAAGTGATAAAACCATTACCTCTACCCCTATTATGTGGTCTTGCCATGAAAATAATTTATGGAATAGGGTTTAGGAATTGGGTTTTAAGGTTTAGGGTTTAGGGTCTGATGTTTAAGGTTTAAGGTTCAAGTTTTAGGGTTCAAGATTCAAGTTTTAGGGTTCCTAGTTTAGGACTTATGGTTTAGGGTTTAAGGATCACTAGGGGTCAAAATTAGGGTTACAAATAGATTATACCATTGCAATCATATTTTAGAGATGAATCCAATGACAATTATATTGTGTAATGGTAAAATAATTTAGATAATCCTAAAAGTTAGGTTAACAGAGGCTTTTGCTATTATGATCATCTTGTCAAGATGAATCCAATGAGTGTTATATTTTGAAAAGGTGAAAAAAACTTATATATTATATTTTATATTTCTAAATAAATCTAAAATATTCTTGGTGCAAGTGAAAACTTCAATTATTTCTAGATCAAAAGTTTTGTTTTTTGACCCACCAACAGGACAAACAATGATCAAATATGTCATAGAAATCTTTCCAAAATCTAAGATTTGATACCACTTGTAATGAAATTAATTAAACAGATAAAGAATAAAAATATAAATTTCAAGTGGAGAAGAACAACATTAACTTCCAATAATAGGAGCATGAGGGAATGAATCTACATAATATGATTAATAGCAAATAAAATACTATAAATATACAACTAAGCCATTTTCAGGGGGAAATATCCAAAACCTTGCAATAAGAACATAATTCATGATATGATACTCTAATATGAACCACTACCTCCTACATATAACATACCTAGGCTTTGGATACTCAATATAGGCTGACACTATTACAAATATATATATATATATATATATATATATATATATATATATATATATATATATATATATATATATATATATATATATATATATATATATAATCATATGACTAAGTAAAAGGTTATACTAGTTGGACAAGTTGGACATGCATCTCCCAATACAAGTTAGCCGTTAAGATCATTGCACATAAACCTAAGGTTAAATAAAGGAAAGTTCCAAATGGACCCACACAAAATTAGAATAGAAGCATAACACTACACTCTTGAAAAACCAAGAGAATACTACTATGATTTTGGTCAACCAAGAGCATACTAATACGTTATTGGAAAAAGTCATAAAATAACATCTAAACAAGCAGAGAGGAGAGAGAAAACATAAGGAATATGGATAAAATAAGCCCCAACAGAAAGAAAACACATACATAAGTACCCTAAATCAATGCAATATGACATATAAAACTATCATTGGAACAAAATTAGGTGTCTACTTAATTGATGAGGCCTCGAATTGTCCCTCATCATATTTTCTAAAATACCTTCCTATATTTATATTCAAATTCTTTTGGCCTATACTATGTTGATATATGCACATATTACAAGAATAATGTATATTCACGTTTGTTTGGTTAAAACTAGTTATCTTTATATAAACTAATATGATTTAATGGCTTGAATATTTGTGGTATTGATGATGGAATAGAATGTATAATATACTTCTTGAAAAGTTTTTTATAACCACAACTCTGAAGGAGAAAGGATCCATTTAACTTGTTGACAATCCATAGTAGTTGTTGGATATAACCCATAACAACTGGTTATAACCTGTAGCAACTAGGCACAACCCATAGTAGCTATTGTGCAACTTGTAGCAGTTGTTGTGTAACTTGTAGTAGGGGTTGTGCAACTACATTATATGTGAATGTTTATTAGTTGTGACCAGATGTCATCATCCAACCACTTCTAACCAACTTAGCCAAATGTGGAAAGCAGTTTGACACATTGGAGGGTGTTATCACTACTTACAACAAACATCATTTGCATTTGATTGTTACATTTCTATTTCCTCCATATTGTTGCAACATCTTATATTCTTTATGTTAGTTTAGCATTATTTTTTAAGTTGTATTCTAGGAATAACCATATATTTATGGTTGTAACCTCTAAATAATGGAATATCCAAATAAAGTGTTAACTTATGTATTTAAGAGATAAGTTGTAGGCTATAATTAGTTAGAAAAGTAAGGAAGTAAATTTTAGTTCAATTAGATCAAATTATTATCTGGTTGAAGTTTGTATTCAAATTGTAATAAACCTATAACAATTAATTATGCGCTACATTTGGATCATTAAGAGCTTATCTGAATTAATCATGTCTTAAATAATGAGGGGAGTCAAGCTTCAATCCAATCGAGGCATGACCTACTCAGATGGATTTGGTAGTCTAGTTTCCTATCCGTTAGCTAGTTCATTTATGTTGTGTTTGTATTTTATTTCATTCAATTCTTTTAAATGCATGTACCTTTAAATTTAGTGTGTATACATTCAATTCGACAAAGTGTGGGAAGCTTCTAAGATAGATATAGATTTATTTCCCATAATTTATTTTCCTGCAATTTATTTTTATGCCATTTACTTCTTTACTTATACACAACCTTTAAGCCCCTGAACCCTTGAAAGTGACTAGTTTCACACATAAAGTGCTGACACATTGCCTAATATATGTCTTGCGTTGACAATTAATGAAAGTAATAGTATCAATAAATCAAATGACTACCCCTTGGGTGACCTTGTCAGGGTCTAGGCAAGAATTGTTGCTTCAAGTTCACTTAATGGTTTAATTTTGCTTGTCAATAATGACTCACTTTGATGTGTGTGCATGTGTACATATCAAATTAAAAAAACATATATACTTAGGAAGGATCGTAGAAGATGTTACGGTTGAAACTATTAGAGTTCTCAAAGTATATATAGGATATGATAATGATCTGAAAGTCAAAATAATAAGAGAGGCTAGTTTATCTTAGAGCCTAACTCATGTGACTTGTAAAATAAAAAGGAACCCTATACTCCTTGGAGTATGGTACGGGCATCTTGACTGCCAATATTAAAAGACATGAAGATCCTAGAACAAGCATCCATGATCATGTGTTTAGAATATGAAACTTGGGTACTTAAAAACAAAAGATTTTTTTTTTCAATTGAATCATTATATAAACGAATAATCAAGTATAACGACTAAAATCGATGAGAGAAAATGAAAAATAAGAATGAATACACTTGGTTGTGCAAAAACTGTGAAGCCATCACTGTGAAACCCATCTCTCGAAATCTTTAACATATTTGAGTATATGTCTCATTGAGAAAACCAATTGAAGTCTATCGTATAACACTATGTGATTGCTTCCAAATGCAAGAGCAAGGAGAAGTATGCCTTATAACTCTTTGGGATTGTTGTATATCATCATGCGACTATAGATAGAATAAATGGATTGTATACCCCCCTTTTAAGGTGTGGGATGAACTTGTGAATCACATAGCTCAAAATAAAGGGATACATGTACCATGTGTAAAATAAGAAAAATAAAATCTCAGGTGTGTAATCATAATAAAATGTCATCGTTAACGAATGTATGTATAAAAGACTTTGATATGATCATAGAAAGATATCATTATAAAAACACACATGCATAAATGTACCTAAACCTATGTGTGCTTATGTCTAAGTCATATAAGCAAAATATCTTCATGGAAGAAAATGTGTATAAACAATATAAGCACAATCATCTAAGTGGTGTAGGGAAAAGCTAATAATAGTTTGGCTCTATATGGTTAAGGTATAAGTAATATAAGCACAATCAATATGAGGTTTCCTCTACGTGGAAAATATAAATTTGAATAGACAAATATTATCGAAAAAAAAATCCTTACTCTAAATAGATGCATGACATAAATCATGATAATATAAGAAAAGACGTAAAAATTCACATGATATAAATAATGACAAATAAGAGACTCTCATATGTATTAACACAATTATAAAGTAAAATTTAATAAAAACCAAATATGAAAAAGATGTTCAAAAGTACAAAATAAAAATCAAAAGAAATAACCAAAGTGAAATGAAAAATGGAAGATGTGAAAAATCGTTAAAACAAAGAAAACAACCTATCAATAAAAATTGAACCTTTATCTAAAGTCAACGTAGATTGAGACACAAATATTTGTCTTTTACTTGAAGTAGCTGGAAGCCTGGAACCACCGGATTTCTCTGCGTGCGGGCCAGTTATTTGACACAAAAGTAATGCCGTCCAGGCAACGGGTCATTTCCCGTCAAGATCACCGACTTCCTTTAACGACAATTTTAATTTTAATAATTTATTAAGGGAGGACGGAGGAAATAAAGTATTATAGCAATATTAATATTCAATAATAATATATTGGGTTTTAATTTAAAAGATAAATCATCAATGTTGGTTTGACTTTTTCCTTTTTGAGCATTTTGTTTTAACATATTTTGACATCTTGTTTTGGACACAACGATTTGAGTTATTAAGAAATTTTATTTGTATATAAAATAATTTAAATTATTATCAGATTTTGTGTATATATTTTAATTATTATTTTTAATTTTATATATTATAAAAATATTTACTTGTTCATTTTAAAATTTGATTTATTTGTTCATTCTAAAATTTGAAGAGTTTGGTGAAAAGAAAAGTAAAAATTAAAAGATAAATTAATATGTTTTTTTATTGTAATAATTTATTTGTTGTCAATGAGATGTGGGTGGAGTAGTTAAGAAGTTTGGTTGTGTTGAGTCTCTTCACTTATGTTCAAATCTTAAAGGATATGCTAGTTTAGTGGTGGTCGTTGGTGTTGTTGGTGATAGCAACCTATCAAATGATGTTAGTGAGACCGATAGTGACTATCGGTAATTGTTGTAAGGGAAATATGGACCTCGTGTTTGTGTCCCCTGATTCAAAGCTCTAGTGCAAAAAACGATTATATGTATCAATAAAAAATGGTTAAAAGTGAGAACAATGCCCTTACCTTTCTAATTCAATCTCCTTATTAAATGAGTTACAGTAAATTAGGAAGTTAATTTGAAGGACAAACTTTGCTACATCTTATAAATTTATTGATATAAAAGTTTTCTTAAAATATTAAATTTTTTATTCATGTTGAAGGTAAGTTTTTCAAGACTAAACACTAGTTCAAATTGAAAGAAGGTTACAGATGTACAATAAAACAATTACAATAAAGATACAATAAAGAAATATAGAAAGAACAGAAAGAAAAATTTTAAAGGAAAAGAATAAGCTATCTTGATAACCAATATTAATCACAACTTCTACTTTTACCTTAATCTATCAGTCTCAATTCTAATTAAAGTGAATATTAAGAAATAAGAAGACAACTAGAGAGGTGGATCTATTTAGAAGTGACAATCAATTTTCTCCTTTTTTGAGGGATCGTTTAGTGTCCACTATGTAACTCCATTTATTCTCAAACTATCTTTATGTATTTTATCCTCTACACTTGCTGGAATATAGGAAAACCACTATTATCAATACCAATCGTGTCACAATACATCTTAAATTATTATTATTTTAAATAAATTAAATAAAGAAAATGATAATTTAATTGTTAAAAAAATTGAAGAAGATTTAAGTCAAAAAAAATTAAGGTTAAAATTAAAAATATTTCATTTATTTAAGTTAATAGTAGAAATAAAAGAGTAATTCTTATCAATCACCTCGAAAAATTACTGGAAAAAAAATTAAGTTAAAACTAAATAATTTTTATTTGTACAAGATTGATACAAATTTAAATGACTTCTGGAAAAAAAAATACCTTACAAATGAGAAAGAAAAATTTGGATAAAGAAATTTTGTTATTAGGGTTTACAAATTCATTGAAATAGAAAATAAAATAAAGAATTAAATTTATTTGCAGTCTTCTAAAACTTGTAGATCACTTGATTTGGGAAATAAGATGATTGAAATAAATCTATATCTTATCTTTTCAATAAAATCAAGAAATCATTTGAAATAAAAATAAAATAATAAAATAAATTTGTATTCTATTTTTTTAATAATTTAAAATAGATAGTAAAATAATGATATAAATTTATAATAAATCTTCATTTAATTTTTTATTTATTTGAAATAGATAATAAAATAATATAAATTTGTATATAATATTTAAATAAAAATATATAATTTTTTTTAATATAATTAAATTATTTATCGAAAATAAAGTGCGAAAAAATTTCAATCGCATAAAAATGTCTTAAATTAATACACACTTAACTTTTTAACTTCTTATTGTAAAAGGAGGTCACAAACTCTGCATAATGTTATCTTCTTCTTTTGTTGAAGTGTTATTTGACACCAAAAGTCAAGATCACCGACTTCCTTTACCGAAACATTTATGAAGGGAGTACGGATGAATTTAAGTATTGTCAATAATATATTGGTTTCGGTCTCTTTTTTCTAAGCGTTTTGTTTTAACACAGTTTTGACAATTTTTTTTAACAGTTGTGTGTACGGTTTTTATGAAAAGTTTTTGTATATAAAATAATTTAAATTATTATAAGATTTTGTTTGTATATAAAATAATTTAATCACTATTTTTTAGTTTTATATATTGTAGAAATATTTATTTGTTCATTTTAAAATTTGAGTAGTTTAGTAAAAAGAAAAGGAAAAAATTAAAAGATAAATTAGTATTTTTTTATTGTAATAATTTTTTATGTTAGAGATGAGAATATAGATCTTATTTTTTTAATTCAATTCTCTTATCAAATGAATTACTCAATTACATTAAATTAGAAAGTTAATTTGAAGGATAAATTTTGTTATATTGATACAAATGTTATCTTGAAACATTAAATTTTTGACTCGTGTTAAAGGTGGGTTTTTAAAAGGACCCAAGCTCTTTTACAAGAACAAACTTCAGTGAAAACATTAAAATCTAAATAATAGGGATAATCATCAAAAGTCGGCTAAACACTAATCTAAATTAAAAGAAGGTTACAGATGTACAATAAGATAATAACTACAACAAAGATACGATATCAAACATGTAAAGAACAAAAAGAAAATTCTGAAAGGAAAAGAATAATTTATCCACTGATAGCCATCACTAATCACAACTTTTGCTTCCACCTCAATCTATCAGCGTTAATTTTAATCAATTGAATATTAATAAACAAGAAGACAACCAGAGAGGTGGATCTATCTAGAAGCGACAATAAATCTTCTCCCTCTTCGACAAAGAAGATCTTCTAGTGTCCATTGTATATCGTCATCAATTGCATCTACTCCATTCATTCTCAAACCATGTATTTTGATGGAAGGGGATGAAGTATTAATAATCTTTCGTTGGTATGGAAGGAAGGCATTCAATTATGTATTCAATCATCTAACTTCATATAAGCATCATGCTATACAACCACTCTCAAGGATGAAAACACTTGTTATTATGACAGCCCAAGGATGAAACCCCTTGTGGACTTATATTTTATTTTATTTATTATTTTAAATGCAATATTTATATTTATTAAAAAATGAGATTTCCAGGAAAACCAAATTAATGTAAAATATTTTGATTTGGAATATTATAGTGGTATCAAAAGTTATTTTTCTTTCCATCCTATGAACCATGGGGTCACTACATAAGGAAATTATGGACAGTTACGAGTCGTACAACATCCTTTCAGCAGAGATTTGAAAATAAATCTCTTTTTTAGACTTTTTTAGAGTTGAAAGAGTCATGGAATGGAAATATACACTATGAGGAAGATGAGTTTTTGAATCATAATTATGACAGTATTGAATATAAAGATAAATTCAATTTTCAAGAGGTCCCAGAAGAAAGGAAGATGACAAATTCCAAGACTGACTTCCCTATCCAGGAGCAAACGGATGAGACATCCAACGTTGAACTAAGGGAATGCCCAAACATACTTATACAAAAAGAAGTTGATATTTATGGAGACTCGTCTATTGGGAAGAATGACATAAAAACTATGGATATTAGAGATGAACACAAGTTATCTACCCAAAACACTAATGATGATGTTGATATGTGTTATCTGCGTCAAAGTGAAGATAAACTTCAATGTGTGCAAGAGAGAAGTCTTGAGTATTATTCCCCGAACACATGTTCTAAGTTTAATAAACTAAATGATTGTCTAATTAATGCACACTATCAACAAGATATCATGGGTTACAATCTTAAAAATAAACAAGATGGAGAACCAACCAAAATAATTGATAGAATATGGGAAAATTGGGATTCAAAGTCACAAAATAATGGAGAATAAAAGTTTATGGAGGAGTTTAATATAAATATTAATTATAGCCATGATTCTTAGATATCCACAACAAAAGATGAACTGAAGGAGATCATTATTTTTAGATTTCAAATATTGCATTCCAAACCATTTAAACATGGATGAACCATACCAACAAATATATTTCGATGCATTGGGCCACCACCATATACCCAACATCAAGATCAAGTTGTTTCAACAATAGTATCAACTAATAAATTTACTTTACATATCAAACTAAAAAATGGTTTAAAAAATGAAATTAGAGGCCAAACTTTGGTGTCAGCCAAACGAGACCCCGACACTCTATTTTTGAATGAAGAGACAAGGCATATAATTACTAAAAAAGATGGGAATTCACAACTATGCATGGTTTCAAGTAGAAGCCAAATCATGCTTCATAAAAAATATGCATAAAAATTCTCAGTGAGAAGAAGCAAGTATTAAATTCACTATTGGGAATGGAAATAGTTGGAAAGCTGATTAGATCCAAACTTGTTCAAACACTCTAAATTGAAGAAGGCAAGCTCTGTCTATTATATGCTCAGAAGTAGTTAAGGGAAGAAATTGAAAAACAACAACAACAATTTATGTTGATGTATGAAAGGGCATATCATAAATTTGTGCATCTTTGTGAACACCCAAGAACTAATTTTTCTAGGCATGTCATAGCTATGCAAGGTTAGAATATGCAGAGTTAGTATAATATGGTACAAAAGGTATATGAGCCAAGGTATGCAAGGTTAGAATATCCTTTTAGGGAGAGGTTTTGGGATGAAGTTCACACAATTACATATCGAAGGGTAGATGCACTGACCAAAAGAAAAGTGATAGAATTACATAAAATGTGTTATATAACTGTGATTATTAAGAATGTGTCTTTTACTAATAATATTTTGTAGATAAATAGTCCTTGTGGTTTTGAAAATTCAGATAGCCCTCCTGATATTTTGTTACTACTACGAGTTGTAGAAGGGTTTAATAGTTTATCTCCTTATTTGAGATCTTAGAGCTTATATGATGCATTTGCAGAAGGAAAATTGCAAAGCCTAGATGAATTGAAAGTTGATGGTCCTCTTGTTCCTCAAGAAGAATTTTTGAGTGGAAAATTGACACCAAAGTTAGCATGTCAACTACAAGATGCAAAAACTTAATGTGGTATTGGTCTAACACCTTGGTGTCACTAGCTAATTAAAGTCTATCCAATTTTATTTCCTTTCGAGATAAGGAGGCAATATTTTTATTTTACTAAATTAGGCATACATCATATATTACATTATTTACAGTAGCAACAAATTTCTCAAAACCCAAATACGGAAAACAATTGAGAACATCATGCTGGTAGACTACAATGGCAAAAGGTTCATGTTTCATGGAAACATCTATTGGAGTCAGCTGTAAAAGTGATGGAGTTATGTTGTGGCTAAAAGACTGTTCTTGAAGTTGAATACTATAATGAGGTTGGCACTAGTCTAGGTCCAACTCTTGAGTTATACACATTTACTAGTCATGAATTGTAAAGGACTACATTCAGCATGTGGAGAACAAATTTGTCGTCCACGAAAACTTGGGACACTATTCAAAATGGAGAGTTTGTTCAAACATATCATGTGTTATTTCCTTGTCCTTACCTGCCTCATACATATTCTTCTAGTGGAAACAAATATTTAAATGATGATAAGCAAAATGAGATCCAAATTTTATCTAATGTAGGAAGTGTTTCGAGACCTTTCCTTAGAGTAAAAAATAAATGGTTACGCATACCTAAACAATAGTTTGAATTTTTTTTGAAAGGTCACAACCCTTTCAAGTATCTTATACAAAAGGGAATAATAAAAATATTTGATCTTGAGTATGGGTTTTCGGGTCCAAGTTCAGGATACAACCTTGGCTATTAACACACACGTTGCTATTAAAAAGATTGATGTGAATAGAGAATATTTTGCATAGGGGAGGATTATGCAAGCAACTATTCATAGGGTCCTTAATCAACATGTTATTTATGATCTAGAATCAAGCATAACATGCATCATTACTAAGACAAAGTTTTTTGATGATCATTACTAAGCATAACATCCTTATCTATCAAGTGAAAAGTTTAAATAAATTTGAATACTTGTTTGATTTTACGTATAAAATGAGTAAGTTGAGGATCGATCACCAACACATTAGACATGATAAGGATCATTACTATGCAGAAGATGAATGCATTTTGCAAAGGGAAGATGAGAAATCATGAAAATAGAAGTTTGCAAAGAAATATTTCAAACCTTGGATGGTTATGCATCCTTGATTTCATAATATATCATAAAGTGATTCCATTAAGGCAGATGATGTACTGCAAGTGTCCAAGATAGGTGACACCACCTTGGGAGAGGCTGACATCAAACAGAAGTTGTTTGCAGATGCTTCCAATTCTAAGGAAAATCATGTATAATAAGGTCAATGTGTTATGCATCTTTTCATTGATCAAACAAGAATGTTAGAGAAACACTCTTCAAAATCAACACAATGATACGAGGAAAATAATATATGGGTTTGTGGACTTGTTAAAGGAATTAATATTGGAAGTGGTTCAGATCATGGCATGCCTGATCCAATATATATATCATGACTGAAAAAGGATTGTAAACCTACAAATAAAAAATCACTTCCATACACAATCCTCACATATGTGTTGTTTACAAATAGATCCTCGTTTTGTATTCTAAAGACCATTGATAAGTTGAATGTGCAGGGACGTCTTTATGAATTTGTAATTTTCTATGACTTTAAACAAAATAAAAACTTGGATCAATGTAGGGCCACTGAAGGATCTATGTTTACATTTCATGGAAGCTCTACAATGAATTGGTACTCTATCATAAGGACTGGCTTAAGGGGTTTAAGTGAGACTAAGTATATGACTGCTAAACATATATAGGATGATGACATTTAACTCTCAATTAAGATGATCTATTTATATTTTTATTGCTTCACTTCATTGTTTAGTGACAATGAGAAAATTAAAGATTACAGAATGTTGATTATTTATGATATTTTTTAATGGGAAAATTATACAAAACCCTCTTACATTTTGGTGGTCCCCAATGAGAATAATGTTTTCATATAATATTTGATCATATTTAGTTCTTATGATCCTTTCACTCATAGACTGGAAATAGAAGATGCCATGTGGAAAGGATCAATTAATCTTGAACATTTCAATTCGCAATTGCTTGATAACAAGCAATTTGAGGAAGGGAGGTCAGTAGTATCCCCAATTAATCATTGGAGATATCTTTAAATAAATCATTATATATAATCGTTCAAGTGGAGTGCCAAAAAGAACAACAATCATTAATTAAATCACAATACTTAATCATTCAAGTGGAGCACCCATATAAACAACAATTAGTATAGTATTAATTATTTAATTAGTCATTAAATATTCATTAAGCAAATGGATGCCAGCCTTGGGAAAAGACATTTAGAAGAGACACATCTTTTGATGTAAAGTTATAAAATATTAGGAGTCATTCATTGGTCTAGAAGGAAGGCATTCAATTATGTATTCAATCATCTAACTTCGTATAAGCGTCATGCTATACAACCACTCTCGAGGACAAAAAACCTTGTGATTATAACAACCTAAGAATGAAACCCCTTGTGGACTTAGATTTTATTTAATTTATTGTTTTAAATGCAATATTTATATTTAATAAAAAAATAGGATTTTTGAGAAAACCAAATTAATGTAAAATATTCTGATTTGAAATATTACAAGTCATCTCTGTGAAACCCATCTCTCAAAATCTTTATCATATATGAGTATATGTCTCATTGAAACCAATTGAAGTCTATTGTATAACACTATGTGATTACTTCCAAATGCGAGAGCAAGGAGAAGTATGCCTTATAACTCTCTCGAACTGTATCCAAATGCAGTAGTAAGAAAAAGTATGCCTTATAACTCTTTTGGATTGTTGCATATCATCATGTGATTATAGATGGAATAAGTGGATTGTATGCCCCTCTTCTGAGGTGTGGGATGAACTTGTGAATCACATAGCTCAAAATAAAGGGATACATGTACTATGTGTAAAATAAGAAAAATAAAATATTTGGTATATAATCATAATAAGATGTCTTGTTAAAGTGTGTATGCATAAAAGACTTTCATATAATCATAGAAAGATATCATTATAAAAACACACATGCATAAATGTACCTAAACCTATGTGTGCCTATGTCTAAGTCATATAAATAAGATATCTTCATGGAATAAAATGTGTATAAACAATATAAGCACAATTGTCTAAGTGGTGTATGGAAAAGGTAATAATAGTTTGCCTCTAGATGGTTAAGGTATAAGCAATATAAGCACAATCAATATGAGGTTTCCTCTACATGTGAAATATAAAATCAAATAAGCACAAACAATAGTATACCCCTGAATGGACAAATATTATTGGGAAAAAAAAGGTCCTTACCCTAAATAGATGCATGGCATGGATCATGGCAATATGAGAAAAGACATAAACATCCACATGATATAAATAATGACAAATAACAGACTCTCATACGTGTTGACATAACTATAAAGTAAAATCTAGTGAAAAATAAATATGAAAAAGATGTACAAAGGTAAAAAATAAAAGTCAAAAGGAAATAACCAAAGTGAAATGAAAAATGGAAGATGTGAAAAATCATTAAAATAAAGAAAACAACCTATCAATAAAAAGAAACAATTAAACAATATAAAAGAAGTAAATGTCAAAATTCAAGTTTAAACTCTTCGTAAATGAATAATAATTGTAAATCATTTAGGTATTAAATGTTCCCTACAACTAATTGTAGCACAATCCAATACATTTTTTATGATATTATTTGATCATGTTATTTTTATTTACTATGTTTCTTAAGCAAAGAGTGTTCTAAGAGAAACTAAAAGAATTCATAAGCAAATTAGACTAATAATGGTTTGCCTATATATGAGTAAGGTATAAGCAATATAAGCACAATTATTATGAGTAAAGTATAAGCAATATAGACACAATCAATATAAGGTGGATTTTATATGGGAAACATAAAATTAAATAAGTACAAATAATAGTATATCTTTGAAAAAAAATATTAGGAAAAAAAAAAGGTCCTTACCCTAAATAAATGCATGATATGAATCATGACAATATAAAAAAGATATAAACATCTATATAATATAAATAATAGCAAATAACAAATTTAAGTTATGTTGACACAAATATAAAATAAAATTGAATAAAAAAATATATGACACCAAAAGTAATGCTGTCCAGGTCAACGGGGCATTTCCCGTCAAGATCACCGACTTCCTTTTAACGACAATTTTAAGGATGACATTTATGAAGGGAGTACGGATGAATTTAAGTATTATCAATAAATTCTACAAATTATTTGAATTAGAAAATAAAATGAAATAAATTTTTATGTGATCTTTTCAATAACTTAAAATAAATAATAATATAATCTTACAATAAAATTTCATCCAATTTTTTTTTTATTTAAAATTAAAAATAAAATAATAATATAAATTTGATATAATCTTTCATAATTTTTAAATAGAAAAATATAAATATTTTTAATATAATTAAATTATTTATCAGAAATAAAATGTAAGAAAATTTCAATTGCATAGACGTGTCTTAGATTAGTGTACATTTAATTTTTTTAGTTTTTATTATAAAAGCGGGTCCTATAATGGGTTCTACCATTCCTATTAAGATGAGAAACATATTTAAATTAAAAAATTTGGCAAATTTCTTAATTCTCAAAATAGACAAACAATAAGGATTACAAAATATATACACCAACCCTAAAAAATGTTGAGAGAGCGTAGTAGAAAAATAAAACTCATAAAACTATAAATAAAACTCAATTCTTATAATTTCTCAACAATACTTACTTAAAAATAGTTCACGAGCCCAACTTTGAAAACGGGACTTTAAATTCCATAATTATATAAATAATTAAATGCTCAAACAAAAATAGACTGAACCCAAGTGAAGTAAATAATGCAATTTATAAAATTTAAAAAAAAAAAACTAAATTCCGTGGAAAAACACATTTCAAGTAAGGCGACATAAACATTTGATGGGAAGATTACGGCCGTGAAACGGATTGACCTTTCCTGGCCGAGGATTTGGATTGTGGAGGACGAGAGCTTTCCAGTGATATAAACAGGACTGAAAATGAAGAGATAGGCTGCTTTATTTTTAAAATTTTAGAAAGCAGCGTGAAATAGAGCGGTTCTGCATTCGTTGGTAAAGATTTTGATTAAGGAGACACAGGGCTTTCAAACAATGTAATTTCTGCCGAAACTGAAGAGGTAAGCTGCTTTGCTCTTTGATTTTTTTAAAAAGTTTGCACAGATTGAGATTTGGTTGCTAAAGATTTGAATTATCAAGAGGAAGAGCTTTCGCATGATGTATATATTACTGAAATCGAAGAAGTGTTAAATTATAATCTCCCCTGTTTCTAACCGTTTGTGATCTGTCAATTAAGTAGGATTTCACATTGATGACCCCAGTTAGCTGTTAGGAGTCTCTTGTTTAGCTGAGTACATGTCCTGATTTTTAGTAATTTCAGTTTCACAGTTAATACTAAACTGTGTATTGTAATCTATTTATGTTTTTAGTTAATCATAAGAAGTATGGGTTGTTGCCCTGTTTCTGTTTTTTTTAAGCCCCTGTTTTTTATATCCATTTCTGCTCCATAAATTTTGTCATGGTATTAGAGCAGGGTTAAGCCTCTTCACATAGTGGAGAGCGGATCGATCTAAAAGCTGGCGTCAAGACTCTTTAGAGATCTGAGTGAAAGAAGAATAAAAGGAGAATACTCTCCCTATAGACCAGTGTTGAATTTTCGTTTGGAAAGGGATGACCAACAGGGCTTGGAGTTTAAATGGCATCCACCAACAATTTACGGCAAATGCAAGGGCCCATGTTATCAAGCAAAAACTATGAAATCTGGTCTATCAGAATGAAGACATTTCTGCAAGTTCAGGAATGTTGGGAAACGATAGAGAGTGGCTTCAAAGAGCCTGATCAAGCTACTCTAACAACTATGAATAATAATCAGAAGAATGCTCTCGAAGCACGAAGGAAAAAGGAGACACATGCAAAATTCTTGATCTAGAGTTCAGTGGAAGATGCAATATTTCCAAAAATCACAGGGACATCTAGTGCAAAAGAGGCTTGGGATACTCTGGCTTTGGCATACCAGGGTAATGAAAAAGTCAAAACAGTTCGACTTCAGAGTCTTAGGAGAGAGTTTGAAAACTTGAAGATGAAAGAAACTGAGATTATTGATCAGTTTATGACCAAGGTGCTTGGAATTGTGAATCAATTCAAGATTCATGTTGAGGATATAACAGATCAAAAGATTGTTGAGAAAGTGTTGAGAAGCTTAACCAAGAAATTTACCATGATTGTTATAGCCATAGAAGAGTCAAAAGATCTGTCCAAAATGACTGTTGATGAACTAATGGGTTCTCTTCTATCTCATGAATCAAGGCTCATCATGGAGGAAGAGTCCTTGGAAAATGCCTTCCAGACTCAGGGTTCCTTCAGTAGAGGCCGAGGCAGAAGAGGTAGAGGCAGAGGTCGAAGAGGATGAGGTTTTCATCACACTGAAGAGAGTTCAAATCCTGAACAGTCAAGACAATCAGATCAACAAGGACATTCTCATAGTCAGAGAGGGAGAGGAAGAACATGGACAGATAAGTCCAATATTCAATGCTTCTATTGCAAGAAGTATGGACATTATGAAAGTGAATGTAGGAAGAAGCAATCAGATCATAACAAAGGTAGAGCCAATGTCTCAAACATTGAAGAAGGGACATTTGAGGTAATGTTCCTCTCATGCCAGAGTACTGAAGAAGATCACAACAAGGATCTTTGGCTGCTGGACAATAGCTGTAGCAATCATATGACAGGAAACAAATATTTGTTCTCTAGCATAGACAGTTCATCCACATCAAAAATTAAGCTAGGAAATGGCTCTCAAGTTCAAGCCCAGGGTAAAGGTATTGTGCCTATCCTAACTATAACAAAATGAACTGAAATCAATTCATGATGTTTTCTATGTTCCACATCTTAAGCATAATCTGATCAGTGTAGGACAGTTAAGTGAAAATGGATATGATGTCAGATTCAAGGGCTCTACTTGCATCATTTTAGATAAGCCACCTAGTAGGAGACTCGTAGCTAAGGTGGAAATGACCAAAAATAGAATGTTCCCTCTGACTATGAGAAGTTTCAATCAGTCACAATCATATGCACACCACATCTCAAGCACAGATGAAACTTGGTTGTGGCATTGTAGGTATGGTCATTTACCCTTTAAGAGTCTTAGTCTTTTACAAACGCAGTCAATGGTCAAGGGATTGTCAATGATGAATGAACAGTCCAATCCATGTGAAAATTGTATTCTAGGAAAGCATCACAGGGACAGCTTTTTGATTGCCTCCTATATAGCAAAAGAGAATCTAGAACTAGTCCATACATACCTCTGTGGTCCCATGCAATCCCAGTCCATTGGTGGAAGTTTTTACTTTCTAACTTTTATTGATGATTTTAACAAGAAAGTCTAGGTCTATTTTCTCAAGAACGAGTCTGAAACTTTCACAAAGTTCAGAGAATTTAAAGCTCTGGGTGAAAAGCAGAGTGGAAAACACATCAAGGTGCTCAAGTCAGATGGAGGAGGTGAATATGATTCACATGAATTTACTGGTTTACTATGTTTCTTAAGCAAAGAGTGTTCTAAGAGAAACTAAAAGAATTCATAAGCAAATTAGACTTAATAATGGTTTGCCTCTATATGAGTAAGGTATAAGCAATGTAAGCACAATTATTATGAGTAAAATATAAGCAATATAGACACAATCAATATGAGGTGGATTTTATGTGGGAAACATAAAATTAAATAAGTACAAATAATAGTATATCTTTGAAAAAAATTATTAGGGAAAAAAAAGGACCTTGCCCTAAATAAATGCATAATATGGATCATGACAATATAAAAAAAGACATAAAGATCTATATATGATATAAATAATAGCAAATAACAAATTTAAGTTGTGTTGACACAAATATAAAATAAAATCTAATAAAAAAAATATGAAAAAAACATATAAAAATACACAATCAAAATCAAAAGAACTAACCTAAATAAAATGAAAAATGTGAAAAATAATTAAAGTAAAGAAAACAACCTATCAATAAAAAAGAAAGCTAAACAATATAAAATAAATAAAAGTTAAAAGTCAAATTAAACAATATAAAAGAAGTAAAGTCAAAAGTCAAGTTTACAATCTTAACGAATAAATGACATTTATTGGGATTTTCAAAAATTTAGCTTCTAATATGGTTTCCTAAAACAAATTTCTTTGTGACAACAAAAGAGTCTAATCATTTAGGTTTCAATTCATTTTTAATTATTTAGGTTTAAATTTATTTATATGTTATTTTTTTGTGTTTGTATTTTATTAATTTAAAAAAAAAACTATTTAATTTTTTATTAAAAATTATTTTAGTACTTATTAAAGTGTTGAATAGCACGAATATATTAATAATACTTGACTTAATATATTTATTTTCTTTAAACATGATTCATCTTCATATTATGATAATAAAAAAATTATTCTTAAATATAACTTTATACAATTTAAATTATTTATTTCAACTTTTTTGTTTGTTCAGTGTTGTGGGTCTTAATACTAACGAATTATTTATATATTAAAAATGTATTGATATTTTTTAAAATACGAATAAATATTTTTTAACAGAATTATAAATCACACAAAACAAAAGCTCAATCCCCAACAAATACAAGCACAACACTTTACCAAAAAAAACCAAAAAAATTGAAATAGATAAAAACAACATAATCAAATAATATTATTAAAAAATGTATTGATATTTATTATTTACATAAAAATAAGTTACATATGAAAGTTCTTATAAAAAAATAAGAACTGTGTAGTGGCTAGTCCCTATCTTAAAATGTGAATGGTATTAAGGTTTGTAATTTTTATTTTTATTTTTAACAATTGAAAATAATATATCACAAGCAATGTGTATTAAAACAATTAGTCGTGTATATGTTTGAATGGTAATAGACTATTTGAATAAATAATAATGACGTATCATATAAGATGAACGTGTATCTTCAACCAAGATATGATTTCAAACATTGCATGTGAATTTGCAATATAAACTTATTTTAATAATGTGAATTTAAAAATAATTAATAATATTAATTTGACAGTACAAATTTTATTAAATTCAATAGATAATCAAAATAAGTTAAAAAATAACATGGAAATTTAGAGTACTAAACTATATATATATACTTCATATTGGACACTTCTTCCAAAGCATAGACAACACCAAGAATACTTTGTGCAGGAATGGTAGAGATAAATTAATTTGTCTATACAGTTTGATAAATCCTACAGAGCAATTGGATATAAAGGATGCTAAAAGTTGTTGCAAATATGCTCCTCTAAATCCTAATCCGTTGACTCTTTAAACAAGAATAAATAAAAATAGCACAATTGATAGACCCTTTAAACAAAAATAACACAATTGATTCGATAAAATTTTATGTCAATGCCCACTTCTAGGTCCAGAGAGGTTTCGGGGAGAGATGTTAATGGTATGTACTCTCCCAAAAAAATTCTAGTCATTGTTGCCAGCCATAAATTTAGTTTTGCAAAAAGTGTGAATATTTCTGCATGCACAGAATTTATCGACGACGATCATTTTGGAAGAGAGAATGATTCTTATACATGTACACTTGTCTTTTAATTATATAATTTCATAAAAGTAAATGGAATATTTCATAAAAACATATGTAAAATATTCTTTAATATTTAATATTAAACTTTAGAACACATTAAAAAATTTATATTTTATTAGTCTCGGATAAAAACTATTATTTCAATCAATTCTTATAATTCCTCTTAAAACAACGACTAATAATTAATTAGAATCTATGATTATGGGAGATACCCATATTGTCGGTGAGTCTAGTGGCCCGTGGGTTATTTTTATTTAATATTAAGGTTGCACATGTTTTACAGCTTTAATTTATTCACAATAAATTAACGACGACAAATGTAAAAGTGAAAATTTAACCTTTACCTAAGTCAAAGTAGATCGAGACACAAATATTTGTACATAGTTTTGACTTTTTTTTGGACGGTTGTGTGTACGGTTATTATGAAAAGTTGTTTTTATATAAAATAATTTAAATTATTATGGGATTTTGTTTGTATATAAAATAGTTTCATCATTATTTTTAAGTATTATATATTGTAAAAATATTTATTTGTTTATTCTAAAATTTGAGTAGTTTAATAAAAAGAAAAGAAAAAAATTGAAAGATAAATTAATTTTTTTATTATTATAATAATTTTTTTGGTTAGAGATGAGAATATTGACTTTATTTTTCTAATTCAATTCTCTTATTAAATGAATTATTCAATTACATTAAATTGGGAAGTTATTTTGAAGGACAAATTTTGTTATATTTTATAAATTTATTGATATAAACATTAATTTGAAACATTAATTTTTTGATTCGTGTTAAAGGTGGGTTTTTAAAAGGACCCAAACTATTTTACAAGAACAAATTACAGTGAAAACATTAAAATCTAAACAATAGGGATAATCATCAAAAATCGACTAAACACTAATCTAAACTAAAAGAAGGTTACAGATGTACAACAAGACAATAACTACAACAAAGATACGATAGGAAACACGTAAAGAACAAAAAGAAATTTTTAATTTATCCACTGATAGCCATCACTAATCACAACTTTTGCTTCCACCTCAATCTATTAGTGTTAATTCTAATCAAATGAATATTAATAAACAAGAAGACAACCAGAGAGGTGGATCTATCTAGAAGCGACAGTCAATCTTCTCCCTCTCCAACAAAGAAGATCTTCTAGTGTCCATTGTATACCGTCATCAATTGCATCTACTCCATTCATTCTCAAACCATGTATTTTGTCCTCGGCACTTGACGGTAGAGTCATAATTGAGTTTAGACAAGGTGTTATTAGTATGAAGTAAACAAGAACCAACTGAATTCTGAAAAAAAAACCACCATTATCAGTACCAATCTTGTCACTTTACATGTCAATTGATTCTTTTTGAATAAATTAAATAGAGGGAAAATAATTTAATTGTTAAAAGAATTGAAAAGATTTAAACCAAAAAATTTAAAATTTAAAATCTTTTATTTATATAAGTCAATATTAGAAATAAAAAAGTAAAGATTTAATATTTCCACAGTCCATACAATAATAAATAATTTTTTGGAAAAATTGTGTTAAGTTTTGAATGTTGACGTGTTTCAGATCTACATCTGTGATTCTTCATCAAGAAAAAACAAAAAAACAAAAAAAAATCTTATTAATCACCTTATATATATAAAGAAAAAAATATAGTTAAAACTAAAAAATTCGTATTTATATGAGTTAAGAGTGATACAAATTTAAATGATTTCTGGAAAAAAAAATACTTTACAAATTAGAAAGAAAATTTTGAATAATAGAAACTTTGATATCTTAAGAAGAATCTAACTTAATATCTAGGGGTTTACAAATTCATTGATATAAAAAATTAAATAAAGAATTGAATCAATTTGCAATCTCATAAAACTTGCAAATCATTTGAAATAGGAAATAAGATGATTGAAATAAATCTCTATCCGATCTTATTAATAAATTCTACAAATTATTTGAATTAGAAAATAAAATGAAATAAATCTTTATGTGATCTTTTCAATAACTTAAAATAAATAATAATATAATCTTACAATAAAATTTTATTTAATTCTTTATTTATTTAAAATAAATAATACTATAAATTTGATATAATTTTTCATAATTTTTAAAAAGAAGAATATAAATATTTTTTATATAATTAAATTATTTATCAGAGACAAAATGTAAGAAGATTTCAATCGCATAAACGTGTCTTAGATTAACATACATTTAATTTTTTTACTTCTTATTATAAAAACGGGTCTTATAATAGACACCATTGTTCCTATTAAAATGAGAAACATGATTAAATTAAAAATTTCGACAAATTTCTCAATTCTCAAAATAAACAAATGATGATAGGTACAAAATATATACACCAACACTACAAAATGTTGAGAGAACATAATAAAAAAATAAAACAAATAAAACTATAAATAAAACTCAATTCCTATAATTTCTCAACAATACTTAAAAATAGTTCACCAGCCCAACCTTGAAAACCGGACTTTAAGTTCCATAGTTATATAAATAATTAAATGCTCAAACAAAAATAGACTGAACCCCAAGTGAAGTAAATAATGCAATTTTTTTTTTTTTTTTAAAAAAAAACTCCGTGGAAAAACACATTTCAAGTAAGGCGACATAAACATTTGATGGGAAGATTACGGCCGTGAAACGGATTGAGCTTTCCTGGCCGAGGATTTGGATTGTGGAGGACGAGAGCTTTCCAGTGATATAAACAGGACTGAAAATGAAGAGATAGGCTGCTTTATTTTTAAAATTTTAGAAAGCAGCGTGAAAATACGGCGGTTCTGCATTCGTTGCTAAAGATTTTGATTAAGGAGACACAGAGCTTTCAAACAATGTAATTTCTGCCGAAACTGAAGAGGTAGACTGCTTTGCTCTTTGATTTTTTTTAAAAGTTTGCACAGATTGAGATTTGGTTGCTAAAGATTTGAATTATCAAGAGGAAGAGCTTTCGCATGATGTATATATTACTGAAATCGAAGAAGTAAGCTGTTTTATTCGTTAAATTTTCATAGTTTGGATATCTGGAGAGTCAAAAAGACATCAATATTGCGAAAAATTACAGTCTGTTTGGTGAAGGAGGTTTCATTTGATGTAAATAATGAAGAGCGATGTGAGATAGTTTTTCTGAAGATGTTTGGATTGAGCCGTTGAGTGTTGGAATGATATAAATCTAGCCGCAAAAAGTAGAGTTAGGCTGTTTTTTTTTAATCCATTTAAAAACCTTTATTTCAATGTGACATATAAAACACACCTCCTTCAAGGCTTATAATATACAAGATTAACTTATATGAGAGGTTTGAAAGGCATTTGATGACCTTAGGGGCTCATTGGAGCTTGAAACACTCTAGACAAATAGACTATAGAAGATAACCTTAGATATACTACTAGACCTTTATTCAAAACTCAAAATGACATGGATATCCTCTACATCATGCTAATAAAGCCCCTGCCATAAGAAGTAGCTAAGGCAAGTAAGAATATAATGAGAATGAGAAACCTTAATTCCTCCAAATACCTTAATTTTTGTTAAAATACCTTAACATCATCAAACATGATATAAGCCAACTTTTAGGCTTCAAAAGATACTTGAGACCCTTCCTCTCACCCAAAGACAACTTATGAAGACCTAATACATCATCCAATGACTCATTAACATTCTATCACATGATGATCCCTCAAGCAACCCCCAGTGCATACAATAAAATCTGAAACAATGCTAATAAGGTTTCAATAAGACCAAATGAGGACATCACAAGGCATGTAAAAGACCATGCAAGGTATGAAAGCATGACAAGCAAGTTTTTTGTTATAGGGGTTGACATTTTAACCTCGGTGGTCAAAATTAGTCAACACTTCATAAGTCAATTAATATTGTCACCCTTTATTATTTTATTAAACCCACTACAGTGAGGTTTTTTGGTGTGCTATTGCTTGAAATTACATGGTAAGAAATAGTTGGTTGGATATCTACTGACTCCTCTTCTAACTTATCAATATATTTATCCTCTTTTTTCTCATTGGCACCTTTGATGTAGAAAAACTTATTTTTGGCACATTTATGTCCTCGACTTTATTTTCCATCATAGTTAAAGCATAACCCTTTTCCCCTTTTCTCTTGAATTTGTTGAGAAGTCAATCTGGTAGGTTGAGGAAATGACGACGCTTAAGTTATTTGATCTCTTATGCTCACGAAGTCTTGACATTTGTTACCTAGTGATATTCCATCCACCATGTGTGCCATGATAATATAATTATATATGAAAGTGGATTAAACATGTGTACCTCATGTTGTATGTGATCCTTGAGTCCCCCGAGAAATAGTTTGTTCAAGTTATCATCCATGATCATTTCTACTTGCAAGGATAGATTCTAGAATTGATGAATACAATCCTTGACCAATCCTATTTCTTGTAGTTTTGCTAACTAGATGAAATAATTATTTATCACATTGTTGTTATAGTGCATCTACAATTCCTCAGTGAAACTAAAAAAGTGACATTAATATTATTCCTCTTATTTTGATCACACATCCATTAATACCAAGTGAATTTCTTATGTTCCATATATAAGGATGTCATTTTGACCTCTTGTCCATAAAGGATCTAATGTACATAGCAAAAATCCATTTAGTTGATCTAGGTGGCTGGATCCCTCACATTAAGCTCACACATTTCCAATTTAAATAATATGTTCCATGGCCCCAAATCGGAACAAGCTAAGGGTTGAGGTTGTGTTGTATTTAGAGTTATATTGGATTGGCTAGAAGATCCACCATTGTTGGGTTGTGCATTGATGAACTGGTTAGTTTTAAGGATTTTGTTATAAAGCCAACAATTGATTGACTATGTGCACAAACTGCTCCAATTGATGAATGATGTTTTATGGATATCCTTTATTGACAACATTAAATTGTATGTTTTTCATATTGTAATTAAGTTGGATCACTATAGTGATCTATCAAATAAAACCTTATAACATAAGTTTTATTGATTCATGTTTTTAACTCCATATTTTCATTGTTAGGAGTTTTTCTTGAAGTGATAAAACCATTACCTCTACCCCTATTACGTGGTCTTGCCATGAAAATAATTTAGGGAATAGGGTTTAGGAATTAGGTTTTAAGGTTTAGGGTTCAAGTTTTAGGGTTCAAGATTCAAGTTTTAGGGTTCATAGTTTAGGATTTAGGGTTTAGGGTTTAAGGATCACTAGGGGTCAAAATTAGGGTTACAAATAGGTTATACCATTGCAATCATATTTCTGAGATGAATCCAATGACTATTATATTATGTAATGGTAAAATAATTTAGAAAATCCTAAAAGTTAGGTTAATAGAGTCTTTTGATATTGTGATCATCTTGTCAAGATGAATCCAATGAGTTTTATATTTGTAAAAGGTGAAAAAAACTTATATATTATATTTTATATTTCTAAATAAATCCAAAATATTCTTGGTGCAAGTAAAATCTTCAATTATTTATAGATCAAAAGTTTTGTTTTTTGACCCGCCAATAGGACAAACAATGATCAAATATGTCATATAAATCTTTCCAAAATCTAAGATTTGATACCACTTGTAATGAAATTACTTAAATAGATAAAGCATAAAAATATAAATTTCAAGTGTAGAAGAACGACATTAACTTTCAATAATAGGAGCATGAGGGAATGAATCTACACAATATGATTAATAACAAATAAAATACTATAAATATACAACTAAGCCATTTTCAGGGGGAAATATCCAAAACCTTACAATAAGAACATAATTCATGATATGATACTCTAATATGAACCACTACCTCATAAATATAACATACTTAGGCTATGGATACTCAATATAGGCCAACACTATTTTATATATATATATATATATATATATATATATATATATATATATATATATATATATATATATATATATATATATATATATATATGACTAAGTAAAAGGTTATACTAGTTGGACAAGTTGGACATGCATCTCTTAATACAAGTTAGCGGTTAAGATCATTGCACATAAACCTAAAGTTAAATAAAGGAAAGTGCCAAATGGACCAACACAAAATTAGACTAGGAGCGTAACACTACACACTTGGAAAACCAAGAGAATACTACTATGATTTTGGTCAACCAAGAGCATACTAATATGCTATTGGAAAAAGTCATAAAATAACATCTAAACAAGTAGGGAGGAGAAAGAAAACATAAGGAATATGGATTAAATAAGCCCCAACAGAAATAAAACACACACTAATAAGAGTCCAATTTGGACTAAAGATTGACACATACATAAGTACCCTACATCAATGCAATCTGACGTCTAAAACTATCATTGTACAAAAATTAGGTGTCTACATAATTGATGAGGCCTAGAATTGTCCCTCATCATCTTTTCTAAAATACCTTCCTATATTTATATTCAAATTCCTTTGGCCTATACTATGTTGATATATGCACATATTACAAGAATAATGTAAATGCACGTTTGTTTGGTTAAAACTAGTTATCTTTATATAAACTAATATTATTTAATGGCTTGAACATTTCTGTTATTGATGATGAAGAAGAATGTAGAATATACTTCTTGAAAAGTGTTTTATAACCACAACTATGTAGGAGAAAGGATCCATTTAACTTGTTGACAATCCATAGAAGTTGTTGGATATAGCCCATAACAACTGGGTATAACCTGTAGCAACTAGGCACAACCCATAGTAGCTATTGTGCAACTTGTAGATGTTGTGTAACTTTTAGTAGGGGTTGTGCAGCTACATTATATGTGAATGTTTATTAGTTGTGACCAGATGTCATCATCCAACCACTTCTAACCAACTTAGCCAAATGTGGAAAGCAGTTTGATAGGCTAGAGGGTGTTATCACTACTTAAAACAAACTTCATTTGCATTTGACGATTACATTTCTATTTTCTCCATATTTTTGCAACATCTTATATTCTTTATGTTATTTTAGCATTGTTTTTTAAGTTGTATTCTAGGAATAACCATAGATTTATGGTTGTAACCTTTAGATAATGGAATATCCAAATAAAGTGTTACTTATGTATTTAAGAGATAAGTTGTACGATATACATAGTTATAAAAGTAAGGAAGTAAATTTTAGTTCAATTAGATCAAATTATTATCTGATTGAAGTTTGTATTTAGATTGTAATAAAGCTATAGCAATAAATTATGTGCTACATTTGGATCATTAAGAGTTGATTTGACTTAATCATGTCTTAAATAATGAGGGGAGTCAAGCTTCAATCCAACCGAGGCATGGCCCACTCACATGGATTTGGTAGTTTGGTTTCCTATCTGTTAGCTAGTTCATTTATGTTGTGTGTGTATTTTATTTCATTCAATTCTTGTAAATATACGTACTTTTAAATTCAATGTGTATACATTCAATTCAAAAAAGTGTGGGAATCTTCTAACATAGATATAGATTTATTTCCCATACTTTATTTTTATGTCATTTACTTGTTTACTTATACACAACCTTTAAGCACCTGAACCCTTGAAAGTGACTAGTGTCACATATAAAGTGCTGACACATTGCCAAATATATGCCTTGGGTTGACAATTAATGAAAGTAATAGTATCAATAAATCAAATGACTACCCCTTGGGTGACTTTGTTAGGTTCTAGGTAAGAATTGTTGCTTCATGTTCACTTGATGGTTTAATTTTGCTTGTCAATAATGACTCACTTTGATGTGTGTGCATGTGTACATATCAGATTAAAAAAACAAATATACTCAAGAGGGATCATAGAAGATGTTACGGTTGAAACTATTAGAGTTCTTAAAGTAAATATAGGATATCATAATGATCTGAAAGTCAAAATAATAAGAGAGGCTAGTTTATCTTAGAGCCTAACTCATGTGACTTGTAAAACAAAAAGACACCCTATACTCCTCGGAGTATGGTACGGGCATCTTGACTGCCAATATTAAAAGACATGAAGATCCTAGAACAAGCATCCATGATCATGTGTCTAGAATATGAAACTTGGGTACTTAAAAACACAAGATTTTTTTTTTCAATTGAAACATTATATAAACCAATAATCAAGTATAACAACTAAAATCGATGAGAGAAAATGGAAAATAAGAATAAATACACTTGGTTGTGCAAAAACTGTGAAGCCATCATTGTGAAACCCATCTCGCAAAATATTTAACATGTCTAAGTATATATCTCATTGAGGAAACCAATTGAGGTCTATCGTATAACACTATGCGATTGCTTCCAAATGCAAGAGCAAGGAGAAGTATGCCTTATAACTCTTTGGGATTGTTGTATATCATCATGCGACTATAGATAGAATAAATGGATTGTATACCCCCCTTTTGAGGCGTGGGATGAACTTGTGAATCACATAGCTCAAAATAAATGGATACATGTACTATGTGTAAAATAAGAAAAATAAAATATTTGGTGTGTAATCAAAAGAAGATGTCATTGTTAACGAATGTATGCATAAAAGACTTTGATATGATCATAGAAAGATATCATTATAAAAATACACATGCATAAATGTACCTAAACCTATGTGTGCCTACGTCTAAGTCATATAAATAAGATATCTTGATGGAAGAAAATGTGTATAAATAATATAAGCACAATCATCTAAGTGGTGTAGGGGTATTAATAGTTTGCCTCTATATGCTTAAGCTATAAGCAATATAAGCACAATCAATATGATGTTTCCTCTACGTGGGAAATATAAAATCAAGTAAGCACAAACAATAGTATACCCCTGAATAGACAAATGTTATCGGGAAAAAAAAATTCCTTACCCTAAATAGATGCATGACAATATGAAAAAGGACATAAACATTCACATGATATAAATAATGGCAAATAACAAACTCTCATACGTGTTGACATAATTATAAAGTAAAATCTAGTGAAAAACAAATATGAAAAAGATGTTCAAAGGTACAAAATAAAAATCAAAAGAAATAACCAAAGTGAAATGAAAAATGTAAGATGTGAAATATCATTAAAACACAGAAAACAACGTATCAAATAAAAGAAACAATTAAATAATATAAAACAAGTAAACGTCAAAGGTCAAGTTTAAAATCTTCGCAAATGAATAATATTTATCGGTATTTTCAAATTTTTACCTTCTAATATGGTTCCTTGAAACAAATTTCTTTGTGACAACAAAGGGGCCTAATCATTTAAGTATTATTTGTTCCCTACAACTAGTTGTTACACAATCCAATACGTTTTTTATAATATTATTTGATCATGTTGTTTTTATTTATTTTGTTTCTTAAGCAAAGAGTGTTCTAAAAGAAACCAAAAGAATTCATAAGCAAATTAGACTTAATAATGGTTTAACTCTATATGAGTAAAGTATAAGCAATAAAAGCACAATTAATAAGTAAATTATAAGTAATATAAGCACAATCAATATGAGATTGTCTTTATGTGAGAAACATAAAATTAAAAAAGTACAAAAAATAATATATTCTTGACAAATCCTTACCCTAAATAGATGCATGACATAAATCATAACAATATGAGAAAGGACATAAATATCTATATGATATGAATAACAAACTTAAATTATATTGACATAAATATAAAATAAAATTTAGTTTAAAAAAATATGAAAAAGACGTAAAAGTCAAAAAGATACCCATATTGTCGGTAACTGTAAGTCTAGTGGGCCCGTGGGTTATTCTTTTTAATTTTAATTTTAATTTTAATTTTAAGGTTGCACCTTTACAGCTTTAATTTATTCACAATAAATTAACGACTTCTAATGTAAAAGTAAAAATTTAAACTTTACCTAAAGTCAAAGTAGATTGAGACACAAATATTTGTCTTTTTCTGTTAAGTAGCTGGAAGCCTCGAATCACCGGATTTCCCTGCGTTATTTGACGCAAATAATGCCCGTCAATATCACCGACTTCTTTTAACGACAATTTTAAGGATAACATGTGTCAAGGGAGTACGGAGGAAATAAAGTATTATAGCAATATTAATATTCAATAATAATAATAATATATTGGGTTTTAATTTAAAAGATAAATCATCAATGTTGGTTTGACTTTCTCTTTTTTGAGCATTTTGTTTTAACATAGTTTCACATCTTGTTTTTAAAGGTTGTTTGGACACAACGATTTAAGTTATTATGAAATTTTATTTGTATATAAAATAATTTAAATTATTATCAGATTTTGTGTATATATTTTAATTATTATTTTTAATTTTATATATTGTAAAAATATTTATTTTTTCATTTTAAAATTTGATTTATTTGTTCATTCTAAAATTTGAAGAGTTAGGTGAAAAAGAAAGTAAAAATTAAAAGATAAATTAATATGTTTTTTTATTGTAATAATTTGTTTGTTGCCAATGAGATGTGGGTGGAGTGGTTAAGAGATTTGGTTGTGTTGAGTGTCTTCATTTATGTTCAAATCTTAAAAAATATGTTAGTCTAATGGTGGTCATTGGAGATGTTCAAACGATTGGAGTCATTAACGATGGTGTTGTTGGTGATAGCAACCTATCAAATGATGTTAGTAAGACCGATAGTGACCATTGGTAATTGTTGTAATAGAAATATGGACCATTTGTAATTGTTGTAATAGAAATATCTATGGGGTTACACAGTAAATGCCACCCTAGATCTAGGTAACTTTGTTATTTTATTCTAATCTATAGTATAACAAGTGCAGTAAGATTTGATTGAATTATGGTATCTGCTTAATACTGCAAGAGATGAGACAAATCCTCGGCCATTGATGGATCTACCAAGGGCCCAAGACAAGCTTAAGCTCTTCCAAGCAGACATCTTGGAAGATGATAGCTTCGATTCTGTATGCCTTTGCGTGCATCCTTCGGGTTAACTGACGGGGTGAGAATACTTATTCTATGATCTTTGCCGTGAGTTTCATCTTTCATTTTTCTTTAACTTTTCGAAGGGCCGTGTTGCCCTAAAATTCTCTAGAATCACTAGTTGTCGGTTAAGTTAACAGTCTACGCCAGAAATCTATGGAATTTTTATATAGGATATAAACTTGTTATCCTTTAGGGTAGAGTTTTCAAAAATGGCGACAGCTAACTGGCAGCCGCAGGAGGAAGGGCTAAGAGATCTGTGGACTCTTGGAAGAATACAGGAATCCCATCTATTTGGCCTTCATACTCGCGCGTGGCCAGGTATTTATTTTTTCCACGCTTCATTTATATAGACATGTTTTTTTTCCGTGCCATTGGAATTATTGTCTATGAGCTTGCGGATTTTTTAGCTGCCATTGCTATTTTTCTAACTTTCGTTTATAACTTTGTATTTTAGGTTAAAGAATATGTTTATTTCCCAGTGCAATTAAAAAATTTGTCTATAAATTTGATAATTTTTTTATTTCCTAGTTTTGTAGTCTTTGTTTGTTTTTTTTTTGTTTTTTTCCCTTTCTCCGGTTAAGTTTTACGTTGCTACTTTATTATGATTACATTTTGTCAGGGTTCTATTTTGGCTGATTGTTACATTTATAAATTGAATGCTTTAGGGAAGCTTCACTTTTTTTTAAGAGAAACTCTACCTAAAAAATCATCAGCATAGATTTGCTATTAGACATGTTTCTTCTTATGTCTAACTAAAACATGCACAGATTGTGTTCGTAGCAACCTTGTTTTAATCTCTCGCTTGATAGGTGCAAGAAGGTCTTAGCTAAATTTAGTAGTCGTTTTAAACTAAGTGATGAAAGCTTTGAGAGTGTAGAGCTTTGTTTAAAGCTCACTAATTAAATCCATTGTATTCATTATCAAGACAATGTAATTTACAATAAGCGATGGCTGTCATGTCACTTTTTATAAATTTAAGGATTTTATTTTATACTTTATTCGTGCAGTAGTTTTGAGTAGATTTTTAGTTGCTACATTTTTATGATGTCATTTTATTAGGTTTTTATTTTGGTCCATTGTTACAACTTTTAACTTAGGGACTGCTTTAAGGAAATCATGGTTGGCTTTTAGAGAAACCCTACTGAAACAAATTATTCAACTTAAGTTTACTACCCAGCATGTTATTATTAATAATTTCTTAAAGTATTTGTACATTGTGGTTTATTTTGTTGAAAACTTGTTTTTTGTGCTTTGCTTAATGCTTATCAGAGTGTGATTTTGTTTGTTGCAAAATTTACAAATTTTGTGGGCATAGTGTTTTCCGCCTTATGAGAAACATTTTGAGATGTTCTTGGTCAGCTCGTAGGCCTTTGCAAAGTTTAGAAATCGCTTTCAAACTATGTGATTAAAATTGAGGGTGTATAACTTTGTTTAAAGTTCACTATTTGAAACTCAATATATTGGTTATTGAGAAAATTGAATTAAGAGAAAGTAATAGCTTTCAAAAAATAAATTTTTATGTATAGATTTGTGGATTTTATTTATTCTTAATTTGTACCCTTGTTTTTGTAAGTTTTTACTTGCTGCATTCTTATGATGACATTTTATTTGTTTATATTTTGGTCAATTGTTACAGATTTAAAGTTAGTGACTATTTTAGGAAAGCCATAGCTGGCTATTAGAGAAACCATGCATAAACAAATCAGTCAACATGAGTTTAAACATGTTATGCTTAATATTTATCTAAACTTCAAACTATTTGCGTATTGTGTCCTAATTTGTGGCAAACCTTGTTTTATATTTTTCTTTTTGCTTGTCCAATGGGCATAGCCATTGCTGCCTAGGCAAATCAATTTAAGATGCTCTTGTTCAGCTCATAGGACTCTTTAAAATTTAGTAATCACTTGGGCATAACCTTTACTTCCCTAGGAAAATTGGTTTGAGATAGTTTGTGTAAAGATCACTATTTAAACAATTTGAGAAAATGGAATTCGGGCATCAATTGTCAAAAGAGTAAATTTTGTTTATGGATTTTATTTTATACCTTATTTGTACAGTTGTTTTGTATAGGTTTTTAGATAATGCCTAAAGTTACTAAATTATTTTTGATGGCATGTTATTAAATTTTTATTTCAGCTAATTGCTAGATTTTTTAGGTCATTTCATCTTTTAGGGAAGCCACATAAGTCTTTTAGAGAAAACCGATCTAAAATATTAGTCAACATAAATTTACTCAAAAATATTTTTTGCCTAGTAGTTGCATGCAGTACTTGCAAATTGTACTATCAAATTCATTCCTTGAAAGTGGAGATGAATTGATGATTGGTCGGTCTCATGAATATACTAAGTTTCCATTGCAATTCTATATACTAATATCTAAATCAAAATATGTGTGTTGAAACTTTAAAAAGATGTTTTGATAACACCAAAGCAATAATAAATTCCAAATTTGTATTATAATTCTGTTTACTTGATTTAACAAACAGATTTTTTGGTAATACTTTCACAAATTAATTTACGGTGCTTGGATTTTACTTTTTAAATATTGAATGATGGCATGAGCAGTGTGTAAGTTATCATTGCAAGATCAATCTGGTTTGCCTCATAAATGAAAGCCTTGCATGATGATTGTGAATGTTTCCAAACATTGCCTCCTGGACATATGTATTCTAGTAAAGAAGGTATTGATATCTCCATTATTCCAATATAGTTTCATGATACATTGGTTGACTATGAGCTTCTCAACACTAAAAAAAGGTTTTAGTAACATATAGGTCCAGAAATGATAATCTTGTTTGTGACTCGAGTCTATTGTGATCCTCCAATATTTGTCATCCATGTATGAGAATGTCAGATTGCAACTTCATTATTTAACTATGAATTTTGTGCATACTCTGCCCATTTGCTTTGCCAATAAATTTTAAATTTTCTCAAGTGATCCATTTTGGGTAAGATATGCACTTTTCCATGCCCAAAGCCATTCTTTAACTTAAAGCCTTGGGTTATACTTGCTCTGACAGTTTGGATATTGGTATGCCTATTTTTCATGCATAGTGAGTGATTAGAGTCACTGCATGCACCTAGGCTGACTTGGACCCCCTTAGTTGCACCTTGTTTTTTCAAATTTTGTTAATGACATTGTGATGATTAGTTATTTCTTGGTGATCCAAGAAACTCCTCTTTTAGATTCTATTGAATACATCGTCATTGACATATGCAGAGGTTGTTTTGGTCAATACAAATCCAATCTTAAGAAAGGTGGTGGCACTAGTGGAAGTATGGCAATTGGTATCATTATTCTCTTTCAGCTTGTTGGTAGTGCCTTATACAAACCACTCCTCTTTTACGTGTCTTGCTTGATTGCTATGAAATGCACAGTGATATATGCAAGGGTTGTTTTGGACACTTCTTATTGGGGTATTTCACATATATTTTGTTTTGTATTTTATATATTATGACTGAATGATTTCACCTTGTACAGAATCAGAGTATGAATAACTTCTCCAGACATGAGAAACATCTAAAATCCTTGCTGGCATCACTTTTTCACTGAATAGTGTGCAGATCCTTATGCAAATTGTCATAGATCTTGCATCACCAATTTTGTAAACTGCCCTGCAGGGACTTGGCACTTTGTGCCCTTGTTTTTATCTAGGGTAATTTGTTGGCAATGCAATTTCCACACCACTTTGTCTTTATTTGACCCTGTTAGAAGTAGCAAAATTCAAGGTTTATTCAGAAGTCTATGGGCTCGAATCTATTTTGAGACTTAGCAAGTAGAAAGATCATGTTGAATTTTTACTCAGTTGATTCCTTCTTTATTTGGTGTGTTAGAGTCTTAATGATATTCGTATTTGACATTGGTATATCATTTTTATTTTGAATATTCAACTATTTAAAGGTTTAGAGTCATATTTATGATATTTGGGAACTTTAAATTACTTTACATGACTAAAGATAAGATGTGGAATATGTTTTCTTGATGGAAATTTGTTGGGCTATAACCCCTCATCCTTCTAATTTGAAGTGATAACTAGATTTGATAATCTAATTATTCCAAGTTAAATCTTCCATTAAATGTAAGTAAGAATGGAATAAAAATATGCAGATTATTTATAATTGGTTTAAGTAACGTTTTGTTATAAGTGGAAGAAAAAATTATATAAAACAATATCATTTTCTTTACCCTGTATGGGTTATAGGCTATGTGTTTTCCTAGGTATACTGTTGTAAGTAATATGGAGAAGCTTTTAATTTTCTAAATATAAATTTATTCCTTGTTTTCTCTCAAAATCCATTATTGAAATCATCTTAAGAGTAAATTTCATTATTTGGTTGATAAAATGGTTAAAATAAGGTATATCCATTATCATATGTACCTTGTTAAGGTTGTCATTTAAGTAAAAATGTTCGAGCTATAGCCAAAGCTTCTCTTAAATAATAACTAGGAAGTGTTTTTTGGTTATTGGAATGCTCCCAAATAACTTACATGGTCATGGTCCTTTTTGGTAAAAGGATGTATAATGCTAATCATAATTGCCTTGATTAAGGTTTTAACTCATGTTATTAGGTTGAGTTGTATGGTAACCAAGCATAGTGCTTATGTTATGTTTGATTATATTGGAATTAATTATGTTTTGGAGCCAATATGTTATGATTAGTTTGAACTATTGAGTTGCGTAGGTGCGGGTTGAGCACATTAGTAATCACTTCTATATTTTGGTCCTTATTTTTGATATAATGTTATTATTATAATTGTGTAAAAGTATTTCATACCAAGGAAAAGCAACTTAGCCAACTGTAAGTTGATTTACCTTTGACTTCATTTTTAGTGCAGGGAGAAGGCACCTTAAATAATTATCCTTTTTGTGAAAATGTTCACACTTATATGTTGCTTTTTGTACAAGATAGTTTGGATAATTGATGTGTCTAGTGCAAACACTATTCGATATTGTAATTATGTGGTTATAAAGTATAACCATTGTTGCTTATAATAGTCATGTAGTATAATTTTGTATTAGTAATTTTCCTTCAGGAATTTCTTTAGTAGTTTATATCATACTAAGTTGGAGTATTGATAATTGTATACAATCTATACTCTGATTGAGGGTTCCAGAGTTAGGAATGTAAATATGATTTTATAAGTTATCTTATATATGCATTTAATGGATTTCTTATATCATCAAGTTGCGTATGAGATTGATCTAGTTATGACTATCCATAAACTTGAGAGACCACATTAAGTCAAATAAATGGATTGGAACAAAATATTTAAGCTGGTGTCATTTTGGCATTTGGTTGAATGTGTAAAAGTTTGAACTAATGACTATTAAGATTAAAATTGTTATTGCTTTAACAATTCTCAATTTTATAACAAGTTGTTGTATGTAAAGTATGCTTAACACATGTCTATATTCTAATAATGATAGAACATTGTTTCTATTGTGAAAATAGCAAAATTTACCAAAATAATATTTACATACTATAATCTACTAATTAAAATAAACTTATGCATGCACGCGCACGCACACACACATACATAATTCATGGATTGATCAAATGATTGATTTTGTGGATTCACTATAAGTATTAAGGAGATCTAAATAAGAATGAGTTTCCTTCATATTGCACATTTATCTTTCATCGTTAGCTAGGGTGAGTGCAAATGTTAAGATGGATTTTTTTGAGTAAGGAATCTTAATGGAAAATGAACTTATTAATTTTCAATGGTTCCCTTTATTCCATAACATTTATTGATGAAGAAGTTATAGTATGCTTTACTCTATCTTGTAAGCCTATTTGAAAACTTGGTCATATGGTCTAGATAACTACTTCACAAAGGATTATGATTCTTAGTATGATAATCTCCTTTGCAGTAATGAATAACTGATCTATGCATGCAAAATGTAGTGGATCTAAATTGTTACCCTCAAGACTAAATTTAATCCTATAGGATAATAAAGGACCTACTCTATAGTAAGAAAGGAATGGCTATGTGAATACCTTAGTCTTGGAACATTGTGTTTGACCTTCTTTTGGTTCATAATAATTAGGAATGTCCTTAATTGGTCACAAGATTGAGAGTTATATCTTCCATTTGAAATATCATGGTAAATGGAACCAAATTTAATGGGTTGTGTTTAAATGATGGAACTTGAAACATTTTCGAAGTTTTATCCAGTTTGCTCGAATGAACAAACTATGAATTATGTTACAGAAGGTCAAATAAACTTTGAATTGAGTAACTCCCTTCGAACATGTTAAGTGAAGATCAATAAAATAAAGTAATCCTTCATCTTTGTGTACTATTGTTAAATTTATATTTCTATAATTATTTAGAAACAATATTCAAGCACTCTATTGAAACCTACATGGCACAATCCTTAATTGGAAAGGAACCCTTGTTCAAAAAAAAAGTGGGTTTATTTGGGTTCATTTCATGCAGGTGACATCTACTTCTATAGCATTACCACATATACACACTCTCCCACATAGACCTTTATTAGAGAGACCCCTACATCAAATACATGTTATTGATTCTAGAGAGCCTCTCTCTACCCCATTTACACCTAGAGCAATGTTATTAAGTCCCCACAGCACTTCACATAGAGCAGCCATGCTAATTATAGCTTCTTCCACCAAATGGTTCCCCAAGAGCCCCAAAATTCACAGGGCAATTTAGTCAGTGCCATAGATTCATGGCCACACTTCATAGTCAACTTCAACTATAGATTATTTAGTACATTTGGTTCCCAGATCTCATATACTTCCTCACATACCATGCATGATCATTCTTCTTTTACTTGATATAGGTCACATTGATAGTGAGTCTCTTGTGAGACTCATTAGTTAGTATGTTCTCAAAATTTACTTGTAAATAGTTTCTTTTATCTTACTCCTTGTATATAGTTTCATTTTTATGATTCTTATACAAAGCTTATATTCGGAAAACATAAAAGCAATATAATATGTTCAAAAATACAAAAGCATTCAAATATTTGCTTAAAAAATACAAATTTTAGAGTGTATGCATTTCCATGTTTACATTCCTTCTATGTTCCAGGTACTACATATGTTATATATGTTAGTGTAATCAGTTTTATCATACATACATGCTTCACTTGTTCCCTTCGAGTGTTCATAGATTATTATAGGACTCAGGTCCTCCACTTGGATCTAGATTCATTACTATTCACCCATTGGCAGCACTACACATGTACATGGATTCAACATTCACATATTAGCCCATTGGGGGTATCATACACATAGCATCTGGTTTTTCAAGTTATATCTTTATATACTTCATATCACAGATTTAGCATTGATTATATATTGATATTGATCATCCTATATTACATTAGTTTTTCGTTGACTACCACTACTATAGACTCAGCTTATGTACATCTTTTCATTTTTTTATTTACTAGTATGTATTTGATTGTGTCTCTTTACTTCTACATCTACTCGAGGGAATTTGAATATACCATTATTATATGTATCTAACCCAATTCCTTTCATTGTGTGTATGCTTTTGACATGTGTCCATGTCCTTGTGTGTGTTCATTAATTGTGTATGCAGACTGTTTCTCTTAATTTCTACTCATTTATTAATTTTGGAAGAAGATAAAAAATTAGTAATAAGGGTGTGGTAGAAATACCTAGTTGGTGATGCACGCGTAATCTGGACGAAGATGGAGAACTCCTTTTTGGTTTGGAAGGAATAACCTGCAGCTAAGAAAAAACTAAAAAATGAGTTATTAAAGATAGTTGGGTGGATTGCCTAACATGAGCTAGATACAAGAAGCATAAGCTTACTAGGAGGCTGTCAATCCACTCTTAATAACAATTAAGTTGAAAATGATAAAAATAATGTACTTGCATAAAGTAAAGGAAATACAATACATGAAGAAAATAGAATGCTTTTAAATGATTAAATATAGCAAAAGTGGGTCAATACTCATGCTAAAGGGGGTGAAGTTAGGCTTAAAAAATCAAACAAGGGTCTATGAACAGGTAGGAACACAGAAAGCTAGGTTTGGTTGGGGGTATGGGATTGAAAATAACTTATTATTTTCTACCACAATGACCATCAATGGTTGGGTGAACCATTGGTGGTTAAGCTGATCATCGAGGGTTGGGTTACCATTGACGGTTAGGAGTGACCATCAGTGATTGTGCTAACCATCAGTGGTTGCCTGTGGATTTATGAGGGTACTCAGAAAAGAGTTATAGAATAGGTAGGTGGTTAGATAATGGTATTTTTAAGGTCTTGGAAGTTGGGAAATAAGTTGCAAATAGGTTTGATCAGGTCAGGGGGTTAGAAATCTAATGAAACAAAGAACAAGTAGATAATACTATTAACTTGCTAGCTGGTTGATGGTTGAAAGCCGAGGCAATTTATCCAAAGTAATAGTACTTTGGCCTCAAAATCAAACATAGTAGAGGTTCAGGTCTCTTTTGTTGTTGTTGAGTTGTTGAAGGAAGACTAAATGATAGAGAACTTGAATACTTGTATGCAATAATGTTTGTGATCATCCATATTTTTCACCTCCTACTCCACTCCATTTATAAGCAAAGAGAGATAAAGGATGGAAGGTTCCTTAGTAGGTTGGAATGTTGATTTCTATGCTTGAGAGTTCGTTAGCACTGCATAAGGCAAACATATTAAATTGTGCCTTATTATCTCATACACATCTGAGGATGTGTTATAAGGGTGGAGACCTGACCGTTGATGGTTAGGGTAACTACTAACGATTAAGCTGACCATCACCGATCAAGTGTTTGAAGGTGAAGAGGTTGAAAAGGGGTTAAAAAGGTTTGGTTAATGGTTAAGTTAGTAGGTTGAAGAGTTTATTCAACTAAGTGGTTAACTAGACTCAAGCTTTGGTAGGGGTCCATAAGGGTCCTTAGGCATTTTGACATCTAGAACTCTCGTGCATAGTTTTCTAGTGTCTACATTTTGCCCTTTTTTATTATGTGGCTTTGATTTAACAAGCTGCAAAATAAAAATGGATTGTTTGTCAAAGGTCTGATTGACCTGAGTGTGAAAAGAAGTGTTCCCCCTCAAACTGAGAGTTGATGAGGTGAATTAAAAATCAAGTTAGGGTTTGATAAGAGGTTGATGGTGAGTCACTAGGTTGGTGAAAAAAAGTGTGGTTGGGCATTTGAAATGCAAACATGTGCACAAAATGTGACTAAGTGTGATAGTCAAGATCATGCAAAGACTAAAATTTCCAATGTTGGTAAGAATAAGGTTGGATCTAGAAGTACAAGTGATAGGGTAACTGGTCCACATCATTGGTCATAGTTGATTGGGTTACCCTATAAGTCTCCTAGATAGGGTTGATTTTTTTTATAGGTGTCCAAGGTAGGAAGTGCTCCCTTGTAAAATAGAAATGGTCTGGTCGTGCATGAGGTGGTGCGAAAATTCAAATGGTCAACATGGCAAAAATGGTCGGTATGGTCAAAAAGACCAAGCAAGGTCATCATAAAATATGCAATTTTTCAAGTCAAAAAATAGCCAACATCGAGGTGGGCGTGGTCTAATGGTTGGTCGGAAAAGGGTAATCTCCAAAAGTTTAAGTTGTGGTTTAGGGGAGATTAGATGATCTCCAAGATTTTAGCAATTAGGTTAGGTGCTTAAAATTTTAAAATGTGATACCTTGACCATCGAAAGTCAAGGTTTACAAGGTCGATCGTTGATGGTTAGGTGGAAACCTTAAAAAGCCAAAATATAAAAAGTGAAAATGAAATTTCATTTTCACTTTTGACATTTTAACCTTTGAGCTTTCCATGTGGTCTAGCGATTTGCTAGTTTGGCATTTAGCTATGAAAGTTGATTGAGTGTTTGGGTGAGGTGTTAGTTGTAGATTGGTTGAGTGTGTGTTTAAGGAGATCAGTTGGGACCATATACGCAAGGAGGCTGAGGACATGGATGAGCAACAGGATGAGGGCTCTGACCTCGATAGTGATCAATGAATGAGGCAGGGGTGTATTAAGTTTATAGATTAATTGATTAGGTCTATTATTTTGTTAAATTGGTTATTTTGTGGTGGGTTTGATATGGTTTTGGGTGGTTTGACTTAGGTTTACATTTTTGGGTAAAATTGGGAAAATTAACTAGTGAAATTTGAAATTGGAAAAGTGGATGGGCTAAGGGTAGTGTAATGGATAGATGTAGGTACTTTTGTTGTTGAATGTGGTTAGTTTTTTTTTAGTTTGAGGATGTAGGTTAGGTTTTTTGCCACTGATGGTCACATGCAGTGACCGTTGATGATTAGACATGACAGTTGATGGTCAAGCATGATCATTGGCAGTCGACCACCGAGATGAAAAACCTTTACTGGACCATCAACAATTAGATTATCCATTGGTGGTCGAGTGTTTTAGGGAATGTTTTTTTAAAAAGGTATAGATGAAGATGGTTTAAAATGTTTTAGAAAGGGGTTTGGGTTAATTAAAGTGTCAAGTGCAGGTTTAAGATAGGTAAATGGTCAAATAGGAATAATATAAGGAGTTTGATAGTTGATTTGATGGTTGTTGGATAGAGTTAGGTGTTGTTTGATAGGTGAGGATAAGGTAATTATTAAGTAAGATTGATGTTTTGAAATAGTTGTTGGGTAGAGTGGTGAGAATTTTGTGGGTAAAGGTAGGTGTTGTTTAAATGCTAGAGGTAATGTTGTATATGTAATGGGTTAGTTTGAAATAAGTTGAAAGAGGTAGGTGTAGGTTGATAATGAGTTCAATAAAGATGTAGGTAGAATGAGAGATAAGTGTGCATGCTAACTTGATTTATTTACAGGCATGAGACTAGATCTAGATGAGCGATCAAGTTCTAAGGATCTTTGTGGAGATCCATAGAGGGATGACCTAGGATGAATGGATGCATATGGAAAAGGTCAGCTTAGGAGCCATATGACATTATCAACAGTTATCTAGAGATACAATAATGATCATGGCCCTCACTGAAAGATGGGATCTATCAAAGAACACCTTCTTGCTACCAATAGGGGAGATTACCATCCTTTTAGAGGATGTCCACAGGATTACACAACTACCTATTTAAGGGGAGCCTATTTATCATATTGAGAGTGAGGATTGGGATGAGTAGATAGAGTTGTTGTATGGTGAGGATTGAGCCTAGACCAAGTGGTATTCAAGTAGTTTTGGTTATGGACCACTATACCATAGGTCTCCAGATGAGAGGTGATTGATGATGATGATGATGGCAGTGTTTTATTTTGCATTACCTAATTTGAGCAGTGGATCATTCCCTTATTTGTTGTTAGGTGTGTTAGTGGAGATGTTGCTAGGTAGGATGGTGTTTGGATGGGCACCAGTTCTGATAGTTCAAATTTATAGAGATATCTAGGTATTTTGAGCTCATAAGTAATACGAGATCAGTGTTGGGTTTGTGTTTTATTGTTGGGCATACGAGCATATTCAAATTTTAAGACCTTTGGGGCTGCCATGGGAAGGCTATGCTCAAGCGGACTATAGAGTGGGTTTTCTATGATGGAGGGGATTATGCTTTAATAGGTGTTGGAGGAGGTGTGAGGGATATTGACTGGTTTAATGATGCATTGGAGGGTTTGGTTGTGGGTGATGTGGTTTGGAGACCATATGTGGGTTGGCCTAGGTGGGCCCTGTATAACTATCATACTTTATCATTATAGATTTGGAGGTGGATCTATGGGAGGAGAGAGGGGGAGATGGATCTTATCCCTTTTGATCAAGTTTAGAGGTAATTTGGTCTTGTGTAGGGGATTCTAGCTCCTTTCTTAAAGGTACAGGAGGGAGGATGCAGAATTTTTATTTCCATAACCACAGCCACAGGATGTAGTGTTGGATCATGAGGAGCTACCTATGAGAGTAGGGATAGATGATGTTAGTTTTGTTGATGGATATGTAGGATGGTATCAGGCTTGATATGTAGCAGCTAATTTTGGATGGGATGATGAGGGCTAATAGCCCATGGATGTGGATCCAACTGGGGTATAGGTACATGGTGGTGATCAAGAAGAATAGGCAATAATAGCACTGTCAGCTACATAAGCTTGTATCACAAGATTACAGGGATAGGTGGCCACATTGCAAGGCTAGATTGTTACTTTGAAGGGTCAGGTTACCACTTTGATAGGAGAGAGAGATCAGGAGAGGACCTCCCTTAGTTTGGTGACTCAAGAGAGGGATACCTTGAGGTAGAGGGTAGGAGCAATGACATCACCAGGAGGAGGGCCACCAAGCATGATTGCTATGACATGATACTTTGCCATGGTTGAGGTGATGAGGTACTATAAGGCCATAGTGCTAGTACAATGTCCTGAGTAGCTGAGATGGGGAGAGTATAGGGCCAGTTTAGTAGGTGGACCAGCTGTGGTGACTCTAGATCAATGGGCCTCTATAGTGAGTGGATATATAAGCATCCTAGGAGGACCAACACCAGATGGTAGTGCAGGTGGAGGAGAAGGAGGGGCCAATGGCAGTGGTTCCCCACGGGCATGATGTATGAGATGATATGATGTATGCATACATGATTTTGATATCGGCCTATGTGTTGATGATGCGAGATGTACATGAGAGAGAGATTTATACATTATTACATGTATTTATTTGTTTGATGACATGATGTATATGATGATTTTGTTGATGATATAGATGTGATTTATCTTTCATGATGTGGTTTTATGATTATGTGTTTTGGATGCTTTATGCTTATGAGATGTGTACTCATTAGCTTTTAAGCATATGATGATTTATGGATGATGTTTTTTTTTATGGTTATTGATGTTTATGATCATGGAGGGTTTGATGCTTATGATTATTGATATGGTTTATGTGATGGCATTTGATATGATGATCATAATTATGTGATGTGTTACATATGGATATGATGTTTTGATGTATGATGATTTTGTTTATGGTTTATGATGCTATATGATGACACTTAAATTTAGTTAGTTAAACTAAATGTGGCAAAATTGATAAGAATAAATGAGGCACATGTCTACATGAACCAATTATGAGAGATAAGAAAAGAAACATGATACCTTTTCATTGGTAAGGACAAAATGAAACCTAAAGTTAGATTGGCTTAGGGAATGTAAGCCTTTCGAATGCTTCGCATTAGTGTGCTTGGGCTAATAAAAAGGTGTCTTGATCACATCATGTCAAGTAAGTTCATAATCCCTTGATTTATAGATAGTATAAAGGGGAGGTAAGTAATAGGAATATAAAGGAAATGGGTGATAGGTAGGGTAACCTTATGTGGGTTAGTTTGCCCCTTCTATAAGTAACCTAAGAACCATAATAGACAAGTCCATGTCTTATGCTAGGTGTAGATTGGTCGATACGAGAAGTCTACTAGTGCTAGATATGAAAGTTGATTGATGTTTTCTTGGGATAACTTATTTTGTTTTGATATAGGGTATGCTTCTAATTGTTGTTTGTTTTTGATAAATTTGTGAAGTTGATCGATGCGGGAAGCTTCAAATGATTTATTTTAACAAATTTGACTTAGCCATCCTTTGAAGGAGTGGTCTAAGTTTGGATTTGTTTATTTTGGTAGCTATCCTTCAAGGGAGCAGTCTATCTTTTAAGCAATTTAGAGGATTTTGGGCAGCTATCCTTCAAGGGAGTAGTCTACAATGCTAGAAATATGTGACCTAAATAATATTTTGGTATCCCAAATTGTTTTTTATGATAGTTTTTAGACATGGACAAGTCTAGTTAGGCTTAGAGGTTTACCTTTATGAGGGCAAAACTTTTTAGCACAAAGATGTTAATGGTAGGTGAAAGGAACGGTTTAAGAGACAAAAGATCTTGGGATTCCATCTTGTTAGAGATGAAAAGTATCCATGAGAACCATGCCATGGGTAGAGCCATAATACCCATATTTAGGATTAGGATATGACTATGACGGTTAATCACATGGTTCTATTTTGTAATCAGTTGTCCTCAAAGGGAGAGGGATAGGTAGGTGAAGGTGAAAATCTTGTAAATCAAGGAACAAGCTTAAATCAGATAGAAAAGTGAGTTTGATCCTTCTCTAATAAAAGAAAGGATGCAAATATGAAGCATTGAGAGGATCAGGTTCTAGTTTGCCTTTGAGAGAGGAGAAATGATAAGCTCTTGATCCATACTTATGGGTTATGATGTAGGGTCCAAGCCAATTAAAAACAAATTTGCCTATTTTGCTTTTATCCATGTTGGTGAAATGTTGATTTTCCTTTAAGATGAGGTATCCAATATTGAATTCTCATTCTTAGAGGTGATTATTATAGGCATGCTTTATTCATTATTGGTAAATATGAAGATGATTAAGTATTGTGAGGTGATGTTTGTTAAGTAGCTTAAGTCATGCTAGATGTTATTGATAATAGTCACTCTCAGAAATAATCTCTCACAAAGATATGCAAAGAGAGGGAATCTGGACTTTGAGAGGCAAAACATCCTTTGCTCCGAAGACTAGAGAAAAAAGGGTATTACTCGTAGAGGATAGAATGCTAGTGCGACAAGCCCATAAAGTGAAGGGGATGTGTAAGTGCCAATTTTGACCTAAAACACTAACAACTTTGGTTAACATTTTGTTAAGGATTTTGTTAGAGGATTCTACCTATCCATTTGCTTGTAGACGGTAAGGTGAAGAGAAGCTTAACTTGATACCAAATGCGTCACAAAGACCTTGGACATTCTTGTTCTTGAAATATTTACTGTTATTGGTGGTGATCTTATGGGGAACCCAAAATGATAGATGATATGGTGCTTGATGAAGTCGATAATCTTGTTAGCTTTGGTTGAGATGAGAGGAATGGCTTCCACCCACTTGGTGAAATATTTGGTGGTGGTGATGGTGGATTGGTGGTATTGTGATGAATAAGGATTGATCTCCCCAATGAGATCTAGGCCCCATTGTGAGAATGGACAAAATTCTTTGGATACTTGGAGGCCATGGGTAGGTGCATGGTGTAAATTAGCATGTTGTTGACAATTAACACACTTCTTTACATAATTGCAATAATCTTGGTTGAGGGTAGGCTAATAATATCCAAGGAAAAGGATACATTTAACAATAGCTAAACTAGTAAAGTGTCCACCATAGATCTCGTCATGTGTTTCCTTGATGGCATGGGAGCTTCATAATTGTGAATACAATGGAGAAGGAGGCCATCAAAGCCATCTTTGTAAAGGATTCCTCGTAGTATGGTGTAACGAGAGGTATTCTAAACAAAGTCTCTTAGAGCATTCTGAGAGAGGTTGGGAGGAACAATACCAATGTTGAGGTAATCAAAATTTCATTTGTACCATATGTATGATGGAGATTGATATACATTAAAAATGGTAGGAAGGTCAGAATGGATATAATATGGGGTGATAAAATGATGGATAGTAACAAAGAGTTTAGAGTTAGAAGGTTGAAATGGGATTTGATAAGCAAGGGAAGCCATTATATTCATGAACTTGTTGGTAGATCATGGAACTGATTGGATAAGGTAATGATCGAATGATGCTAAGAGTGCATCTACTAACTATTTTTACTTTAATAAGAAATTATTTTTACATTGGTAATATCTGTTGACTTGGTTGACCATGAGTTGGGAATTGCCAAAGACATTAATTATCTTGACTCCCAAGGCTAGAGCGGTTTAAAGACCTATGACTAAGGCTTCATACTCAGCTACAATGTTGGTGCACTCAAATTCAAGTTTAAAGGAAAGTGGAAGAGGTTCATCATTAAGGGGAATGAGAATAATTCCATCACCCCCACCGCATTGGCATTTGGAGCCATCAAATAACATGGTCATTTATTAGGTGGGGTTTTCTTGAGAAAGAGTCATGACAGACTCATATAAAAATGCAATAGAAAGAGGTTGGTTATCTGGTAGAGGAGCTTCAACCAATTGGTCAATAATGACTTGCCCTTTGATTGACTTTTATTGAAAGAATTCAAGATCAAACTCATCCATAAGCATGAGCCATTTAGCCATACGCTAGTTTTGGTATGGTTTAGAGTGCATGTACTTGAGTGGGTTAGTGTTAGTGATGACGTAAGTTTTATGATTAAGAAGGTAGTGATGAATTTTGGAAGCCACAAAGATGAGGAAAAGGTAAAGTTTCGCGATATGGGTGTACTGAGTCTCATACTCTATAAGTGTTCGACTTATGTAGTAGATGGCTTGATTTTTGTTTTGTTTGTCATGGTGATTGAGCATTGCCCCTAAGGAATGGTCAGTGGTAGAGATGTAAAGGTAGAAGGGTTGATCCCCTTTAGGAGGGGTCAAGATAGGTAGAGAAAGAAGGTATTATTTGATTGAATAAAAGGCTTGTTAGTAGTCTTTAGTCTACTTAAAAGATGTGTCTTTCTTAAGGAGATGGTGAAAAGGTTGACATCTATCTGATAATTGAGAAATGAACCGATGGATTGATTAGAGCTTTGCCTACAAGCTATGGAGTTGCTTAAGGTGGGTGGAAGGTGGCATCATTAGGATTGCTCTGACTTTAGCAGGGTCTACTTTGATTCCTTAAAGGGAGACAATAAAGCCAAGAAGCTTTCAAGAAAGGACCCCAAAAATACATTTATTAGGGTTAAGGCAGACACAAAAATGGATAAGGCATTTGAAGATGATTGTGAGAATGGTTAGGTGATCCTTACGATTTTTGGATTTCCCAAGGAGATCATCCACATAGTCTTCTATGATTTTATGGATTAGGTCATGAAAGAGGTAGGTCAAGGCACACTGGTACATTGCACCAGTATTCTTTGGACCAAATAGTATGACTCTATAGCATAAATTTCCCCATGGGGTGATGAAAGAGGTTTTATGATTATGTTTAGGAGAAATCAAGATCTAATTATATCCCAAGAAACCAGCCATGAGAGAGATAACATGGCCAAATGTAAGATCAACAAGTTGGTCGATGCTAGGCAAAGGGAAGTCATCCTTTGGGCAAGTAAGGTTGAGGTCATGAAAGTTAATACATAGGCAAAGTCCCTATAGGTTTGGTAATGGGAATGATGTTAAAAACCCAATGGGGGTAATCAATGGGTTGGATGAAGTTGACAGACAAGAGGCGTTGAAGTTCCTCTTTGACTAGAAGGGTGATGTGAGGGTGCATCCTTCAAATCTTTTATCTGACAAATTTTGTATTGAAATGAGTGACAATGTTGTGAAGAGCAACTAAAGGGTCAATTTTAGGCATATCTTGATAAGACCAAGCAAATGTTATGTTGTGGTCATGAAGGAAAGAAGGGTAATCTTTTTGTTCTATGGAATTTAAGGATTGTCTGATCTTGATAATGTAGGGGTTATCCTGAGTGCCTAAGTTGACATATTTGGAAGATTTGTTCAACATGGTTTGGTTTTTAAGAGGAAAGGATTTATGGATAGAAGAATCCCCCACACCGAGGTAGGTGAGAATGGAATCATCATCATAACATGAAATCGTGTTGATGGTAGGAGAATCTTTTTCTACCATTTCAAGATGGATGAGAGGAAGGGTTTTAGTTCAGCCGCCCTTTTGATAGGTTAAGGGGACCAAACTAACAGTATTGATCAAAAAAAAGTTAGATGGGATGATATCAAAATCCTTTGACTTCAAATAAGATGAGATTGGTGAGGATAGGATATCCTCGTCAATGGTGGTGATGGGTTTAGGTGAGGTGGGTTTTTTTGGTGGTACAAACCCAAGGCCAAATAACTTATGAGGTTTTTGAGTTTTGATAATGGGTAGCTCGTGAGATCCCTATTCTTAAAGTTTAATTCCAAACCCCTTCCAAACATACCTATGAAGGTATACTTTAGCAAAGGTAGGTTTTTTAGATATGAGAAATCAAAGGTTCAAGAAGTGGATGATCGAATCCCTCATAGATGAAATTGGTTCTTTAGTTGAGTGGCCCAAAAGGTATGATGGTTCTAATGTTAAGATCATAACTAGGGTCATGGGAAAGCTTCCCATACTCTTGAGGAGTGGGGAAAGTATCCAAAGCTAAAAGTCAGTATTCTCCCAGCAAAAGACATTAGAACATAGGTTCCAATGGGTCCTCTATGGGGATATGTGAAGAAGGGATGGATGAGCTTGTTGAAGCTTTATTGAAGATGGGGGTGGAGTTGTTGGTAGTTGGTGGTAAGGTGGATGGGTGAGGGAAAAGAACATCATTGGGTTGATACATCATATTACAAGATGCAAAGGGACTAGGGTTAGTTGGTATGGTAATCACATGACCTTCATGCTCAAATTTGATGCAATGATACAAAGTGGAAGGGACACAACTCATAGCATAGATCCAAGGTCATCTAAGTAAAACATTGTATTGGAACTCACCCTCTATAATGTAAAAGAGTTCTATAATGGTGTGAGGTCCCAAGCAGATGTGGATAACCACTGTTACCAAGGTAGTGGCCATAATATCATTGAAAGAGCGAAGGACCACTGCAATTTTAGACATTATTTTCTTTGTTAACTCAAGTTGGTCATGGGCATGGGAGAAGATAATGTTGATATTATCCCCTCTGCCAATCATCACACTTTATGATGTGGGCTTGATTGATGTATGTCGTGATAAAGAGGGGAGGATCAGGATCTTCAAGATGCATAGAAGGTATTTCTAAGTCTTTAAAAGTGACTAGGGTGGAAATTTTAAGGGCTCTAACAAAAAGTGCAAGAGGTTGAGGGTCTTTGGTTTGAACCTCTATGGATTATAAAATCTCTATCAATGTTTGGCGGTGAGGAGGTGAGGTTTTGATTAATTCATATAAGCTTATCTTCACCGGTGTTTGGTGAAGTTGTTTCAACACTACATGTTGAATGGATTCAGAAGGGTTGGAGGGAGAGGCACCCAAAATAGATACGTTGGGTTTTATTAATGGTGAAGGTGAAGGTGTTTGGGTTTGGTTGGAAGGTTGAGGGGTAGAAGGGTAGGTCCATGGTATGGACACTTTTGCTTTTCTCTTATCTTTTTGTTGGGCCTAAGATCAGGTAACCATATGGATGGTGTGGATAAGAGGAAGTGTTGTTTTATATTATTTCTTTGATTCCTCCTCACTCTTAAGTAAGAGTGGGGGAGTAAGTAAGTGTTGGGTAGGTTGGGTCGGTAATAGACCCAATGGAGGTTCATCTGATATTAGATCATCCTCATCCCATAGGTAATGGATAAGTGTTTGGAGAGATTTTCAATTCTCTTTATCATGTCTAGGAGTCCTATGGTATAGACAAATCAAATTTTCATTGAACCATGATAGTTTTGGATGTGAAGGGTTGAAGGGTTTGATGGGTGGTAGGCTCAAGGAAGAGGTTTGCAACAACCTTTGTAAAATAGTTAAATAGGATTCAAGCAAAGGTGTTGGAGGTGATAGGTTTTTGGTTTTAAGAGTGGGAGCCTTCTTGGGAGTAGGCTTTATCATGGAAGTTATGGGTTATGGAATGGTTTTGGTGGGTTGGTTTGGTTGAGATTGTTTAGTTAATTTAGAGGTAGAAGGTTTATAAGTATAATATTTAGATGATGATGGTTCGAAAATAGGTGGGAAGATATAAGTGGATAGGTTAGTTAAAAAATATGGAGATTTTGATTTTTAGTGGAGGTAGGTGTAGGTAAAGCAAGAGGAGAAGGTTTACTAGATGAGGAATAGATAATAGGGATAGTAGAAAGATGGGGTCCTAAAATTGAAGGTAAAAGAGAAGGGGGTGATATGGGTCTAGTTCTAAATGGTTTGGGTAGTTCTACCTTTTTGATAGTTTTAGTCAAAGGTTTCTTTGGTGGACTTGATGGTGTTAAGTCCAATTTCAAAGATGGTTGAGCCAAGCTAGGAGTAGGAAGTATTCCTAGATTCTTGATGGGTTTGGTTAAAGAAGATAGGGTGATCTAGTAATTTTAGATTGAGGTGGGTTAAAATATTCTCCTATGGTTTTGGAGGAAGAAGTATCTGAGGATGGGGCTGAGGTAATGATGGGTTTGAGGGTAGATGTAAGTGAGGTTAAAGTTTCTTTTTTGTTTTGTTAAGGTAGCCCAAAATGGTGCCAAAAAGTGGCCTTGTCTAGATTGGGTTGAGAAGTGAACTCTAGATTTTGGACCAATCTAGAAAAAGGTTTATAGATGGGTTTGATTCCTTGGTCATTAGTTTCAAATATTAAGTCCATAGGTTGAGGTGAGGGAATAGTTTCTTCACCTTTATCTTGGGTGGAAGGTTATATGGTTTGGGAAGATGGTGTCTCTATGGAAAGAATAGAGGAGAAGATCTCTTCCTATGGAGTGGTTTCCAAAGGAGTGGTTGGTTCTATGGTAGGTAAGGAAGGTGTGGTTTGTTCATATGGAAAATGGAGGTGGTTACATCCTTTGTTTGGATGTCTAAAGGAAAGAGTAGTGATTCCACCACTTCCATAAGTGGATGGGAGGAAGAAGTAGTTGAAACAATGGTTGGCTTCTTTGGTATTTCTATCAAAGGAGAGGTGGGTAAGTCAATGGTCTCTTCAATTGAAAGAAAGGAGGTTTATTCCTTTGTTTGGTTGTCCAAAGTAATAAAAGAAGGTTCCACCACTTCAATAAGTGGGGTAGAAAAAAATTTAGTTGAGGTAATGGTTTCCTCAACAATAGGTTCATTGGTAACCATATTGATCGTGTGTACCTCACAATCATGAGATGATTCTTGTTAGCTATTATCATGGTTGGTGGAAGGTGTATGGTTAGGAAAATGTTTTAAAAAGATGTATAATGACTAATTTAGAGGTGCATTAGTATTAACTAATGCTAGTTCACCCTTATCAATCATATTTTGGATAACAGTTTTAAAGGTACTGCACCTACTAACCTCATGTCCAACAACATGATGGAAAGCACATAGATCATTTTCATTATACCAACCAGGTGTGGGGTGAGAGGCATCAAATTGTTGGGAAGGTTTGATAGGAGGAAATTATATTATGTTATCTTTAAGTAGTTTATCCAAAACTGAAGCATATGACTCCCCTATGGGAGTATATTGTCTTAGAGTGGTTCAGTTTTAGTTGCGAGTTTATTGGTTTGAGGGGTTGGAGGAATTGGTTTGATCAGATTGGTTGATAATTAGAGGTGAAGTGGATTTGAGGATAATCATGTTTGTGGTTACCTTTGTCTTGGTGTGGGGATGGTTGGATAGGTTGGTAGTTTTAGTCGAAGAAGGGTCATTGGATTTAAAGTTGGAATTCTTGTTTCTCAGTTTCAATTTCCCTTCATAAATGAATATAGTTTCAAGTTTACATGCCATGGTAAATGCCTCGTCAAAGTTTCTAAAAGTCTGAACATAAATATTTGGGGCAATATGTTTGGCATGACCTTAAGAAAAGAGTTCAATTAATTAAGGTTGATGTAAGGAGAAAGAAATTTGGTTAATGAGACCTCTCCATCTAACTACAAAATCAACAATTGATTCATCATCAAATTGCCTAATGGATTAAATGTCAGTAATGGAAACCTTTTTATATATGTTGACTGAAAAGTGATCTAAAAATATTTGGGATAGTTGAGAAAGGGAGAAGATAGAGTGTTTGGTGAGAGCACTATACCAATCCAAGGCTGGTCCAGATAAAGACATGGGGAAGGTACGAAGGAGAAGAGCATCATCATATGCAATCAAATAAAAAGAATAGTGGAATGCTCTTAAGTGTTGTTGGGGGTCTTCCTTGTTTTGAAACTTGGAATACTTAGGTAATTCCCATTGAGGAGGATAAGGTCAGATTGGAATGGATGAATGAATGGGTTCATTGTAGATTTGATCATAATATAAAAGGTTATGAGCCCCTGAAATAGATGATTCAAGATTGGACATTTTATCCATCAACATCTTAACTAAATATGTTTGAGGTTGGGGAGCTCCATAATTGGATGGTAGGCTTAGTTGATGTTGGGTGGATGCAATGTATGGATAAGAGGTGGAAGGTTGAGAAGATGCCACATATTGGTATGTGGTCATGGAAGGTTGGGATGATGCCCCATATTGGTATGCAAGCACAAAAGGTTGGGTAGAAGGTGGTATATATCCTTGTGGATTAGGAACATATTGGTAGGATGTCATGGGTATTTTTTGAGGGATGGGCATGGGTTTGTTTAGAGGTATAGTTGAAATGGTAGGTTGAGGTTGGGTGGTGACTCTTGTGCTAATAGGTAGAAGGGTAGGGGGTATGGAAAGTACCAAATTCTGACGAGGGGTAGAGATTGGTTGGTTAGTGGTAATAGGAGGAATGGTGTAAATAGGGGTAGAAGATACCCCCATGGTGGGTGGGATATAGGTAACAAGAGGTAAAGTTTCCCCTATAATAGAGGTGTTGGAGGGTGTAGGGTGTGTTTGGTTATTGTTTGGAATGTTGGATTGAGTTTCGATGGTGGTAGTGGATGTGATATTGGTAGAAGAAGAGGCTTGGGTGATCAAAGTCTTGGTGGAGGTAACACCAACCATAAAAGTGGGAGGCATACCATAAGGTGGATCTGTGGGAGGAACCAAAGCAATATAGGTGCGGTGAGATAAGGTGTTAAGGTAGTGTTAGAAGGTTGTGGGGTTGTTATCAAGGAATGTGGAAAAATATGCATCACCCTTAATAACTATTTGAGGCATGGTAGGAGGGGGAGAATTATGAGGAGGAATCTCAACATTTGAAGTATAATCCATAGAGGAGGAAGAGGAAAAGGAAGGTGGCCCTTGGTTGGTTTAATTCCTCAATTGTTGTCTAGTAAAGACTATGAGAGGAATGGAAAAGAAATGATGAAAACTCACACCTCAAAAAAAAAGAAAATCAAAAGGAAAAGAATCTTAAGAGAATCCAAACATACACTAAGAGTGTGCTTAAAAATTAGGATTATTTTTTAGATTCTTTTTAGCTTATGCCTTAAAAAATGTGAAGAAGAAATTTGGCTTGTAGATTAGGTACTGAAGAGTAAATCTAAGGTTGGTTTCAGGTTGTGTTTAGGTGCTCAAGAGAGGATCTATATTGAACTTCAGTACATGGCTCGGTATTGGGGCCTACCCCCTCACTTCACACACCACAGTGATAAGGGTGTTGGGTGCTTAGCCAAAATATACTAAATTTTAGAGTTTATATTCAACTAGAGAGTTGAGTTGGTTTTCCCCTTGGTAATGACCTCCAAGTAGGATTGTCAGGAAAGGGTAAGGTTTACCAATAGGTGATGAAATCTTAGTTGGGCCTTGTCTCAATTTTGTTTTGATGTGTTGATTGATTATGTAGTTTGGAAAAGTTTGTGATAACAAGAGTGAAACTATGATTAATTACATTGCATTTAGTTAACTAGATGAACTAAAACAAACAAGTAATCAATGTAATGCAAAGTTTATTTTAAGCCCAAAAGAAATTTTAGATTTTTTTGGATGAGCATAGAATAAAGGAAGAAAGAAAGGGCACCTAGATGATGTTAGGTCCCACCAGGTGTGCCAAAATGTTTCTCTTAATTTTTGCTCATTTATTAATTTTGGAAGAAAATAAAAAACTAGTAATAAGGGTGTGGTAGAAATACCTAGTTGGTGATGCACGTGTAATCCAGATGAAGATGTAGAACTCCTCTTTGGCTTGGAAGGAATAACCTACAGATAAGAAAACACTAACAAAGGGGTTGTTAGCAAGATAATTGAGTGGATTGCCTAGCGTGAGCTAGATCTAAGAAGCATAAGCTTGCTAGGAGGCTGTCAATCCACTCTTAATAACAATTAAGTTGAAAATGACAAAAGTATGTACTTGAATAAAGTAAATAAAATGCAATAAAAGGAAAAAATAGAATGCTTGTAAAAGAAAATGATTAATTATAGCAAAAATGGGTCAATACTCATTCTGAAGGGGGTGAAGTCAGGCTTTGAAAATTAGAAAAGGGTCTGTGAATAGGTAAAAACATAGAAAGTTAGGTTTGGTTGGGGTAAGGGACTAAAAATAACTTGTTATTTTCTACCACAATGACCATCAACGATTGGGTGAACTATCAACAGTTGGAGGTTGTGTTAACCATCAACGATTGCTTGTGGATTTCTAAAGGTACTCAGAAAATAGTTGTATAATAGGTAAGTGGTAAGATAATGGTGTTGTTAAGGTTTTGAAGGTTTAGAAACAAGGTACAGATAGGTCTGATCAAATTAGGGGGTTAAAAATCCAACGAAACAAAGAAAAATTAGATTATACTTGTAGCTTGCTAGTTGGCTAATGGTTGAAGGTTAGGGCAATTTTGCTAGAGTAACAATAATTTGGCCTTAAAATTAAATTCAATAGAGGTTTGGGTCTCTTTTGTTGTTGTTGAGTTTCTCAAGGAAGACTAGATGCTGGAGAACTTGAATACCTATATGTAAGAATGCTTGTGATCATCCATCCTTTTCACTTCCTACTCCCATCCTTTTATAGGCAAAGAGAGATAGAGGATAGAAGGTTCCCTGGTAGGTTGGCATGCTGATTTTGATGCTTATAAGTTTCTTAGTACCACATAAGGAGAATATATTGAATTGTGCCCTGTTATCTCACACATAACTAGTGATATGTTATAAGGGTGGAGACCTGACCGTTGACAATTGGGCTAACCATTAATGGTTAATCTGACCATCAATGGTCGAGTGTTTGAAGGTGAAGGGGTCAAAAAGGGGTTTAAAAGGTTTGGTTAAACGTTAAGTTAATAGGTTGATGAGTTTGGTCAACTAGGTGGTCAACTAGAGTTAGGGTCTGATAGGGGTCCATAAGGGTCTTTAGGCATTTTGACATCTAAAACTATCATGTACAATTTTCTAGTGTCTACACATACATTTAAACATGTCCTTCCATGTGGATCTAAGGCAACCATGCCTTCTCTATGCATATGTGGACATTTGAACATGCCCTTATATGTATGCTCTTTCTCAGACTTAGTAACATATGCCTATGTCCCTTGTATTATGGACCCTTGGCCTACTTTATGTGCCTCATATGTTTGTATGTATGCTTTCATGTATGTGTCATATCCATGACAATTATCTCTTGTTTGTTACACTCACATTTATTTTAAGATGCCATGAGGGACCTCATGCATCTCCCCTTCCTCCTTGGGTGCCTTGATGGACATCATGTCTCATCCACCTAGTTATTTTACTCAGATTATATTCAAATTTGATGTTAAAATATATTCTTAGATTGTTATATCTATCTTGACAACCTTGTGAATGCTAATTCTAACATACATTGCACATTGCCAACTTATGCTCAGACTATTTTACATTTTGATGTCGTGGATACATATTATATTGGTTTATCATATAGATATCATATATTTTAATCCTAACACACATGATGCATATATTTTCTTTTGAGGATAATTATTACAAAGGTTAAATAATTCCCATAAAAAAAGGGGGCATTCATAAGGGTTTGTCACAGAGATCAAGCCATCCCAGTGTATTCAAATCACAGTTTTCAACATGTAGATAGATTATAGAGCTCAGTCTCAGGAAAATATAGTGAAACATAGTTGTTGTCATCAAATTGTGCACCCTAGGACATTCTATGAAGATCATTCAATTTGATGCAACATTGAATCATCCCTCAAGTTTGTGGGAACTTGTAAGAGAGATGAGTCTCTAGGATTGACAAGCACTAGCTCCCTAGATATGACTTAATGTGCTTATGCTACTAAAACTGCCTGTTATGGGTGAAAAAGGAGAGAAAGATACATAAAGTAAACCTAAACTAGGAGGTGATACACTAAGAATTGCTTCCATTCATACACTTAGAACTTGCATAATGAACTAAGATAATAAAACTAGGCTCACACCATCAATAGAGCTTCCTAGCATTAGTGTTTCTCATGAAGGCAAATAACAACTCAAAGAATGAAGGCAAGTGAAGGGAAGGTTAGACATGACTATACCAAACTCATACACACTTCAAGATTTTATTGTAGCAACATACACTTCATGAAACCTATTAGGAGAGAAGTCATTTGCAACAACACATTCAAGGATTGCTTGAAAACAAGATGAACTCAATCTATACTTGACTTCCAAGATGGATCACTTCAACACATAGTGAAAATGAACTTAGAGTATAACTAGATTAATTCCCATTGGCTCAAATACAAATCAAGGTACAATTTTGGTAGGGATTCACCATACCAAGTGTTGGAATCCTTTCAATAGCCAAAATGGCTTGCATTTATAGAACTTAGAGGAAGACAGAGAAAGGAGAAGTTGAAGAGGCACAAGGACAAGTTTCAAAGGTAGAAATCAGTTACAAATGCATGTGGATGAGGTGTAAGAAGAGTCATGAAATTGAACTGCACTTGATCACATCCCAAATTGGCCTCCTCTTCCAAGTGTGGCATAGAAAATCTTCTCCATCATTCTCTCTTGTGAAACTACCTTCATCATGGGCTTCCTTTAATCATTCCAAGGCAAATTGAGGATAAATGTTTCATGTGTGAGAATAAAAGGGAGTTACAAGGATAATTCCACTTGCATTGGGAGTTTTCTTCATCATGACATTCTCTTACACAAACTCTATCATCACCTATCATCAAGATCACTCTTCCAATAGGAATTCTTGACACTTGGCACAAGAATATTTGCATCCTTCCTATATTATCTATACCATGGATTCTATGACACCTATTTTGACACCTCCTATGCTTGGTTTCATCAAAAACATCATAAAAATCCACCAAACTTGAGTTACCATACGCTTCACTATGTCATTATAGATGTTAGTTAAGACATGCTGAAGTTAGAGACTTAGCAAAGGCACTTTTGAGTATTTCCAAGCTCTAAAAATGGCATGGAGGGTTGGATCAAGTCCCAAGATACCCTCCCAAATGGTTGGCATCCTTTGATCCTCTTCAAGACCTACAAAACATAAGAAAATGTCAAAGAAGCTTGATTTATATTCCATTTTTATGGATTTAATACAATATAATTTCATGTATTTGATCCTCCTAAAGTTTTAAACAACTTATCTTTTATACTCATGGTCAAATTCATCTGTTTGAGTGCACTTTTGGCTTGATTTCCACCATCGGGTCAGGAATCAGGGTTTGTAAGGGTTTTTGAGTGATCAAGACTCTTAACATTTGTTCATAAATAAAATACATTGGAGTCATTCATAAATTCCATTGAGGGATTCTCAGGGACCCTCCATAACACCTATAAATACCTCAGGGTCTCATGCATATGGTCATGAAAGTTCTGAGCTCTTCAAGTTGCCCTTTGAGTTCCATTTCTTGCATTTGAGAGGTCTGTGCATGTTTTCAAGCCTATAATGGATTCTTGGGGAGTTAAAATACAAAAATAAGGTTCAAACACATATTTATATTCACAAATATCATTCTCTAATAATTATAATGGTTCTCTAAGAGATGGGAATGAAGAATGACCCTGTTTTGAAGCTAGTCTTAGATCTTGTCAACAGGTCTACCTATACCTTTAGAATCCATCTGACCCTTCCATGGTTTCCTTATCCCCTTTATTTATTTAAAATATATAATACACCCTTTAAATCATGAATAAAACAAGTTGAAATCATATATTAGGCCAAAACACATATTGACCCTCAATTTGGCCTCTTGCTCTAAGGCTTTCATTCACACTTGACTGCAACCCTTATTGTGTAGGGTATCTTGTTTGTATTCAAGCCTTATAGCAAGGTTTATTATGTTCCTCCATGTGTACCATATCTTATCTAACCTTTATTTGGCATTTTTTCCCCTTAATATCATCAATTCATCACTTTTCCCTAAAACTGCCATTCTTGTGCATGAAGGGACTGCCCCTACTCTCAGACAAAATCATGAGTATTAGACCTATTTAATCATGAAAATTGAGTATTTTATAATCTCCATGGTGTCCTAATGATAAATTTTACCAAAGGATTTTTTCCAATTCCATGTTTAGGAGGTTCAACCATCTTAATTTCTTCAAAAAAGAGGTAAAAAAACCTTATTTTTGCATGCTCTTGTTTAAACCTCCTTATAAAGGTTATTTTCAAACCTATTTCATGAATACAAGGTGTTAATACAGGTTCCTTACCTTCATTTCATGCTTTTGGAACCTATAAATCCACTCAAAACCTCTCTTCTAGGTGAAATCCCCAAATTCATCTCTTGGAACAAGGCTTCCCACCCTACCTGTACAGTTTGAGCCTATTTTGCTTATGAGAAAGTGCCTTGGTTGGCTTAAGGATGTCTTGGGAATATTATTTCCTTAATTTTATCATGAGGATTCCACCTCACATTGTTTTAAACCTTCTTTTTATTTCTAAGAGACCGAACTCTCATAGGTTCCTCCCTTGCTTATGACCCTATTTGATTGTGAGAGTGGCCAAGGGATCTCCTTCTTTTGTTGACTTTATTTGGAGGTTTTAATGAAAGTGAGAATGAATTATATAACCTATTTTGACTTCCCTAATTATGCCAATTTTCAACATTCCAAACCTAACCTTCCTAACCCCTTTAGGCCTTTCAATTGCTTACTGTCTTCTTGGACTGAGATAGTCTTAATACCCTATATGTAGGTTGTTATAAGATGGGAATAGCATAAGATTGGTCTTGATAAATGCTTTGGAAACTCATTTAGATCCTCCAAGTTACCATGTTTTTCTTTGCAACCTCTTTTATCCATAAAAGTGCCTCAAGACTCCTATAAGGTCCATCATCTCACCTCACTATTTGCTTAACCATAGGTGGCTACTTTTCATTCATTGTAGGCTTATAGGTATCTTCTAGGGCAAGATGGACTTGTTCATGTTGCTTGATGATGCTTTGTAGGTAGGTGTTTATTCATAAACTATCAACTTTTCTCATCTCATCCAGAATCATTCTTATTTCACAAGCCTTAAACTTTCTTGCCTATAGGTGACTATCATAGTCTTGTGTACGGACAAAGAAGTATGCATTAGTGTTGAGACAATGGATTCACCTTATCTCATGGCCTCTTAGTTTTCAATCATTATTTGAGTCATTAGCATCATTCAATTTGATAACATAGTCTAGGACACCAAAATAGGATGTGGTTAACTTTTTGATCAATGCCCTATAGACAATACTACCCTATTTTAGTGGTTTTTAGCCATCTTTATGCTTTGCAACATCCAATCTCCATTCACTCTCTTGGTTCTCAAAATTGGCAAAAATGTTATGTGTGGATAGGGCTACCAAGTTATCCAATTTTAAGGTTGGGATCATCTATCAAGTGAATTTTTTGAGGTCCTTAAAAACCTTCAAGGCCTCTATTTGACATTTTTAGGGAAATTGGGCCTCAGTACAGTCCAAGGTTTCAAATTGATGCTTTGACACTTCTCTTAGTCAACTAGCATTGTCAATAGGTGTGTCTAGGCCTTTCTATAGAAAATACTCCCAAATTGGATTGATCACTCTCTTGAAACACCTCCAAAAGGTTTGCCTATGCTCTCCGCTGTAGATGGTTATCTCCTCCCATACAGGCAGACTTAGACCACTCTTCAAGTTTGCAAGTTTGAGGTGGCTACACACCTTCATCCAACATTTAAATACTCATTAGTGATCTCAAGATGCTAATAACCATGTCAAATCTTCAAACTCACACTTGTGATGTCATCATGCTCCTGTAGATGGAGTTTTGACTATTGCACATAGGCAGGAAGATGAAGAAGCAAGATTTTGCAAGGATCAGACTCTCTAAACACTATAAAAGCACTTTTTAACCTTTACATATAACTTAAAATTTAGTAGGATCATCTAAACAACATCAAAGCACTTTTCTCGATGTGTATAGTCCTTTGTAAAGTAACTGAGATGACTGTTGGTGCAAACTATGACATTTTACATGCATGAACAAGCCTAAAAGGCCTATTTTTAGACATTGAGATTTACAAAATGAAAAGGAGCATGGGAATGTATTATAAATCATGTAGAAACACCTTCAACACAGAAATCCATTAGACCAAATCAAGAAAAATTGAGACAACCTCAAACAGTGATCCCCTCATGGATGCAATTTTATAAGAAGCTGCTTAGATTGTTAGCATTTGTTCAACAAGTATAATTCACCAATATGAAACTTATTACCAAAAAAGTGAAGTGGACTAAGATTAATATCCACCCTCAAGACCATCCTCCTGACTCCACCTATATAGCCCATAACGAGTGCTTGATTTGCTCTTCTTTGGCTTGCCAATGGAAAATGAAGGAAAAGGAGTTGTAGATGCAATTTTTTGTGAAAAAAATGGAAAACAAACATGGATATGATCTTAAGGGAAGTGAATAGTTATTATTCCCGTGTTTCTAACTAATGATGGACTTGGGAAGTCCGTACAAGTGCCCCAAAACCCCTATTTTTGAGGGAAAACTACCATTCACTGAACATAACTACTTATTGCATAGAAAATAAATATTTATAACATGATACACATTTAAACTCACCTTGGTGTCAATTTTTATTGCATAAAAATTTGTACAAGTCATTAAATGGGCTAAAATATGACCAAAAGCCCCCCTTTTCCACATGAGACAAGACCTATGACCAATTCATGACTTTTAAGCATATTAAAACATATTAAGGACCACCTTAGGATATTTTAAACATAATCTGAGTATTTGACTACCTTTGACTAGGCTTGACCAACCTTTGACTCAAGTTGACTAGCCTAGTGCATAATGGGTGGACCTCAATAAGGATTAGGGAGAGTATTAGTAAGACAATAGACCAACATACCACCCTATAAGACACATGGTAATCTTATAAAAATTTCAAAATAGTAGGGGTTGGCCTAAATTTGACTTGGGGTCAAATTTGGTCAATAATAGTCACACACAAATCATTCTCAATTTCCCTTAGAAATAACACTTTTGGATAATAGTGAAATACACTACCAAAAGTGTAATTTGATATAGTTCACTCACTTCATTATTATCTAGTAGCCTCAAAAATAGAAGATTCTAAAATTGTCAAAAAGGTACAATAGCCACAGTTTATATTTACATAGTCTTTGTTACAGATTATCGTATATGTTCAATATATACTCAATTTTTAATTAGAACTACATGGGTTTACTCATATTGGGGGTATAATGTATGGCATGATCACTCCCATTTTAGTTTTAGATATGCACAGTCACATATTACTATGATTCAATCAAAAATCCATACACACAGATATTAGAATTGGGGGCATGTGTGTGGTACATTATTCCCATATATTCATTTTTGTACTAGTTCTCTTAGAAGGAATGACAACTCAATGTCATTCTCCATATTGTATACTCCAGGCACCATATGCACCAGTTTTGCATCAGGATCACACCAGATTGATGCCTCATTCTATTTGTAGTAGTTGCCATTCTCGAGTGGCCCAAAACTATTTTTACAATTTAGATTTTCCATGTGGCCTAGAGCCATCTTACACATTTTTAGTTACATCACGTAGTTTCAAATTTAGATTCATCTACTACACATGGGTGGGAAATGGAGTTAGAGCCTACTTGAGTTCTTGAACCACCTACATGAGAGGGTTGGACAACTTATCAGTCCAATTCAAGTTATTCATAGATTATGATCCATCAAATAGGGGTGGGAAATGATGGAGTCAAGGCCATCTTGAGTTCTTGAACCACCCACACATGGGGATTGGATAAGCCATCAACCTAGTCTAAGTTATTCACTACTTTGATCACCATTTACACACACAAGATGTCATCAAGTTTTAACATTGGTTTACATACCCAATGAGGTGTATTCATTCCTTTCCTCTCTCTCACACATCTCTTTACTCAATTTTGACTTTGTTTTGATGTTTCTTAAGTAAGGACTGATTCAAACATGTGTCATTTACAGGACACACAACGGAGCATAGTTTGCAGACTCAAATCCACATTCATGGGCTTCGCCTCTTAAGTAAGTCCAAATATGTCTCTATTTCTTTTATTTAGTCATTTTGATTTTTTACATTTATAAAATAAAGGGGAGGGAATGTAGTCATCTAAAATGTCATTTAATATAGTGAGTGTCATTTGAGACCAGCCTATCTTTATCTCGATGCAAGACCTATCATAGGGAATTTTTTATCCTTTTCCAACTTATATGCACTTCTAGTCCATGCCCAAATATCTACATTAAGTCATCTCCTAGGCATCTTAGATCCTTTCACACACGTGTCAGCCACCTGGACAATAATTGGCCCCTTTGGTCTATAATGCAGTGCGCTATTGGCAAAGAGGGCAATGCTATTGACCCTCATCTTCTTATGTCCCCAATGGATATATTCCATTCCCCAAAGCATCCTAGGGTCAACCTAGACTCATTTCATATCTTGACTAGCATCAAAACATTATATAAAGACCACTCTCATTCATTCATCGTTTAGATGGCAATTCTCATAAATAATCTCATAAACAATTGTGCAAGTTAAGGTCATTGATCCCTATTTGCCCCTGTTTCTACATGCACCCATCTACAACAACCAAGACCTCAATTTTACTCAAATTTCTAGTTTTAGGTCACACTCAAAGCATTCAAATTGGCATTCATACTCAAGCATACTAGCATCACTCTCACTTGCACCAACACTTAGATTGGGACAATTACATTGGGTTTGATCCCATTTTGAGGTATTGGTATGTAGAAAATACTTAGCACATGGGGTATTGAGGTCACATCCAACCTACCCTTCTAACACCACTCTTTTTACACTTGTGTTCATCAAAACCCTAGCAAGTATGGAGGCTTAGGGTTCTATAGTGAAATTAGTCAAAATGAATCATAAACTATGATCCAAGTCTCAATCATGTAGGCACAGGCTTCCTAGAATAGAGTGAAGGTCTACCCCAAGTTTCATTATTGTATTTGTATAGGTTCACTATCATAACACATACTGTTAGTAGCGTAGAGCACTATTGGCAAAGAGGACCATGATACCATATAAAGGGGGTTTTGAAACCTATTTCCTACTGACAACACTTTACCCTACTCCTACATCACTTTCTAGCCTACAACTTATTTGTTTTAGTCATATTTTCCAGCTAAGTATGTTATTTGTAATTCATTTCTATTTATAGGCTAAGCAACCAAATTAATTACTATACAAATTAATGGATGCTGATACTTTAGTATTTTATTCTTTGATTTACATACTTAACTCTTTTATCTACTTAGGGTTTTACATTAATTCCCAAAATAGTCAAATCAAATGCACACTTAGAAGGAGGGATATTCAAATGGGGAATATCCTTGGTATTGATAATGCTGGAAGAAGTGGGGGTTTCAAAATAAATGTGCAAATAAAATTAATGATAATTAAAATATGAATCAATGATATGATAATGTGGTTTTGGCATTATGGTAGACACATACAAAGGTTATGCACAATTTTGTCTAATGAAACATTAGATGTTTATAAAGATCAATAACAAATATGACAAGTGGAGATCTTGGATGAAGCTTTTGTATGTAATGTGTGCATACTACATGGAGAGAGCATTGGAGATTATACAAGGGATCCTCTGGGTAGCCATTTATGTGGACAAGGTTGACAAGGAAAAAATCAACCTTAGAAAGCTTTTTAACATAGTCGGAGAAGATGTTACAGATACATATGAACATTTGAATTGTGATAATATAGATCTTGATTCCACACAAGAGTTTTTTTTAATCAAATGAAAGTAAAAATAAAGTATGTGTTAAATACCATCTATTTTAAACCCACATGTATTGATGAACTGCCAAGATGGAAACTAAAGAAGGATGTTGGGCAGGGCTAGGGTGAAGAGGAGAAACAAAATAAAAATGGAAAAACAAAGAAGAAGAAAGACACCATATAAAATTATGAAGGAAAGGTGAGAAAATAATAAGTATAAAAGATGTCACCAAATAAAGATGACATGAAAAACTCAAAAAAATGAAGAGTGGAGGAGGAGACATGAAGAAATCAAAGAAGAAAAAGCAAAAGAGGTAGCACTTCATGTTGGAACAGTTGGAAACCATCTCAATGGAAATTAAGGTGAATGTGGAAGAAGAGATGCACATAGAGGGTAACACGTTAGATGAATAAGAGGAGGAAACACCCCAAGAATAGTGTCTAGATTCATTCAATTTGGATTTTGTAGACTTGATATCTAAAGGAAAGCAAACACAAGGTGTCGAAAAGGAGGATGAAATGGAGAATAAGCTTCAAGATTTGTTGGACACACATGCAATGGACCCAAAATTCTACATGCCAATAAAGGTGATAAAATGGGAGATGGGATTAAGGATGCATAAAAGAACATCACTTATGATCCACAGAAGATGGATGTCAAACAATGAGGTTTAGGAATGATATAACTGGTTGTTGATATGGTGTAGTAGAACTTAGATATGGATAAGAAGGTCAAGGATAATTAAAATAGGCTCATGATAGAGTCTTGAAAATTAAATAAATAAAAATAAAAAATGGTGTGCATCATGGGGAGGATTAGATAAATGACCTCCACCATAGAAAAAGCAAGATTGCAGCTATGGGATGGAACTAATGTTGATGGAGTATAATTATTGGGGAAGCTATAATCAAACTTTGGAAATTTACTAAGTGAAGCTTTAGTAGAATGTGATACACAAGATCATGATGTCGTGAAATCCTCGAAAGAGGAGCTGAAGAAGAAAGAAGAAGAAGAGAATGAAAATATGTGCAAGATTGAAGAAGATACAAAGGTGTAGGAAGTGAACATATTTGCAGCTAGGAAAGAGTGGTAAGAACATGCTAAAAGTTTGAAGTAGGTGCTTTAAGAATCACATAAGAGGGAAATAAATTCTACATTTTTCAACATGCTTGAAACAACATAAGGATTTACTGACATGTTGAGTTATGGAGCTAAAAGCTTCACCAGATGAGTGAGTGCAGAATTTGCTGGAGTTCCACAGTCACCGGTGTCGGTCAGGAGCGATCGACGTTGGTTAGGAGTCGACTAGTAGCTACCGATGTCGATTATTATCAGCCAATGTCGGTCATGTGTAGACAGGAAGTGACCGATGTTGGTCACCTGTGCGTCCAAAAGTCTATTTTCGTGGTAGAACAGATTATTTGCATGATTAGATTAACTATTGGTATTGAGTCCACGTTTCTATTTTTGGCAGGACTGATTTGAGCCTTTGATTAGGAGATATATCTAATGGTGGAGAATGCATGCTCATGTATCCTAATATTATATAATAGGATTAGTTTTTCATAGCTTATTTGAACAAGTAGAATACATTTTGTAAAATGTGAATCAATCCGAGTATTGGAGTTGATTGTAATTGAGAGAGAGAAAACTCTTGAGGGAAAGAGATATGTACATCTGAGAGGTGTGGAAGAAAGAGAGATTTCTTCATTGTATTTCCTTCTAAGAAGAGTTTAATACAAGTTTTTGGGTTGTTTCTTGTATCTCTTATTCTTTGTTGTTTCTGATTCTAGTTATTTATTGTTCTGGTTCAATTTCATGTTTAGTTGCTTATACAAGGTAATCAATTGTGTTGTAAGATCCCAACAAGTGGTATCAGAGCTTAGGTTGACTAACAGGTGGTTTAGATCTGGTTAGTGTTTGTTGAATACAGGTCACTCACAGGGGTTTCTGTTTGAGTGGGAGATAAAGCAATGGCAGAAGAAAGTAAACTGAGAATGGAGAAGTTTAATGGAAAGAATTACCAATTATGGAGAATGCAGATAGAAGATTATCTGTATCAGAAAGATCTATGCTTACCGTTAGGTGGGATTTCAAAGAAGCCCACAAATATGGAAGATGAAGAATGGAATGTTCTTGATAAAAAGGCTCTGGGATTTATAAGATTGAGCCTGGCATCTTCTGTGATATCCAATTTATCACAGGCAAAGTCAATGGTAGAGTTAATGGACACTTTAGCAAATTTATATCAAAAACCCTCAGCTTCAAATAAGGTATATCTTATGAAGCAATTATTTAATTTGCAAATGCAGGAAGGTGGATCTGTATCTAATCATCTTAATGATTTCCATCGAATTGTAAATCAATTAAATTCAATCAAAATAGTTTTTGATGATGAAATTAAAGCTCTATTAATCTTATGCTCGTTACCTGAAAGCTGGCATAGCTTGGTAATGGCAGTTAGTAATACTGCATCTACTTCAAATATCTTAAAAGTAGATGATTTTGTTAGTGTAATCTTGAATGAAGAAATTCGTAGGAAAAGCACAGAGGAAACATCAGGGAATGCTTTAAGTTTTGAAAGAAGGAGAAGGCAAAAAGAGAAGGGAAAGCAATGGAGATCAAGGTCTAAGTCAAAGATGAGAGGTAGATCCAAATCCAAAAATGGCAGGAAGATAACCTGCTAGAATTGTGGAAAGATAGGGCATGCAAGGAAAGATTGCTGGTCAAAAGTTAAAGAAGAAAATCAGCATGAAGGTAAAGAAGAAGCAAAAGTTGCAGGTATTGTTGCACATGATGCTCTTATTTTCTCTTTGCATAATAATATAGAATCTTGGGTTTTAGATTTTGGTGCCTCTTTCCATGCAACCCCAAATAGAGAATATTTCAATGATTATGTCCAGGGAGATTTTGGAATAGTTTATTTAGGGGATGATGAGCCTTGTAAAATTATTTGCAAAGGAAAAGTGCAGCTAAAATTGTAGAATGGCAACACACGGGTGTTGAAAGATGTCATGCATGTACCCATCCTGAAGAGGAATTTGATTTTTATAGGAAAGTTGGGAGATGAGGGTTGTACAGCAAGTCTCACAGCTGAATCTTGAAAGGTTTCCAAGGGTGCACTTGTATTAGCCAGAGGTAAGAGAGTAGGTACTCTCTATTTATGTAATTGTATTACTGATAATTCTCTTTCTGTATTATCTATTTTAGATATAAATGCAAAGTTGTGGCACCAAAGGCTTGGCCACATGAGTGAGAAGGGAATGACTATTCTTAAGTCAAAAGATAAGCTTTTAGATTTGAAAGGCATAGATCTAGATTTCTATGAGCACTATATTTTTGGGAAATAGAAGAGAGTGAGTTTTCTCAAGACTGGGTCAACAAAGAAGAAGCACAAGTTGGAGATTGTTCACACAGACGTGTGGGGACCAGCTCAGGTAGTTTCTATTAGAGGATCACAGTATTATGTTTCTTTCATTGATGATGCTACAAGAAAGGTATGGGTTTATTGCATAAGGAAAAAATTTGATGTTTTTGACACATTTAAGAATTGGAAAGCTTTGGTTGAGAATGAAACAAGTATGAGATTGAAGTACCTGAGATCTGATAATGGTGGTGAGTACTGCAGCTATAAGTTCAATAGTTACTGTTATATGAATGGAATACGCAAGCAAAGGATGGTTCTAAGGACACCTCAGCAAAATAGAGTTGCTGAAAGGATGAACAGAACTATATTGGAGCGTGCACGGAGTATGAGGTTGCATGTTGGTTTGCCCTTACAGTTTTGGGCAGAAGCTGTAGATACTGTAGTTTACCTGATTAACAGAGGACCCTCTACTGCTCTGGATGGTGGAATTCTAGAAGAGACTTGGACAGGTAAAAAGGTAGATCTTTCATTTCTCAGAGTTTTTGGTTCTGAAGCTTTTGTGCACATTGATAAAGAAAATAGAAAGAAGCTGGATGCTGAGTCTATGAGGTGCACATTTATTGGTTATGGCTCTGGAGATTTTGGATTCTGATTTTAGAATTTACAAACTAACAAAATTATTAGAAGCCGTGATGTTGTTTTCAATGAAAAAGTGATGTACAGTTATCAGCTCAAGAAGCTGAAGAATTTTGAGGAGGGCCATGATGATTTGGAAGAAGTGATGATCCAAAATGAGCTCGCGAGTAGAAATATTTACACACAGGAAAACACAGACACCGACGTCGGTCATGCAGGAACCGATGTCAGTAAAAAAATAACTGACGTCAGTCAGATAGTGATTGATGTTGATCACCCAGAAACCGACGTCTGTCATGTGGAATCGATGTCGGTCAGGTACAAACCTGGAGATGACCGAGGTCGATCACTGACAGAGAATTTGGGAAGACAATAAGCTGTGGTTGAGTCTTAGATGCCCATCATGAGGTTAGAAAGGGTAAGTAAACCTCCAATTTGATATCCCCCTTCATTATTCTACTTATTGCTCACTGATGGTGGAGAACCAGAGTGTTTTGATGAAGCAATACAAGTAGATTCTAGGAATCAGTGGGAGCTTGCCATGAATGAGGAAATTGATTCCTTGAAAGAGAACCAAACGTGGGATTTGGTTGAGTTGCCAGCTGGTAAGAGAACACTAAAAAATAGATGGATCTACAGATTGAAGGAAGGAGAGAATGGACATATGAGACATAAGGCCAGGTTGGTAGTGAAAGGATTTGCACAGAAACCAGGTATTGACTTTGGTGAATTTTTTTTTTTCTGTAGTTAAAATGACTTCTATTCGTACTGTATTGTCTTTAGTTGCTATTGAGGATTTGCATCTTGAGCAGCTTGATGTTAAGACATCATTTTTTCATGGAGATTTGGATGAAAAAATATATATGGATCAACCGGAAGGATTTGAGGTCAAAGGTAAGGAGAAACTTGTGTGCAGATTGAAGAAAAGCTTGTATGGCCTCAAGCAAGCTCCAAGACAATGGTATTTGAGATTTGAAAGGTTAATGACTGAGCATGGCTTCAGCAGATGTCAATCTGACCATTGTGTTTATTTTAAGAGATTGGATAATGGTAGATATATTATCCTGTTACTGTATGTAGATGATATGCTTGTTGCAGGTTCACACATACATGATATTAATGAGCTTAAGGTAAAATTAGCTCACACATTTTCCATGAAGGATTTGGGAGCAGCAAAGAAAATCCTTGGCATGTTATTAAGAGAGACAGGAAAAATCACTGTTTGATTTTGTCTCAAGAAGATTATGCGAATAAGGTGTTGAAACGGTTCAATATGTAGGATGCAAAATTGGTAAGCACACTTATGGCTGGACACTTCAAGTTGAGCAAAGAACAATGTCCTAATTCACATGATGAGGTAGAGTACATGAGAAAAGTTCCATATGCTTCCGCAGTTGGGAGCTTAATGTATGCAATGGTATGTACTAGACCGGATATTGCCCAAGCAGTGGGAGTTGTCAGCAAGTATATGGCCAATCCAGAGAAGGAGCACTGGAAAGTAGTTCAGTGGATTGTCAGATATCTGAGAGGGACCAGTAGTAGGCATTTATGCTATGAAGGGTCAAACACTTCTCTACATGGATATGTAGATTCGGATATGGCAGGTGACTTGGATGGCAGAAGAAGCACCACAAGATATGTTTTCACTATTGGTGAAATGGTGGTTAACTGGATTTCAAAGTTGCAAAAGGTTTTTGCCTTGTCTACTACAGAGGCATAATACATTGCAATCACAAAAGCTAGCAAAGAGATGATATGAATGACACGGTTCATGGAAGCGCTAGGAAAGGAGCAAGATAGTTGCAGATTATATAGTGATAGTCAAAGTGCAATTCATTTGGCAAAGAATTCAGCCTTTCATACAAGAACCAAATATATATAGCTTAGGTACCACTTCATTAGATAGGTATTTGAGGATGGTGAGTTGAAGCTGGAAAAGATCCATACAGATAAGAACCCTGTTGATATGTTAACCAAGCTGGTAACAAAGGAGAAGTTGAATCTTCATTCAATTTTTGTTGGTCTTCAAGATTGAGCTTGAAGATGGAGAAGCTAGAAGATGTTGTTGTACAGGTACAGGTGCAACTATTTATCTCCAAGTGAGAGATTATTGAGTTGTGGAGCTAAAAGCTTCACCAGATGAGTGAGTGCAGAAGTTGCTGGAGTTTCACAGTCGCCGGCGTCTGTCAAGAGTGATCGACGTCAGTCAGGAGTCGACTAGTAGCTACCGACATTGGTTATTATCGACCGACATCGGTCATGTGCAAACAGGAAGTGACCAACATCGGTCACCTGTGCGTCCAGAAGTCTGTTTTCATGGCAGAATAGATTGTTTGCATGATTAGATTAATTGTTGGTATTGAGTCCATGTTTTTATTTTTGGCAGGACTGATTTGAGCCTTTGATTAGGAGATATATCTAACGGTGGAGAATGCATGCTCATGTATCCTAATATTATATAATAGGATTAGTTTTTCATAGCTTATTTAAACAAGTAGAATACATTTAGTAAATGTGAATCAATCCGGGTATTGGAGTTGATTGTAATTGAGAGACAGAAAACTCTTGAGGGAAAGAGATCTGTACATTTGAGAGGTGTGGAAGAAAGAGAGATTTCTTCATTGTATTTCCTTCTGAGAAGAGTTTAATACAAGTTTTTGGGTTGTTTCTTGTATCTCTTATTCTTTGTTGTTTCTGATTCTAGTTACTTATTGTTCTAGTTTAATTCCGTGTTTAGTTGCTTATACAAGGTAATCAATTGTGTTGTAAGATCCCAACATGACACATGGTTCAAAAATGATGGTGATAAAATTACAGACTTAAATATTCTTATGGTGTAGGTAACAAATAGAGAAAACAATATCTTATTTGAATACGTATAAGGCTAAGGTGAAAGAACATTGATCCTTGTTGGAGGATAAAATTTTGGATATACTTGGATAAGTATATCATGTGTATCACTACTATGCAATATAAGGTAGAAGTAGATGATTTTGATGAAGCCTTTAGGAAGGAATTGCTAAAATTAAAGATATGAAAGGCACTGCACAAGAGGCTTAAAGAATATTTGGTCAAGTAATGGCAATTTAAGATACTATTTAGAAATTTGAGTAGTAAATTATTTTTGAAAAGTACTCCCAAGCATAAAATTGGATGAGAAACATGAATTTTTCTAAGGATAAAAAAACAATGAAGTAGAGGGAATGTTGAGCCTCAATTTTGAATCAGTTTTGGGGTCAAAGGAAAATAAAAATAGACCAAGTAAGGACTGAGGTGAGTAAGACACACTCGACCATGCTAAGTTATCTTGAAAAGAAGATAAATATGCTTGGTGCACAACTTATGTGTGGTGCACATGATGAATGGCATGTGGTGTATTTAGATGAATAAGGAGTTCCAAGCTATAAATAAACATAGATTATGATCATATGGAAATAAGGATCTTATAGATAAATATTTAATGCTTTCACAATCCATAAAATCAATCAAGAATATTTTTGGGATAATCATGTTTCCATTTTTTATATTGACATTTCAGATCATCCTTTTTGTTTCTCGTGAGGAAGGATCATGGGTAGTGATCTGAAACATCGAGATAAAAAATGGAAACACAGTTATCCCAAAAATAATCTTGATTGATCTTATAGATGTCAAGCACCGAAGGATAAATCTTGTAGATGTAATGGGATCAAACATGAGTAGAATAATATTCATATAATAGGTACTTACAATTGGTAGATCAAGAGCATATTATGATAATATGCACATACATTGGCAAACCAAACATTTGGTAGGCTATTTGGTTAAAGAATAATCTTGAAAGGGGTCTAATAAAACTTCTAAATATGGACTTGGAATCTCATTTGAGACATCAGAAAAAGTTGTATTTTTTCATATGAATAAGTGTATTGAAGAATCATCTTATGATTTGGAGAAGTGTGTTCATCTGTGAAGGACTTGTAATGTCTATAAATTATTGTATGGTTGAATACCTTTAACCATGTTTTTATTAGAGAATATGTACATAGAAGATATGAATTTTGTGTAAATACCATGTATAAATATAATGAATGTAATCTAAGATGAATGTGTGTTATAGTTGGTAGGGTTTGTATATTTAATTACTTATTCTTTCCTGCTTTATAATTATCTCTATATTAATGGGGTTCTTGGTGGTCTCTTGTTGCACCTCAGGGGTGTGTTTAGGTCCTCAAGCCTAAGTTCTATGTTGGTGGGGTGTGTTTCAAGTGTCCACCTAATTGTTTTTCACCACCTGATCTGTGCATGGTCAAGCAAAGGTTGGTTAAATAAGAACAACAATGTTATTGAAAAAAATAGTTCATTCAAATTTTCCCAAAATGAATGCCATTTAAATGCTAAGACATTTATGTCTCAGATAATTTAGAAAATATATATTTAGTATTCTTTTTTAAACTTGAAAAGTAAGTGAGTCATAAATCATAAACAATATTATTGTCTAAGTTAAGCAAGAAATGCGCTTGCATGCAAAACTAATATGAGAGTTAAAAACATAAAAATACATTTTTTGACAATCTAACAAGTTGTAAATCAAGTTTATGATGAAACAATAAGTTTCAAACAAATTTGAGAACTAGAATTGAAATATCAACAATGATAAAATTACTAAAGTTATCAGTGTGATAGCCTTCAACTATCTACATTAATAACACATTGATTCCAAAATAAAAAAGACAAGCCAACAACCCATTTAAGAAGCCAAACATACCACCAAGTCATATAATTAAATCACGACAAGTATTAATGAATTCCATAAATCATGTCAATAACAATATAACTGAAAACATGAATTAACAACTATGCTAACATGTAAATACATGATAACCAATCCATAAACCTAACACATCAAGAACAACAAAGTGGTGTTATAGGTGTATGCCAATAGGAAAGATAGCTTACTCCAAGCTATGCCCTCTTATAGAAAGTCTACTAGTCATCCCAATTATACCATGATCCAACATCTGCTTGTTGTTGTACACATATGCATAGCCTTGAAAGGATCAATAACATTTATTGGGTAATGATAAACTATAGTAAATAAAAATAATTGAAAATTATTATTATTGCGTAAGGAAATACAACAAATGATAAATAAAATTTATATAACAACATATCATAATAACCAAAATATTCACAACATTGATCAAGTACAATGTTTATATTATTAATATAAATGTCAAATCATTAGTAGATTAATAACAATTGTTCTCAATGCATCCAAAAAAATTAATATAATCTGATTACATAATAAAATAATAACATAATAAGGTCTCTAAAAAGGGGATTTGACACTTTAGTGGTGGATCAACCCATCTAGTGCACCTTTATTTAATGGCGGATCACCTCACCCAATGCACCTTTTTTTTTGTGATGGTTCAACCAATCAAGTGCACCTTTCTTCAGTGGTGGATGAACCCATCAATTACACCTTTTGCAATGGATTAAACTCATCTAGTGCACCTTTATTCAATGATGGATCATTCCATCCTCTTTCAAAATATTTTTGTAATACTCTCTTATGTATCCTTGCAACATATTTGAGCACCTTTAGGAATTTACGTTGATTTAACTAAATTTTAAATAGACACTTGAGGTGTGTCTCATTTTTTATAAAGAATTTATTTATATTCATTGTACACGGGTACCTCGTCATGCCTAATTGTTGGGATCAATTTTAGAGGATTATAGGCCTCGTTTTTTGTAAAACTTCCCTAAGTTAAATATAAGGGGGTGATGGTTAAATATATTATATACTCCTAATATAAGTTAACTTAGGTTAGCTTCTATACTAAGTTTTTATAGTTCACAATTTCCTGGGCTTAGAATAGAGATAAGGACTAGCATTTAAGTTAGTCAATAAACTATCACCTTTTCCTAGGCCATTTATAATTGCCAAAATTATGGATAATGAGAAGAAGGGAAATAGTTCTTAGTTTAACTATAAATAGCTTCTCCATTTATGTATTTTTAAATCAATATCAATGAATGCAATATTATATTTTCATCTTCAATCTTCTACGGAGCATTAAGAAATGAGTTGTGCTAAAGAGGTGATATTGGGGGAGATTAAATTTAACCTTTATTCTCTATAAAAATTATCATATGGATATTTCATAGAATGACACTACCACCAATATGCAGATATAAAAATTATCATGTCACTAAGTAAAAGGTTATGCTAGTCAAAAGTTTGCCACACAAATACCAATACATGTTAGCAGTTAAGGGTGCAACATGCCCCTCACCTTCAAACTAGTGTTTTCATCCATGTTAATTAATTTTGGATGCTTCTATAGGAATAATTCATCCTTCCATGTCACATTCTCATCGGTTAAATTCTTATACTTGATCAAATTCTCTTTAATCACCCTAGTATGTAACCTCTTTGTGCATGTTTAGAGGATTTCATCAAGTGCCAAAATTATTCTTCCCTCCCTATCAATCTATAGTAAATCTATCTAGGATGAAACTCTTTTTCAAATGACCTTCATCAAGAAGGAAACATGGAAGTCTAGATGTATTTTCACTAAATCACCATTGAATGAGGTAAATTTAATTTGTAAGCTACATTATCAATCTTTTAAAAGACCTCATAAGGCTTGTAATACGTAGGTGAAGCTTGTTATCATTTTTTTGTTTCAATGACATTTCACAAAAAACCTGGTCTCCTACTTCAAAATATATTTTAGTGTAGTGCTTGTTAGCTTATTAATTCATCAAGTTTTGTGTCATTACCATGTTCTCTCTGAGACTAGAGATTACATCCTTTTGTTGGTGTTGAGTGTGTTAGTTGACTTCCAAACCTTTGGATGAACCCTAAAATATGAGGTGATGGATGGTGGATGACACCCATACAATTAAAAATAAGTTCCATCGAAGTGATTAAACCCTTAACTCTACCCCTATTGTGTGATATTTCCATGCAAATAATTTAGGGAATAGGTTTTATGAGTTAGATTTTAAGGTTTAGGGTCCAGGGTCCAATGTTTAAGGTTTAGGTTCAAGTTTTAGGGTTCAAGATTTAAGTTTTGGGGTTCATAGTTTAGGATTTAGGGTTTAAGGTTCACTAGGGGTCAAAACTAGGGTTATAAATAGATTATACCTTTATAATCATATTTATGAGATGAATCCAATGACTATTATATTGTGCAATGGTAAAATAATTTAGAAAATCCTAAAAATTAGGTCAATAGAGGCTTTTGCTATTGTGATCATCTTGTCAAGATAAATCCAATGAGCGTTATATTTTGAAAAGGTGAAAAAAATGTATATATTATTATTTCAAATTTTTAAAGAAATCTAAAATATCCTTGGTGCAGGCAAAAACTTCAATTATTTTTAGATCAAAAGTTTTGTTTTTTGACCCACCAACAAGACAAATAATGATCAAATGCGTCATAGAAATCTTGCCAAATCTAAGATTCGATACCAATTGTAATGAAATTAATTAAATAGATAAAGCATAAAAATATAAATTTCAAGTGTAGAATAATAATAATAATAATAATAATAATAATAATAACTTTTAATAATATGAGCATGAGGGAATAAATGTACGCAATATGATTAATAATAAATAGAATACTAAAAATATACAACTAAGCAATTTCCAAGGGGAAATCTCCAAAACCTTGCAATAAGAACATAACTCATGATGTGACAATCTAATACAAACCACTACTCCCATATATAACCTACTTAAGCTATGGATACTCAATAGGCTGACACTATTACTAATATGAAGGTATATAAATTATCATATGACTAAGTAAAATGTTATACTAGCTGGATAAGTTGGACACGCATCTCCCAATAGAAGTTAGTGGTTAAGATCATTACACACAAACCTAAGGTGAAATAAAGTAAAGTTCCAAATGGACCCACACAAAATTAGACTAGAATCGTAACACTAGACTCTTGGAAAATGAATATAATACTACTATGCTCTTGGAAAAAGTCATAAAACAATATCTAAACAAAATGGGGAAATATGGAAAGTAGGGAAGAGTCAGAAAACATAAGGAATATGGATAAAAAAAGGCCCAACACAAAGAAAACACACACTAATTAGAGTCTAATTTCGACTAGCGATTGACACATACATAAATACCCTAAATCAATGCAATTTGTCATCTAAAACTATCATTGGACCAAAATTAGGTGTCTACATAATTGATGAGGCCTAGAATTGTCCCTCATCGTCTTTCCTAAAATACCTTCCTATATTTATATTCACACTCCTTTGTCCTAGATTGTGTTGATATATGGACATATTACAAGAATAATGTATACGTACATTTGTTTGGTTAAAACTACTTATCTTTATATAAACTAATATGATTTAATGGCTTAAATATTTATGGTATTAATGATGGAGAAGAATGTAGAATATACTTCTTGAAAAGTGTTTTATAACCATAATTATAAAGGAGAAAGGATCCATTTAAATTGTTGACAATCCATAGCAGTTGTTGGATATAACCCATAACAACTAGGTATAACCTGTAGCAACTGGGAACAACTTGTAGTAGCTATTGTGCAACTTGTAAAAATTGTTTTATAACTTGTAACAGGGGTTGTGAAACCCATAGAAAATGTTGTATGTGAATATTTATTATTTGTGACTAGATGTCATCGTCAAACCACTTTTGACCAACTTAGCTAATTGTGGAAAGTAATTTGACAGGATGGAGGGTGTTATCACTACTTAAAACAAACTTCATTTGCATTTGATTGTTACATTTTTATTTTCTCCATATTGTTGCAACATCTTATATTCTTTATATTATTCTAGCATTGTTTTTAGGTTGTATTCTAGGAATAACCATAGATTTGTGGTGGTAACCTCTAGATAATGGAATATTCAAATAAAGTGTCAACTTCTCTATTTAAGAGATAAGTTGTAGGCTATAGTTAGTTAGAAAAGTAAGGAAGTAAGTAAATTTCAGTTAAGTTAGATCAAATTATTATCTGAGTGAAGTTTGTAATCAAATTATAATAAACTGATAGCAATTAATTTTGTGTTACAATTGGATAATTAAGAGTTGATTTGATTTAATCATGTCTTAAATAAGGAGGGGAGTCAAGCTCCAATCTAATCGAGGCATGGTCCATTCACATGGATTTGGTAGTTTTCTTTTTTATCCGTTAGCTAGTTCATTTATGTTGTGTGTGTATTTTATTTCATTCAATTCTTATAAATGTGTGTACCTTTCAAATCAGTGTGTGTACATTCAATTCGACAAATTGTGAGAAGATTCTAAGATAGATCTAGATTTATTTCATGCAATTTATTTTCCTACAATTTATTTTTATGTCATTTACTTATTTTTTTATACTCAAACTTTAAGCACCTGAACCCTCGAAAGAGACTAGTGTCACATATAAAGTGTTGACACCTTGACAAATCGATAATTAATGAAAGTATCAATATCAATAAATCAAATAACTACCCCTCAGGTGACTTTGTTAGGTTGTAGGTGAGCATTGTTGCCTCAGGTTCACTTGATGGTTTAATTTTGCTTGTCAATAATGACCCACTTTGATATGTGTGCATGTGTACGTATCAAATTAAAAAAACAAATATACTCAGGAGGGGTCATAGAAGATGCTACGGTTAAAACCTATAAGAGCTCCCAAAGTAAATATATGAAATGATAATGATTTGAAATTTAATATAATAAGAGAGGATAACTTATCTTAGAGTCTATCTCATGTGACTTGTAAAATAAAAAGAAACCATATATTCCTTAGAGTATGGTATGGGCATCTTGACTGCCACTATTAAAAGACATGAAGATCCTAGAACAAGCATCCATGCTCATGTGTCTAGAATATAAAACTTGGGTACTTACAAACACAAGAAAATCATTTTCAAGTGAATCATTATATAAACCAATAACCAAGTAAAATGAAAAATAGGAATAAATACACTTGGGTATGTAAAAATTGTGAAGTCATCTCTGGGAAACCCATCTCTCAAAATCTGTATCTTATATGAGCATATGTCTCATTGAGGAAACCAATTGAAGTATGTTGTATAACACTATAGGATTGCTTCCAAATGCGAGAGCAAGGAAAAGTATGCCTTATAACTCTCAAACTACTTCCAAATGCAATATCAAGAAAAATTATACTTTATAACTCTTTGGGATTGTTGTATATGATCATGTGACTATAAATAGAATAAGTGGATTGTATGCCCACCTTTTGAGGTGTGGGATGAACCTATGAATCACATAGCTCAAAATAAAGGGATATATGTACTATGTGTAAAACAAGAGAAATAAAATCTTTGGTGTATAATCATAATAAAATGTCATTGTTAAAGCATGCATGTATAAAAGACCCTAGTATAATCATAGAAAGATATCATTATGAAAGCACATATGCATAAAATGTACCTAAACCTATGTGTGAATACATTTAAATCATATAAGTAAGATATTTTCATGAAAGATGTGTAGAAGGTAACTTGATTCATGTGTGCTCGAGTTAAACATTGTAAGGAAAAGATAATAATGGTTTGCCTTTATATGGGTAAAGTATATAAGCAAGATAAGCACAATCAATATGAGGTTACTTCTATGTGGGAAACATAAAATCAAATAAGTACAAATAATAGTATACTGTCAACAAATTTTATTAGAAAAAAAAAAGGTCCTTACTCTAAATATATGCATGACATGGATCATGGTAATATGAGAAAAGACATAAACATCTGCATTATATGAATAATGTCAATAATAAACTCTAAGTGGTGTTGATACAATTATAAATAAAATCTAGTGAAAAACAAATATGAAAAAGACATACAAGGGTACAAAATAAAAATCAAAGAAAACAACCAAAATGAAATGAAATATGAAAGATCTAAAAAAATCATTAAAACAAACAAAATAACCTATCAATAAAAAGGAACAATTAAATATTTTAAAAAAGTAAAAGTCAAGTCAAGTTTAAAATCTTTACATGTGAATGATATTTATTGGGATTTTCAAAGATTTACTTTTTAATGTGATTAGTGGAAACAATTTTTTTTTTTTTGATAATAAGGTGGATTAATTATTTATGTTTAAACTCATTTATATTTTATTTATATGTGTTTACATTTTATTAATTTTTAAATTCTCTTAATTCAATTTTTTTATTTTAAAAAAATTAAAAATGATTTTGGTACTCTTTAAAGAGTCGAATAACATGAATACATGATATAATCTCTTTTGTCTATAATATTTATCATCAATAATATTTGACTTAATGTATTTATTCTTGGTGAACATGACCTATCTTATATTATGATAATATTTTCTTAATTTTATTTGATTTTATCTAATTTAAATTATTTATTTCATTTTTTTTATTTTTATTTGTTTGTTATTGTGAGCCTTAATACTTTCATTCCACTCCAACATAACCTTTCCTTATATAATGTCAACTCTTTTTTCCACTTTTTATTAAAGCCGGGTAAACTTTTTAACGTGACCGGCGCCGTTGGCTAGACACGACTAATACCGGTACCATGGGGCCGGAGGAAGACTCGAACACTTGACCGGCAGAGCCGCAACGGAAATGCCTTACCAACTGACTACCCCCCCGACCCATGTCAACCCTTTTTTAAATAATATAATATTTATTAACTTATCAAAAATTTAACTTTTTGTAATATTCTTCAAAATTATTTATGAGATTTTATAAAAATAAGTGACAAATAATATATTATTATTTTTTTAAATATAAATAATTTTTTTATTAAACACAAAATAGAAGCTCCATTTCCAACAAAAATAGGCACAACATTTCACAAGAAAAAACTTTAAACAATGAAATAAATAAAAACAACATGATAAAATAATATTATAAAAAATGTATTAATATTTATTATTCACATTTAAAAAATATATAAAGGTTTTTATAAAAAATAATTGGTTAGAATCCCGTTGTGGGGATACCATATTGTCGGCGAGTCTAGTGGGTTATTCTTTTTTAAGGTTGTTTTACAGCTTTTATTTATTCACAATAAATAAACGACTTCTAATGTAAAAGTAAAAATTTAACCTTTACCTAAAGTCAACGTAGATCGAGACACAAATATTTGTCTTTTTCTGTTAAGTAGCTGGAAGCCTCGAATCACCGGATTTCTCTGCGTTATTTGACACAAATAATGCCCGTCAATATCACCGACTTCTTTTAACGATAATTTTAAGGATAACATGTGTCAAGGGAGTACGGAGGAAATAAAGTATTATAGCAATATTAATATTAAATAATAATAATATATTGGGTTTTAATTTAAAAGATAAATCATCAATGTTGGTTTGACTTTCTCTTATTTAAGCATTTTGTTTTAACATATTTTGACATCTTGTTTTTAAAGGAGGGTTCGAGTAGTTTTGATATTGGTGTTATTAGTGATAACATCTCGTCAAATGATATTAATGAGGTCGGTAATGGTCGTTGGTGATTGTTGTAAAAGAGATTTGGACCCAAAAAATGATTACTCGTATTATATATATTTGTTAGAGGTGAGAATATTGTCATATCTTTCTAATTCAATCTCCTTATCAAATGAATTACTCAATTACACTAAATTAGGAAGTTTGTTACATCTTATAAATTAATAGTGTTAAAGGTGAATTTTTCTCGACTAAACACTAGCCTAAATTGAGTTGCAGATGTATAACAAAACAACAACTACAACAAACACACAACAAAGATACAACATGAAACATGTAAAAAACAAAAATAAATTTCTTAAAGGAAAAGAATAATTTATCCACTGATAGTCATCCTTAATCACAACTTCTGTTTCCACCTCAATCTATCAGGGCCAGTTCTTAAAGGAAAAGAATAATCTATTCAGTGATCGCTATCACTAATCACAACTTCTGCTTCCACCTCAATCTATCAACGTCAATTCTAATCAAACGAATATTAAGAAATACAAAGACAATTAGAAGGGTGGATCTATTTAGAAGTGACAATCAATCTTCTCCTTCTTCAAGATAAGATCTTCTAGTGTTGTTCAACGTGCACCATCATCAATCGCATCCAGTGCATTCATTCTCAAACTATATGTCTCTTTATTTTGTCCTATGCACTTGGTGGAAGAGTCGTAATTGGGTTTAGATAAAGTGTTATCAGTTTGAAATAAATAAGAACTAAATTCTGTTGAAAAAAACCACCATTATCAGTACCAATCTTGTCAATCTACCCGTGTCAATTGATTTATTTTTTTAATAAATGAAAGGAGAAAAAACAATTAAATTGTTAAAAGAATTGAAAAAGATTTAAACCAAAAAAATAAAAATAAAAATAAAAATTAAAAAACTTTCATTTATGTGTTAATATTAGAAATAAAAAATAATTCTTATCGATCAAAAAAAATTAATAAGAAAAAATAGTTTAAACTAAAGAGTTCTTATTTGTATGATTTAAGATTGATACAATTTTGAATGATTTCTATTAAAAGCAATATTTTATGAATTTAAAGGAAAAATTTGGATAATAAAAACTTTGATATCTTAAAGAGAATCTATCTTAATATCTAAAATAGAAAATAAAATAAAAAATTGAATCTATTTGCAATTTTATAAAACTTGCAAATCATTTGATTTAGGAAATAAGACGATTGAAATAAATCTATATCTTATATTTTCAATAAAATCAAGAAATCATTTGAATTGAGAAATAAAATAATGAAATAAATTTTTATTAGATTTTTTTAATAATTTAAAATAGATAATAAAATAATGATATAAATTTATAATAAATCATTATTCAATTTTTTATTTAAAATAGATAATAAAATAATAATAATATCAATTTGTATATAATCTTTCATAATTTTTAAATTAAAGAATATAAATATTTTTGATATAATTAAATTATTTATCAAAAATAAAAATATAAGAAGATTTTAATTACGTAAACTTGTTTTAAATTAGTGTACACTTAATTTCTTATAAGATCATAAATAAAACTATGTTTCTATAATTCCTCAACAATATCTACTTAAAAATAGGTTGCCAACCCAACGTGAAAGGGAGCTCTAACCCTAATATTATATAAATAAAACTGCGTTCCTATCATTCCTCAACAATATCTACTTAAAAATAGTTCCCCAACCCAAAGGGAACTCTAAGTTCCATAATTATATAAATAATTAAATAGTCAAACAAAATTACACTCAAATATATAATGCAATTTAAAAGAAAAAAAAAAAAAAAAAAAAAAAAAAAATCATTCTGTGGAAAAACACATATCCAGTAAGGCGACAAAAACATTTCATGAGAAGATTACGGTCGTGAAAGCTTAAAATTCTGTGTGATGCGATTGAGTAAAATCTCGTCAAGATCACGGACCCGCCTAATTCCCCTACATGCGGATCTTGTATTTGAGCGGGGGAGAGATTCTGTCACAAGACAGAAAAGCTCTGGTAAAAATCACGGATTTTAAGTCCACCTACTGGACGACTATGTTCATATACAGCTGACCTCAGGTGGGACCTACGCGAGGGAGACAATGATCTTAATATTTTCAAAGTTGACAGCAAGATTACACAGCTGCAATCAATTCAAGCTCCAAAAAAGCAAGGAAATTGACAGTCAAGAAGCACGGATTGAGCTTTCCTGGCCGAGGATTTGGATTGTGGAGGACGATAGCTTTTCAGTGATATAAACAGGACTGAAAATGAAGAGATAGGATGCTATATTTTTAAAATTTTAGAAAGCAGAGTGAAAATGCGGGGGTTCTGCATTCGTTGCGAAAGATTTTGATTAAGGAGGCGCAGAGCTTTCATACAATTTAATTTCTGCCGAAAATGAAGAGGTAGATTGTTTTGCTCAATATTTTTTTGAGTTTTTTTTCGCACAGATTGAGATTTGGTTGCTAAAGATTTGAATTATCAAGATGAAGAGCTTTCGCATGATATATATATTACTTAAATCGAAGAGGTAGGCTGTTTTATTCGTTAAATTTTCATAGTTTGGATATCTGGAGCGTCAAAAAGACATCAATATTGCGAAAAATTGCAGTCTGTTTGGTGAAGGAGGTTCCATTTGATGTAAATAATGCAAAGCGATGTGAGGTATTTTCTCTGAAGATGTCTGGATTGAGCCGTTGAGTGTTGGAATGATATATATCTAGCCGGAAAAAGTAGAGTTAGGCTGTTTTTTTTTTAAATATTGCATTTCTTGAGCTTTAAAAAGACATAAAATATTGGTATTTTTTTAAGGAAGCACAATTTTCTTCCGGGAAAAGTTCGGGTTCTTAACGTCTACAGCTTTCTTTTCATTTAAATAATGTATAGGTAAATCTGGACAGCATAAGGTAGATTTGGTGGAAATTCTGTGACGATACAGGGGCGGACCTTCCGTTGCTAAAGATTTTGGATTGTGGACCCGAGAGCTTTTCAATAATGTAAATTTTGCCTAAAAAGGAATAGGTGGTTTTTAAAGTTTCAAAGTAACTTTGAACATTTGGTTAAAGTTTACATTCATGTCGTTTACAGCATAAATGCAATGCACAAAAGCACGAAGATGACTGAAAACGCACGACACAGGATTCTCTTGGCGATTGTGGAGCATGCGCGCTTTAAAATGATATAAAGTTTGCCACAAATGAAGAGGTAGGCTGCTTTAATATCAAAATTTTCAAAGTTTCTGTTCCCATTGAATGATTTGATTTATTTTGGCCTAGAACGTCTATGGTGCAAAAAATTTGCCAGCATAGGGTAAATGTAGTGAATTATATTGGGGTGTTTTTGAGTCATAGGGCTGGAAATGATATTCACTATGCAGAAGCGTTGGTAAGGAGAGACTTTTGGATGCGTACAATTTGGAGATTCTGAATAGAACAATGCAGTAGGTATGTGTAAATCTTTTAATATTTATTAGGTTTTGGAGCTCTATTTTTAGTGTGTTGGCTCAGAATTTGCGTTAATTTAACCGAGTAAGGTATGTAACATGTTGTTTTAAATGATATCTGTTTTGTTTTTGTAGAAGGCCGTCAGATTGTATTGATAAAGGGAAAATTTCTAGGGCTAGGTTTCTGAATAAAGATTTGAATGACACAGATAATGAGAAATATTGAGTGGTGCAACATGAGATTTGCATAATTCTATATTGACCAATCTGGTTTCGTTGGGTAAAGTTACCTAGTCTTAAGGTGCAGAGCTTATAACATGGCATAAATTCTATGGGAAATTGGTGGTTGGGTTTATTTGATGTAAAGGTTTGAGTTTTACAGTAAAACATCATATTGACCCCAAAAGGGCAGCAGCAAGCTGTGTAAACTTGGTCAAAACTTCGGTTTGTTGTGCAAAGGTACTGATTTTTGTGGTGCAGAGCTTCTGAAGGGCATAAACTTTGTTCAGAATTGGTGGTTTGGGTTATGCATTATAAAAAATTCAATTTTTATAGTAAAATATAAATTTCTGCAAAAAACAACAACAAACAGGTTTTAGCTTCGTGTAAATTAGAAATCGGGGTATCTGTGCTGCAGAGTTTCCTTGTATCATAAATAATCCAAGAACTGTATTTGATACATTCAATGATGAACAAATTGTTTTTTTACTATGCAGCAATTGGGAAAGGCATAAACAATACAGAAAAAGATTGTGGTATACAATCTTTTTGCTGAAAGTTGATATACGGCTCCAGATTGTCAGAAGGTTTGCAGAAAACAGATAATTTGGGTTCTTGTGGAAGATTCTGATTCTGATTATTCCAGACATCGGAAACACATGATTTTTGCATAAAGCATAGTGTGAGAAACTCTGCAGATAAAAATATGCATTCTTATGCGGTATGGTATCATAAATTCAGTAAAAATACAAAACTTAGCAATTTTTGTTTATTTTGCTGAAGGTTTGGGTTCTTAAAGTTTCAGGCTGTGGGGTCTCAAGTCAATTTCAAGAAATTAATGAGAAAGGCCATCCAGAACTTGAGCATATGCTTGGATTCAAGAGAACAGAATTTGTAATACCAAATAACACCATTTGAGAATCATTATTGATACTCCTGTTTGGAGGCTGTGTTTGGAAATTTGAAGTGTCATGGCAAATAGGAGCAGCAAAGCTGTCAGGTAATTTTCTTTTTCTATCCCCAATTGCATTAAATTTGGCACATCAAATTAAATTCAGAACTAAATTGATAAAAATAGTTTTAAGTTCAGGGTCACTTCGAATGTGTCTTAGCTGAATTACGAAGGGCCAAAAAACTTGGTTTGCTCAGATTTAAGAAAAAATAATTTTTTTTTTGGTGAAGCATGATAAATGGGACTATAAGAATTTTAGGAAAAGCATACAGAACATGTATAAGAAGCATTATAAATAATCTGCTTCTTAGAAAAACAGAAACGTGATCATGAATTTCTTTATTGTTAAAAATCCTTTTTCCATCTTCTTGGCTGTCCTGTTGGTGGAGTCCCCTCCCTTAACCTTTTGGTCGAAGAAAAATATAACCAAGCAACCAAGACAACGTTTTGCAAAATACCTTACTTTGATTGAAAATGTGAAATGCAGTGTGCACCATCTGTATGAACTATAGGCTATAATTTTGAGAATATAGAGGAAAAACATTGGAGGAAAAGAGTACCCAAATCATTGGAGTTTCTATTTACCTGCAAGTTTCTTATTCAATTATGCGTGCTTCCTAAATTCCTATAACATAAACTTGGTAATTTTCATATGGATGGGTGCATGGATTTTCTTACATTGATTCATGTTCAGATCCAAAATCAAATATGATCCAAATAGGGCTGAGAGAGTTAATGCTTGAATTCGAAATTATGATTGGAATGTTCATGATAGTTGCTCTAACACCAAAATATGAGTAAACGAGTGCTCTGATGCCAAGTTAGATACTGTTCAAGAATTTTAAGTGAACTTCAAAGCTATTTGAACACTCATCACTGTAGTATAGAGAAAGTCTACTGAGATTCTAAACTATCAACAAGAAGCAACCATAGAATAGTAATATAGAACATACCGTGTATAAGTATCCAAATAATAGCAGCTTATATCCTTAAGACAAGTCGTAATACAATTCAATCAGTTCAGGGAGGACCTGATACAAGCACTCTCTCCCCAACATTCATTATCCTTCATAAAGGACAAGAGCAAGCGGTTGGCAGTTAACCCAACCATCACAACCAACATAACTAAGATACTTTCTAATAATTAACAAAATTCTGACAAAAGACTTAACAAAACATGCTGGCTATACTTATTCATTATTGACAATTCAAGGGACTACATTGTCCCCCCCTTTAGATAAGCCGGAGGCCCTTCCGGTTATAACAATAGAAAAATCTCTTCAGAAGTAGGAGGGGGGAAGAAGATGTCCCTAGATCTAAAGAAGAGCCAGTTGGAGGAAAGCTCAAAGAAACACCAGCTGGAGCAGATCCCAAAGAAGTGGCGTGCCCCAAATTCATCTGCTGGAGTTCTACAAGAAGGGCAAATACTTCACTTGTACAGTGCTGCAATTGTTTGTTGGCAACAAGTTCATGCTCCTGTGAATGCTTGACCATGCGGTCAGCCTCTTGAAACTTGGCCTGCCCTTGAGTAAGCTGTTGTTCAACCTTTGCAACCTTGTCTATCTATACCTGAGTAAGCTGAGTTTTTTTGGCTCAGCTGCTTCTGGAACCAGCCAGGCTGATTATCCAATTGCATCTGAACCTTAGAAATCTGAGTAGTAGTTTTGTTCCTTTTTGCCTCCAATTGTCTTTGTTGGCACGTGCCCAACTGGAGTAACAAGTACTGATACTGAAAGGCATCCTCAATAGTGATGAGGGAAGATATTTTGCAGGGAAGAAGTTACTGAAGAGGGAGCCCAAGGGGGTAGCCATTGTGCATGCATCTCCAGAGTGTTGACATCAGGGCAACTTTGATAAATGTAGATCCTATTGAATTCTAGATGACAATATTCCCATACAAACATCTGCAGTCAAACCACAACATCCAAGATCACCCGAATTTGGGATGGCCTGCCAATCACATCCAACTGCCCCATGACATCACGAATGCCCTAAAGTGTTTGGAGCTTGGGTCCCATAGCCTGCAATAATTGACATAAAGTCTCATAGGGGCTAGCAGGATCAGGGTTGAGGAGGAATAAGGGCACTACCTCATAATCATGAGACTCAGGTGGTTCTAATTTAGACAATCCTACTTTGAAAACAGCCAAGAGAACTTGAGCTGCTGGAGCTTGATCTGGTGATGGTGGACCAAGGGGCTCATTGAAATGCCAAAATCTATATTAACTGGTTCACCACATTGATTCAACCAGTCTTCAATTTTTGGGTGTTCTGCTTACTCCCTGACATTCCCAATAGGTGAGAAAGTGATCATGATAGACTCAGAAAATGTGGAACCATGAATATTTGGAAGCCCATCATTGTCACCATCATAATCTTTGTCCTCCTCTTCTAATTATGACCCTTCTTTGTACTCCTCTAATGTGGGAACTTCTATTGTTTGTTTTCATTTTTCACTGTTGCCCTGCATTTGGGGTGATCTTCCTTAGTAGCTAAGGGAATGCAAAGATTCTTTTAATGAAGCACAAATGGTCAAGTGGGATCATAAGAATCATTAGGGGTGAAGTCTCCCTTTTCTATTGACTGTGGATGAACTGCATCTAGGAAAAGCCCAATAGCATGTTGTGTCATATAAAACCCTTTGCAATTTAAGGAGAGAAACTTGTGAATGCGGCTAGATAGGAGTTCTCCCAAGTTATAGATTTCACCCCTCCTAAGGCCAAGAATATAGTTTGTCATCCAGCCAACAATATTTGAGGCCTGAATAGCACCACCAACCTCCTATGAATCACATCAAGGACACAACGCCACTCATCTAAAGGCAAATATTCCTTTTTGATTCCCTAATGCCCTTTGGCTCACATGCAGATTAATTCGTCTGGGCGCAAATCTGACCGACACACTTTCTATATTGCATAGTTTTTTTGGGTCTCGGTAGCCTAAGGATGATTTGTTGGCTTGCTTATGGATGCCCCATGAGAAGGTATGCCAAAAACCAATGTGAAGTCCTCTGTTGCATAAGTGATTTTGGTTTCATTATCCATGTAGCAAACCAGAGAACACTTATTGTCTCAATTATATCTAGAGACCATTCAAATCAAATAGGGTTCAAATTCCCGTGTGCTGAAATAGGGCACTTGTAACATCTTATCCACCCCCACTCTCCCTAATATCAATTTCAACTCACGATCTTTAGGCTTATTGCTCCACCATGTGTGGGATTTTGTGGCCAAAAGGCTCTCCCATGTAAGACTTTTAGGTGTGGGCAACACCTTGGCTTTATTCTTTGGAGTGTGTTCACCAAGTTTTTGCTTTTTTGTGCCCTTAGCAGAAACCTATCGTGAACTCATGCGCACTACTAAGGAAATTTGTACCAATTTTGGAGTAGTGGCAGTGGTTGGTTTGGGAAATAGATGGCCTTTCCAAATGGTTCCAAACTTTTCAAACGCTGCATCCAAAGCATTCTTTGGTTGTACTGATGAGGAAGCTACTATTGAAGCATTAGGGTTGTGGTTCTTGTTGGCTATGATTACAACAACAATTCCAAAGCAGGGAGGAAGATATTTACTAAAACCTTGTTGTTAATGACTTTCTGACAAGGGTTTTGGTCCTTGAATCTCTGCCACTTCGCCAAAATCCCCCAAAAGACTCTTTTGATGCCAAGGTGGTAGGGGGAGGTGCCTGCCAGGACGAGTAGATAGGGGTAGGGGTGTGGTTGTTCGATACTCTAGAAAGAGGGGGCCCTCTTTTCCATAGATCAGAGGGGGGAGTTTCGGCTCGAGCCCTTGTCCCCCCTTTAATAGATACAGGAGACTGGGCAGGACGATCCCTATCTATTCTATGGTTCTCAGACCTATAGATATATATGGCTTGCCACGACTAGAATTTCCTCCACTAGGTTTTGTTCTAATAGAATTTCTCCTATACTTTGTTCTTGTTCCTGTGCAAGTCGTGGAAATCCTGTAGGGAACATAGAAATGATGAGGGTTACTGGCCTGAAAGCTTGGGTTTTAATGGGTCGTATGGTGCTGCATATTTGGACGAACTATTACTTGGCACATTGTCATTTGACAGAAGGTTTACTTGCAAACGATAGCATATGGTGGGGTGATTGCAGACTAGGTCATATGATGGACTTTGGCCAATTGTTCGAAGTACGGTGGCATAGTGTGAATAAATGGTGGACGTACATCATTGATGGTGAGCAATCATTGATGATTTAGGTTTGAGGACAAAAACCCTCTAAACCTTTGAGGTAATTTATGGATGAAATAACCTCATCCATAAATTATTAGTGTCCTACATCGAAATATTCATATATCAATTCAGCAGAGCACTAGGGTTTCAGATTTGTAAGTTTCAATCTTGGTGTAGGGTTTATTGTTATGATTACAGATTGCAGTCTAAAGCAAAAGCAGCCTGGGTGCATCATTTAATACAACAACGCTAACTGAGTTTGTTGGCAGAGTTTTCACCAGGTGCAAAAATAAGATCACAATGTACAATAGGGTTTCAACTGCCCAGTATAGAGAATGCAGTTGACAGTAAGGTTTCTAGAGCGAACCAGGGGATCACAAGGGTTTCATAAAATATTTGTTTGCCCTTTTAAAGATCAGGGTTTGTAAGAATAATAACAACGAATAAATTCCAGCATTTTAATAGTAACACACTGCCCTTCCAACAAGTATAAGGTTGGAATTTCATAAATATCGTTAGCATTCCTTTGTAATCTGATTTTGATAATAAACCCATTTTGTAAAAGGATTAAAGAATTGAAATAAAGCTGATACTTTCTTGTGAAATTACAATTTTATTATAACTTTGAAAGCAATTGTAGATCATTTATTCAATTGCCAATTTATAAAACATGGTTTACGTAAAATTTGGAATTGTTCAAATTTGTCCAGAAAGGGACATTACAACCACAAGGAGTAGAAGACTTGGAAAAGATGTTGAAAGAAATTCAAGAGTAGATGGATATCCTAGAAAGAGGGAAGCATAAAATAATTTTCCTAGTAATAAGAAAGGAGAGGCGTGGAGCGCATGTAGTGCAGAGCAACAAGTTAGTTGCAAGAAAGACATTGTCTTGAAAATATGAAGGAGTGTAGGCAAAATCATGGATGAGAGGCAACCAACACCTAAGAAAGATGATGAACTTGTTCTCCTTCAATTGTTGGTGGACAAAGAGCAAGCAACAAAGAAGATGACTCAACAAAGAGTCCAAAGGAGTGCCCTGAAGTCACCCAACACAGAGATAGAATAAATGATGATGAAGATGGTGTCAAGAATGGATGTTGTAGAGAAAGGGGTTCCCAACAGAGGACATAGACCTACAAAGGTCAAATTGGAAGAAAGAGGTAAGTCTATTGAACATACCCTTGTATTTTCGGGTAGAGAAAGTCCTAAAGAATTCATGAATTAGGTTCTAGTCTTAGAAAGTCTTTTTGAAAAGGAGAATATTGTAGGTCCCAGAAGGGTGAAGGTTGCACACACTAGAATGTGTGGCAATGCAGTAGAGTGCTTTAGAGATCTCCTAGAGAGGAAACTAAAATATGGGAAGAAGAAAGTGAAAGATTGGGAGCACATGGTTTCCAAATTGTTAAAGCAGATTATGCATCCCATATTTCATAAAGGATGATGGGAAGAGCTTCAAATTATAAGGCTTAGGAAAACAAAGGAGAAGATTGTCTTAAGAGACAATAAGGAATCAAAGTTACCATGTGAGCAGCTCAAAGTTATTCTGAGAAATAGCAAGGGGAAGGATATGAGTGAAGAGACAAAGATTGCCTTGAGAGGCAATAAGAGAGAGGTTTCCATGTGAGAAGCTCAAGTATGTTTTGGAAAACAGAAAAGAGAAGGAAAGATGTGAGCAGACCATCGAGGAAGAAATCTTCATGGAAGAAGATGTGGAGGTGATAAATTGCTCACCGAAAGGAGACCAATTATTTGATGATGGGAAAGAGTTTGTGATATCCCATAAGTGGGAAGAGGCTTCATTGTCATTGGAAATATAGGTAATGCATTGGTTATTTCTCTTTTGCAGGGAAGAAGGGTTGAGTACAGCACAAAAAAAGTTCAGGTTTCCATGAAGAAAACAATGGAGGTGGCTGAAGTGCACATTAATGCAAATGAGGTGAGTGTGGTTGAAGACCATGCATACGAAGAGGAAGAAAATGGAGTGAAGAATGATGTGAAAACAGCCATAGAGATTGTTGAGAATGGGCCTTTGGAAGTCCATCATGTGAGTGAAAGCTGTGAGAAAAGTGTGAGGAGCATAGAAGATTTGGATAGCATGTCTTTTAGGCATGAAAAGGAGCTGGAAAAAGTGTTTGTGGGATCTATTGAGTTCCTTAATGTGGCTGATTTATGTGCAGGTCCAACAATGAAAGAGATGGCAAAGAAGAGGATAAATTGTGATTCGGTTCAGTGTGCTCATATGTATGAGAGACAACGAGAAGAAGTGGAACAAGAGGGATTCAACTTGCAGTAGTTAAAGGTGGGAGAGAAGACTTTCCCAACAAAGATGGGAAAATATTGGAGAAGTGAGGAATGTTACTCATGGCTTAGAAGTGGAGGAGACGAAAGAAGAATGCAATCAGCCTAGTGCTGATGCAAAGAAGATGAAAAAGGAAAAAAAAGACATAAGAACAACCAAACACTGCTATGAGTAGGCAAAATGATGAAGGCATTGCTGGGGGGAGGGCAAGCTTGGTTGAAATCAAGCTAATAGTGTGAAGATGGAGGAAGCACCTATGGACACTATCAAGTCTCATGTTTTAAAACTAATCTGTGGCTGTAGTCAATGTGCAGGTGTAGAGATGGAGAGAATGTCAGGGGATCTCTAGCTCTACCAATTAGAGCACAATTGATTACTTTCTTATATGCAATTAAACACGGAATTATACCAGAATGATAAAGTAGCTAGAAACTTGAGACAACAAAGAATTTGAGAGACAATACACACTCTTGTATTCAATATTATTAGAAGAAAATACAATAAGGAAGATGCCACTTCTTCCTCCACCTCAAAGGCTTGCCACACCTCAAGACCTTCTTCCCTCTCTCTCTTGCTCAACACAACTCTAAAGTCTGAGTTATTATCCCTCCTTGAATGCTTCAGCTGATCTCCTTGACCTTGCTAGCTTCAATGCTTTTTACTTGCCTTCTTTTTTTTAATTACAATACATGCCTTATGGGTCTTTAAATAGGATCCCATGCTTACAAAAATAGAACTCTAGTTACAATAATTAGACACGCAGCTCGTGACTATAATTAATCATTTAACATGCAAACACTCGCTTCACTTAACTGACTGTTCGTCAACAACAGTTCTGGAAATACACAGGCGACCGACGCCGGTCCCTGCTAGTCTGGTTCTGCCGACGTCGGCCGACTATCTGCCGTCGCCGGTCTACTTCTCCACTGCATCTGACCGACGTCGGTCATACTGCCGACGCCGGTGGCTCTGGTTCTTCAACATCCTTTTCTTGTGTCTGCAAACAGTTGAAGCTTTTAGCTCCACACCTTAACAATCTCCCACTTGGAGATAAACAACTGCAACTTGTACCTGTACCTGTACACCATCTATTTTGTTCCTTAGGCTCTATATCCCTCTTCAAGGTCACTCTTGAAGACCAACCACCACGCAAACCTGTGATGCAATACCTGTATCTTATGCCACAAGAATTTTGCTGCTCCCAAATTCTTCATGACATACTTCTGAACCAACTCTACCCTTAGCTCAGAAAAAACTCCCTGTATATGAAACCCTGCAACGAGTAACACAATACAGTAACAGGATAATGTAGCTAATATTATCCAACCTGGTAAAGATAAAATACAATGGTCAAACCTCCATTGTTCTGCAGCCTACTCAAGACCATATACCATAGCCTTTTGTCTCATGTGTCCATCCACTCTCTTCTCTAAAACGGGAATCCATCCCTCTATCCAGTGCTTCCTTCCAGCTGACAACACTACCAACAAATACCTGTTTGGTTCTCCAAGGACTCACACTCCTCATCCATGCCAAGCACCCACTGTTTCTGGATTCTACCTGCATTGCTTCTTCCATCTTCCTAGTTTATGACTATCGGTAAGCAATATAAAGAAGGTGAACAACGAATATGAGGTTCACATACCTTTCCTAACCTCCACATGGGTGTTTGAGACTTATTAATTCACCCAACATCCGTTCCAGTGACCAATATCGGCCATCTCCCAGTCTGCTCCCGACCGATGTCGGTTCCCTGCACTGCCCTGACTACCGACGTCGTTTCCCTGGCTGACGCCGGTGTCCCTTCTGCTGACGTCGGTCCTTATGACCAACGTTGGACTTCTCCAGTCCGACCTACCGACCCTGCTGGTCTGCACATGACCGATGTCGGTATCTAGATGACTGACGTCGGTGCCAAGCTACCGACATCGGTGTCTGTGTGTTCCTGTAAGTGATAAAATTTTCATCCGCGAGCTCTTCTTGGATCAAACCTCTATCCATGCTGCCCTGCTCAGATTTATTCAGCCCCTGTGACTGATCTCTGTCCTTCATCTCCTCCATAAACACCAAGGCTTCTTTGTTCCTGTCAAAAGCATCAAATTTTCTCTTTCTGCAATGAACTATATCTATGCTTTCCGAATTTGAACACATACCTTTTGAATCAAGAACTTCCATTCCCTTCCTATTCTTGTGACCAAGCCTATTAGGCCACATCTTCGAATCTACACCAGAAGTAGAATCAGTAATACAAGTAGACAGATAAAGAGTATCTACTTTCTTACCTCTTGCTAGAACAAGTGCTCCCTTGGTAACCTTCCAAGAATCCGCTGTGAGGGTTATTGTGCATCCCTCATCTCCCAACCTTCCTATAGAAATCAGACTCTGCTTCAGAATTGGAACATGCATGACTTCTTTCAACACCCATGTGTTGTCAATCTGCAATCTCAGCTACACTTTCCCTTTGCCAACAATCTGACAAGGCGTACCATCCCCTAAATAGAGCACTCCAAAATCTCCCTGTTCATACTTATAGAACAAATCTCTGTTTCGGGATGCATGAAAAGATGAACCAGAATCTAAAATCCATGATCCTACCTGACTATCCGAAGAAAGTATGAGAGCATCCTGCATCACAATATTTGCATCCTTTGCTTCTTCCATACCTGCATGTTGATTCTCTTTATCTCTCAACCAACACTCCTTTGTATGTCCTTTCTTTCCACAAAACCAGCAGGTAATACCTTTGGACTCGGATCTCCTTCCCGACCTTGATTTCCCTTGCTCAACCTTCTCCCTTTGCCATCCCCTGCTTTCTGCACTTAGAGCATTCCCTGATGATTCACTTGTGCTTTTCCTGCGTATTTCCTCATTCAAGATCACACTCACAACATCATCAACTTTTAAGATTTTAGAAGCAGATGCAGAATTACTTACTGCCATAACCATACCGTCCCAACTTTCAGGCAAAGAACATAAAATCAAGAGAGCCTTTACCTCATCATCAAAAACAATATTGACTGAAGCTAGTTGGTTTACCAAACCATAGAAATCACTGAGATGAGTATGTACCGATCCACCTTCCTGCATTTGCAAAGTAAATAGCTGCTTCATAAGATATACCTTATTAGAAGCCGAGGGCTTTTCGTATAAATTCGCCAAGGACTTTATCAACTCTTCCGTTGTCTTACACTGTGATAAGCTCGAAATCACAGACGATGCAAGGCTCAACCTTATGGAACCGAGAGCCTTCCGATCAAGAACGTTCCATTCTTCATCCTTCATATCTGTGGGCTTGCATGCAACCCCACCCAACGGTAAGTACAAATCCTTCTGATACAGATAGTCCTCAATCTGCATTCTCCAATGTTGATAATTCTTGCCGTTAAACTTCTCCATTCGTAGCCTACTTTCTTCTGCCATTGCTGAACTCCCACTCAATCAGAAAACCCTGTGAATGACCTGTAATAAAAAACAATCCCTGCTTCCTGCAAACTGTAGCTCTGATACCACTTGTCAGGGGATCTCTAGCTCTACCAATTAGAGCACAATTGATTACTTTCTTATATGCAATTAAACACGGAATTATACTAGAATGATAAAGTAGCTAGAAACTTGAGACGGCAAAAAATTTGAGAGACAATACACACTCTTGTATTCAATATTACTAGAAGAAAATACAATAAGGAAGATGCCACTTCTTCCTCCACCTCAAAGGCTTGCCACACCTCAAGGCCTTCTTCCCTCTCTTTTGCTCAACACAACTCTAAAGCCTGAGTTATTATCCCTCCTTGAATGTTTCAGCTGATCTTCTTGACCTTGCTAGCTTCAATGCTTTTTACTTGCCTTCTTTTTTTTAATTACAATACATGCCTTATGGGTCTTTAAATAGGATTCCATGCTTACAAAAATAGAACTCTAGTTACAATAATTAGACATGCAGCTCGTGACTATAATTAGTCATTTAACATGCAAACACTCGCTTCACTTAACTGACTGTTCGTCAACAGCAGTTCTGGAAATACACAGGCGACCGACGCTGGTCCCTGCTAGTCTGGTTCTGCCGACGTCGGCCGACTATCTACCGTCGCCGGTCTCCTTCTCCACTGCATCTGACTGACATCGGTCATATTGCCGACGCCGGTGGCTCTGGTTCTTCAGCATCCTTTTCTTGTGTCTGCAAACAGTTGAAGCTTTTAGCTCCACACCTTAACAGAGAAAGGAGACATTCAAAGAGGCCTTCTAAGGTGAAGAGAGTGAGCCACTTGAGTTCATAGGTCGTGAAGAAGCAGAGAAAGAAGAAGAGTCTTTTAAGACTCTTGAAAATGAAGGAGGCCAAGCAAAATGATGGTGGCAAGAGAAGAGATGGCAGCCATTAGGAAAGAGGAGCTGCAATTAGAGACGAGTGATAGAAGGAAGAATACAATAGCAAGTTGTATAGTGGTTGAACAAAGCCAAGAAGTTTTTAGGAGTGTTAAAGCTATAATGTTAATGTTATAATTAGCTATTAGTTAGTGCCTAACTAATGGACAGTTATGAAACCTCCCAACTGATGTAACTGCTTTATGCTCAATAAAAGGACGGTCACACAAGTCAGTAAGTGTGCCACATACTTCCATTTTCTCTTCATTCTCTCAGCATTCATTTGCTAACATTGGTATTAGAGCCATCGCTCGAGGAAGCCTGGAGTGAGGTATGAGTAAAGCACATTGTTCAAGGAAGCCCCGATTAAGAGGTTACGAGCAATAAGTTGTCAGGAAGAGAAGATTGATAGCAGGAGGAAGAGGTCATGAAGAAGACACTCAAAACAAAGCGTTAGGGCATGAAAGGGATTGTGAAAAGCAACACACATAGTTTGCAACTGGAGGGATACGTCGTGCAATGCAAAACAATAGAGTTGAACCATGAATGGGAAAGAACAACAAAAATGTCTTGAGCATATGTGAAGGAGCAAGAAAACACATGGAACATAGTAGGAAAACAATGGGACCCGGATGAAAATCAACGAAGGAAAACAACGCAAAAGAATTATGATGGGATGTGCTTGCAGCAAACCAGAAAATGGGAAGGTCTTGTTTGAGTAAACTACGAAGGTCATTGAGATCAATGACGTCAATGAAGGTCATGTTTGCAGAGTGTGGACAACAAATGTGACAAAAGGAATGTGAAGGCATGTCATGAATGCAAAAAATGCAAGGCATAGGCAGTGACAACAATGAAATCCGATATTGTTAGGGCACGAAGTTTAGGTACTAAAATCTGATATTGTTAGGGCACGAAGGTCAAACAGTAAGTGATTTTGACAATTAATAAGTCTTTGCTCTTTGAAATTCCTTTACATAAGCAAAAAAAATCATACTTTTACTTTGTTGCATATATTTTCGGGTCCATCAAACCACTAAATTAAATTCCAGATTAGAAAAATGTTGCTTTACAATTTTGGGTCGAAACCCCTATTTTATTGTTTTCTATTAGTTATGTTGGAAGTGCAAAAGTTAACTAGCCATGACTTTAATGTATGGAGTCATAAGATTTTAACAATCACAGAATATTGTGATCATGACAAAATCATTACCGACACTGAAACAAGACCTACGACAAACTTTGTGGATTATGACAAACGTCATAAGGAGGCCTCATTAAAATTATCTGTGTCGGATGACATGATTCCTGAGGTCCAGAATGCCACTGTGGCAAGTGTGTTGTGGACCAATTTGTAGAATAAATACCAAACATTGGATAAAAGCCAATTTTTGTACTTGAAAAACTTGTTATTTTTCACAAAGATGTCAAAGAATGAGTCTTTTTTAGAACCCTTGCTTTGGATGAAAGATCTTCGAGACCAATTATCAGCGATCAACAAAAAGGTGGATGATGATGATATGGTGGCATTAGTGTTGAACAATTTACCATCCTCTTATGAATCTTTCGTGGAGCCTCTACCCCTGATGATAGAGAGTAACAACATGATGTTTGATCAGGTTACGTTCTTTTTGTTGCAAAAAGAACGTAGACAGACACATAATGAGTCCAGTGTTGGACAAGTGGAGAGTGCATTAGCCGCTCAGTCCAAAGGGAAATGGAAATGTATCCCTATTGATCTATCTTATAAATATCAGTTAAAGTTTTTTATTGTCATAAGGTTGGACATCTCAAAAAGGATTGTCAGAAGCAACTGTACGCACTTACCTAGCACAACAATCAAGCGACAAATGTGGCAGCAGTTGATGAGGGACATGATTCTGAAGAAGAGTTTGCCCTTGTGGCATTATATTCCAAGAAAAATACTACTAGTTGTTGGTTCATTGATTCTGACGCACATGTTGTAAGGACTGGTATGTTAAATTTACTTCAAGTTCAAACCCTTCGATTCAGTTTTATTAGCTGATGGATAGTCATATGCAGTAGAGGGGATAGGAGACATTAACATTGTAGTGAATAATGCTAGAAATATTGTAGTAAGAAATGGTAGGTGTGTTTCTAGCATGAATAAAAATCTCTTATCTGTTAGTCAGTTAACTGAGAATCCCAACATTGTTGTGCATTTATCTGGAAAACAGTGTGTTGTGTATGATGTCAAACATAATAGAGTGGTTCCCTTGGTATTGGGCAAGATGGTTTGTATAAGCATGTTGGCCCAACCACAATCAATGTACATGCACATGTGGAGGGAGACTCCACCTTACAGGATGTGGAAAAAGATGACAATAGGCTTGTTGACCCTGATCCATTCAACTTACATGCACTAGCGTTGAAGGATATATCCACTATCAAGGACGTGTAGGAGGATTCAATTCCTCAACCTCAGTTACATGGACAGGCAGTTGTGCAAGCAAATGATATGCCAAAGTCACAGGGATTGGCTCATCTTGTTGTGAATGGATTTTCACAACAAGAGGGAATAGATGAGGAGATGATTTCTTCTCACATCTGTTTGTTACTCTCACTATTTCTAAGGAATTGTTTTTTACTCCTATTACGAAGATGATCGAATTTCGGTTGCTTCTCTCCACAACAACTCAGTTTGGATTCTTGAGCAGACATTTGGACAAGGGGGTCTTCATGGTCCTCCCTAAAGGTTTTCAGGTTGGTCGTGATCATTCGGTTTGCAGGACGGTTAAGTCCATGTACAGACTTAAGTAGGCTCCACAATCCTGGCATATTTTGTTTGAAGATGGATGCAAAACTATGAAGATCGGGCTGAAGTTTTCAGCCAAAGATGATTTTGTTGTTGGCTATCCTTTTCGGTTTTTGTCTACACCGAAGTTCTTACATTGGACAACAATAAAATATTAGAGGATTGGGGATTTTATGTTGATATCTTTAGAATAGTTTGTAAATGTAATGACTAAACTCTTTGGTCCCGTTGCATTTGTAAAATTTTGGAACAAACTTGTAGTAGTCTCTGGTTTAGTCATTAAGGGATGGTGTTAAAGTTATAATTAGCTATTAGTTAGTGCCTAACTAATGGACAATTATGAAACCTCCCAATTGATGTAACCACTTTGTGCTTAATAAAAGGAGTCACACAAGTCATTAAGTGTGCCACATACTTCCATTTTTTATTCATTCTCTTAGCATTCATTTGCTAACAAGGAGGTCGTCAAACGATAGTGGGTTCAAGCCCACAAGAGAAAGTAAGATTCAAGAAGGAACATCTTGGGAGAGGTGGTCAGACGAAGGTGGGTTTCAGCTCAGAAGAAGATGGAAAAAGAAGAGGAGAACCACATGGTGGAGGTGGACGGACTATGCCCAAACAGTGGGTAAAACGAAGAGAATCCTTTGGTAGAGGTGGATGGGTTATGGTGGGTCTAATCCCACAAAAGAGTAAAGAGTGAGTAGAGATGAGTAGGAAAGAGTGGATTCAAAGCTAGAAAGAAGCTGGAAGTGGAAGAGAAAAAGAGAAAATTAGTTGAAATATTTGGTGTGTTGGAAGGGAAAGCCATGGTCATCAGCTTCAATGACTGAAAGAGTGGTTTTACCACTTATTCCATCCATGTGAGTAGGGGCTCACACATTAATTAACTCGGGTGTCTAATGCCAGAGCATCCAAGGCATACATGGAATCTTGCATTGCCAAAAATAGGTAGGAGTTTGGTTAGTCTTCAATAAAAATTCTCAGGGAGGTTTTCTCAACTTAATTAGAGTTTTTGAGTTAAATTAGAAAGATCACAAAGTTGCAGAGATCACTTTGTTCCCTTTGATCTCTTAGTTGGGTCACATTTACATTCGCAACATTAAGTTGTAATGTCACGGATATCACATTTTATGCATCTCTTGGTTCACAGTTTGTCGCATGGAGGCCACCAAGTAATTCCTATGTTGAACTGAGGCCTCACTTATATTGTTTAAGCAACTTAGCAGCCACACATATTCCTAAATCCTAAGTTCTATTGGTAGCCACACTCTAAAATATTTCATTGCGACTAACTCTATGGTCCCACAAAGTCTCGACGGATGTGAAAGTTTATGTGCAAATCCAAAAAGCTAACGGAGTTCACGAGGACCAAAAGTGATCGTGTGAGTCTAGGACCCCAAGATTGCAACACATGTCACAATCATGGGGAGTCACGAGGTATAATAGTGGCCATGGTGTAACATGGACACGTTACAATTCTTAATTGGATTTATTTTAACCCATGGTCTATAGATATAAAGAGAGACCACATGAAAATAACGGAGTTCGTGACCCTATGGAAGGTGACAGGGGGCAGCTTCACGTGCTTGCGTGGGGGTCACAATATAAAGCAAAGCAGTGTAGACCACTTGCGGCCGCATTGATATTATAAGTTATGGTTAATATTTCCCACAAGTCCATGGGGAAATATAAAGGTCACGAGGAACATTTGGATCTCGTTAAGCAAAGACCCTAGGATCATGCCACGTGCCACGATCATGTGCAACCTACGATCATTGTTCACAATTTGGTCACAATGGAAGAATGACAACGGATTTCAAGCAACCATAACTTCCACTTGGGATCACCAAATGAGGTGTTTTTGGTCTCGTTGGAAAGCTCTTGATGAGAGCTTTCAATTAACACTAGCCTCACATTAGATGGTCACATGTGCAGATAACTGATCATAGGGGAAAGATCAAGAAGCGATTTTTGTGATGGTTCAACTCTCTCTTGATTTGGCAAGGCAATTACGAGGAAGTTGGAGAGTTTGGGACCAAAGGGATAAAATGGATCACAACAACAAAGAAGAGGTTCTCTAATATAAAGAGGAAGGGTCCTGATTTGAGAGAAACAGAAGGGCCATAGAAGAAAGAAGGGGCCACAAATCAGAGAGGGGTCACGATAGAGATCAGAGAGAGGTCTAGGAGATGGAAGTTGTAGAGTCTACAACAGAGAGTGATTGTAAAGCCCAAGAAGCTTAGAGATATAGAGAATACAGTAGTGTAGAGAGTCACTGTGAATGAAGATGTGACAAAGATTTTGTTTTCATTTAATAAATAAAGATAGTATGTTACTTTTCCAGTGTGTGACTCTGGCTGCACGGCCAAGGGCATCCCTTCACTGGGACCCTCTACCATGATTTCACCAAGTTTTCAGGTCCCAAGGACCTCTAAATTGTCTAGGGGAGCATTTCGACTTGTCCCTCAAAGGCTTGAAATTTCTTTGAACTTATAGATCCCGAAATCGCAAAGATTGAGAAGTGTCTGAGTGCCCAACCATTTTGAGTGTTAGGGTCCTTATGGGATTTTTGTCCACTGGTAGCTTGTGCTTTCCAAACCCCCCTATGCCCGAATTCCCCAAGAGCTTAGTAAATCCATCACTTAGTTTTTTTCAGCGTTGTTTTGTCTCTTATGGTCCAAAGAAGTTCAAAGTTCAGGATTTTTAAAACTTTTTTTGCTTCTTCCTTTCAACTCCGATGAGGATTTGTGTCAACATCTCGTGCCTTGCCAATTTTTGAAGACCCAGATCATGGGATATTTCAAACTTGGCGGCGACATAGGAAAATGTGGGAGATTGATCTAAATGTTGATTGGAACAAAGTTTGAGTTTAAAACATATCAAGTTGGAGAGCAGGCTGGCAGGCAATCCATAAAGGCATAATACTTTCCTAGAGACACCTAAAACATTCAAAGTGGACATATATTGATATTGTTATGTTGTGGCCAACAACTATGCAGTGAGGATCAAAGTGAACGTATATGAATTTGGTGTGATATGTTCATTCCAGTTGACATGAATCTTGATGTATGGCCAACACTAAGAGTCTAATATCCTAGAAGGGCATCAAAGTAATCAGAGGAATATGAAATGACCAACATTCCGCTTTTCATTCATTCCTCTCTTGAAGCGGCTAGAGGAGTTTTGAATGACACTTGAGGATGCGTGCAACTTTATTGATATCAAGGATTTTAACTCCTACATTGCATTAGGATGTTGGCTAGGAAAGGGTTCTCTAAAGATGCTACGGAATCCTCAAAGGCCCTGATGTTTTTTACGTATGGTCAAACATATCAATCTGATTATCTTGTTGGAAATATTGTCATTGATGTCAAAAGACTAGAAATATAGCATTTAATGTCTAAAGGTGTTTTTAATGTTTATATCTTGGCTAAAGTGTGTTTATATTAATTAAATATTAACAAATATATTTTTGCTTGCATAAAGACAAAATAGGGCCCATGAGGAAGTCAAAGAGTCACCAAGTAAAGACAAAAGAGGAAAATGACGCATTTTTCCATGGTCATCTTGAAGAATTTGAAGAGTCACCAGATAAAGACAAAAGAGGGAAATGACACATTTTCCCATGAAGGGTCACCTTGAGGAATTCAAAGGGTTATGCAAGACAAGTTTGGTGCCATTTTCCATGAGGATTGAAGGGTCACAAAGGGTGAATGCCAAAGGTCATTTGAAAAGCTATAAAATGAGGCTGGGGAAGCTATTTGTGATAAGAATGGAAGCGAATGATTTTATCTAGCTGAGAAGAGCAAAGGAGAGTAGAGAAAAGAGAAGAGATATAGTAGTGTGCTATCATTTGTTGAGAAAGCAACATTGAGAGAAAGTGGTGTTTTATACACAAGAGGGGTTGGCGCTCCTGTGCGTGGGTGCTCCTGCAAGTTGGTGCTTGCGAACATTGTAAACTTGAGTTGGTGCTCATTTATATACTTGAGATTGTTCTCTGTGGTTTTCCCACTTTGGGTTTCCACGTAAAAATCTGGTCTCTCTCTTTTTCTCTTGTGTGATGCATATTATTGTTTCAGTTTTATTGCATGTCTTGAATGTATGATTAAGTGGTTAAAGCAAAAGGAATTTGATTAACTAAAAGATATATTCCGTGTTTAACAATTGGTATCAGAGTAGGTTCCTTTGGAAAGAGTTTAACAGCTTGAAGGTAGATCGGGGAAAGCATGATGGCCAAGCAGCTAAAGAAGGAGAATCAAGAGTTGAAATCTGTGGTTGAGGCTCTTAAGGAACAGGGGTGTATCTTGGATTCTAAGTTGGCTATAGAAGCAACAAAAGATAAGATGTTTATTCAGGATCTTAAGAATCAGGGAGAGGTTGCATATTCAAGTTTGAAATCAAGAGAAGAAGAGTGTTATTAGTTGAAGGTTGAGTTAGGTTCTTTGAAGGATAAGCATGAGAGGCTCATAATCAAGGTTGACAAAGATCATGAAATATCAGTCCAAGGTGAGAAGGATGCAAGTTTTAAAGGCAAATTGAAGAAGCCAATTAGGCAGCCCAATGCCTTCAGGGTTTCCAATTCTTTTCATGGCCATTGTTTTGTTTGTCATCATGTTGGTCATAGGGCAAGAGATTGTTTGAGGAGAAGCAATCAGTTAAAGAGAGATTTCAGTCATCTTCAAGCAAAAGGTATGAGAAATGTTGTTTGTTTTTGTTGTCATAAGGTTGGCCATATTGCTAAATTATGTCCAAATGGAGTAAAGAGATCCTCAAGGTATGTCAAAGGATACGAAGCCCCTAGAAGGTATGAGAAGGGCCAAACTCAGGTTTGGAGACCTAAGACAGTAAAGGTTGATTAGGTTGAGTCTAAGAGTGAATAGATTACTTGCTACAGTGGAGAAAGAATCAAATAGGAAGGACTGTGTGGAACTCTTGTTATCAGGAAAGACAGTGAATACTAGTCCTAAACAGCCTGCAGATCAAAGAGAATCTCTTGTTACATTTGAGCATGAGCCTTGTCAAGATAAGACAGTTGCAAGAGTCGAGAAGATGAACAACATCATGGATGTTGAGGTTAGTGAGTCAAAGAAGTTATACATGCCTAAATGGATTCTAAGAGAAAGAAATCAGTCTTATGGATGCAAGAAGATCAAGGAAGTAACAAAGGAGATGTGGGCATCCCCTGAGTTCATTTTGTACTAGGACCTTTTGTGTGGGGTGTCTCTTATAGGCTTCAAGGAGACACTTTATAGAAAAAATTGAAGCATGGTGGATGCTGTTGGGTCTTGGCTGTGTTGCATGACAAGAAAGTCATGAAGGTGAGTTGACAGATTAATTTGTATATCAATTGAGGGCGAGCTAAGTGTTAGCTCCAGGACAGATTCTTTGCCATTGATGTCAAAGGGGGAGAAATACAAAAACAGGTTCAGAAAACAGGGTGCTACAGTATGGGGGAGTGATTATATGTTTTCAGTTGGTTCAGTTTGCAGTTTGTGCAGGTCTCAGTGTCAGGTTGGCATGTGCAGTACAGGTTTTCAGAATGTTGCAGTTTCAGTTTGAGGTTGCCATCAATAACAAAGGGGGAGATAAGGAATTTGATTAAGTAAAAGATATATCCCATGTTTAACATATCTTTCCATTTCATGAACTTGTTTTTGAGTTTTATGCTGGAGAAACTTTTAGTTTTCTCATTTTTCTATATGTTTCACCTCAAAATAGATTTTGTTTCACAACTTGCTGAACAGAATAAAGGAGGGAAGACTTAGAACTACATTTCAACGCTCAGTGGATTTGATTAGATATTCAACTTTTTATCATTGTAGCAGATAGAGTAGTGCATTTTTATAAAAGCGGCCTTGCACATAAAATCAGGCAGAAGTACTTCGCAGTCTAATTAGAAAATCAATTATGGCGATGTCATGTGCCTGATCACTGTCCTCTTCTGTTTACTTACAATTTTCTTGAATACTCTCCTCTATACAGACCTAATCAATTTGGCTACAGCTGCATGCCCAGAAATTAAGAGCAAGCAAATTTAGAAATACTAGTTAATAATTTGCTAATGGAATTTGTGATTTTAATTATTATATCACAAACCCTATCCAAAAATCTGGCCTTGTTATAATCCCATACATTCCACTAGATCAATTTAATGTCCATTAGTTCTTCAATAAAATGAATTGCATTTCACATGATTGCATTTCTTGTGTGCAAAATTTTATTATTATTTTGTTAGCTTGTAAGTTTCGCACATGCATGCTTTGTTTCATGATCTCCTAGTTATCTAAGGGTTTTTATTACGGTCAATTGAAACCTTACCTTACATATATGATGAATATTAAATTATTCACATTTTTTTTCCCTTCTCTATCAGGTTTTACGATGACCTGGAAGGGTCAAACTTCAGAGGATACACAACAGACACTATGGAGAAATCTAAATCTCATGTGGGTGCTACACAGATTTTGAACTTGACTTGCCCAAAAACAAATTTGGGCAAGTCCTTGAAACGTAAAGTATTATCCAGGGTTTTCTCTGAAGATTATGCGAGGTTAAACAAGAGGATACTGGATCCTCGGGGCAAATATATTCGGCAATGGAACAGAATATTCTTTGTGGCATGCTTATTTTCATTATTTGTGGACCCACTCTTTTTCTATTTACCAAAAGTAAACCGTAAAGCTTGTGTGGAAGTAGTGAGACCTCTGGATATAATTGTCACTGCCCTGCGCTCAATCACAGATTTATTTTATGTATTACACATATTCCTTCAGTTCCATACAGCTTATGTTGCTCCATCTTCTCGGGTATTTGGAAGGGGGGAACTCGTAATAGATCCTGCAAAGATTGCTTCAAGATACTTGGTGAAGGACTTTTGGATTGACCTCATATGTGTTTTGCCCCTGCCACAGGTAAATTTAATATACCTTTCCAATTGTACAATCAAGCTGTCATGCCTTTGGCTTGGTTTCACTCTAGATTATCATTGAGTCATTTTTAATTTTATATCCTTATCCTTATCTTTATCAACATCGTGATTCATAACTGGTTTGACGAATACTTCATTATTAATTGGAAGAGGGCATTCATAACCATAATCGTGCATTGAATAACTAGTGTCCAATTATCATCTATACGTGGTGTGTGAATTTCATATATCATCTATATGTGGTGTGTGAATTTCATATTTCTGAATACATCATTTGTATTGTTGCCATCTGGAAATTGATGAATAATGTACTTTTTCCCATATACACAGGACTCTTTTTGCACATGTACATTACATGTTGACATTAGGACTCAATCTTGTGTTGGTTTAAGCTTAATATGCGAGAGTTTCCTAGGACCCCACAAAAGGGTTGAAAATACAATAGTATGCATGTTGGATTTTTTGTTGTTAGCTATTAAAAAATTATTCTTTGGTTTCTTGTCCACAACTCCTAGCTTAGCGAAATTCTGAAATAAATTATTTTGAAAGAAAGAGAAACCACTCTTGCAGAATTTAGAATCATCATCTCCATTATACTGCATGTTTTGAAAGAAAGAGAAACCACTCTTGCAGAATTTAGAATCATCATCTCCATTATACTGCATGTAGTAATTAGCATGACATCATTTCTACTCAGTTTTAGAACAGGCCTGAAGCCCCAGTGAATGCCATAAAAAAAAAAAAAAATTAAATATTATCAACTCCCAGAATCTCTTTATATGATTAATGCAGTTTTGATGGTGAGAAAATCCGAGGAATAGGTTTAATGATGTGGGAGATTCAGAGCCTTTGATTGAGTTGTGTACAATGGGTATATTTTAGCAGAATGATATTCCCTTCGGGTATTTTTGCTTATTTATAATGCACATTTAGTTAATCTGTATAAATACTTAGCTAGGACAAGACTTTGTTTGCATTCGAATGAGTAATTAGAAAACATATTTTTTTAATGTTGTATGCAAGCTTTTTTTATTATTATTAGAGTTTAGAGTAAGACACTGTTTATCCTCCACTGCTGATTTCTTCTTTGGACTAGTCTGTGATTTGATAATGCGTAAACAACCTGATGTCATCTAAATCATTTCTGTCTCTTGATGCCCCTTGATTATTGTAAGTCTTTTATAGTTGGTGACATGCCTTCTTTAAATTATTAATCAAGTGGCGAAATCACAGCCACCAAATAATGAAAGGTTGAACACACAGGGCCTAGAATTTAATAGTACAAGAGAACTTTACCATGTATACAACTAGCAAGATGTTTCTTTCTTGGACCTTGAGTTTTATTCTTGATCTCAACTTATTTCTCTTCCTTTTATCTCTCCACATCTTTATCTCTATCATATGGTGTAGATATCCTACATATGTTGATAAATTTCTTTCCCTTAGTGTTTACCCTTAGAATTAATTAGCATGGAAATTAACTCTAATGTATTGTAAACTTGAAATATGATCTAGGAAGGTAAATAAGACAGCCTACTGTAAAAACACAATGATATACAAAATGTATAGAAGTAAATTACTAAAAATAGTAACTAGGGTTAGGGTTAAAGAGAAATCTTTGCAAACTGATTTATTCTTTTCTGTATTTATGCTTTTGTTGACCATGACTATATAAAATTGCTGACAGAGATCAGCAAACATAGTTTTAATTTAAAACTTTGCCTTGTATTATGGGACAAGTGCGTAGTATCTGGACAAGGTTGTAGTGCACTGCTATCCTCTATTGCGACTTTGTTCGTGTTGATTGTGCACTGAGTCTAAAAGTTTGAGATTGTGCAACTTTGTTTGTAGATCAACTGATTATATGCAGAGTCTGTTTGGACTTGTAGATCACCTACAAAAGCAAAACTCTAGCCTACACAAAGAAGAAAATAAGATAAAATGCAAAAGGGGAAAAAGTGGGAAAGTGGGATATGGCCGAGCTATCATCAGAAAACCCCTTGTTGAATGAGTGTTGTCTAAATAGTCTGAATGGACCGCAGGTCGATATAGTTCTCCCTATGGGGAAGATCATAGTGAATGCAACTAGCAATTTGTATTGAAATGCTTGACAAATAATGGTCTTAATCTGCAAGAAAACAATGTTAACTTGGCCAATGATTTTATTATTGCAACAAAATAGCAATAGGGCTCTTCATTGAATAGATAATTGCTTTTTGAATTGCCTTTGCAAGAGAGTGTTAGCTAATGTAATCGGGGGTTTGAAGTGAGATACTTGATGTGCTCTTATAGGAGAATATTTGAATTTTTTTCGATAACTGACTTATTGTTGCATGCAGGAGAGCCGTTAGGAAGCATGTCATTAGGAAAAACTAGTGGTTGGAGCATTGTGGACAAGTCCGCACTAGTGGGTAAGTGCACAGTGTGTCCCGTCTACCTAGTGCACACTTGTCCTGATTGGACAGAGGCTCTTGAAACTAGACTGTCATTGAAATGTTTGTTGATTAGGGATGTTTATGAACAAAGTAGGGAAGTCTGGAAGATGTTCATTATAATTGTGAGACTTAGAAGATTTTCATATGGATAAATGGTTATCGGAATGACAAGTTGGCTAAACAAGGTAAAATATGTCGAGGACCAGTAATGTCAAGCATTGATTGATTAAATTTTAGTGTCTACATTTGCCCCCCTTTTATTTTAGTGATACATAAATTACTAGAGTAAAAAAAATGTGATACTTGAGTGTATATACACACTTTGTCTTTGTCATGGAGACGTGCTTGCCCCCTTGTTGAGGCATGTGGAGAAGTGTTGAATTAAGAGTGATCAAGTCTTAATTTGAAAAATCAATGTAGATGCTTGAGTTGGAAAGATATGTGCCCCAATCCTCATAGAGTACTTTGAAAATGTGCAAAAGATGGGAACCAACAAAGCGGTTCTCGCTAAAGTGCAACTAAAACACTGATTTTCACTAAGCTCTCATGCAGTCCACTTGCTAAACTTGAAGGAGAAGAGGTGGGACCCATCAGATAGCTCGCTAAAGTGCAACCAAGACATGTATTATCACTAATCTCAAATGTGGTCCACTTGCAAAAGACAAATCACACCGGTGCAGGCGGATCTAGATTCAAACTGTAATTTTGTAAAATTGCTTGATGCTTGATTTTTGAAAAAGAGAATTTGATTTTGCAAAGTGGTAGCTTGGTCATGAATGCTTATCATGCTATATTGTATAGAGTGCCGTATGTGATATTTTGAAAACTATTTTGAAGCTTTTTACTGTCTTCGCACAAGTGTGTTTGTGCTCGAGTAGTTGAATGAGTGGAGTGCATAAACAAGCTGAATGCTCCCATAATCTGTAAATTGTGATATTTGTGCATATTGTAAGTTGCCAAAACTGAAAATGTATTGCTTTGAAAAGGCCCATTGTGATGCCCCTCTTTTGAAATAAGTGAGATTGCTTGAAAAATCACTTATCTCAAAAGGAAAAGTGAGAGCATTCGTGAACTATAGATAAGCATGTAATAGTATTTGCATATATTGAATTTGTACTAAAATTTTGTAGATGTAACGTTTAAGTATTTGAAAAATTTGTGTATTTGCTTTGCATCATGTAAGTTTGATATAGCATTTTAGTAATGAATGAAGCATGTAAAATTTGCGAGCTGTTGTATATGTATTGTAAACAAAGTATATTGAAAATTTGAAGCATTGAAGCCCATAGATAATATGTGCATGATATGTATCATGGCACTATAGGTAGATAAGTAGATACATAGTAGTGCATGATAAGAATCATGGCACCATGGTAGCCAAATAGAAAGCATGTAAGCAAAGTCACACAATTGTTATGCAAGAAGGCCTAGAGGCATCATAGAAGGTACATGTAAGATGTCACAAAGAATGTAATTTTTTTGCATGTCACACATTGAACCTAAAGGCTGAATACAAGGGACATGAAAATGTCGCAAAAGCACAGAAGGCCATAGGCCATACAAACAAGACATGTTTGTGCCATACAAGCAAGGTGTATGTTGAACATACACTAAGCCAAGGGCATACAATAAGCAAACAAGTTTTTGAACCATGTTATGAAACTAAAATAAGCATATGACAGCAACATACAACAAATGAAGCTAAGATAAATTAAGCATATATGTCTATGTTTCAGTTTAGCAAGTAGCATATTCACCAAGACATATGTGAAGATAGAATTGAAAGATTAAAGCATGTATTTCCGTTTATAACTCAACATGGAAAAGAATTTGTGGATAAATACATGTAAGGTGTTGATATAGAACAACGTGATACCCTCAACAAAGCACAGTTGTTGGGTGAAAGGTTTGACCAACATCAGAACCATGCCAAAGTATGCTTTAACTTTGAAATTGTATTAATATCTGAGTGGTCCTTTAGTTCTGAGTGCAAAAATTGTGTAAGAAGTCCATGTGACTGTGTTTTAGTTGAAAACAGAGAGCAAAGAAGCACAGGGACAGGTGCATAGTAGGTGATAGGTACTTAGTGCGTCGTTGTTTGCATGTTGCGACTTTGTCCAAATTGAATGTACATAAAAAATTCTGACTAGGGAAGCTTTTTTTGTGTATGAAGACTGGTTTGCATTGTGAATTTTGTCCCATTGCACACTCAGATATTTTGTAAGAAGCATTATGTCTTAAAAAGATACTATGTACTGAAAGAGAGAGCTAGATGACACAATCCAAAACATATTCAACAACATGCATAGATGCCTATAGGGCTTATTTTTTATAAATATTTTGAAAATTTTGGAATTTTTAGCATATATGATTTTTTTGTATGTTTGCATATGTGAAAATAGAAGCCTGCATAATCGAAAACTAACAAAGCTAAAGAAGCATGGCTGTAAAAGTAGAAGAAGAGGAGGAGATCCGAACAACCCTCAACAAGGTGTTGGAACAAAGCATCACAAGGAGAAATGCATGTGAGATGCCCCCAATGTAAATGAAGTGTTGCAAGGATGACAACCCTCAACAAGGTGTTGGAACAAAGCATGACAAGGAGAAATGCATGTGAGATGCCCCCAATGTGAATGAAGTGTTGCAAGGATGGCAACCATGGCCATGTAAACACATGTAAAAGTAAGTAGATGTAAGCATGAAAGTACATATGAGAGCTTAGAACATGTATAGATGTGCATAAAGATATGTATATTGTAAACTTAGTAAGATGGTTGTTGTTTAGGGTGGTTCAAATGGGATTGGAGCGAAAGAAAAGGGAGAAAGTGCCCCAAAATGAAAAGATAAAGGCAAGAGCTAGAAGAAGTTTGATGGGTGTAGAAGAAAACACAACAAGATATGAGTAACAAAGAAACTATGTACAAGTAGGTACTAGGCAAGCAATTTAATCAAGGCTCTCAGCCCAACTAGGGGGGGGGGGGGGTGAGAGGGAATGCTATAATGTCTCCAACCAATTATCTCATCAATGGGATGCTCATATATATACCCAACCTCTTGATAAGAAGGAACAATCTTTTGTGCCATAGAAGTAGTGCCAATTGTAGAAGTTCTGAATCTGAAGAGCTATATGCTGTAAAATATCTTTCTAAATCACTGCTCATATATCTGTGTACATCTATATTCTCATGCATGAGAGGAGAGGATGCGACATGTACTTGTGTAGGAGCCTTCTGAATAACCTGTTCCTATGCAGGAGTAGATATCTTGCTTTTCTTTGCCAACTGATCATGCTCACTTATGTTATGCTCAACAATATCTTCATGCTTATTAGTAAGTGAAGAAACTGAAATATCTTTATGCTCATGCTGATGAATAGATTGAAAAACTGATTTTGAAGTATGTTATTGTGAATGTAAATTATTATCCCGAATAGTAGCATAGACTAGCTCATTACCAATTTGCTCAATAATTGTACCAACCAACTATTGTGGCATAGGAGTAAGTACTATAAGTTCCATTGGATGTTCATACTGAATGCCTAAAATTTTAACCACTTGATTATCATTAATATACTTTAGACACTTGTGAACTGTAGAAGGAACTGCTGTAGTTTTTTGTAACCTAGGTCTTCCCAATAACATATCAAAGACACATGTGCTTGGTAACACTAAGAAAGAAGTGGGAAATATGAGAGGTCCCACTTGCAAAGGCAAAATAATGTGTCCAAGAGTGTCTTGTGTGTGGCCATCAAATGCCTTCACATTCGAGATGTATGTTGTATATCCTTTTCTGTATAGCCAAGGGAATGTAAAAGTGTTATAGTGCACACATTTTCACTTGATCCATTGTCTATCATAACACTATGAATAGGTTGCATGCTAATATATGCTTTAATGAATAATGCCGTTCTATCAGAATCATCATCAACATCAAATGTAATATATGGCCGTGATACTAGCTGGCTTGTAAATGTATGAATAATGTTGTCAAGTGGATTCTGATAGGAAGCTGGAGGAGGATGAGCATTATATGCATAATTTACTTTAGAATTTTGCTTGTTATCTTGTGTCCCATGATTGGGAAAAGGATATTGACACATTTTTAGCTTTGCATTGTCAGTTGCTTGTGGCTTAGCATCACCACTAGGTGTACTAGTGTTAACAATGTTGTCATCAATGAGATCTTGAATTTTATGCTTGAGCTTCATACATCTATTAGTAGAGTGTCCCATACATCTATGATTATCACAAAATGCATTCCCATCAAATCTTATAGGTAGGGGCCTAGATGGATCTATTTCAAATGGTGGAGGAAGTGTAATAACATGACATTCAAGAAGATTTTTTAATAACACACGAGGAGGTGAAGCTAACCTTGAAAACTGCCTCCTTGGTGGGGTTTGTAATTGGAGCTTTTGTGGTGTTGAGATACAACATTGGTTGTAACTTTAGCCTCAATTTTGCCCTCATTAGCTTTGCTCTTGTAGTCAGGCTTGCTTTGACATTTGATAGTAGATGTAGAAGGGACATAAGAGCTATACTTGAGCTTGTTCAATGTAATCAATTTGACATCACGTTCTTTAACTGTATGACATAGCTCATCAAATGATTTAAACTTATCAAACATGATAGACTCTTGAAGAGGAGTAAGCAAGCTTTGGGTAAAAATGTCTTGAAGCTTATTATCTGCCATTTGATTTGACATTTTGGCAAGCATAGTCTTGTATCTCAAAACATACTAAGTATCTCATTTGGACTTTGTTTGATCTTTGCAACTTGAGAATAGGATAAATTTTCACCAATATTAATAGAAAAATGTGCCACAAACTGATTTGCTAAAGGATTAAAAGCTGTAATTGATTGAAGAGGAAGATCATAGAACCATCTAAGAGCATAATATTTGACATTGTGTGGAAAGAACTTAGTTAACAATTTGTCATTATCTGCATAATCTAGACAAGCTGCATGGAAAACACATAAATGTTATTTAGGATCACCTTTGCCTTTATAAAGAGCAAGCTTGGGAGCCACGAAGACAACTGGGAGAGGGTAGGATGCAATTTGAGGAGCCAAAGGGTAATGCAACAAGGTACTAGAATCTAAAGAAGGGCTGGTATGAGAAATGGTTTGCTCAATATTAGCTGGCTTGGCTTGCAAGAAAAGAAGGGCTTGCTCAAGGGAAGCATTGGTTGTAGTAAAAGGTAGTATGAGTAGGCATAGGCATAGATAAATGAGGGAAAACATGGGATGCCCCTATACTAGAAGGTGTAGAAGTGACTAAGGGTAAAGAAATAGAAATAGGCTCAATGGGAAGAGTGACAACATTGGAAGTAGGGGATTTTAGAATGCAAAAGGGCAAAACTTGGGAGGAGGAAGCTAAATTAGCTTGATGCTCAGCTTTAGATTCAAGAAGTATGCGGATAATGTTATTCACCTCATGAGGTTACTTTTGGAGACCTTGATGAAATGTAGACAATATTTCACTTGCTCTTGATCTACTTCATTAATCTCGTTTATAGTAAGATGTGTTTCTTGCACATTATCATATTCCTCATCAGTACTATCATTGTCAATTTCAATGTATACTTCATTTTCATCATGACTTGCTACTACAGAAGAGACCAAAGGGAGCTCCATATGTGAAAAGGAGTACCACTTAATCTAGCACTACGCCTTGAAGGCATACAATATAATGCAAAGTAACAAAATAAAGAAAGCAGTTAAATCTAGATTTAAAGAAACAATGCAAGAAAAAATGAAAGAGGAAAGAGTGATCTAGAAAGGTCTTGAATGATTTGTAGGCTCTTAGATATACTCTCTCGTCCGTTGGAAAGTGTTGGTCGAATATTTTAAATCACTATTTATGGAGGTAGAATCATACTCATAGCCCACTAAACTTGGGTTCGAGTGTAAGTTGAGAATAAATTCCAGAGGCTAACCATTTAACGGTGCACTACAAATTCAGACAAATGGTATAGCTTCTTTATGGTGTAAACAAGGGGATCTTAGATGTTTTTGATATATTGTGAGGTAAGTGGAAACTAAAATCTGTGTTTAGCTCTGTACTACAGCGATAAGTATTGGGGTAAACCTCTCACACCACGATGTCTGTAAACATAACACCGCATAGCCCTTCACAACAATAGCTAAGTCATTTGAAAACTGTCAGAACATAGTTTCTAAAACAAGCAAAATAAAGTGAAAAAGAAAAAGTGAGTTTTTTGTGTATGTGAGACAACAAAATTCACCCTAAAGTTGAAAGAAAGAGCTTCTGTGTCAGAATTTATCTGAGGTGACAAGACAAACTTTTTCAATGTCGGATTACTCGAAGGTCTAAAAAGTTGAATCGTTATGTTATGGATAATATTCAAGGTTGAGGACTGTATTCTTTTAGTGTCTTGAATTTACAAAATTAAATTGAAATCGTAGGACAAAAATCAATAAGTACAATCAATGTTCAATTTTAAAAGTGTGTTCACCAAATTGTTTACCCTTAGAACTAATTAGTGTGGAAATTAACTCTAAAGTATTGTAAACCTAAAATCTAATCTAGAAAGGTAAATAAGACAGCCTACTGTAAAAACGCAATGACAGACAAAATTTATAGAAGTTGTAAATTACTAAAAATAGCAACTAGGGTTAGGGTTAGAGAGATGTTCTTGCAAATTGATTTATTCTTTTCTATATTATGTTTTTGTTGATTGTGACTATATCAATTTTTTGACAAAAACCTGCAAACACAGTGTTAATTATAAACCTTGCCTTGTTTTATTCTGGGACAAGTGCACAGTAGCCAAATAGGGTTGCAATGCGCTGTTGTCCTCTACTGCAACTTTGTCCATGTTGATTGTGCGTTGAATCTGAAAGTTTGAGACTTTGGAACTCTATCTGTAGATCAATTGATTTTGTGTGGAGTTTGTTTGGATGCGTGGATTACTTGTAAAAACCAAACACTAGCCTGCACAAGCAAGAAAACAAGATCAAATGCAAAAGGGATAAAAGGTGTGGAAGTGGGATATGCCTGAGCTATCATCAAAAAAGCCCTCGTTGACTGAGTGCTACGTACATAGTCTGAATGGACCTCAGGCTGATGTAGTTCTTCCTATGGGGAAGATTATAGATGAATGCAACTAGCAATTTGTGTTAAAATGCTTGACAAAAGATGGCCTCAACTTACAAAAAAACAATGTTAACTTCACCAATGACTGTATTACTATAGTAGAATTGCAGTAGGGCTCTTTTCTGAATAGATTAGTGCTTTTTGAATTGTCTTTGCAAGAGAGTGTTATCTAATGTAATCAAGGGTTTGAAGTGAGATACTTGATGTGCTCTTATAGAAGAATCTTTGAATTGTTTCTAATAACCCGCCTATCGTTGTGCATGGGAGAGCCATTAGGAAGCGTGCTATTTTGAAAAACTAGCAATTGGAGAATGTGGACAAGTCCACACTAGTGGACAGGGGCACAATGCATCTGTGTCTGCCTAGTATGCACTTGTCCAGATTGGACAGAGGCTTCTAAAACTGGACTGCCATTGAAGTGTTTGCTGATTAGGGATGTTTAGGAACAAATTAGGGAAGTCTGGAAGATGTTCATAATAATTGTGAGACTTAGAAGGCTCTCATGGATAAATGGTTATCGGAATGGCGAGTTGGCCAAGCAAGGTAAAAGATGTCAAGGACCAATATTATCTAACATATATTGATTAAACTTCAATGCCAACACTTAGTTATTGTCTACTATAGTGTTTCAAAATACTTAAGGGAAATGCATATATAAGTTGTGTTGTTATGATTCAAGAATTTTATATTGCTATGAAAGTAGCTTTTTTCCACATGGATGGCTGGGTAGGTATTGACATAAGAATGTGTGTACACAAGTAGTGATGTTTCCGCCCAAACAGTAAAAAATGGTTTAATAATGCTGGTCAAAGAAAGTGAATAACATGTAATAAATGATATGTTAGTAGTGAAATGAGTTTTCATTATTTTCCTTTCCAAGTTTTCTTCGTTCTTGTAAATTACAGAGTTGTTTCCCTAATTTTCTAATGTTCTCATTATTTTAGCTTTCAATATTGCATGTTTTGTATAGATCATTGATGGTGTTGGGAAATGTTTCAACTTTTGGTGGATATACGCAACGGTAATTGTGCACAAGGGTGGTGTTGTGCAAACACTAGTTTCGTAGGATGTTAAGTAGGTTGATTGTGCAAGCATGGATGGTTGCGTAGGCTTGCATGGAGAATGTCTATGGTAGTTGCGCAAGGTTGTCAGCGTGCAGGAATGATGGTAGAGCTGCACAAGGTTCTTTGCACATTTTTTATTTCACTATGGAAGGTTGTGATGTAAAGCACAATGGTTGAGTCGTACTAAGGTGTTGCGTGGAGTTGTGCAACATATCAAGTAATAGTGGTTAGCTTAAGGAGTTAAGATACACTTGTCTAATGTATTTGTTCAATTGGAGGAGTGCAGGCAATGTCTTGGTGGTGCTCTAGCATGGAGCTATTGAGGAGCATTACACAATGATCACTTTGGTTAGTATAAGGTGCGACTACAATCTCCCCTTTTGCATGGATGTTACAAAGTGGGTGGCAGATATAGGCACAGTTCTTCATAGGAACAAGATGATGGATAGCTGCACGTTGTAGGCCGTTGGATGCTGGTGAAGCATGCAAAGAACTCATATACAATCAAATGTATAGAGTGAACGCAAGTAATTTCATGAATGTTGATTACACATGGTCAAGTGTGTACATTGTAATATACAATAAAGTGTTGTATGAAAGTTGTAAAACCTTCTGACATGTTGTAGCAATTTAAAATGGTTTCAATTTATGTTATAATCAAGGAGGCTACTGTACTGGGTTCTTACCTGAAAGGGTTTTACCAGGTAATTCTTGTGTATTCCATTTGCTTGTTATTCCCTTGTATGTTTAAGATTCGTTTAGCATAGCTCTCCTCTATTAATTTATCGTGCATCAGCCTTATTCCCAACATTTGTTATCAGAGCTTGGTTGTATTTTGTAGAGATTGGGATAACCTGTGAATGAATGATGGGGACTCAGTTACAAAGCACCTAAACACCTTCAACACTATGTTAAGTCAGTTATCATCTGTGGATGTCAAAATAGATGATGAAGAAAGACGTATCACACTACTGTGCTTTTTGCTAGACTTGTGGGACAATCTAGTGATGGCTATCACTAGTATTACATCAGAGCTAAAAGTGGAAGATGTAGTTGCAAATTTGTTATCAGAGGAGATGAGGCAGTAGTCTATGGAAAGCTATAAGACAAAGAATGCCTTGTTTGTGCAAGGTCACTCGCAAGAAAGAGGCAAGCGGAAGACTGGGAATAAGTGCTCGAAGTCTAGAGGTAGATCTAAGACTTTGGATAGATCCTTGAAGAAGTGCTGGAACTGCGACGAGACAGGGCATTTCAAGAAGGATTGTAAAGTGAGAAAGTTGGAAAAGGCCAAAGCTCTGAATTATAGAGATTGTGAAAATGGGACTCCAAAAAATTTCTAATTTTCTCAACAAATCAATTCATTATTGCTCAATATGCAAGTTAATCTTTTTGTTGTTAACACTCAATATTATTTAAGTTTCATTCTTAGTGCAATAACTTAGTTTAACGAAATCACGTTCATAAAATTTGTGACACATGTTGTCTTTATGCTGACTAAGCATGTAGTCTTTTTGTTGGACTAGGATGGCCAGTTCTTTCGTTTGCACTATTACCTCAGTTATTTTTAGTTGTTTGGTGACCATGACTTGGTTCCTTTTTTTAATATTGAGTTCTATGCCCTCTAACCTCAACATGTGAATATAAAGCAAGTTTTTTGCTTATCAAGGCATGAGTGAATGACATCACTAATATCCACATGGATTACGTGAGGTCATACATTCTTTCCCTCATATATTTATAAGCTAACCATAAGGCTTCCCATTGATTTATTGAGACTCCATTACTCAGATAGTTAGTCCAATAAAGCATCCTTGATAATATTTTCTTAGTTCAACAAGACGAAGATATGAGAATATCAAGTGCAAATCTTAATGCCTTATTTTGATATTATCCTTTCATCATTAAATTAGTGTTCACAATTGGCTCTTATAGTCAAAAGGTAAAAGATTTCTTACTACCTCTTTGTTTCCTTCTTTATTCCAATCTCGAGTGATAATTAAGTTAAGATCATTAAGAGTCTTATCCATATTACCCATTTAGTAAATAGACCTGAAAGCTAAAGCCCTTTGTTAAGGTCCTCTATAATCATTAAGACAAAGCTCCATTCTTTATTGACTTGTCATTATTTCCTTAATAAAGCTTGTTACCTTCTCATTGAATTTCGTGTAAGTTAATCAAATAGTACTAACATTAATTTAATGTTGGTTTGTATAATACGCAGCACAAAAAGGATCTTTAACTTTTCTTAATGACATAATTTCTAAAGGGAAAACCACTACCATTTACTTACACATTCTCCAATGTCTATCTTCATCTAATCAATATTCCATATTGAGTTAGTTCGGTTCAAAATTCATTACACAAGACAATAGGGAGACAAATGAAATCACTTATTCCTATTTTATCCATTTCAAGAGCAAGCCCATACCTTTTCCATAATCTTGAGCTTACAATGCAATGTAGAATTTACAACATGAAGGAACCAATTATCTATCTATACAAAAGAAAGGCCATTAATTATCATATCTGTGATAAACTCAATCAATCATTAAGAATTTCATCTTTCCTATCAACAAGCAACTTACATAAGATGGCATGCATTGTATAAAGTTTCCAATGAGTTTAGAATGTAAAATTACCACGTGACTTATCTATTTACAGGGTTAGAGCCCCTTACATAATATGCATACAATTTTTTCAAATACATACAACTCTCCAAGATGTTCATCATTACATACGTTTACACAAGGACTGCAAAATTTAATTCAAGCATCGGCTCCAAGACAGGTAACAACATTTTCTATTCTATATAACAAACCCTGTAGAAATCTTCAGCATTCAACAAGTACAATAAACAAATCATTTATGGGTTACAGGTGAACTCAGGGTTTGCTAACTTATGTTAAATGACGAGCCCTCTCCAAATAATGTTTTTAAGCCCATGCCTGTGAAATGGGCTGCCATGCATACCTATTGCAACATGGGATCAGGGCCTGATGTAGTTCTGTGGAACAATGAACTTTAAGAAAACAGGAGATTTCGTCTTTGTGCATTTGCATTGAGAGTGTCGTCAACCTTGACAAAAATACGTCAGGAGTTTGCACACTTGGCATAATTTCATCAATTTTGACTACTGGTTGACCCCTAGCAAAAGTGAATTATCGTACACTTTCCTTGAGTTAAAACTACTTATCAGTTTGCATTTATCACTGTAATAAATCAAATGTGGGAGATTTAATGATCAAATTGTTTGTAGATTCAATAAATCTTACTGAACAGACACTTTACTGTAGTATTCAAGTATTAAATGTGATTTATAAAACAACTATTTTAGCATTAAGCTAAAATTTTGCCTTCCATAATTAATCAATGCAGAACGACTAGGTGCATGCCTGTAGATGATTGCATCGGTAGGTATGTACCTAGACATCCATCCCCCGATTGCAGCTTTTAAGAATGCTCAGCTTGACTTGTGCAATTGAGAAATAACAAAAAAAGAGAATAGAATCAATACATTCAACCTCCGTTCTTGCATTCCAAGGTTACTTAACCACTTAGATTAGTCCATGTCATGCAATCAAATTCATGATTAAGAAGTTAATCAACTATCTTGAAAACTTCTAAAAGGAGGGCAAGATTATGCTATTGCAATTCAGCCTTTCTCACTCGCATACAACATGCATGTCTTACAGAAAAATCAGATTGAATCATGCTTTCTCCCTACCAATTTTATTTGTAAGTAGAAATGAAAAGATGCAAGCCCAGATTCAAGGCGTCCAATGCATTCATAAGTGTGGCTTGAATATGAAAACTTAAACATTCAACCAAACATTCTGCTCCTCTCATTATTCATTCATATATGCAGGCAGGAAAAAAGAAAAAAAAAAAACCCATTACTTCAACAATATCAAACCCAAATACATATGAAATATGTAGGTTGAGGTTTGCAAATCACAAGTATATGTAGGCTGAACCCAACAACAACAGCTTTCACCATTATTCTTTTAATAACCAAATCTATAACTTAAAAACCAGACCTTCAATCATCCTTGTTACCACTAACACAAGTTAATAAAAAATGTTAGGAATAACTCAACCATGACAAAAGATCAATGCATCAAATCTGCATGCAGGCCCAATCCCAACAATGATAAATTCCACCATTATCGCCTTAATGAATTAAACCCATAAAGCTTAAAAACCAGACATACAATCATACTTTTTACCTCTATTGCGGGGGGTAAAGAATGCAAGGATTAGCTCAGCCATGACAAAACTTCAATGCATCAAACATTTATACAAGCTCGAGCCCAACTGTTATAAAATCATCCATTCGGTTTAATCATAATAAAACTGTGGCATCAATAATATGCAGGTTGAGCTAACGATGGGAAATCAAACTTTTCCTCATTGTAATCAAACCCAATTTGTATTAAAAGACAAAAAGGAAATTGCCTGAGTATGAAGTAGAGTTACAAGTGGTCGAGGGTTCAAACTTGGCTACCTCAATACATTTTCCAACTGCCTAGTATCGAGCTCCTTGCCTTCCAATAGATGCCCCTTCTATTTTTTCCAAGCTCGACCTTGGGCTGGCCAATAGGTCCATGGCCATTTTATTTCCTCCATTCTCAGCATACAAAAACCCAACAACATTAATTTAAGTTCGAGTTCAAGTCAAACTGAACTGTGAATTCCGCTAATGAATAGAAAATGTGCTTTGCATGAAAACTACATGTTGAATCAAACCAATAGTCCATGCAATCCCTTTAGCCAATCAAAAGTAGCAATTTGACTACATCATTGACTTACCAGACCTTACCAGACAGAATCTTCCACATGAGATAATGCCAAAATTATGCTCATTCCTAAATCATAGCCTTATTGCATGCATATATGGCTCCCAAAAATTTTGGTAGGGCTTCACCAATCCATGTCAGCCTTGCCATTCCATGATAACTTCAAAATTATTCAACTAAAATCTGCTACCTTCCACAAACTGTAACTTCTTAGCCACGTAAATCAAAATCAACTATAATGCATACTTGGTCAGGTCCAAGTGGGAGTATTTTGGTTGTCACTACTCCCAAATTCCATGCCTCATTTTATTGATCACGACTAATGTTGTGGTGGGGATGTAGTCCCCTTTCCCTTAGACTAGGTTTTTGGTTTTTACTTAGTGTCTTGACCACTTTAAAATTAACATTTTCAACATCACCTCAACTAATGCTTTGTTAATGCCTCCAAGGTATTTAAAATAAACTTTTCTCTTAACTAATGTTTTTACCTCTGCTTTGCTCCCAAGGGGCACAAACTCGAAATGAACGTGGTGACAAACAAAGATGCCAACTAACTCCATAGCATGCTAGTTTGCAATTGGTGTCGATTAAAACTCAAACCGATCAAGTTGATAGCACAATAACCTCCGGCTATGTGTATTATTGAATTTATCGATAACCGCTCACTAGTTCAATCATATGAAAATAATAATTCAGGCTTAGAACTTAAGTACAAGAATAAATTAAATTTGAAAACTAGATAATACCAACTACAAATGTTGCAGGCTACACAATATCCAAATTAAGTTCAAATGGCATTAAATGCTCCAATCCCGCATCTACCTTAAAGCACACAAACATCAACAACATTTGAATGTTCTCCAAAATCAAGATATACATCTCTCTATTTAAGTCTTGTTTGAAAAGCCTCAACTTCCCCATATAGAGAGGGGAGGTGTCTTTCTGAAAGACGGCTGGGCATCTCATCTTTCAAAGAAAGTTGATTGCTGCCAACCGTGTTGTAATATATGATGCATTTTTCAAAAATAAAAATAAATCAAGATATATCTTAATGTAAACACTCCAATTTCATCACTTTTTTGTCGAATTTGCAATCAAAACAACGTTCTGCAACCACGTGTAAATCAGGTCCAAAATCATAGAAACATCCAAATTTGCTCACACATGTTATGTAGATATTCTGAAATACATTGGGCACCCCTGATTGGGCCAATGCACCGTATTCAATCATCAACTTTGCTTAGTTCATCTCGAGTCAAATTGCAATTGTGCAAGGGACGTTTTGGACCAATTAGGTGGAAGTCTTATTTGATTTTCAAAAGTCACATCACTTTGTATTAAGTTAATCAACCTTTGTTAATTAACGCAATCTTCCTCTAATAGAAAATTCCATATCTTTTTTAGAATTACCTATTTTCTTAATTTATTAATTGAATTATTCTTCCATTCACATGGCAAGTGAATTCAAATATCTGCATCATGACATCATTAACAAATATTTGTATCATGACATCATCAACAAATATCTTCATCATTACATGATCATGACATCATGTGGCAAGTGGATTCAAATTGAGTCAAAAGTCAAATTTTGCAAAATGTCAACATAAATGCAAACAAATATCATAAATGCAACCCATGCTTGATTAATGCAAACACTATCCCAAATATTAATTGCATTTGCCATCAAAAGTGGATTGAATCTCAACCACACATCTAGATTAATTTCTAACGGTTGGAATCAATCTGAGAAAACTATAAATAGAGAGACCACCTACTCTTAGCAAGCTTTTTAGTGCAAACTTACTTTGCCAAAATCCAAGGAAAAGCTTCACCATTTCTTCTAATTAGCTTCACCATTTCTTCTTCTAATTGCATTCAAATCACTAGTCAAGGGGAGATGTTGTTTAGATGATGATGCAACATTGACAAATATCTCATGCACTACAATCTGGGCTAAACATGTATGTATGCCGGATAGAAACAGATATCCATTGAGGAAGGTCATCGTTTGATGTGTCTTCTATTTGTTTATTACTTCTAGATCTTGTCCAATTCAAGGATATACGCCTAGGATGCTAATTTCATATTATTTTATGTTTGTTTGCATTTTAACAATAAATTAACCTTCTTTGCAATTATATGATCACATTATGGCACGCCTGATGCGACCACACACCCCACAATCCTCTTTAGAGCATCATACCATCCTCTAATTATAAATTTAGATCAATTTTGAGCTTAATTTCCCTTCTATTTTTTCCATTTTTCCATCCACTACGTATTGACAGATTCGCTTCCTATGTAACAGCGGTATCGATTCCTCCCCTCGTCTTTGCGTTTTTCAGGAAAACGACGGGATCTCTCTGTCTGTTAGTCAAAGGCGTGGTTTTCATTCAAATCGAGCCAAAAATTCAAGCTTTGCAAAATATTAACAAATATCAACATATATGCAAACAAATATCAGAAATGCAACCCAAATCTGATTAATGCAAACTCTATCCCAAATATTAATTGGATTTACCATGCAAATTGGATTGAACTTGAACCACACATCTAGATTGTAATATCCTCAACACAACACCCAACAAATTGCAGGTTGATCATGAAAATTGGAGGTTTCAAGAGGAATAAATTGAAGGTTTTAAGGAGAACTTGCAGCCAACCATTAAAAACATGAAATTGCCATATAAAGGAGCTCCCAACCAACAGTTATTAATTTAAATCTTTAATCATTTAAATGGAGTGCCAGTGTAACAAACATTAATTAATGTAGCATTAATTAATTCTTAATTAATCAATGAACACCATTCATTAAGGAAGGTCACCACCCCTTGGGAAGACATACCCCTTGGGATAATACATTTGGAGGGTATTAATAATCAGCAATTGGATGGAAGGAAAGGATTTAATCATGTATTCCATTTTATAATCATGTAAGCATAAGTTTTACATCGTTTTTAAGGACGAAACCTCTTAATTGTATTAACTGGTTTCAAGGATGAAAACCCTTGTCATCATGATAACCCGTGGACGTAATCCCTTGAGGATTAATACTTTATTATTTAAAAAATTATAAATTAAATTTCATTTTATTATATAAATTATTATTTCAAGAATAAAATCAATATTTATTTTAAATGGAATTTCAAGGAATCCAAATTAACGTATAATTTTCTAAATTGGGATATTACATAGATTAACATCTAATGGTTGGAATCAGTATGAGAAAACTATAAATAGACCTTCTACTCTTAGCAAGCTTTTAGTTTTTAGTGCAATCTTTGCCAAAATCAAAAGAAAAGCTTCACCATTTCTTCTAATTAGCTTCACCAGGGGTAAGTTTATAGTTCCTAATTCAAAATTTTCACCCCTTATCCTCCCATTGCATCTTTTTCCTTCCCTAGAGGCCTATAGATGGCTCTATGGTCTGTTTTTCTTCCTGTTTTCTTCTAATTTATCTGTTCCTTAGTCTCTTCTGCCACATAGTGTCCTGTTCTCTTCTTTTTAAGTGCTCGTCTATCAAAACTACTTTTCGACCAATCCCTCGAGGGGGCATCCTAGGCATCCCAAAGATCGTTTGAAGCATCCGTGTGAACTCATTTTTTTAAAAATGGAACAAAATCGACAAAACGTGAACACATCATTCTTTAAATCATTATCAAACCATTTTAACAATTTTTTCATTCTTTAAAAATCCATTGCTTCATCTAGTGTCTCGCAACGCTCTTTCAAATAGGGAAAAACGTAGACACTATAATTTCATCACTTCCGTGTTGAATTTGCAATTAGAACAACTTTCTGCAAAATGCATAAATTACTTCAGAAATCATGGAAACATTTAAATTCGCTCACACACATTACATACATATTCTAAAATGCATTGGGGCATCTCTAATTGGGGCAATGCACCATATTCAATCATCAACTTCGCTTAATTCATTTCGAGTCAAATTGCGATTGTGTAAGGGGCATTTTGGACCAATTAGGTGGAATTCTTATTCGACTTTTAAAAGTCACATCACTTTGTTTTAAGTTAATCAACCTTTTTTAAGTAGAGTAATTTTCCTCTAATGGGAAATTCCATTGCTTTTTGATATTACTTATTTTCTTAATTCATTAATTGAATTATTCCTCCATTCACATGACAAATGGATTCAAATATTTGCATCATGACATCATCAACAAATATTTGCATCATAGCATCATCAAAAAATATCTTCATCATGACATCCTCATGACATTACTGGGCAAGTGGATTCAAACTAAGCCAAAAAGTAAAGCTTTGCAAATTATCAATAAATATCAACATAAATGCAAATAAATATAAAAAATGCAACCCATGTCTGATTGATGCAAACTCTACTCCAAATATTAATTGCATTTGCCATCCAAATTGGACTGAACCTCAACCACGCATCTAGATTAACATCTAACTGATGGAATCAGTCTGAGAAACCTATAAATAGAAGGATCACCTTCTACTCGTAGCAAGCTTTTTAGCGCAAACTTACTTTGCCAAAATCAAAGGAAAAATTTCACCATTTCTTCTAATTAGCTTCACCATTTCTTCTTCTAATTGCATCCAAATCACAAGTATTCAAGGGGAGATGCCATTACATGATGTTGTGACATTGACAAATATCTTATGCACTACAATTCGGGCTAAATATGTATGTATGCCGACCATAAACAAATATCCATTGAGGAACGTAATCGTTTTGATGTGTCTCCTATTTTTTTTTTCCCTAGATCTTGCCCAATCCGAGGATATATGCCTAGGATGCTAGTTTAATATTTTGTTTATGTTTGTTTGCATTCTAACAAGAAACTAACCTTCTTTGCAATCATATGATCACACTTAACAACAAAATAGAAAGTAAAGTAGAATACAAAGAATGTTATTTCAAAAATTTAATAATCCAAACATGAACTGCAACTATTTTAAAATGTTAACATAAGCAAGTGTCATTATTACACCGATCCAACAATAATGTTTCCTTTGCCATAAATGACAAAAAAAAGTAATCAAATGTTTGACATCCAACATTAAGACAAAAAAATGAAGTTCTTAAATTTGGGGGTATGACATCCTCCCCCCATCATAAAATAGCACTGGCCTCAGGATATATTCAAACAAATGAGGGTAAGTGCTATGCATGAGGGTTTCAATCTCCTATATAGCGCTTCTCTCACTAATTTGATCCCATTGGATCAATACTTTCTAGACATTTCTATTTCACAGCTTAATGTTGTGTCGGTCTAGCACTCAGATTGGGTCCAGTTGAAGAGTCCCATTGTCGTCCAGTTGTAAATTATGCCAATTCATCACGGGTGAAGAATCAACAACATATTTGTTAAGTACTAAACTACGGAAAACATCATGAATTTTTGAAAGAGGAGGAAGTGCCAGCTGGTAAGCTATTGTATTGATTCTTTCAATCACATCAAAGGGTCCAACAAATCTAGGAATAATGTGGTTGCCTTGCCAAATTTAATGGAGCTCTTGCCAGGGCAGACTCTTAAAACGATTTTATCGCCAACCTAAAATTACCATTCAGTTCAATTTAGATCAACATAACTCTTTTGCTGATTCGAGGCCTCTTTCAGTTTTAGTTTTATAATTTGCATTTTGTGTTTCATAATCATGCAAAACTTCAAGTCTGGGAGTTACCATGTTATCCAAACCATCCCAACAAATTGAAGTTCTACATTTTCTGTCATGCAAGGCCTCAAAAGGTGCCATCTTCAACAAAAAATGGTACGTATTATTATAGGCAAACTCTACCAATAGAAGATATTCTTCCTACTTAGTGCGCTGATCCATTGTATACATGCACAACATGTCCTCAACCACTTGGTTGACCCGTTTAGTTTGTTCATGGATGGTAAGTTGTACTAAAATTCAACTTGGTGCCAAGAACAACAATTAAAGTCTCCAAAAAACTAGATGTAAACAACTTATCTTTGTTTGAAATGATTACTTTTGGGATTCCATGAAGGCTTATTATCTCACAGACAAATCTTGCTGCAAGAGTGGGTGCGTCATCAGTCAAATTTATAGGTATGAAGTGAGCCACTTTTGTAAACTTATCCACCACAACCAAAATTGTATCATGACGGTTTTAGGACTTGGGCAACCCTGATATAAAGTCCATGGATACCACTACCGATTTACCAGTTGGTGCATCATGCAAATAGAGTTTTCCACCAGGGTGGCAGTGTTTAGCCTTCACTCGCTGACATTCAAGGCATTTTTCCACAAAATTAGTGACATCCTTTTTCATTCAATGCCTAAAATAGTACAATTATAGCTTGTGAACCATTTTTGCTACTCTTGGATGTACGCAATAGGGTGCATTATGCACTTCATTCAACACTTTTAATCTCAAATTGTTTGTTGCAGGTACATATATCCTTCCTTGAAACCTTAAAAGGCCATCTGCATCGAAGGTAAATTTAGGACTTTTAACTTCATTTGTCTTTGCAACCTGTTCGACTTGTGGTTTTAAGTAAAAAGGGTCTCTTGGCTGCTATTCAAGGACAAAATCCTTGGATTTAGACCGAATTTGGGATAGTGCAACAATATATGCTTACCTATTGAGGGTGCATCAACCACTCTATTTTCCTTTCCTTTAATGTCTTCGATATTAATCATTGATGAACTCAAACCACCTCTACTATCTAGCATTTAGATTATCCTGTGTGAAAATGTGCTCAATTCCACAGTGATCTGCTGTGATCACAGAGTGCTTTCCAAGCAGATAATGTCTCCACATTTTTAATGCATGTACTATTGCAACAAGTTCTAGATCATGTGCGGGATAGTTGACTTCGTGAGCTTTAAGTTTTCTTGATTTGTAGGTTAACACACATCCATTTTGGGACACCACACCACTTACCCTTTTTAAGAGGCATCGGTCCGAACTGAAAATTCCGCATTTGAATTTGGAATCAATAGAATAGGTGTTGTTGTAAGCGGTTCTTTCAGCATTTGGAAAGCTGATTCACATTCGACAGTCCAAACGATCTTCTTTCCTTTACGTGGTAACGAAGTTATTGGGTTGGCTACTTTGGAGAAGTTATTAACAAACCTCTACAGCATCCAACAATCCCATGAAGCTTTTGACTTCATGCAAGTTCTTCAGTGCAGGCCACTCTATGATGGCTTTAATCTTGGTGGGGTCAATGGACACGCCATCCTTGGAGATCATGCGCCCCAAATAATGAGTCTTATATTGGAATAAGGAACACTTAGATAGCTTTCCAAACAACCTTAGTTCATGAAGCCTATGTAGCACTATTCACAAATGGTGCTCATGTTCTTATATATTCCTTGACTATACCATAATGTCATCAAGAAATACAAGCACAAATTGGTATAGGTAGTCCCTAAACACATAAGGTTCATGATTGCAGTAGGTGCACTCATCAGCCCAAAAGACATCAATGAAAATTCATAGTGCCCATACCTTGTCCTAAAAGTTGTTTTATTGATGCCTTCCTCCCTAATTCTAAGTTGACGGTACCCAAATCATAAATCGATCTTTGAAAACACTGTTGTGTTACACCCTTTAGCTGATAAAAAAGATCATCAATATAGGGCAACATGTACTTATTTTTTATGGTAACCTTGTTTAGCCTTCGATAGTCAATGCATAAACGCAGTGTTCCATATTTATTCTTTATGAAGAACACCGGTGCTCCCCATTGAGACATGCTAGGCCTTATGAATCTATTGTTAAACAATTCTTGTAGTTGAGTTTTTAGTTCTTGCAGGTCTATGGTGTTCATTCGATAGGGTGCTTTTGATGCCTAGACAAAACCAAGAAGTATGATGATTGTAAAATCGAACTCCTGTACTGGTGGCATCTCAGCAAGTCTTCCGGAAACACATTTTTAAACCCCCAAAGCACGTGGTGATCGTTCAGATTGAGTTGTTTTCATTAGAAAACTCACTAATTTGTACTCAGTACAACATACAACCTTTCTTTGCTGCCTTATGAAGCTGCATCGCTGTTACTAAGTGAAGATTAATGGGACTTTTTATACCTTGTAATACCATTGTTCATTTTTGCTCATCAAGGCAATGGACCATTTTTCTGAAATAGTTTAGTCTTGCTTCATGTTGATGCAACCGGTCCATGCCCAAAATTGCATCATAAGGTCCTAAGGGAATTACATACCGGTTTAGTTTTGTGACCATTTCCCTTAAATCTATTTCGGCTTGCCTAACCACCTCCATGATATGCCAATGCTTCTCGGTGCCCAACTCTACCTCTGAGTTCTCTTTCATTTTTTTGTTTTGCATCCACAATTATTTATTACAGTAGGGAAAATGAAGTTGTGCATAGCTTCAGAATCAACCAAAATAGAAATTTGTTGGTTCAAAAAGTTATCTTTTAGCTCCACAAGAGTGGGCTGCTGTTATGTAGGTTTGTTATTCAGATTGCGTAAATCTATCATGTTCTCTATCTCTTTATGGGATAGTCTCGCTCATAGTGATCACACCACAAGTCCAATAGCATCCAACAGGTCCTTTGGTCACAACGAGCACTTTATTGGGCCCTGTAATAGGTGTACTAGTAAATCTAGCATCCTTATGAGAATTTGGGGTTTATACCCAACCTTTTGTTTCTAAAAGTTTGTGGAGTTATTTCCAGGCTTGCCAAAGGCTTTTTTGTAAGGCTAAGTAAAATTCTTAAAATTCTTAGGGGTCATAGAATACTTCTGTTGCCTACTTTTGTATTTAAACACCTACTTGGCCTTAAAGCGGGCATTATCCTTCTCTTCATCTTTGTAGGTCGATTCCACTACCTCATACAAGGTAGAAGTATTTGTCGGATTAACATCAAATCTAATGTTGTCCCTCGGCCCTAACTTGAATTTGGTGACCTGTTCCTCCTCATCATGTATGTGAGGTGCATGAAGCAACAAGTTCATAAATTTTTCCTCATAGGCAACAACAAAAGACGATCTTTGTGTGAGGAGCTGAAATTTAGACCTCTTCTTCTCCCTGTGGGCACAAAGAGATACATGTCCTTAAATTCCGTTTGAAACATTTCCCATGTGTTCGTTGCATCAGTATATCCCTTCTGGTTGCTCAAGTTTTTCCACCAAAGAGTTGCTTCCGCATCCAATTGGAATATTGTAAACCTTGCCTTCTCATTGGGTATCATAGGATGCAGCCCAAAATATCTTCGTATGGCTACCAACCATGCTTCTGCAACATCTCCATCACACTGAAAAAAGAGGTTTTGGTTGCTTTTTCAAATCATGAAGAAATGGACTAATGATTGATCCCCTTTCTTGTTGGGCTTTAGGGTTACCCTCCCCGTGTTGGTCATTCTCACCATTTATGTTTTGATCGTTGTTTTGGCCAAAGTGTTGGGCCATACGATCCTCTTGCACGAGCATCCTTGTCGTAAGGTTATTCAAGGACATGAGAATGCCTTGCAAAACTACTACGGTATTAGGAGCGTTCTCATTTCTTTGCTCCTAACTATTTGCAGGGTTGTTATCATCATTCTAGTCCTGCTGATTCTTGGCATTACCTCTGCCCCTATTGTCTCCATAGTTGTTTTCTCTGTTGCTGCCACCACCTGACTGAGTCCTCACTATCTTGTCAATTACATAATAGACATCAGTCTAAGGTGTGACATACAAAACATTATTATTTATAGTTATCTAGAGTTCCAAAGTGTTATAATCCAGGCTCTGATACAGATGTAGAGACCTCAAAAATGGGACTCCAAAAAGTTTCTACTTTTTTGAACAAATCAATTCATTATTGCTCAATACACAAGTCAGAGTCATGTGCATTTTCTATTAGACCATATTCTCCTCTTCTCTATTGATCATATCAATAATTATTTTTGAACCTCCTACTTTGAGCTGGGTTATTCCCACTTTTTTTGATATTTGAAGGCCCTTTTCAAAGCTAGCAATTTAGCATGATTATTCGTTTGATGCACTATATACCGGGTATAAGCAACTTTGAGCTGACTGTTATGGTTTCTTATTATCCTACCTATTCCTGCAATTCCTATATTTTTTGAGCCGATTCGTCAAAATTGAGTTTGTACTAGTTTTCCTTTGGCAGAATGCATTTTGTTTTCAGGTGTATTGTGAACCAATTATGTTTATAATGGAAAGGAAAATTCAATTTTGCAACTCTTTGTAGGTCCTGCATGTTGTTGGATTTGCATGTTGAAGAGGATTTTCCTTTTTTAACCATTGTCAGCGCTGACATTTTGATTTGAATTTGTATGATTCTTAGAAGCTCATCAGGTCTTCAAGCTGTGTTTTCGGATATTCTTTCATTCCCTTCTTTCCATATATTCCAAACAGTAAATCCTCTTGTCATCTTATGCATGAGTTTAGAATATCCATATTTGAATTGAGCTTTGTCCATGAGGGAAACATACTGGAAATTTATTTTTTGTTTGTTCTTGGGCAGAGGAATTTGCTTGCAAGGATGTCCCCTACTTGTTTGGTATAGGGACATTTTAGAAACAAGTGGTCCACATTTTCCTCATTCCTTTTATAGTTGGGCATGTTGTCCCCCAAAAATATCACTCATTTTTGGGACATTTGAACTATTTTGGTCCTACAGATCAAAATCTTCTCTTCCCCTTTCAAAAATTGTTTCGAGCATTCAGGTTCTTCATTTTTCAAAGCTTTCTCAGAAATCTACGGACTCTGCAGGGTTGAATCTACGGACTCTGCAGGGTTGAATCTACGGACTCCGCAGGTGCATTTCTACGGGCTCTTTCAAGGGACTCAAATCTATGGACTTTGCAGATATGTTTCTACGCACTCAACATGCTTGAAGTTAGCAGGTTCAACAGGTTCAAAGGCTTTTATAGGCGAGTTCAATCAAAAGAACAAGTTTCCAACGCTTAGTCATTTTCAGGATTGGTTCAACGCCTTGGTTCAACTAAAAATGTTCATCGGCAAGCTTCTAAGCAAGGAATGAACCGTTGAACTTTGAACCGTTTTGGTCCAACGGGTTCAATAGTTCAATAGGTTCAACGAGTGGTTGGTTCAACGCGTTTTGTTCGAGCGATCAAAGGACTTGGCGAAAAACAAAGGAATTAACCATTGAACCGTTGAACCTTGAACCAAATTGGTTCAACGGGTTCAATCAGTTCAAAGAGATCAAAAGACTTAGACAAAAAGATGGCTTCAAACGCAAGATTGAACCATTGAACTGTTGAACCAAAGTTGGTTCAATCGGTTGGTTCAATCGACAGGTTCAAGGGGCTGCCCCAAAGCCAAAGGAACAAGTGCCCTTACGGAGGGCTGTGAACCAAGCCAAGTGCCCTTGCGGAGGGCTGTGAACCAAGCCAAGTGCCCCTTGAATCTGCCGATTGAACCAACCGATTGAACCAACTTTGGTTCAACAGTTCAATGGTTCAATCTTGCGTTTGAAGCCATCTTTTTGTCTAAGTCTTTTGATCTCTTTGAACTGATTGAACCGTTGAACCTTGAACCAAATTGGTTCAACGGGTTCAATCAGTTCAAAGAGATCAAAAGACTTAGACAAAAAGATGGCTTCAAACGCAAGATTGAACCATTGAACTGTTGAACCAAAGTTGGTTCAATCGACAGGTTCAAGGGGCTGCCCCAAAGCCAAAGGAACAAGTGCCCTTACGGAGGGCTGTGAACCAAGCCAAGTGCCCTTGCGGAGGGCAGGCGAGTAAAAACGGACAAAGTGAACTCCTTCGAAAAAGTGAACAAGGCAAAAGACAAAGCGAAATCCTTCGGACAAATTGTCTGAAGGAATTCGCCCGAAAGACAAAGTAAAAGCCAGGCGGGAAAGATGCAAAGGCAAGGAAGATTTCCTTCGGACAAATTGTCCGAAGGAATTCCTTCGGACATTCTGTCTGAAGGACATAAAGGATAAAGCCCGCCGAGAGAAAGAAGCCCGAAAGCTGCCACGTGTCCATTATAAAGCGGAATACGTCACGTGCCCTGTTATGACTCAGCGGAACTTGACAAGTGTTTGTATCCGTGTTCCCCTTTTGGAGTTGCTCGGGCAAAACGTGTCGTGGACCTCATTTTCCGTAAGTTTCTAATGAGTTTCATAACAGCGGAACTTGCCACTTGTCAAAGACACAGAAAGGACCCTCCAAAGACTTAGGCAAGAAGGGCTATAAAGAGCAAAGAAGCGCTTAAGCAGTGAAGAGAGGAGCGAGACCAAAATATCAAAAATATCTTTGAAAGAGTTATTTTCAGTAGGTGAAACAGTGGATCGAGTAAACTTCTGAGTGCACCAAACCAAGGACGCGGCCTGTTTTCTTCCATGAAGTAAAGACAAATATGCAAAGGACCAGACGGTCCATATTAAGGGGGAGACATGTTAGATGAAGGGACACGCCATAGTTATGGTAGCGCACTGTTCTCAGCATGGTCTCTCCAGACCAAACTGGAGACGCATTGAAGACATTGACTGCAGCATGGGCCGTCCCATAGAAAAAGTCGCCAATCCTTGCGTAGTGGCTATAAGTTTGTTAATTCTCTCATTTGTAAAGGAGACTTCTCATTTTTTACAAGAACGAAATTCTGCCCATTTTGAAAGAAGACTGAGACTTTGAGCTCAGGTTGTAATTTCATTTCCATTGTTATCTGAATGAGAAAGCAGGTTTTTCACAGACTTTGTGCTGTTCTGACTTGTGTCATCTGAAGGTGTTCTTATTTAATTTGGTGCGCAGAATTAGTGAAGGTAACAAAGAAGTGCCCTGAAACCAACTGTGAGAAGACTTTGTGCTTTCACCATTGATTTCAGTCTGTGTTTTCCTTTCCTTTTTGTGTTGAGGATTCTGAGGCGACTTTGTGCCCCCATTATCCTTTGTGCTATACCCTTTGGGCAGTTGAGGTGGAGACTTTGAGCTCTGTTTCATCCTGCTGTTCCTACGTTCTTTTGATCACTAGTTATTTCACTACCTGAAAGAAACTCCTGCTGTTTCCTATAAGGACACTTCTGAAAGAAGAGAAGTGCTTTCAGCGTTTATAGCTCGGATTTTCTCTTTTGTCTGTGTGCATCATCTCTGAAAGAAGAGAGATGGATGGTTTGTCCCACCCCTGTGTCTTACTTTCTGCTTATTTATATTGTATATAGCTCCGCATATTTAATAGGGAACCTCCCCTTGATGAGAGGAGAGATTTGTCCCCTTGTGATGCAGTAAACCTGCACATCTGGACGACCAATCTCCCTATGCTGTGGTGATAGGGACTATTTTGAACGCTAGTTAGCTGGTCGACAAAATATTCACCCAATAGTGTTTGGCGACTCCGCTGGGGATGAACGTGTAGTCTGAAGCCTCAAGTTTTAGATTGAAGCAGTCCCTACCTTTATCCATTACATAGTCTGGCGACTCTGTTCCATGTCTTACCCATTTTCATTATAGCCTTACCATCTTCCTCCATCTCCGTTATTTTATCTGGTCTGCAAAACCAAAGCTGTTGGAAAAGAGTGTGCAGTTTGAAGCCTCAAGCCTCAAGCTGAAGCAGGGCCAGTTCTTTTCCATTTTTTGTTCTGCAATCTGGCCACTCCACCCAGATTTGTTATCCCTGTTTTTCATAATTAAATCATGGCAGTTCGAGGCCCCTGGGGTAACTCTTTTGGCCCACTCAACTTGACTCCACCTCTGTATGAACTCTCATGTAGCTCAAGAAAGAACTTCCCCAAATTCTTTGCTGATGGGAGAGTTCACCCTGATGAACACATTGCAGCCTTCGGCATAGCCTGTGGTGTGATAGGGGTGGAATTTGAAGACGTGGCAGTCAAGCTTTTTGTGGAGACCCTACAAGGTGCTGCTGCAGATTGGTTCTACCATCTGCAAACTGGATCAATGACTAACTGGGACACTTTGAAAGACAAATTTGAAGCCGGGTTCAAGCCTGCAGAAGATGCACATGCCTTGCTGGCCCAGCTCACTCAGATGAAGAAGGAACCCCATGAACCTATGAGGGACTCATTGCCAGGTACAACAAGCTGAGGCACATGATTCCCATGGTCGCCCAACCAACCCCTCAGAATCTCATGTGCTTCTTCATCAACTCACAGCTGCCTGAAGTGAGTTTTTTGTTGAGACGGGCTAGACACAGACCTTGAGGCTGCTCAAGACTTGGCTACTGAGCTAGAAGATGACCTTATCTTGGCAAGAAAGATAAGGAGAGATCCTAACAGAGGTAAACCCTCTTCATTTTCTGAATACTTACCCACAACCACCACTAACCCAATGGTGGAAAAGTTGGCAAATGAACTGCTAGCCTTGAAAAGACAAGTGGCACAAGGTATGTCTTCTGTTCCTTCATACAGAGATGTACCAAGGACGTTCCCCAATCAGCCATATTAAGGCAACACTGTCAGAAGTCAAGGGCAACCAAATCATCTTCCTTCCCCACAGAGGAACCTTGCCCTTGAAGCACCTCCAACCAACTCAGCAGTGGGATATCTGGAAACAGAACATGTTTCCTATTTCCAGCCTGAGTATGAGCAAGAAAATGATGCTGGTCTCTTCATGGAGGATCAAGAAGAATCAGCTGGCGACTCCCACGTTGGTTTCCTGAATTACCAAGATGAACCCAGAAGTGAAGGTGAAGCAGTCGAAGAATCATACGCAGTATTCACTCGGTTCGAGAATCAGTGAGCCAAGCAAGCTGATAAAGAAAGAACAGAGAAATGAACTCAGCCTGCAATTCCAATTGCTAAGCGGGGAACCACTCTGCCTTTCCAGTCAAAGGACCCAATGATTGCGAAGAAGGTTAGTACGTCAAACATCTCTGCACCTTCTACTTCAACTTCGTAGATTAGCCCTCCCCCTCCCAAAAACCAAAAGGATGAACTCCCATCCTCTCTTCCAAGTCCATCTCAGTCATTTGACATGATTGATCATGTCAAGAAATCCGAAATTCAAATTAAGTTTGAATCCCTGCAAGCCAATTTTGAGCAGTTAAACATTGGTGAAGAGCTAGGTGTGGACCTGTCTGAGGCAAAGATTGTGGTCACCCAAATGTCAGCGCCTGCTGCTCAAATTCTGTGTGAGCCTTCAGGCAGGGGTAATTACTCCTTGACCATAGAGGATGCTCATGTCTTAGCTGATCAAAATCCCGTGGCTGGCAATCCAAGATTTGATCCAAATCAGGTATCAGAAAAATTGGTAGGGCGCAGTACAATTCAAGAAGGATCTTCCATCTCCAATGAAGAGAAACCTGATAGAAGATCAGCTTCTGATGATGCTTGGATCTTGGAATCCGATGGCAGCAATTCTTCCACAGCTGGATGCGGATCTCTGTTGCTCGGATTGAAAATCGTTCACAGTGAAGAGGTCAAACTCCTTCACACCAAAGGAGATGCTGAGCTGATGGTTTGTCAGGAGTTTGATGCTAACAATCAAAGCATGTGCTGGACTGAACCAACAAAACAACAAGCTATGGTGGTGGACCATACTACTGTACTCCAAAATCAGCAAAAGGAACTCTTCGCAGGGAGAGCAAGGAGTTATGGTTTTCAGTTTGAAGACCACGTCTTGCCATGGAGCAAGAAGAAGAAAAGGCCAAGAGGAAGACCCAGAAAATTGGTTTCCCGGTGGAGAGTTCCATTTGTCAGTCACCGATTCTGGGGACAAAATGGTTTCCTGCTAGTTTATCAGGATGGCACACTATTTTCACTGTCTCAAAGTAGGCGGCATCTGAAGCGCTTCAAATCTTGAGGCATCAGATAAGATCATTTGTACATATGTATATCTGTATAGTCTTTAGTTCTATTTTGTGTTTTTCATTTTCGCTTTTTGGAGCCTTTCTTTTTGGGTAGCATGACTCCGTAGCCTAATGGCACACTTCAAAGCACTGGAGATTCTGGTTTCTACTCCCCTCAGCTGTTCCAAGTTTTCAACTGAAGGAAGTTCCCCAATTGGAGCCAGCTGTTGTCTCCCAAAAATCACTCATTTTTGGGACAACATTTGAACTATTTTGGTCCTACAGATCAAAATCCTCTCTTCCCCTTTCAAAAATTGTTTTGAGCATTCAGGTTCATTTTTCAAAGCTTTCTCAGAAATCTACAGACTCTGCAGGCTTGAATCTATGGACTCTGCAGGCTTGAATCTACGGACTTTGCAGGGTTGAAACTACAGACTCCGCAGGGGCATTTCTACAGACTCTTTCAAGGGACTCAAATCTACGGACTCTGCAGATATGTTTCTATGGACTCAACATGCTTGAAGTTAGCAGGTTCAACAAGTTCAAAGGCTTCTATAGGCGAGTTCAATCAAAAGAACAAGTTTCCAACGCTTAGTCATTTTTAGGATTGGTTCAACTAAAAATGTTCATCGGCAAGCTTACAAGCAAGGAATGAACCGTTGAACCTTGAACCATTTTGGTCCAACGGGTTCAATGGTTCAACAGGTTCAACGAGTGGTTGGTTCAACGCGTTTTGTTCGAGTGATCAAAGAACTTGGCGAAAAACAAAGGAATTAACCATTGAACCGTTGAACCTTGAACCAAATTGTTTCAACGGGTTCAACGGGTTCAATCAGTTCAAAGAGATCAAAAGACTTAGACAAAAAGATGGCTTCAAACGCAAGATTGAACCATTGAACCAAAGTTGGTTCAATCGGCAGGTTCAAGGGGCTGCCCCAAAGCCAAAGGAATAAGTGCCCTTATGGAGGGCTGTGAACCAAGCCAAGTGCCCTTGCGGAGGGCAGGCGAGTAAAAGCGGACAAAGTGAACTCCTTCGGAAAAGTGAACAAGGCAAAAGACAAAGCGATATCCTTCGAACAAATTGTCCGAAAGAATTCGCCCGAAAGACAAAGCAAAAGCTCGGCGGGAAAGATGCAAAGGCAAGGAAGAATTCCTTCAGACAAATTGTCCGAAGGAATTCTCCACTTTATAATGGACACATGGCGGCTTTCGGGCTTCTTTCTCTCAGCGGGCTTTATCCTTTATGTCCTTCAGACAAATTGTCCGAAGGAATTCCTTCGGACATTCTGTCCGAAGGACATAAAGGATAAAGCCCGCCGAGAGAAAGAAGCCCGAAAGCCGCCATGTGTCCATTATAAAGTGGAATACGTCACGTGTCCTGTTATGACTCAGCGGAACTTGACAAGTGTTTGCATCCGTGGTCCCCTTTTGGAGTTGCTCGGGCAAAACGTGTCGTGGACCCCATTTTTCGTAAGTTTCTAATGAGTTTCATAACAGCGGAACTTGCCACTTGTCAAAGACACAGAAAGGACCCCCCAAAGACTTAGGCAAGAAGGGCTATAAAGAGCAAAGAAGCGCTTAAGCAGTGAAGAGAGGAGCGAGACCAAAGGATCAGAAATATCTTCGAAAGAGTTATTTCCAGTAGGTGAAACAGTGAATCGAGTAGACTTCTAAGCGCACCAAACCAAAGACGCGGCCTATTTTCTCCCATGAAGTAAAGACAAATATGCAAAGGACCAGACGGTCCATATTAAGGAGGAGACATGTCAGATGAAGGGACACGCCATAGTTATGACAGCGCACTATTCTCAGCATGGTCTCTCCAGACCAAATTGGAGACGCATTGAAGACATTGACTGCAGCATGGGCCGTCCCATGGAAAAAGGCGCCAATCCTTGCGTAGTGGCTATAAGTTTGTTAATTCTCTCATTTGTAAAGGAGACTTCTCATTTTTTACAACGAAACTCTGCCCATTTTGAAAGAAGAAGACTGAGACTTTGAGCTCACGTAATTTTATTTCCATTGTTATCTGAATGAGAAAGTAGGTTTTTCACAAACTTTGTGTTGTTCTGACTTGTGTCATCTGAAGGTGTCCTTATTTAATTTGGTGCGCAAAATTAGTGAAGGTAACAAAGAAGTGTCCTGAAACCAACTGTGAGAAGACTTTGTGCTTTCACCATTGATTTCAGTCTGTGTTTTCCTTTCCTTTTTGTGTTGAGGATTCTAGGGCGACTTTGTGCCCCCATTATCCTTTGTGCTATACCCTTTGGGTAGTTGAGGTGGAGACTTTGAGCTCTGTTTCATCCTGCTGTTCCTATGTTCTTTTGATCACTAGTTATTTCACTACCTGAAAGAAACTCCTGCTGTTTTCTGTAAGGACACTTCTGAAAGAAGAGAAGTGCTTTCAACGTTTATAGCCCGGATTTTCTCCTTTGTCTGTGTGCATCATCTCTGAAAGAAGAGAGATGGATGGTTTGTCCCACCCCTGTGTCTTACTTTCTGCTTATTTATATTGTATATAGCTCCGCATATTTAATAGGGAACCTCCCCTGATGAGAGGAGAGATTTGTCCCCTTGTGATGCAGTAAACCTGCACATTTGGACGACCAATCTCCCTATGCTGTGGTGATAGGAACTATTTTGAACGCTAGTTAGCTGGTCGACAAAATTTTCACCCAACAGTTTTTGGCGACTCCGCTGGGGATGAACGTGCAGTCTGAAGCCTCAAGTTTTAGATTGAAGCAGTCCCTACCTTTATCCATTACATAGTCTGGCGAGTCTGTTCCATGTCTTACCCATTATCATTATAGCCTTACCATCTTCCTCCATCTCCGTTATTTTATCTGGTCTGCAAAACCAGAGCTGTTGGAAAAGAGTGCGCAGTTTGAAGCCTCAAGCCTCAAGCTGAAGCAGGGCCAGTTCTTTTCCATTTTTTGTTCTGCAATCTGGCCACTCCACCCAGATTTGTTATCCCTATTTTTCATAATTAAATCATGGCAGTTCGAGGCCCCTGGGGTAACTCTTTTGGCCCACTCAACTTGACTCCACCTCTGCATGAGCTCCCATGTAGTTCAAGAAAGAACTTCCCCAAATTCTTTGTTGATGGGAGAGTTCACCCTGATGAACACATTGCAGCCTTCGGCATAGCATGCGGTGTGATAGGGGTGGAATTTGAAGACGTGGCAGTCAGGCTTTTTGTGGAGACCCTACATGGTGCTGCTGCAGACTGGTTCTACCATCTGCAAACTGGATCAGTGACTGACTGGGACACTTTGAAAGACAAATTTGAAGCCAAGTTCAAGCCTGCAGAAGATGCACATGCCTTGCTGGCCCAGCTCACTCAGATGAAGAAGGAACCCCATGAACCTATGAAGGACTTCATTGCCAGGTTCAACAAGCTGAGGCACATGATTGAATTGGTCGCCCAGCCGACACCTCAGAATCTCATGTGCTTCTTCATCAACTCACAACTGTCTGAAGTGAGTTTTATGTTGAGACGGGCTAGACACATAGACTTTGAGGTTGCTCAAGACTTGGCTACTGAGCTAGAAGATGACTTTATTTTGGCAGGAAAGATATAACAGAGATAAACCCTCATCTTCTGAATACTCACCCATAGCCACCACTGACCCAATGGTGCAAAAACTGGCAAATGAACTGCTAGCCTTGAAAAGATAAGTGGCACAATGTATGTCTTTTGTTCCTTCATACAGAGATGTACCAAGGACGTTCCCCAATCAGCGATATCAAGGCAACGCTGCCAGAAGTTAAGGGCAACCAAATCATCTTCCTTCCCCATAGAGGAACCTTGCCCTTGAAGCACCTCCAACCAACTCAGCATTGGGATATCTGGAAACAGAACATGTTTCCTATTTCCAACCCGAGTATGAGCAAGAAAATGATGTTGGTCTCTTCATGGAGGATCAAGAAGAATCAGCTGGCGACTCCCACATTGGTTTCCTGAATTACCAGGATGAACCCAGAAGTGAAGGTGAAGTAGTCGAAGAATCATACGCAGTATTCGCCCGGTCCGAGAATCAGTCAGCCCAACGAGCTGATAAAGAAAGAACAGAGGAACGAACTCAGCCTGTAATTTCAATTGCTAAGCGGGGAACCACTCTGCCTTTCCAGTCAAAGGACCCAGTGATTGCCAAGAAGGTTAGTACATCAAACATCTCTGCACCTTCTACTTCAACTTCGCAGATTAGTCCTCCCCCTCCCAAAAACCAAAAGGATGAACTCCCATCCTCTATTCCAAGTCCATCTCAGTCATTTGATATGATTGATCATGTCAAGAAATCCGAAATTCAAATGACTGAGTTTGAATCCCTGCAAGCCAATCTTGAGCAGTTAAACATTGGTGAAGAGCTAGGTGTGGACCTGTCTGAGGCAAAGATTGTGGTCACCCAAATGTCAGCCCCTACTGCTCAAATTCTGTGTGAGCCTTCAGGCAGGGGTAATTACTCCTTGACCACAGAGGATGCTCATGTCTCAGTTGATCAAAATCCCGTGGCTGGCAATCCAAGATTTGATCCAAATCAGGCATCAGAAAAATTGGTAGGGCGCAGTACAAATCAAGAAGGATCTTCCATCTCCAATGAAGAGAAACCTGATAGAAGATCAGCTTCTTATGATGCTTGGATCCTGAAATTCGATGGCAGCAATCCTTCCACAGCTAGATGCGGATCTCTGTTGCTCGGATTGAAAACTGTTCACAGTGAAGAGGTCAAACTCCTTCACACCAAAGGAGATGCTGAGCTGATGGTTTGTCAGAAGTTTGATGCTGACAATCAAAGCGTGTGCTGAACTGAACCAACAGAACAACAAGCTATGGTGGTGGACCATACTGCTGTACTCCAAAATCAGCAAAAGGAACTCTTCGCAGGGAGAGCAAGGAGTTATGGTTTTCAGTTTGAAGACCACGTTTTGCCATGGAGCAAGAAGAAGAAAAGGCCAAGAGGAAGACACAAAAAATTGGTTTTCCGGTGGAGAGTTCCATTCGCCCGTCACCGATTTTGGGGACAAAATGGTTTCCTACTGGTTTATCAGGATGGCACACTATTTTCACTGTCTCACAGTAGGTGGCATCTGAAGCGCTTCAAATCTTGAGGCATCAGATAAGATCATCTGTACATATGTATATCTATATAGTCTTTAGTTCTATTTTGTGTTTTTCGTTTTCGTTTTTTGGAGCCTTTCTTTTTGGGTAGCATGACTCCGTAGCCCAATGGCACACTTCAAGGCACTGGAGATTCTGGTTTCTACTCCCCTCAGCTGTTCCAAGTTTTCAACTGAAGGAAGTTCCCCAATTGGAGCCAGCTGTTGTCTCCCAAAAATCACTCATTTTTGGGACAACATTTGAACTATTTTGGTCCTACAGATCAAAATCCTCTCTTCCCCTTTCAAAAATTGTTTCGAGCATTCAGGTTCTTCATTTTTCAAAGCTTTCTCAGAAATCTACGGACTCTGCAGGCTTGAATCTATGGACTCTGCAGGCTTGAATCTACGGACTTTGCAGGGTTGAATCTACGGACTCTGCAGGCGCATTTCTACAAAGTCTTTCAAGGGACTCAAATCTATGGACTCTGCAGATATGTTTCTATGGACTCAACATGCTTGAAGTTAGCAGGTTCAACAAGTTCAAAGGCTTCTACAGGCGACTTCAATCAAAAGAACAAGTTTCCAACGCTTAGTCATTTTTAGGATTGGTTCAACTAAAAATGTTCATCGGCAAGCTTCTAAGCAAGGAATGAACCGTTGAACCTTGAACCGTTTTGGTCCAACGTGTTCAATGGTTCAACAGGTTCAACGAGTGGTTGGTTCAACGTGTTTTGTTCGAGCGATCAAAGGACTTGGCGAAAAACAAAGGAATTAACTACTGAACCGTTGAACCTTGAACCAAATTGGTTCAACAGGTTCACTCAGTTCAAAGAGATCAAAAGACTTAGACAAAAAGATGGCTTCAAACGCAAGATTGAACCATTGAACCAAAGTTGGTTCAATCGGCAAGTTCAAGGGGCTGCCCCAAAGCCAAAGGAACAAGTGCCCTTACGGAGGGCTATGAACCAAGCCAAGTGCCCTTGCGGAGGGTAGATGAGTAAAAGCGGACAAAGTGAACTCCTTCGGAAAAGTGAACAAGGCAAAAGACAAAGCGAAATCCTTCGGACAAATTGTTTGAAGGAATTCGCCCGAAAGACAAAGCAAAAGCCCGGCGGGAAAGATGCAAAGGCAAGGAAGATTTCCTTCGGAGTTTTTGTCTGAAGGACATAAAGGATAAAGCCCGCCGAGAGAAAGAACCCCGAAAGCCGCCACGTGTCCATTATAAAGCGGAATACGTCACGTGTCCTGTTATGACTCAGCGAAACTTGACAAGTGTTTGCATCCGTGCTCCCCTTTTGGAGTTGCTCGGGCAAAACGTGTCGTGGACCCCATTTTCCGTAAGTTTCTAATGAGTTTCATAACAACGGAACTTGCCACTTGTCAAAGACACAGAAAGGACCCCCTAAAGACTTAGGGGCAAGAAGGGCTATAAAGAGCAAAGAAGCGCTTAAGCAGTGAAGAGAGGAGCGAGACCAAAGGATCAGAAATATCTTCGAAAGAGTTATTTCCAGTAGGTGAAACAGTGGATTGAGTAGACTTCTGAGCGCACCAAACCAAGGATGCGGCCCGTTTTCTTCCATGAAGTAAAGACTAATATGCAAAGGACCAGACGGTCCATATTAAGGAGGAGACATGTCAGATGAAGGGACACGCCATAGTTATGGCAGCGCACTGTTCTCAGCATGGTCTCTCCAAACCAAACTGGAGACGCATTGAAGACATTGATTGCAACATGGGCCGTCCCATGGAAAAAGGCACCAATCCTTGCGTAGTGGCTATAAGTATGTTAGTTCTCTCATTTGTAAAGGAGACTTCTCATTTTTTACAAGAACGAAACTCTGCGCATTTTGAAAGAAGACTGAGACTTTGAGCTCAGGTTGTAATTTCATTTTCATTGTTATCTGAATGAGAAAGCAGGTTTTTCACAGACTTTGTGCTGTTCTGACTTGTGTCATCTGAAGGTGTCTTTATTCATTTAATTTGGTGCGCAGAATTAGTGAAGGTAACAAAGAAGTGTCCTGAAACCAACTGTGAGAAGACTTTGTGCTTTCACCATTGATTTTAGTCTGTGTTTTCCTTTCCTTTTTGTGTTGAGGATTTTGGGGCGACTTTGTGCCCCCATTATTCTTTGTGCTATACCCTTTGGGCAGTTGAGGTGGAGACTTTGAGCTCTGTTTCATCCTGCTGTTCCTACGTTCTTTTGATCACTAGTTATTTCACTACCTGAAAGAAACTCCTGCTGTTTCCTGTAAGGACACTTCTGAAAGAAGAGAAGTGCCTTCAGCGTTTATAGCCCGGATTTTCTCCTTTGTCTGTGTGCATCATCTCTGAAAGAAGAGAGATGGATGGTTTGTCCCACCCCTGTGTCTTACTTTCTGCTTATTTATATTGTATATAGCTCCGCATATTTAATAGGGAACCTCCCCTTGATGAGAGGAGAGATTTGTCCCCTTGTGATGCAGTAAACCTGCACATCTGGACGACCAATCTCCCTATGCTGTGGTGATATGAACTATTTTGAACGCCAGTTAGCTGGTCGACAAAATATTCATCCAACAGGGCACATGTTCAGACCTTTCCAACCCTTCTTTTGCAACGAATTTGTAGCTAGAATTCTTTCGTGAATTGTTAACAAGAGTTTTTTTTATCTTAGGGCATAAATGGGATGACCATAACTTAGTACATTTTCTATTAATTGGGTTTTGTTGAAGAAGTATTGTGTATGCAGAAGCTACCGTACATTCCTCACTAGCTGGGTGTTCTCGTATTTGGAGGTCATGTTTTGCTAAAAAAGGGCATGCCTTGATTGGAGGTCTAGCCCAAGGATTTTACATTGGATCGGAAAGGAGGCCTGGTGTACATTTTATACTTGTCATATCCGAGCTGATTTCTCCAATTCCCTCTTGGATAGTGTAATTTTCAGGGGTTGACAACCCATTATTCAACAACTTTTCCTGAAGCTGGGCCATATCCTTTCGCAAGTTTCCATTCCAGATGTCTTCCCCAAATCTTAATTTCTTCTCATTTCTTATTTTCTAGGTGAGATTGGAGTGCAGGTGTTTCAAAAGTCTTTTGACGTGCTTTGCTATGGCTGATAGAGGGAACTTCCATTGTGCTGTTAGTGGCTCCACATTCTGGGTTGTGATTTTTTTTTTCTAAGAATCACAACCCAGTCACTTTATGATTTGTGAAGTCTCCAAGCTAGCTTTGTGGCAAATACTTGATTGAAGAGACTATGTTTTTTATATTTAGGTCCTTCCTGATTTTTTGGTTCATTAATAGTGGTCTAAGCCATTAGTAGATGTTTGAAGTGATATTTCGTTCCTTGCCAAAGAAATTTTCTCTAAATTGCCTAAATTTCTTTCTCAACTGACTCCAGTATAGGTAGAAGTGTTAGGCATAGTTACCAAATCCGGCCGGATCTGGACAAAATCCGGCCGGATCCGCATTTTTTGGCTGGCCCCGATAAGTTCGTCCGGGTCGGCCCTGTTTTGTTTCAAAAAATTAAATTTTTTATTTTTTTATTTTTAAAGATTTTTTTCGCAAAAAAAATGCCCAGAAACTATAAACATGATATAATGTTAACATTTTATATTATTTTACTAATATTTTTCATCGTATTTGTCAATTTTGCATATTTTAAAACTATGCTCACATATATATCTGTATATATTCCAGATCAGATTTTTCCGAATTTTTTCAAGAATTCCGGATTTCGGATTTTTTTGCCCTCCCGAATGGATCCGGATTTCCGAACTTGGTAACTATGGTGTTAGGAGATGGACAGGAACAGCCTGAATTACAGCCCTTACTAGCTGAACTCTGCCAGCTAGAGTAAGCCAATTTTCGTCCAATGTTAGAGTTTGGGCTCAAACCTTTTTTTGATTCTCTCCCATAGAGCTGTGGTTGCCTTCCAGTGAAATAGGAAACCTAGGTAGTCCATAGGAATTCCTTCTTTAAATTTTATTATCCAAAGAAATTATTTCTTTTCTTTTTAACGGAATTTTGTAAAGATGACTATTGATTTGCTTTCATTTCTAATTTGTCTTGTAGCTCATTGGTATTTGGAGAGTGGAGTCTGGAAGTTCTGGGTTTTCTTTTTTCTGATTGTAAAGTAAAGTATTGTATTTTTGGAAAATTGGTATCTGGAGTAGCATTGTCCTCCATTGATGATAGGCAGTCCATGATTTTTTCCAGTTGCTTGCAACTCTTTTACTTGTTTGAAGAGGTTTTCAATCATACAAATAAATACAGGGGCTTAGCGGATCTGCCCTTAGCCCTCTAAAGGGTTTGAACCATTTACCTTTTGTGCCATTTATAGAAACTGAGTAAAAAGTGGTGGTGAAACAATTATCTATCCATTTTATAACATTTGTATCGAAGCCATAAGCCTTAAATGTTATAGGAAGAAATTCTCAGTTGCAGTTGTCAAACGTTTTTGACATGTCTAGTTTCAGCAGTAGCACTATGCCTGATCTGGGCTGGAATTGTTTGGAGTGAACTTTTTATTCGACTGCAATTATACACTCTGATTTTTCACCTCGGGACAAATGCTGATTGAGTGTTGTAATGTCCCTCTTCGTTTAATGCTCACTTGTGAAGAACTTTTCTAATTTTTTATTCCCGAGATTAGAAATAGATCAATTTACAAGGGAATAAAGGGGATAATTAAATTGAAGACCAAAAAAGCTATAGTTCAGTTGAGTTTATTTAATTATTCATTATCATTAGTCGTGGGGCCACTTTAACTTACAACGTTACAACTCCTGTCCCTAGGCGACTCAGCTTGGGGGTAAATAAATCCAATTATGCCTAAGTCGATTATTCTCCAATAAGGGCGATTTATTGAAAACGGACAAGCTCGTGATTTTTTGATAATGGAAATAAAATCTTCATTGGGGATCGACTGCCTTTTGGTGAAGACGAGTTTGGCAACTTGAAATAATAAAAAGGCTTGATTTGAAGGAAGGCGACATACTGAAAATTGTTTGATTTTTATTTCTCTTGCCGTGCTGTGAAGAAGCTCACACCAGGACATATTCCCTGAGGAGAATGGGACGAAAACCCCAATCCTAGTTTGATTTTCTCTGGAACGACTGTAATTCTGTGCAAGATCAATACGTGAAATCTGATAAAGGTGTTGAAGACAAGTGAAGATAATCCGAACTGATTTCTGGAAGATGTGTTGCCTCTGGAGTGGAAATGCTGCATACAAAGACTGAAGTGTGGCCTGTTTTTTAAGTATGTGTTGCTGGTTGAGTGTCACGTGGGATTTGAAGGCCAAAATATGCTTGTGTAGTCGCTGAGGCACTCTTAACATCAGGTCGTGGTTGACAAAGGAGTTCTGGGCGCACAACTTAATCATTCTGTTTCAGACCAGCTTCTCCAGGAGTTCTCTTTCAAATATTGTAGGACTGAACATTGGAGTGGTTTATGTCAACGCCTGAAGTATTAGAAGCTCAGTCATCATCGCCAAGTTTAAAGATAGATGGTGAATTATTTACACTTTACTGTTTCATTTCTGAAATACTGTATGTAGTCACCTATTTAAGGAACTCTGTGTAGTTAGGCGTCTATGCTAATAATATCATTTTGGAAAAATCCCTATGCATGTCTCGGGTTATAATATAATTCTGGGCGATTTGCAAGCCAGAACAGTTGTACTGAAAATTCAGGACAGGTCTCTGTTGCATGCATTTCATTTCATGAAATTATTTATCATTTATGCAAACTACTGAATGCAATCATAAATCATAAAATCTATTAAACTGAAAAAATTTCACAAGAAATCTACATTTTACTGGGAAAGTATATTTCAAGTGTCCAAGATCAGCATTACCATAAGAGGTTTTAGTCTGATTTCTAAAGTATTTGATATTAGTTTATATAGCATGTTGCATAGTGCTATTGGCCTAAATTAATCCATGGATCTGGCCTGGGTCTCCTTAGGGGTCAGAACTAGTTTTTTAGCATTTATTTGGCAAAAAAAAGAGTTGCAATCCTTTTTTTTGTTTCTTCTTGATTCTTCTACCACATTTAGAAGATCTTTTTTATGATATCCCAAAAGCTTTGGTAGAACAAAGATGAAAATCCATCCGGTCCCGAAGACTTATCTTCGTTGAAGGAGAAGACAATTTGTTTTAGCTCTTTTTCAGTAATCAGCTTTAAGATCACACTGTTGTCACTTCTTTCACTATATTTGAGATATTCTTAAGGAGTGTTTCTTTTTCCTCACTGTTATCATATGAGTGTGAGGCTGTCATTAACTAACTTTTGGAAGAAATTAGTTTTGTTGTCATAGATGTTGCTGAATTCAAATGCTGCCTATTTAGTACATATTAATCTCGAACGCTTTAATTTTGTTTTGTTGTAATAGACATTTCTGAATTCAAATGCTGCCTATTTAGTACATATTAATGGAAAAAGGTGTTTGAATCACCTAAATTTATCCATTTTTCCTTAGACGTCTGTTTCCAGTAAGGTTCTTCACTTGTAGTTTTGTTAGCTTTTGTTAGCTCCCATATTAATGTTTTTTCTTGCTTTGCAATTTCATGTGTGTACCCCAATTCACTGATATGTTGTTGAACCTGAGGTAGCTTTTGGGCAACAATTTTTCGTTTGAGATAATTGTTTTCCAAAAACATTTTTATTCCAATCCTTAATTTTTTTAATTTCAGATTGAAGAGTTTTGAGGCAAACCTACATGTAGTGGCCTTTGATTTGGCCCCCTTCTTTCCACAATAGTGACCATTCCATCAAATTTTGGATGTGTTAGCCACATACTTTCGAATCTGAATTGTGTTGTTTTCTGAGTTTGGTTTTGATGGATTTCTAGGAAGACAGGCCAATGATTCAACAAAGTGGTGTCCCTTATTCTAAAATTTATACTTGTTTGCTTTGAGATCCAGATGTTGGATATAAGGGCTCTGTCAATATTTTCTAATATCCAGCGATCCTCTTTGCTATGGCTTGTCCATGTCAAACAACCTTGAGAAAATTGCGTGTCTAGTAGACCATTTGCATCTATGAGACCCAGTAATTCATCAGTTATTTTTATGTTAAAATCTCTCTCTCTCTCTTTAATAGAATAAAAATCTCCTATGAGATTAAGCTTCTCTTTATTTTGGCTCAGAGTCTATACTTTTAAGAAATCAAGATATCTGATTCTGTTATTCCCATACAGGGGGATGTATACGTTGGCCAATGTTAGGTGCTCCTGCATTTCATTAGAGAAACCTTTGGTAGCAACTCCTCAGAGATGGGTGGAAAGAGAGTGAACCACATACTCTACTCAGCTATTGGATCGGGGATGACTACTTTTGTTTGACTGCAGTAGTGGATATTTTTTAGGCCCTAGATTCCTGTGTATTTGATTCCAGTCAGGTTGTTTACTCTGGTGGTTTCTTGCATTAGGGCTAAATCTGTTCTTCCCTCTTTGATCAATATTTTTAGTGGTAGACATTTGTTGGGCGTGCCTATTGCCTTTGAGTTCCAGGAGAGTATCTCCATAATTACAACTGCATTTGTATTGAGGTGCTTGCCTCATTATTTGCTTTTATGTTTTGATTTTTGGGCTCCCAGACTTGTGTTTTTCATTCTGGAGATTTTCTCCTTGATGTTGTATTGATTGACTCTGTTATCATCTCTTAAGGCTTTCTTTTTTTCTTTGATTTGTTTGAGATTGATGGTTACCATATTTTTATGTTCTATGGGATTAGATCATTGTAAATCTGTTGTGTTGTTTTCATTTTCCTGCTCTTCTTTGTCTGGATTGTGTTTTCAGTTGTTGATTGGAAGGTGATTTCTTTTGCTCCTTTTTGTGTATTCAATATTTCTATTTGTTCTTGATTAAACAGGTTGTTTGCAATGTGCATTGCTTGCATTAGTGTTATGGCTACAAATTCCATTTCTTTTAACTTTGGATCTGTAAGAATTTGAAAACGATTAACCAAAATCCATGGATTTTATCTAATCCATCTTGGGATTTCCTTTTTTTGTGTATGCTATCTGAACAATTTCCTTTGGATTTGTAAGTTTTTAACCAAACTGGGTCACCTAATGCTTTGGCTCCTATTTTGCTCCTGAAACTTTGGTTTGTTAGGCAGTTTGTGAAAAATCCTGGTTCCCCTGTCGAGTGTTGTTACTTTTTTGGCAAACACGTGCCAAATGTTTGTGCTTGTGACAAGATTTGCATCTAAAGGGAATATTTTCACTGTCAATGGGTGGCTACCATTTCATCCTTGCCGAATCCAACACTATTCTGTCTAGGAGGGGCTGATCCAGATCTATATTAACACAAATCCTTGCACAGTGGTGGACACCAAGCCTTTTTGTGAATTTTGATGCTGTTTATATATTCTCCAATTGCCTCTCTAATTTTTCTTAGTGCCAATTCTCACCAATATTTGCTGGTTAGCATGGAGAATCTTATGCACACTGGGATAATAATTTGCAGATCTTCAGTAGGGTTGAATGCATGTGACCAGCACTTCATGAATCATATAGCTTTCTTATTGAACCAAGGCCCTTGGAAAGCTTGACCTCTTTCTTGCTTGGTGGATAAGATAGTCATGAAATATCCTTTTGGCATCACGTGGGTCTCAAAAGATCCAGTTAGTTTCCAATTTTTCAGGATTCAGATCTGCAGGGTTTTAGGCTCCGAATATGCTTCCATGAACCTACATATCAATGCTTTTTCTTTAAGATACCGTATTTTGTTCTCCATTTTCTCCACTGTGAAAGAGACCCTAGGTGGATTTGTCATTCGTAAATAACAACCATTTTCCTTTTGTGCAGGGAAAGATGGTTGACGGATAGTCCTTTGGGCATGATATTGAATGAAGTTTTGTAGAACTTCTTTGCTTAGGGTGGGTGGCTCTTGAACAATTGCAGATCTGAAATTTGTGTTCTGGTCAGCCCTTCTTTAACTTTGTAAGGAGGTCATGGCCTTCTTAGTGTGATGGAGGACTTTAGTGGCTTTCAACTATTGGATTCAGTACTAGTTAATGTTTTTTTTAATGAAGAATGGGAAATTTTGCAGGTTTTAGATGGGATTTTTTATTTATTTTTTGTTATTTCATATTCTGAAATGAATGATTTGATGATAATGCTGCGACTGTATATATAACCTCTCCTTTAATAATAATGAATTTTGAAAAACCCTTTCTTCCCACTAATTACAAATTTATCCAACTACTTAACATATATAAATAATTCCACAAGTTACACATTTGACTCAATATAACCAAGGCTTATGCACATGCACATCTGTTATTCCATAACCTTGTATACATGATATTATCATTTTTATAGGAGCATAGCAGTCATTGACATGTTGTTCATCTTTGTGTACTATTATTAGGGCACCCAAACCTTTATCCTCTTAGGATAACTGTTCTATATCTGCTTAGTCTCAACATTGTGGGCCATTTAGTTGTCCTTGCCTGTAACCATGGGTCACGAGGATCGATGCACATTACTATATTTTCTCTACCTCGATAGGTTCATTTCAGTGGCATAAGGTTACTCATATTCTAATTATGTGCCTTCTATATTAGTACTAACTAATCTAGTTTTGAAACATATTCCATTCTTTTAGATTTTTTTATCGTTCAATGGAATAAGACTTCAAACTACTTGCACAGATTTTTATGAACTCATATAGAAGTTGAATGTATGTTTTTAATAAAAAATTGGGAGGCATGTATATTTAAAAGACTAGTTTGACTACATTCACTAAAATAGAAGTTACTTTTTTGGAAATGTAGTATGATTGCATTCACTTAAAGCCAAATTTACTTGTTATTTTTTATTTTACTAGTATATATTCACTAAAAGACATTTACTTTTTGGAAATGTAGTAGACTTCATTCGCTAAAAGACAAATTTAGTTTTTACTTTTTATTTCATTATTGAGCGATTAATGTTGCTAATCATGCTACTAATCCATTTGTAAAAGGCACAAGATAATATTACAACTAATCTTATGCGTCTTCGGCTAAGTTGCTGATACGGATACGGGTACGAGTATCGGATAAGGGATACGTTGATTTTTTTTTGGTGGTTTGGATACGGCTGGATACGGCCGTACAAAAATATATTAAAAAAAATTAAAAATATAAAAATATAGCCATATAAGCAAAATTAACAACATATTATACATAGAGGAAACAAAATAAGTTATAACTTCAAATAAGCTATATAACCACAAAATATATACTCGTAATTCAATGATATCATAATATTCAATAGTCGAACTTATATTAGTTTCATAAATTATAACAGGTACATGGTGCAAATGTTACAATGTATGGACAAAAATAGAGACAAATCAACATTCTCATTGTTCACTATATAATATATTCTTCTTCGCCTGCAATGTCTTCATCATCATGTGGTTCATTAGAACAAGTAGTAGCAGTGCCACTCCCACTAGCTCCACTATGCAAGTCATGTGAAGCACTGTCTAGCTCCGTGTCAAATAAAGAAAGGTATGTAAGGGAGGCATCTAAATGAACAGTCTCTGGGTTCACATCCCACAAGTTTGTTGGCCCTTCTTTGTATTGAGGTTGTTTATGTGAGAGAAAACGTAAGTTGGAATGCACATAAACCAAATCCTCTGCTATTTTTGCAACCAACTTATTGCGTTTAACTGAGTGGATAAAGCCATAGCTGCCCCAACTCCTCTCAGCGGAAGAGGAGCTTGCAAACTATTGAAGCCACAAAATGAATTAAAATTTATAAAAAATTAAAAGACTAAAAGTTAAAACTTAAAACAAAACATCGAAAAGGTCAAAAGAAGGGTAGAGTAAAAAAATTAATATCTTACTTGTGATAGAACTTTTATTGCAAGTGGTTGAAGGTGGGTAGATGCTTGCCCATGGAGGTACCACCAAAAGTGAGCGTCCATCTTGTCCTTGTCACGGATAGCGCCAAGGGAATGACCCATCGAGGATATGAAATGCACAAACTCTTCTTTGACTTGGTCTTCTACCTCTGGATCGAGAAAGATTTTAGAGAATGCTGCCTTATATCCCTCGACAACCTCAACATTCCTATATGGTGCGACCCTCGGCAAAGAAAGAATCTCTGTACTGTAGTATTTGGGTGTCAAGGCAAAAGCAAGAAGATGTAATGGGGTGGTCATTTTGTTCCACCTTTCAATGAGATGCGACCACACTTCCTTGAAGAACCTCTCTGTGGGATATTGCTCTTTGGCATTTATGATGGATTTAATGTTCTCAATCATTGAGTCAATTCCATTATAAATCTCACCCAAACATGGATGATCCATGTCGACATATCTCAACATGTTGACAATGGGATTAGTAAAACTCAGTAAATACTCCACACGTTCCCACCACGCATCATCAAGCATCCACCTTTTCACCTTTGTGGCCTTCTCACTGTTTCCCTGCCTCCATACACCCCAAAGGTTGTTGACGACCATGCTACTCAATACTTCACGCACCTTAACAAGTTGTCTCAAGACGATGGTGTGAGGCAAATCGAGTTTCAACAACCTAATACAATTATACAAAATTAAAACAAATAATTAATAAACTTAAAATTCTTCAAAAATAAAAAACACTACAAATTACAAACTTATAAAATTAAATTAAGAGTTACCTTTAACAATTGTAATTTTGAGAAAGTCCTAAAGATGGCTTGGGACATGTGATGGTTGGTTATGAACATTTGGATCTCATTCGCCTCTTCATAGACTTGTTTGATCCAATCAATTTTTGTCCCCAACTTTTGCAATATAAGATTGAGGGAATGAACAGCACAAGGTGTCCAAAATATATGCTCGTACCTTGCCTCAACCAACATGCTCGTAGCTCTGCAATTTTTAGCGTTGTCCGTTACAACTTGAACAATGTTTTGAGGCCACACTGCCTCAATGGACTCTATCAAGATGTTAGCAATGAATTGTGCATCCTTCACTTGCCCCTCACAATTAACGGCCTTCAAAAACATTGCCCCTTTAGGGCTCACTGCAATCATATTAATCAATGGCCTATTTGCCATATCTTTTCATCCATCAGAAATGATGGATAACCCTGTTTCGATCCATGAATCCCTGATGGGCTTCAATGCATCTTCAATGTGTTTTCTTTCTTTTGTCAATAAGGTGGTGCACACCTTTTCATAATCTGGGGTGGGAAACCCTTTAGGGGCAACATTGATAGATCTCACAATTTCCTGCCAGTATGGTGATCTAACAGTATTAAATGACAACCCACATGCGTAAATATAACGTGTGATGCTCTGCTCTGCTATCTCTCTGGAGTCATTTTGGAATGCCCTCTCCAATGGGCTTGCATCTTTTGTTCTCTTGCGACCAAGAGGTGAATCCTTTTTCTCTTCGGCCGCAATGGGTGCAGCAAGAAAGGGGTGTGATGGGGTCACCACATTAACACGAGATGGATCAATAAAGGGTGATCCTTTCTTTTTCAAAGGATGTTTTGATCTTTGCCCCATAACGACATCTACGTCTTCTTGCTTTTTGATGTATGCAAGGATTTTTGCTTGTGGCAAGGCCTTCCCAGGGTTTCCACCTATGCTTGGCCCACCACAAACTCTGATTCCAGTGCTAGAAATCGCATTTAAATGAGCTTTCACTCGACTATACGAGCTCTTGAATTCACCATTACACTTTGAGCAAAGCCAATGAAAACACCCTCCACCAGGCATCTGTTCTAATATTGTCACATATTTTCAAAAGGGTGTTCGCGAATCATATTTGGGGGTTATCCTTTGCCCCACTGAACTAACACTTGCAACCTGAGACATTCTAATTTTTTGACAAGTCCCTATAGGCTTATAGCTCCTGGTAACATGAAAAATTGCTTTTAAAATTTAATTATAAATATAAATTTTAAACTAATTAATAATTTAAAATCTAATACTATACTTTATATTAAAAAATTTAAACTAATTAATAATTTAAAATTTAATACTATACTTTATATTAAAAATTTTAAACTAATTAATAATTTAAAATTTAATACTATACTTTATATTTAAAATTTTAAACTAATTAATAATTTAAAATTAAAATTTAATACTTAATATATATTTAAAATTTAAAAAAAAACATATTTTCAATTTTTAACATAATTTATAAACTATATATTTTATATTTATAAATATTACATACAATTCTACAAACTATAAGTCTAAATTTTAACATTATTTAATATTTATTAAAATTTCAATTTAAAAAGTTAAAAGAAATAAATTTAAAAAACTAAACTATATAATATAAATTTATTTTATAATTTATAAAACCCTAAACCTACAATTTAGAGTTTAGGAAAAATAAGATTGAAGTTTAAAAACCAAATCACGCAGCAAACATGCAGGGACGCAACACGTAAGACGCAGGACGCAGGTACGTATCACGCAGTCATGGGAGTCGCGGGCAGTCGTGCGCAGTCGCTGGCCAAAATGCAACGGATGATAAAATAAATTCTAAAATGCACGAACGCAATTATGTTAGGGTTTGACTAATGCGTTTGCATTTGACTTTTTTTCTATAAAGTGAAAAAAATTAAAATATTTTTTTATTCTTCCGATCCGCGGGGGATATGGCCAAGGCACGTCTTGCCCCTTGCGGATATGGCCAGATACGTCCATGGACGTATTCGGCTGTATCCACAGGGGGCAAGACGTGCCCTGGCCGTATCCCCCGTGGATCGGATGCGGACCATACCGTATCTGTGTTTCCTTGTGCTCCCAGGGCCTGGGAGGGGCGTATCCGGTAATTTAGGTCTTCGGTGTAAGGAGAGGTTTTAGGAAGAATATAATGCTTCCTCCTAGGATTGTCTTGCTTCGCCCCCTAAGCCGTAGACTTTCCCTCTAGTGACATTGTTAAATAATGCATTGCCTCTCCTATGGTTGTGGATGAAGCTGCTATTGTTCTTCTACCTAGTGCTTTGCTACTAATGTGTGACAACAATGGAATACTCTTTAGCATTGATCTTCATCAACAACTTATTTCATTGTGGGGTCTTTCTCTTACATGGCTATTTTCACTTGTACGTGGGTCATATGGTTTTGGGTTTATCCCGTCTAGTTATGTTTACCTTGTTTGTGTTTAGTTTAGTTAATTTTCAAAACCTAGGGTTATATTTATCTTAGCACTTTTCTATTGTAAATGAATGTACTTTCAAGTATCATTGAGTTACTTTGGTCATTTATGGATGTTAATATAATTCCATTTATTATGTTTGTGAATTCTTGTTGGAGAAAATGAGCCACACCCAAACCGTAATAAGGAGCCTACCAAATAGCCCCTGTCATAAAAAGGTGGTAGCTCAAGTGGTAGATCACCCAAGCATGCAAATGGGAGGTGCTAGGTTTGAGTCCTAGTTGGTTCATGGAAAACTAACATGGTATCAGAGCCAAACTAGGAGCCCCAAGCACCAAAGTGTGGCTTAAGAGGGGGTGTTTGAGAAAATGAGCCACAATCGAACCATAACAAGGAGCCTACCAAAATAGCCCCAGTAATAAAAGGGCTAGTAGCCCAAGTGGTAGAGCACCCAAGCATGCATAAGGGAGGGTCCTAGGTTCAAGTCATAACTGGTCCATGGGAAAATAACAATTCTCCCCTGTTTATTGTATGCAAATACCAAACATAATAGGATATAGGAAAATCATTTTATGCTGTGGAATTGGGCCTTTCAAAATTGATAGAATCATGTTTTGGACATTTCTTCAAGTCAAGAAAATAACATTGCACCTTTAACCACTTGTTGAATTTGGTGTGAATTCACTAGTGAATTGAGAGAGTAAATTTCAAGTGAGCTAGAGTAAAGTGAGACATATAGATGTGGGGATAAAGCTGGAGTGATATTGAGTAAATGTCCAAAAAAAGATACAAAAAAGCCTATACATGTTTTTCCATGAATTCAATTGAAGAGTAGGAGACAATAGTGGATGGAATCAATCATGTGTCCACCTTGAACTGATTTGAAGAACAAACTATCAAATAGTGGAAACTTTCCTTTTTGGATTTTTTTTCTCCACTAAAATCATTTGGGAGGATGAATCCCACAATGATATAAAGTTAAAGGTAAAGGAATTTTTAAGGCCACTACCAAGCAAGACACTAATTTGGTATATGAGATCCACCTTGTGGAATCCTACATTGGGATATGTTTTTCCAATTATTCATATGTTGTTCAATGAGGTGCACAACTCTACCCCCTCAATATTCTAGCATCTGTCTCCTCTGCGGAACACACCAATCAAGCCCTTTCAGATTGTACGTTATGGAGCCTTACCATGTACACACAAAAAAATAAAGAGCTGTTAAAGGAAGATTGAGTTTGGATGTTTGTGTTAAGTTATTTGAAGAAGTCCAAAGTGAAATTAAGTTACAAAATAAGAACAATACCATAGAGATGGAAAGTAGAGATTGATAGTGGATCAAAACCATAGCTGTAAATTGGTAGTTGAATCTGAAGTGAGCATGTTGGCAGTTTTCCCTTTTTGGTTATTCACTTCTTTGAGAGACCGTTGTTCTTGGACCAATCTGATCATAGGTATTGATGGTATGCTAAGGTCATATCTCTTTTGTAGACAATGGTATCTGCATTTATTTCCTTTCTCTACGCAAATTATTTTTGGGTCCCCCTCATATTCCTTCCTCCAAGGGAGATTTTAATGTTGCAATCAAACATGAGACCTGTATGAGCTTCTTTTGGGTCTTATGGATTGCACTTCTTACAATTTTAGCCTAAGTTTGCATTCTTCTTTGACCTTTTTCTCTCAATCTCAGATTGTCTTGTCATCTTGCTAGGCTATCTTAAACACCATTATTTACATGTCCTCAGGCTCCCACTTGGCCACCTGTAAGCATGCTTTCATTAGCTACGGACCATGCTTGTAGAGACACTTTGTAATACTTGTTACGGTGTTGTCGTATAGACACCACATAATATTGTTTATGGTGTTGTGCTGGAGACACCATGCTATAATTGTTATTGTATCGTGGTGGAAACATCATATCATACTTGATGTGGTGTCGCAGTCGAGACGCCTTGTCAAAGACCTAAGACATGAAGAGGTTATAACTTTGTCACACAAACTGTCATTTTTTTTTTTCTGAAATCACATAATTTTTTGAGAGGTATGCAATGGTACCATCAAAATATTCATGGTATGTGGTCTTGTACTGCCAACATCATGTTGAAGTTGACAGTGTGCTCTCACAATAGTGAAACCTTGCAGGGACCATAACTTTGTCATGTAGACTCAGAATTAAGTTCCCTTTTTAATTTCACTTGATTTTTCGAGAGGAATACAATGTAGCCATCAGATTTATATTATTTGTGATTTTTCTATGGTGAGACCATGATGGTGTCCACTTATGGTTTGCTGAGAATGAAAATTATGCAGAGCTCCAATTATGGTCCAGCTAGAATGATATCATGTGGCCTGCAGAATGACTATGTAGTATCATGACAAAGATACCATGTTGAATGCCTAAGGTAATAAGATAAACACATGTCATTGTAATAATCATGCCAATTGCCAAGTAATATTCACCATTGACCCTTCGTAAGATCCATTTCTTGAACACTTTGGGCAAGTCAATTTCCGGCTTCAGAATCATACTGGATATCACATGTTAATGCGTGGACACATGCTAAGATGCTAAATTTGAGATATATCTCAGTTTATCTATCTGCAGTTTTATATGTTGGTTTTCGTAACAATGCCTGAGATGTTATAATGGCTGGAAGGTGAACCATTGTCATCTTCCCCATCAGTTGTTCTTCCCCAAGAAACAAAAAAAGAACCATGAAGATAATTTAGTCTGAAATAGGGATTCAAACTCACCACTAATGCTATCATTAGACACTTTTCTTTTGTTTATTAAATTTTTTCCATCCTCCAAGGAATAGGAACTAGAAGGCAAGCATGTTGAAAAACACCTAGACATAAATAACAGAGCACCCAAAATGACCTCGAGAGACCATTAAAGAGCAGTGTGAAAACTAAATTCTAACTTGAATTTTTCAGTGTTACGCGGGGATGCGTCCCTTAGGTTTTGGTGATGTCCCAAACATCCTAGACATTTTGGGGACTTGGAGGGAACATCCCCATTTTTTTAATCTTTGTTAAACTTTTGGACGCTTTTGCTTTAAAAAAGAACCCCTGCCCACCCCGCCCTCGCGCCCAACCCACCGCCCCCTCCCCCCAAAAAAAAAAAGCTGTTATTTTTACAAAAACATTGAATCCTAATCCACAAAAGTACTTTGAAAAACATTAAATAAAATTTAAACTCCTAAATTTCATTGAATAAAGTTAAAAGATTCAAATATTAATTTTTATATAGTATTACTATTTTAATAGCCGTCTCTGTCATCCTCAAAATTTGGGATTTTTTTGGCCATCCCAGAAACCCCGTCTCCTCTTCCCACAGTGCCTGTCTCCAAGATGTAGATAACTATAGATTTTTCAAGAAATCATCTGGCCTTTTCAGGGATTACGTTCAGACTGTATATGAGGTTATTTTAAAGATGGATATCAGGAAAATTTGCATCCAGTGGTTTGAAATACATAATAAATAATTAATCTTCCAGTAGCATGAAGGCATTTTGAGGTTTTAACTCTCATATGTAGTAGGTGCCTTTATTATTTGGATCCAAAAGATATGGGTGATTTAAAAAGTGACTTGCTAGGATGTGCCTGCTTGCTTGTCTTATAGGTACAGTATGAATACTGATAATATATTAGTCATTGTTTGGATTAATTTTGATCCAAGAATTTATTATGAATTGAAATTCAGCTGAGAGGTGCATTCTAGTTACGTTACAAGTATTGGCTGGTTGTTTGTTCTTTTAACTCTTCGATTTTGTGTTCCTACTTAAACAAAAATTTGAAATATTCTGATTTCTAGTTATCTATGTTTAGTTAGATTCGAATTAGTTTTTGGGATTCACATCTTTTATCTTTTTAATGCACGATAATAAGGAATAAATATTTTATCTTTCTATTTGTTTATCTGTCATAGTTTCTTTGTTTTCTCTAAATGAGATGCACTGATTTTTGAGCTGGTCATTTTTAAAAGACGTTGATTTCTATTGCAGGTTATACTGTGGCTTGTTATTCCTTCTCTGAATGGTTCTGTAGCAGACTCTACAAAAAATATGTTGCGCTTTATGGTGATCTTTCAATATCTCCCAAGACTATTTATGATTTTCCCACTTTCATCAAAAATAGTAAAGACAACCGGTATGGTGATTGAGGCAGCCTGGGCTGCTGCGGCATACAATCTATTGCTCTATATCTTAGCTAGCCATGTAAGCCACACTCTATTTTAATTAGGTGACCCCAAAATGTGTAAATTTGAATTTTGATTTATCCCAAAACGTGTAAGGACCACCCTAAGTGAATATTTTTGCATATGAAATTTCTAGTTTTGAGGATGTGATAAGTGGGCTGTTGTCAGGATGATTAGCAATACCATCTCCATAGCTCTGAAAATTCTGTTAATTGTTTGACAGTTTCTGTGACAGGACCAGTTAGCATTTTCAATGATTGTGGAAAAAGTGTTAAATGTGAAAGGAAATCAAGTAAAATAAACTTAAATTGTTTTAGGGGCTTCTCCCATGTCCACCATCTATGCATAAGAAATCTTTTCTTTATCAGCCAAAGGAAATTTTATATTATAATTTATAAAACGTTAATAAATTTCAGAAGTAGCCTTCTACTCTGGACAATACTATAGTTCCATAATTTGTCCACGATGCCGATAGAATATATTTATTGCAACTCATAAAAGCGTCCAGAAGCTTTGAGTTACAGGATGTGCCAGATCTAGATGCTGTTTCTGATATCTTCAAAATTTGACATTGATAGCTGTAACAAAGTGCTTCAACTCATGTCATAGGAGTGCAATCCTGATTACAAACCTTTCTTTATATGTCAAAATGTGTTTTTATGATACAAAAAAAGTCTACAAAGGATCAGAAATATATATATATATTTTTTTTTCAGTTGATCTTGACTTAGTATTACTATATTTTCAATTTTGTATTGGATAGATTATTAGATAGTATCATGCTGCCAAAAACGATTACAAAGGGGTCAAAAACACCTTATATGAGTCCCACCAAGGAGCTATGGCTTTCATTTTCTTGGAGAAAGGCCTGTTGACAAATCTTCCACAAGTCAGATTTTCTCTTGCCATTTGGAAAGTTCTCGTCTCTAGCCAAGGAAGGAAGAATACATTGTTTTCCTTGGTAAGGGGCCTTTGCTACAACAGGAAAATTCCGAGGGGATGGTTCATCAAAAAGGTTTGGCTAAAGATGGGTCTTCGGAAAAGAACCTTCGGAAAAGTGCTAAGGCGAAAGTACTCAAGGCAAAAGACAAACGAAAGGCAAAAGACAAAGGATGTAATTCCTTCAAACTTTTGTCCAAAGGAATACTCCGGAGAAATTCTAGGAGAACACCCGAAGACCAAACAAGGAGAATCCAAAAGTCCACCCAAATAAATGAAGAGTCCATTACAAGAATTCCAAAGGGCAGGGTACCCTTCGGAAGGATTGTTTTCAATATTCCCGAAGGGCACCTACCCTTCGGGAAGGCACAAGACCAAATTCAGAACCTTAGCAAAAAGAAGAGAAACAACAAATAAAATGAATTCTTTCGGACTTTTGTCCGAAGGAATTCCTTCAGACAAAAAGTCCGAAGAAATTCGGACAAAGGCCTGTAGAAAAGCCGACGGAAGAAATCCTGAAGAAATTCGGAAAAGTTGCAAAGCAAAGGCAAAGGCAGGAAAAAGAGACCTTCAGACTTTTGTCCAAAGGAATTCCTTTGGACAAATAGTTCGAAGAAATTCGGAGAAAGCGCTGCGGAAAAAACCCGAAGAAATGCGAAGCCAATAAAGCTGAGAGAAAGAGAAGTCTGAAGGAAATTGCCAAGCAGAAAATTCCGAAGGAAATAAGAAGACTAAGGGTGACGTTTGACCGCGGGAAGTAACCGTTGGAACAGAGTTAATGCCAGAATTCCGAAAGAAAAGGCCAAACGAGTAAAAATATAGACAAATACATCCGAATATAGAATCCCTCCAGAAATAGACACGAACAGGCAGACCAGAATAGGACAGAATACATGCAAGCAGGAGCTATTTTCGAACATCGGTCAAAGCTTCAGTTGACTGATTATTAAAGACATGCTCATCCCCGGTTCAACTCATGCATCCGAGAATCAACCAAAGTTCTAAATTCGAATGTCAAGTTGATCGTTCCAGAGTTAGAGTTGACTAATTGTTAAACGCCGCATCCACTAGGAGCTTTCCATGCGAAGGAGCATGATCTCTTCGTCCAACTCAGCATGATCTCTTTGTTTAACTCAGCTTTCAAATGTTACAACTCGGCATCAAGTAGCTCACGAAGAAGTTCAAAAATTGACATTTGCGTGAATTTCCATACAAAGAGAGGGGGGCGGTTCATAACAAAGACAAGTTGACTTCATCAAACGAAGAAGCTTCATGCAAGGACAGAAAGGAAAACATATTTCATTGAAAGGCCAAGAGTTAACCAAAGTGAATCCTTCTCTTCAATTTTCAACGCCAATCTTTGGCCTCTTGTAATTTGCTATATAATGGCCTTCAGCCTTGATTAAAATCATCCAATCTCTCTCTTGGTTAGACCAGACTCTGCCATTGGTGAGTTGTGTAACCTTTTCAATCAATAGGACTGTACTTTCAGATTTCAAGTGTCGGCATAGTGTATATTTCTTCAGCAATTTGGATAAGTGGTAGATTTCTCTCCCTTCCCAAATTCTGATTCATACTTGGTTGCTAGATTATCCTTGTGCAGGTCATGTTCAGTGTTCTTTATTGTCTTTTGTTGAAGCTGTGAGTGGATGTTAGGTGGCCGCAAAGTGTCTTTTATCAAACCTCTCTCCATCATTTTCCCTCAGGTTTTAGTCATTGGATTGAACCTCTTCATGAAATATTTATGCATATGTGATTGATTGAAGTCTAAGGTCTTCCTTTTCCCTTGATTGTTCAATGTTCAAGGTTCCAAGTTGAGTGGATCGAACTTCTGGTGTATCACCATTTTTAGGTAAGATTTCCCCTTTAAGTTTCCTCCGTTTTCCATGGTAGTCCGCAGCGTAGAGTACGGATCTGCATTGATACATCATACAGGAACCAACCTTCTCTGGAGGTTCTTCTCACTATTGAGGCACCCACCCTCGTGAGAAGATCCCATTGTTTCAGCCGAATAGAAGATTGGGCATTTCATGCGCGTCTTCGATTCAGGGTGCAGCTCCAGGTTGACAACAAGGCCTTCATTTGTTTTGCTGAATTTGGTTTACATCTTTTACAGTTTGACTCCTGATGCAGCTAGTATCACCTTGCCCTTGTCCTTGAGGAAAAAAAAATGTGCAAGGGTGTGTGTGGGCATTGGTGGCTGAAATGCCAAGACATATTGACTTTTCTTGGGCTTCTTAGTGCTCGGCTGCAATTGACTGAGACCTATCTCCTGTGAGTCGTTGGATTGACATGGCCGAGACTAAGTTCCCCACAGCTTCTTCAATGCCTCAAGGATTTTACTGATTTTTGTGGAGCTTATATATCTCTTGATGGATCCTCTGAAGCTCCTTGTGGCATTGAAAATGGAATTTTCGGAGTTGGTGTTTGACCCTGCCCTTGTGCCCTAAAAGAAATTACATATAATACTGGTATAGCACCTTGTGTGCTTGAAACTTCAATACCCTTGCTCCTGATGTGGCTGCTTACAGGAAGGTGTCTGCAATCATCAGGGCATGCTATGAGTTTTGAGCTACTGTCTCAATACGGGCGACACCGCTGCAAGCTGCCACGCATGCCTGTGGTGCTGAGTACAAGGATACATTTGGTTTTTGGGCAGTGCAGTGAGCTAATGTCAGGGCTTTTCTCCGAGATTACTACTGTGGGAAAACTTTCTTGTCTTATAGGCCAGGTCCCAGGCAGATATTTCACTATCTCATCCTACAAGGTGAATGTACAGTCATTCATTCTTGCGAGTATGTTGGCAAAGTACTGCATGTCAAGTCATGAAACTTGTTTGAGAAGGTGTATGATGAATGGAAACAATGATTGGGAACATAATAGGCATCATCACAAAAGAATATTTTTTCCATCGAGATTTTGTAAACCAAGAGACCTCTGTTATTATAGATGGCTTTTTTTTTATACACATTTCACACATGGTCAAAGTTGAAAGTGTTATGATGGAGATTTACTATTTCCCGTTCTTGGAAATAAGACATACTAACACAAGAAAAAGGAGGTGACAGCCATCACATTAATTCTGGACGTCATGGATATTAAACTTGTCGGCAGACCAATATCAGCACGTTTTAATCTTATTTGGTAGACTTACCAGAGCCCAAGACTTTTTGTCTATGTATGTATATTATGTTATGTCTTCAATCAATAAATGTACAATAATGTAGACAACTTGTAGACTAGCAGTTCATTGGGAAACTTTTCCCTGATGATGGGTCCAGTAGGGAGACCTAAAATGTCGGACATAAATTTATTTACACACTTGATTCCAGAAAATTCTTCTAAATCAAAATTGTGATTTGAAAATTACATGGTAATTATCTAAAATACTGTATATGGTCATGCCTAAAAGGCAAACACCGTTTGAAGACATTCCTAGTTATGCTATACAAGTGATGCAAAAATATAATAAAAGATTTGAGGCTTACAAAATTCATAATTGTGGAAAGAAGGATTCTAAAAAATACTTATGTGAAATTTTAAAGACTATTTCACTAGACATTTTAGTTTACATGACCCATCATCAGGATGAGATGTGTATTAGATTGCAGATGAGAGCTTCTTAGATTCACAAAGGTATCCCGCATCCTTGTTCCTCATGTATAAGTAAAGAATCAAAAAAATAGTTGTAAATGCAACCTTTTAAAAATATTAAATGCCTAAAAGAAGGTTGCTATTAATTCAATAGACTAGTTTTTCCATATTCATGAGATCTGGCGATCTGGCCCTATGGAAATTTATATAAAGGCCACAATATTTCTAGACCAAAACTAAATGCAAGAATCTGCATAAGTTGCCAAAGAATGAATGGTGACAGGTTAGGGCTAAAATGCACTTACAGGTAGTTTGTCAATTTAAAAGTGTACTCTTAATGATGATCATGTTATCTTAGGCTTTTCTATTACAATCTTGTGAAATGTTTAAGATTATTACACTACAATTGACAAGATATACCATTCTTACGAGTCCCTTTTACAATCAATCCTACAATCTATCTCTGGGATATAAAAAATCTTGCTAGAGATCTCTCAATTTTCATTGGAACATGAACTAATTACTTTCAAGATTGCTTAATTTAATTTTGATTACCTGCATATGTTGTGCATGTAGATTGCTGTATGTGCATATTAGCACATCCTGGAAAAAGTAGAAATTTTTGGTTCTTGACTCTTAACCTATAGTTTCTTATTCAGTGTTAATCTCTGTCAAAAGCTAAAAGTCTTTTATATGGTGCTTATCTGAAATTGCACACGTCAGGATTTTGAACCTGAAGTTGATCAATATATTCACCATTGAGTTTCTTCCAACTAATAGTATGCTTTTGTAAATTGCACTTGGCATTCATTCAAATACCTGGACATATTTTCCTGCTCATTTTATTACCTAACTAGGAGACAGAATTTGTGGCAAACGATAACTACTATCCTAAAAACAATCCTCTCAATGTTTTTTCTCTCCTAGGTTCTTGGAGCATGCTGGTATCTCTTGGCAATTGAGCGACAAGATTCATGCTGGAGGCACGTGTGCAGATCTGAAATGCTACACTGCCATAATGGTTACTTTGACTGCCAAAGTTTGGAAAATGTGCTGAGGGATGAGTGGTTCAAATTGAGTAATATTACAGATATTTGTATAACGAACCACAATTCTTACATATTTGGAATTTATGAAGAGGCCCTTGAATTCACTACTACTTCTTCGGGATTTATAAACAAATACTTTTACTGTTTATGGTGGGGCTTACAGAACCTGAGGTGAGATATCAAATCATAATCCTCTTTTCTTATGAAACAACAATCATTTGACTGGAAATAGAAACACATCCATCTAAGACACAGTAAGAAAAACTCCAGTCATGTTTCACAATACCTCGTGGCTGGTAGTACTTTATATGTTATAGATTATTTAATATCAATGAATCAATGATTAATGACACATAGGTGAATGCTCAAATAAATTTTGTTACAGACTTAGCAATTTTTGTATGAATTTAACGTTGTCTCAATTTATCCAAGATGTAATAACCATAGACAGTTCATAAAACTCATGAATCATTTTCCACCTTGCAGTTCTCTTGGACAAAACCTTAAAACAAGCATCTATGTTGGAGAAATAACTTTCGCCATCCTAATTGCCATTCTTGGGTTAGTTCTGTTTGCACTTCTTATTGGTAACATGCAGGTAAGCAATAAAACATGGTTTACATGCTTCTTAACTGGGATTGAATTAATATCTGTAAACAATTGATTTTAAGAGTATTACAAATGAAAATGGAAATAATTAGGGTCTCAAGAAGATTAATTTTTTGGTGGGTAATTTATTTTATGTTGTTTTTCTCGAGAAAATATTCATCATTCAAATGATAGATGAGGAAACACGAAAGGATATATCTGTCGTCCTTGTGTGTCTTTTGTATATCAAATTTCTTGAATATCATAGTTAGGTTCCAACTGAGACATTTCAGTATTCCTACTCAGCAGGACTATCATATTGACAAGCATTATGTGTGCTAAGCTTCTAATCACTGATCACTATCTTATCATTAGAAAAGAATGCCAAATTCTCTCTGCATGCAATGAGTCTTCCTATATAAATGGGCATATGTTGAGTCCTCCTATAGCAGTGCTGTCCTCCAATCAATAAGATTATCAATTTGGGCGATTTTGTACATAATGCTAAAACTTCTTTGGTGTCTTGTACACAGTTAGGAGACCAAGTTCTACTATTTAAAAGCTTTCATAACATTGAAAGTACTTCACCACAGGTGCAAATCTTAATTGGCGTGCAAGCTTGCAACATACTTTTATCAATAATAACATAACTAAAGATAAAGAGATATGAGTAATGTTCACTGAAAAAACTGGCTAAAACTGTATGACAACAGCACCATGGCTCAAAAGATAATAAATAGGAAAATTGGTGTGAACACATCTGTGATACCTTAGTAGAAAGGAAAACTTTCGTGACACCTTAAGTTGAAGAGACAGTTTTAAGCATCGATTGTCTTTCTTACTTGATTATCGAGCCTGCCCCTCTTAGCTCTATGAATTCCCCCACGGAAATTATCATATCCTTCATCGGCCCTTTTGTGGTGGTGGATGACAAGGTCGTCAATTATTTTGCTTTTAGCTTTGCTACAGATGTGTGATAATACTTGTTTCTGGCCTCGTTTTCCACCTTGTTTTCTAGCTCTGGTCTCCATCGGCTCCTGGCTTCCTGTTTTCCTTGAGGGGTCTTTCCCTCACATAGATACTTGTACCTGTGCCTGGGTCATATGGTTTGGGTATACACCCTCTAGTTTTTTTATTTTTTTTCTCTTCTATTTTTTTGGAAAGCATCTCCAAAGAGATGCCACTTTGGGTAAGACCCAAGGAGGGTATACACCCTCTAGTTACGTTTGCATTCTTCTATTGATTTTAGCGTTTAATATTGTCAGGTCCTAGGTTTTTTTTACCATAGTTATTTTCTATCTTTGGGTTGTATTTTGAGTTCCATTGATTACTTTGGTCATTTATGAAAAATTATATAATTTCTTACTTGAGCGGGGATGCTAGTTTTTTTTTTTTCGACTGAGTCTTGTCATTTATAAAATTGTCAGTATTCGATTTTGTGGAAAACCCCTCTTTACTAGTAATTTATGCAAGAGACGCTGAAGACTATAGAGGGATCTTTATCGCACAAATTTTGTGCACAATGTTGTTCAAATTAGTTTTTAGCCACTATGCACATCAATGTATCTTGTTCCGTCAGTTTATTCAACAGAAACCTTAATGGAGCATAAGCGTAAAAATGTAATGGCTTATAAAAAGCAGGAAGTTTGGGTTTCCAGTTGCTTATCAAATATGCAATAAAGACAAGCTAAGTAGAATTGAATAGACCATGGCTGAGGATGACCAATCTAAATCTCTTTATGGGCTTCTATGATTACTGCTTATGACATTATTTATACAGGTCCTTATTCAATTAACACAAAAACGTGGTATCAGAAAATTCTTTGCAGTTTGCATCTTCTGAGGTTCACATGGAAGTCTTAATTTCACCATGTATGTAAAGTGGGTATTCCAGGTCCTTTATAATCCTAATTAACTGCATCCCTTATCAATGGAGAAAAAATTGAAATTGATATTATATCCACATTGTAGAGCGATCAAATGCAGTCAATGGGACTGAAAAGGATATCAGCATAGAAGGCACAATTAGCAGGGAGTGCCTAAAAAATATCTCTATGCTAATTCTCCAGTCTTAAAAATTAGGTACACAAAAAACTAATGTTTTTAAATTTTGCAACAAGGTTGTATGCTTTAAGGTGCAACTCCGAATGTATACAGCCAAGATCCACAGGGATACAAAAACTATTCTAGAAAACTAATAACTACCCTAGCTGGTAAATTTTGACTGACAATTATTTAATATGATTAGAAACTTCACTTAATATTATTAAATATGATTAAAAAATATTGAGGGAGTTATATATATATGATGGTAAAAACAAAACCTCCTTGCATGGGATAACCTGAGGAAGCTATTATTTAATGATAAATGCCAATTTAGCTTTAGCAGTGTGGAAGAAATACTGAATAATGTCCACAATGTTTATAGGCATAGCCAACAAGCCTCCAAATCTATTCTCAAAAAGCAATTAATACCTTTGGTGATAAATTTATCTGAATGATATATAACCATCTGTATAGTAGCCGCAGGTTCTATATGATGATGAAAAACAGATTGAGAAAGTTATCTGTATGGGTTGGAGAAAATAAAACCATCCTGCAGTGTATAATCTTGGGTAATCTATCTTTTAATGAGAAGTGCAAATTTAGGGCATACTTCTGCTCCCTTTATTTAGTGTAAGAAACTTATGCTTAAAAATCTTTTTGATACAAGCCAATTGGATTACACATCTACTTTATTACTCAGCATATTGCACTAGCAAGTTGGATTACACATTAGTCTATAAACACTGACTAGGTTCCCTATGTTGGCTGTGTGACTGAAAGCCACTAAGGATAATAAAAGTCAATCTTAAAATTACCCCTCATTGGCTGAGTGAAATCCAGTAGATTTATTTAATATTAGTGTATTTTTACGGATAAGTAAATTTCTCAAGTACACATCCATTTGAAAGAACAATTCATTGTAGAGAGTGAATATTATAGTTGGGTACTATGTACCCTACCAAATATGTGTATGTGCCTGTTCTTTACTGATCGTTTGATATGATGTGTGAATGGTTATAGAAATACGTGCGTAATGATTACCATACTATAGCCTTGTCCTGTGACATGAAGGTGTTTGGGAGTATGAAGGTTGTGGTTTAAGTTTTTGAATCTTCTATTGATTGTAGTGCGCAAACGGACTAAATTAAAAGTTATTTATGGGTTATTCTACTCTGAAAACCAGTTCTAAGGAATACTCACTTGTTGGATTTTGTCACCAGATCAAGGGAATTTAGCCTTGGAAGGTATCTCTAAAATACCATCATATCTTGTGCATTTTTGTGAATTCTCCAGATCTGATTGCATGGTTGGATTCTACATGAAACATTGACAGGGGCAAGAGTTATGCACTTTTGTTGGTTCAGCCATTTAAGCCCTCTAAATTTGCATTCAAATTTATGCACATTTGTTGGTCAAAGTTTGCCTTACGATAGTCAAATTTGAATTGGAAACTACACATTTTGGCATAAAAGAAATTCGCCCAATAGGTGATAACTGATATGGAATCATAATGGGAAAAAAAGGGAGGACTTTGATTGTATTCCATTAATGAGGATATATATTTGTAGTTATAACTAGTGATACAAACAATAATGTTTTTTTGATGATCATAAGGATCATTTATGAAAATTCCTATGGTAACTAAATGTACAGAAATGTTGACAATCCCTATGCCCATGCATGACAAGAAGTGTCATTGACAACTCTTTCCTCTAATTTTTAATTCTCCTCATACTTTCTTATTGAGGAATATTTTTCGTCATTTCTCCCAATGCACAAAGCATGCAAATGAAATAAGAGAAGTCCAATGATAGAACCCAGATGAGGTCAGTACTGAAGTAGTTGATGTTTATGTGAAAGACCTGGCATAAGAGTTAAAGGAAGCCTCGTAGGAAGAATTTCCCTTAACAAAAGTCTGCTTCAAAAGTCTATACAAGACCTCAAGAAACACGGGCTAAAGAGTGGGATGAGAAGTGAAAAGGTATAAAATATTTGTCTCCTAGAAGAGTCAATACTTGAAGCTGGACAAGAAACTATTTAATAGATTGATATCTGGAAACAAAAATCCAAGATGTTTACGAAAGGCAATACAGGTGAAGGTGGCTTCAGAATTGGAGCAATCTACTTTATAAATGAAATTAGATTTTCCATGGAAGGTATACAGAGATGTAGAACGCATAAAAAATGGAGCATTATATCATAATCTCAAAATATTCATGTAAAAGAAATATTTATAATTCTGTGAACCTGCTTGTAGTAGAAAAGAGTGAATTATTGGCAAAAAAAAACAACTCTGAAAACAAAATATGGTCTTATAACTGACATTTTTACACACAAATAGGCCTTCCTCACAATTTCTCTCTCTTGAATTATGCAATATAAAAGAAAATTAAAAAGGCATGCACAAGGAAAAAAATGGTCCACATCGTCATATCTTACTGATCATACAAATTTCAGACTGTACTGAGAACATTTGTTTTTGCATGCATTGAAAGGTCATTCAAAAGTGCCATCTAGAGGCTGAATCAAATCTTGTGGCATAAGAGGTAAACAATCAGAAGTATTGTATCCATCTACATGTCTATGTTGGTAAAATTTCAGGCTGAGCCAAGAAATTTGATTTTGGCACATTTGATTTGATTTTTTGCTGAGAGCTGCAGAGGGAGGGGGAAAGGGGGAGAGCGGGGGAGAGGAAGAGGGAGAGGGAGAGATCCCTTGGTATGGAGGTCATATACGATGATGTTCGAGTATCTATACAACTTTTCAACTTGTAAGATCCTGTGGTATGTGACCAATCACACCCAAGTTTGATTATATCTGAGAAAACATACAGATTCAACTCTTTGCTGAGCTATTGACGATCCTTTTGCCAAGTGTGAAGTATACAATTACTCTTGACTTTGTTGAGTTGTTCTCAAGTCTAAGTTGCATGACTATACTTCTTAGACACAAAAAGAAAAATTAAAATTTGCGTCAAGAGGCACATTTTACACGCCACATCAATTTCAACTTTTGGTGGTTGTGTCAGTGTGTGAGTGGATGCATGGGAAACATTGATGATTGACATTTTAATAGATATATAACTCATAATAATAATAATAAAGAAGAGAGAAATATAACACTTGCAACCAGATGTTATAAATCTAACTTTTCCAAGAAGGTAGCACATTGAAGAATCAATAAATTAGGTAACTGAAAGTCAGTTGTCTCCAAGGACTCTGCTAATGGAGGAGCTATGAAAAGTCTATATGGCAAGACATATTCATCATAACATGGGGCTAATGTGCGCCAAGAGGTATCCAAAAGACTCAAGGTGGCAGTCCCACAACAACATAAGTGTAAGAACATAGGGTCGAAATGTTGGAATAATTGTCATTGATGTCAAAGGAATTGTAATGGATATGAACGGAAATGTCAAATGAAATTGTTGCTAGAAGTGAACGGAATTGTTGCCAGAAGTGAACGGAATTGTTGTCGGAAGTGAACGAAAATGTCGATGAAAGTGAACGGAAATGTCAACGGTCACATCTCTTGGTGAAGAGGTACCTCTTGGATGGGACACATCCTTTAAAGGCTATATAAGGGAGAAGAGATGTGGAAGTATAACAAGCATTCGATTCGAATGAAGATCATATAAGTGTGAGAGAGAAGAGAGGAAGAGCAGAAAATGAAATAGAATATCTCTTAAAAAAAGAAGTGTGAAGGGTAGATTTATTTTAATGAAGAATATTATTTGAGAATTGTGAAAGAGAGGAGAGCAGAAAGTATACAAGAAAATTATTGAGAGAGAAAGTGTAAGAGAAGCAAAGCCATCAATCGATCGAAGAAGCAATCACAGACGATGGAATCGATTTGGCTTGGGGTCGATGCCTCAGAGTCTAGGGGTTGGTGCTCCTGTGGGTCAGTGCTCACAAATTGGTCAAGTTGGTGCTTGGTGAAGGGGATCGGTGTCTCCAGTGGGTGGGTGCTCACAAATTGACCGAGTTGGTGCTTGGTGTCTCCAGTAGGTTGGTGGCTGCAAACATTGTAAAAGAGTTGTATATATAAAAACCATATTTTGCCATGGTTTTCTTCCAAAAGGGTTGCCATGTAAATCCTATGTTCTTTTGTGTTATTAACTACTAGATCTTGAATGCTTATGGTTGTTGTAGTTGATTAAGTTTAAAAGATTAAAATATTATCTTATACTGATTCACCCCCCTCTCAGTATAAACTTGTGCTTAACAATTGGTATCAGAGCGGGTTCCTTTGGAAATAGTCTAACCACTAGAAGGTAGATCTCAAAATCACAAGATGGCGAAGCAACTAAGGAAGGAGAATCAAGAGTTGAAATCTATGGTCAAGGATTTTAAGAAATATGTATCTTGGAGTCTAAGTTGGCTTTAGAAGCAAAAGAAGATAAGATGTCTATTCAGGATCTTAAGAATCAGCTAGAGGTTGCATATTCAAGTTTGAAATCAAGAGAAGAAAAGTGTAATCAGTTGAAGGCTGAGTTAGGTTCTTTGAATTGTTGACCAATTTTGCCCGCGGGCAAAATTTCGGTCAACTTCTTCCCCAGCTGTTTAAGGCCAATCATTTTCAGGTTCAACAAGTTCAAGGAGTTCAATTCATGCCCTGGTGCAAGTAGTTCAACGGCCTTGGTTCAATCTCTTGGTTCAAAGCGGCTTGATTAAATTGGTTCAAGAGTTCGTCGGCGTTCAATGGTTGAATCTTTGAACCGTTGAACCATTTTGGTTCAACAGTTTTGGTTCAAAGGCAAAGGTTCAACGGTTCAGTTCAACGCAAAAGTTCAACGAAGAAGTTCGATGGCTTCGGTTCAAAGGCTCATCGGCGCGCTTGGTTGAACCATTGAACCGTTGAACCATTTTGGTTCAACGGGTTTAGTTCAAGGAGGCCGCACTTCAAAGGAAAAGACCCGATGACTTTTGACAAGGACGGTGACGTCTCAAAGGCCGTCGAATTTAATGCAATGAACTAGCCGTTTGTTTTTTGAACTTTTTGAGCATCAAGCATGGAAAAGCCCAAGGAATGCAGCGACCAGCCAAGAGATCGCCCTCGAGGGCTGAAAGAGCAGGAAGAAGACAAAAGGCAGAAAAGGACAAAGCGTCCAAGTGGCGAAAAGATGGAGAGTTATTGAGCGGCGCGACCTGTTTTTCTCCAAATTGGCATTAGAAGAAGACAAACCGCAGTCTGTTGGCAGAAAAGAGGCGCGGCCATGTCCTAACATTAATGTTTGAACGCCAAAGTCAATTTGGGCGATTATACAGCATGGGACGAACAAGGAGTCAGTCCAAGTGGCAAGAGGAAGTGCCAATTTGAGAAGCAACTCTAGTAGGTGAAATAGTGCCAGTGAATTGATCATTTGGGATGCAAGCAGCTAGTAAAGCAACTGGTTTTCTCTATTTTTCATTAAATAGGTGGACAAACCGTGTATTGACCCTGAAAATGCAAATTTCGAACAAAGGGGACAGCTCATCAATGTTTTGAGCGACTTGTTCTTCCCATGAAGGGACGCGTATGCCACTTGCAAAAGGAGCGCCAAATGGCCTCCTTGCTTCTCCTATATATTGCGAACTTGGTCATTTTGTAATTATCTTCCACATTTTGCTAAGGCATAGCCCTGGCGGAATTTCCACCTAAATCAAATAAAATGCAGTCTGTTACCTCCATTTGGATAGATGTTTCAGAGTATGCCTTGAGTGTTTGTCTGTGTCCAGTCATTGTTTCTTGATGCTCTCACAGGTTCAACACCAGCAGCCCTGTCATCTACAAGGCGCCATTTCTACAACTGAAAGGAGAAGCGCTGACATTTGAGAAAACCAGAACAGAAGGAGTCACTTACAATGTGTATTCCACAGCACCTCAGTGATTTTCTATCTCCTGTGTTTTCATGAAAGCCTCCCTGCCAGTCTTTTGCAGCCTGGTCTTTTTGCCAAGTGTGTAGAGTATGTGTGTATTTGTCTGATTCTGAGAGTGGATGTGTGAAGGTCGACCTGTTTTGGTGCATCACCTCTTTAGAGTAAGCTTGTTTTTCTTGCATTTTCTTTCTCCCTTTTCATCCCCCCTCTTTTATATCTATATATATATATGTTAACTTTTGCTTGAAACAACATGATGCATCAAAGGGAGCTAGCCCTTATCTAGAGACTCTCTCCTCCAGCTTCTCCGGTCCCACAGGCGAGGGGAGAGTTTCCATGTTGCGAGGAGAAGGCAGGAGCTAGGCCTCCTTGCCCCGGGTGCAATCTCCTGCGTCAACATGAATGATAAGCATGAGAGGCTCATAATCAAGGTGAAAGATCATGAGATATCAGTCCAAGGTGAGAAGGATGCAAGTTTTAAGGGTAAATTGAAAAGGCCAATCAGGTAGCCCAATACTTTCAGGTTTTCCAATTCTTTTCATGGCCATTATTTTGTTTGTCATCATGTTGGTCATAGGGCAAGAGACTGTTTGAGGAGAAGCAATCAGTTGAAGAGAGATCTCAGTCACCTTCAAGTAAAAGGTATGAGAAATATTGCTTTTTTTTGGTGTCATAAGGTTGGCCATATTGCTAAATTATGTCCAAGTGGAGTAAAAAGGTCCTCAAGGTATGTCAAAGGCTATGGAGCCCTTAGAAGATATGAGAAGGGTCAAACTCAGGGTTGGAGACGTAAGACAGTAAAGGTTGATCATATTGAGTCTTAAGAGAGAATGGATTACTTTCTACAGTAGAAAAAGAATCGGATAGGAAGGATTGTGTGAAACTCTTATTATCAGGAGTTGTAGTAAAGACTGTGAATACTAGTACTAAGCAGCGTGCAGATCAAAGAGAATCTCTTGTTACATTTGAGCATGAGCCTTGTCAAGATTCCCTATTATTAGTTTCTAATGATAGTGCGTTGGAAGGTAAGACAGTTGCAAGAGTTGGGAAGATGAACAACATCATGGATGTTGAGGTTAATGAGTCAAAGAAGTTAGACATGCCGAAATGGATTCTAAGAGAAAGAAATCAGGCTTACGGATGCAAGAGGATCAAAGAAGTAACAGAGGAGATGTGGGCATCTCCTGGGTTCACTTTGTTCTAGGACCCTTTGTGTGGGGTGTCTCTTCTAGGCTTCAAGGAGACACTTTACAGAAAGAGGAAGCATGGTGGATGCTTCTTGGGTTTTGGCTGTGTTGCATGACAAGAAAGTCATGAAGGTGAGTTGATAGATCAGTTTGTATATTAGTTTGAGGTAACTTGATATGGTGTAGTGTCTTAAGCGCTCTTGTGAGCATGGATTCAGGTAAGTCTAGTTACTTTGAGCATGTTCTTGATGATCAGATCAGTAGTAGTGGTGAGCTTCATATGAGAAGGTGTATTGATCTTTGAAAGAGGTCTCTTGGGTCCAAGAAGTTTAGAGATTGATATGAAGTTGGCAGCTTATGCAAGGGTGAAGGTGTATTCAAACAAGGTATGTCAATCTTGTGAGAAGTTGTGCATGTTTTGGTTGCTATCTTTTGGTTTGTGTCTTCAAGTGGTGCGATTAGGAGGAGCATGGAGTTAGGGGGAGCTAACTCAGGTCCCTTGAGAAGAATGTGAAGTATGGACTTGTTTCTTGTGTGAGATGAGTCAAGGAGCAGCTCTGTGAACAGTTTGTCAGGTCCAAGGATCAAGAAGGCTATATATGGATGAGCTTGTGAGAGTTTGTATAACCCTTTGCCATTGATGTCAAAAGGGGAGAGAGAAAAGAAAAGGGTAGCACTACAGCAAGAGAAGAACCGTGGACAACCCTTTGCCATTGATGTCAAAGGGGGAGAATTGAAGATAGAGGGAGCAAAAGAGGAGAACCACAACAAGGGGGAGATCATATACTAATTCATGGGGATTGCCATCAATGACAAAGGGGGAGATTATTGGAATAATTGTCATTGATGTCAAAGGAATTGTAACAGATATGAATTGTTGCCAGAAGTGAATAGAATTGTTGCCGGAAGTGAACGGAAATGTTGAGGGAAGTGAATGGAAATGTCAATGGTCACATATCTTGGTGAAGAGGTATCTCTTGGATGGGACACATCCTTTAAAGGCTATATAAGAGAGAAGAGATGTGGAAGTATAACAAGCATTCGATTTGAATGAAGATCATATAAGTGTGAGAGAGAAGGAAGAGAGGAAGAGCAGAAAATGAAATAGAATATCTCTTAAGAAAAGAAGTATGAAGGGTGATTTATTTTAATGAAGAATATTCTTTGAGAATTGTGAAAGAGAGGAGAGCAGAAAGTATATAAGAAAATTATTGAGAGAGAAAGTGTAAGAGAAGCAAAGTCATCATTCGATTGAAGAAGTAATCACAGACGATGGAATCGATTTGGCTTGGGGTCAGTGCCTCATAGTCTAGGGGTTGGTGCTCCTGTGAATTGGTGCTCACGAATTGGCCAAGTTGGTGCTTGGCGAAGGGGATCGGTGTCTCCAATGGGTGGGTGCTCACAAATTGACCGAGTTGGTGCTTGGTTTGGGGATTGGTGTCTCCAGTAGGTAGGTGGCTGAAAACATTGTAAAAGAGTTATATATATAAAAGGAATATTTTGCCGTGGTTTTCTTCTGAAAGGGTTTCCATGTAAACCTGGTGTTCTCTTGTGTTATTAATTGCTAGATCTCGAATGCTTATGGTTGTTGTGGTTGATTAAGTATAAAAGATTAAAAGATTATCTTATACTGATTCAGCCTTCCCCACCCCCTCTCCCCCCGCTCTCAGTATAAGCCTGTGCTTAGCACGGAATTCAAGTCTTTTGGATACCTCTCGGTGCATATTAGATCCATGTTAAGATGGAGTTGTGCTAGCATGTATTAAAAGAGAAAAAACCCTTCCATTGATCTGTCTAAATATTGGAAGTGGTCTTGGACACCAGAGAACCTCTTTCAGAACAAAATTATCAACTTTTAGCTCCCTAATGTAGCGGATGAGCTCCCCTTGGTGCTGGCATGAAGCCTCACTCCGCCTTGCCATCAATGTCATCTTAGCCTTCAATGCTGCAATCTCCTCCAACCTTGGAGCAGGGTCCTCATCTTCCACCTCGACTCAGTCAATGATGGGTACTCATTGGTCCTTGAGACTCTGTCCAATATCCGATCAAATGTTTATTCCTCCCTCACCAGTAAGCTAATGAGGGATGGTGTGCATGCTATTACAATGGTCTTTTCCAATTTAAAACATTTTTAGTGTTCATTGATGTCTAGTGAGTAGACTTGTCATGGAATGGAATGTATTGTTTTCCAAGTAGGAGTTGTATTCTTACTCTTTGGGCTTGTGGATTTGTTGCCAAACAACTCGTATCTTTGATCACTTCTTAACTGCATGCACTTTGGCATGTCTCATCTCTGGAGATACATACCAGTTTTTCGACATTCATATTATGTTTAATGTGTCATTTTACTATTTTTTTTATTCAGGCAAACGAGCTATTAATTATTTGGGACAAGGCCTTCCTCCCGCAATATGGTAATACTTAACTGAGAAGCTAACTCTCCACACCTCCATTAGATCCCTCAATTACAAAACTCAACTCCTCCGCCATTTTACACAGCTACATTAGCTCAAAGGTCATAGCAGCTGGCATTTTGAATCTGGATTTTTGTCACAGTAAGTGCCCCATGTTACTGCTATACCACAACCCATCAAACTTTTTGTTATGCTATAGCATTTGAGCTATTTAGTATATTATGCTTTTAACATGAATGGAGCTATTCTACGTACACTTTTATTATACTTTCTATATGCTAGATCTCACCTATTTTCCTAGAAACGATAGAATTTTTATACAGTAATTTACTTCAATTGGTGTACAATATTCTACCACAATTTCTGTTTTGCATTTTCTCCAAAAAGTAGATGCACACATTTTGTGGATGACATTCTAAATATGTTTACCGATTACTAGTTGTAGATGCCATAGGAAAACTTAGATCTCCTGACTGGCATGATAATTTGGAGGATCTTAGATCTTCTATGGAAATTCACATATGAGCCAATTTGCCACAAATATGGAAGGTATGGCGGTTCCCTAAAATATTTACTCTTTTCCTTCTCCCTAAGAGCACTGACGGTATCCTATAAAAATTGTGTGCTTGAGTTATTATTGGATAATTTGGCTTCTTCCTTCTCTGTTCCCGAACTTCTTTAAGAGGACTCAACACTTGCCTTTTATCTCATAGTGACACAGGACATTTGCCTTTTAATTCTTTCTGCTTAACTTCTCGTGGAATATCTTGGTATCTTATTTGAATTTTCTTAATCCATAATGCGTGATAGAAAAGTAAAACACAGTTTAAATTTGAGATGTTGACTTTTAACTATAGTTCAATGCTTATGCAGTAACTGAACAGTGTTTGTAATTGGCAGACCTACCTGCAATCTATAACAGTAAGATTAGAAGAATGGAGAATTAAGCGGACTGACACTGAAGAATGGATGGAACACCGACAGCTTCCTCCAGAACTGCGAAAGTGTATTCGGCGGTATGATCAATACAAATGGGTTGCAACTAGGGGAGTTGACGAAGAATCCCTGCTTAAAAGCTTGCCTATGGATCTTCGTCGAGACATAAAACGCCACTTATGCTTGGATCTTGTGCGAAGGGTAAGAACAATGTTTCAAATTTCCTGAACAACTCTATATTTTCAAAGAGTAATGGGTAGATTCCAGGGAGGTTTCTTTGAGAATAATATACCAGAGGCAGTATGCATTGATTTCTGACTTGGGTTCAAAAATATTTATCAACCATATTCCTTGCAAGTTTCTACAGCAATTTTTAAAAATAAATGACAGTTCAGACGGGGATTTTGTTAATAACTGTTTAATTCTAAAGAACTGTACTTTTAGGACAATGCAGAGTCTAAACGCGCCTTTTTTCAACTTGCAGGTACCTCTCTTTGACAAAATGGATGAACAGATGCTGGATGCCATATGTGAACGGTTGAAACCTGCTCTGAGCACGCAAGGTACCTTCCTTGTACGAGAAGGAGATCCAGTAAATGAAATGTTATTCATTATCCGTGGACACTTAGACAGTTATACAACAAATGGAGGCCGAACTGGTTTCTTCAATTCAACGATCATTGGCCCAGGAGACTTTTGTGGAGAAGAACTTTTGACTTGGGCTTTAGATCCAAAACCCGGTATGATTCTTGCATCCTCCACAAGGACTGTCAAGGCCTTGGTTGAGGTAGAAGCATTTTCGTTGAAAGCTGAAGATCTAAAGTTCGTGGCAAGTCAGTTTAGGCGTTTGCACAGTAGACAGCTGCAGCATACATTCCGATTTTACTCACACCAATGGCGGTCATGGGCAGCATGCTTCATTCAAGCAGCTTGGAGGCGGTTTAAAAAACGTAAACTTGCAGAGCTTCGAGTTAAAGACAATAAGCACACGCAGGAAGGCATGTCATCAATAAATGGTGTTTCTGTTCCTTCTCTAGGGGCTACCATCTATGCATCCCGCTTTGCAGCCAATACAAGGAGGGGAGCTCAGAAACATAGGAGCCTAGGTAGTGAGGACATGGGCGACACAAGAGGTACCTTGAAAAAACCCACAGAGCCCGATTTTTCTGCCGAGGAAGAAGAAGAAATCTAAACTTTCCCTCTGCCATCTACCAGGAAAACCAAACAAGTTTGTAACAAAATCCTGAGAGAAATGATGCAAACAAGATCATAGATAACACTGGTGCAAGATTATCTCAAAATATCTGATTTAGCATGGCAAGAATAGCTTGCAAAGATACTGCTCTCTTGCATCACTGACAATTAGGCAGACTGCGTGGCATTCATAAGTTAGGAAAAACAATATTCCTGAGACTTATTGGGCACAGAGTGTGGGGCCTCAGCGAGCCCCTCATTTGCTTTCCTAATTGTCTAAGATGCAGAGTTGAAGAAAATGTTCATCTTTGTTCATCCTGCTACTCAGGCATCTTCTATTCTTCTTCCTATGTTCTGCCCCTTTTAACTATCTGTATACATAAGAATCATTCTGTAATACTTAGAAAAGAATGGCAATGACCTCCTATCTCAGTAGTGAAACCCAAATAATTGTTCATCAACCATGGATGAGGTCTTTCACCCATTTATCTGTTAGGCTTATTCTGGTTCCGAGGATTCAATAATGGAATCCCAGAAAAAGTATTTGCAAAGCACGACATTGCATATTGATATTCTATTTATCGAGAACTGTTTAAATTTTTTCCAAGGTAATGTAATCCTTTGGTCATATTAAAAGCCGCGCCTTCTGTTTTTGGTGCCATTCCTTTAGACACTAACAACGTAAAGTAAATAGGCTAGTGCGTCAACATGTAAGGGGCTAGATGACACCCTTTATAGCTAGATATCAATGGTTGGATAGAGGAATACAATTGACAATTGACTTGAAATTTTGAAAGAAGCATTGACCAAAAAAAGTATTTTCACAACACAAATGAACTTTGGATCAAAACATTGTGAAAATAGTATATAAATAATAAATTCCACTCAATCCTATGTTTGCATATTGTACACTTCATCGAAGTTGCATTTTCAAAGAAGGAATCGTCTATCTTAATTCCATGGTTTGTTCATTGAATTCTTTAGGTGGTTTGTTCATTGAATTTTATTGTATGATAATTATTGTTCTCCATCATATGCCACTTATGATGAATGAATTGAACGAATTCAAGATCCTCTCTATCTCGACCTTGAGAGAAAACTCCCTCCCCCTATACTCCATATCTCTCTTGAACTGCGGGCACCTAATATATGTAAAGTTTCCACCTTGGTTGCAACAATCTTCTCTATCACGCCTAATTTTTTTATTTTTGTGAATATGTTACATATTTCTATCATAGTGTTTATGGAACTACATTGCAACTAATATTATCTCTTCAACATTGATCCTATGATCTTAGGAACATTGGTTGCCATGGGCTAGATGAAATTCCAAAGACCTTTAGCTCATGGTTCATTGGGAAATGTAGGTTGTATTTATACTGGTTTTTCAGGTGGTATTATTGGAGGAAATCAATCCCTACTAATTGGAATCTTCATCCATGTATCTAATGATGATATGTTTGTTTGCCATAGTCTTGACATTATGACAAACTTGTGTCAAATATCTAGCAGATTTGGGTGCTCCAACCCAGTTGAATCCTATTTAGGCTATCATATCTTCCATTGCTATGCTCCCATTTGTAAAAATGTGTTACTTGACTTTCGTAGAAAAATCCATTTGCCCTTTGTTGCTTTGAGTTACAGGGCTCATTTACCTGCCTTAATGGAAATAGTGATCCATTTTGACAAAACAATTGAGACAAACTCTTTAGCACCATACTAATAAATGTATAGGAAACATTTAATAAGGTAATTAGGCATCAACCAAGTGTCCTTGTTTGAGCATATAGCCAGATAAACGTAGAGACATCTCTCTATTGAATCACCTATGGTATTAAAACTTATAAAAGTACATGGAAAAAAACATATAATTGGAAAGTACATAGTGCTTTAATTTATTTTATAAGACAACATTTCTTTAGTAAGAAAAAATCATGTTATAGACAAAAGTAAAAGTTTAAAACTAACCACAATGCATGTGGGACATATGCATGAAAACCAAGTGTAACACTTGCACTACAAGAGATGCATATTGGATAAGTGATTCACATACACCCATGTACAAATATTACTAATAAAATAAAAACCCTGTGAGGCTAAGAAAATACTTTTCTTTTCCTCCTTTGAACCCTATGAGGCTAAGAAAATACTTTTCTCTGCCTCATTTGAAACCCATGTACATAGAATTGCAAAACATCTTATTTGGAATCCATTTGGTTCCAAAGGAGTCACTTCTAAAATGCCTACATTTTTTTCTCACAAAGGGATTGGGTTTATTATGTGTCATTCTTAGATTGGATGTGATGTTTCAATTTATTTAATAGGGGGTGTTTTTGATAGATAATAATAAGGGAAAGCAGGGGCTTACCTCGTGGTACAAAAGGATCTGGCTAGTAGATCCGACCAAGAGATATAAAAGAAGCCTCTAGGAGAATAGATGGAGATAGGTAGAAATTGAAAAAGACAAACAACCACAAAGCCATAAACAAGAGAGAAAACAAAAGCGCTGAAGCCTAGAAGCTACATATCTCAAATTAAGGTAGGAGTGCTAGAGGGAAGCACCACCATGGAATCACTCCTAAGAAGCAAGAAGACACCAACACTAGAAGCCTTGGTCACCAATCACTAGAATGACCAACAAGCACTCAAACTACAAAACACTCTAAAAGTTAGACCACTGAATTCCTCAATGACAACTCGAACAAAAGGGTGGTTGTCAGTGGGTCAAGTCTTTTCTAATTAATTATTTTCATTATTCCGAGGGAGGGGGGCCTTCATAGTGTCAATATTCATTAGGAGGAAGGTGAAGAGCTCCAAAGCTCGCCAAGAAATCTGCTGGAGAGTTTGTCTCATGATAGTTATGGGATTAAAAAAGGGGGATGGCATCGAGGATATCTTGAATGATTGAATTATGTTGCCATTGATAAGATCTTCTATTTTTAATAGCATTGATAATTAAGACAGAATCACCTTCCATGGATACTTTCCTGAAATTTGAATCAAAAGCGGTTATGATACCTCTGAGAAGAGTTAAGAGATTCAACTAAACTGTTTTTAAGACCAAGGAACGTTGAAAGCAAAAAATGAAAGCACATGTCCCAAATAATCTATAGAGTTTCCTCTTCCACCAGAAAGACCTGAGTTGCCTTTAGATGCCCCGTCGAAATTTATCTTGACATAAATTTCACTTGGAGGCTTCCAAAAAGCAAATAACCTTATGTTAATTTGGGGAGGGAGGATGAAGTTGATATTTAGTAAATTCCATTTTAAGAGAATATGATAATCCTCTCTAGTGATTTTATTTGTAGAAGGCATCACTTTAACCTTAAAAACCTCTTGAAAGAGCACCTCAATTTTAAGGGTCATGAAATATTCAGAGAGGGACAAGTTCATAAAGACTATTGTTTCTTTCTTTCCATAAGCTCCAGCTAATAAAAAATGGGGCCAAAGCCCAAATACTTTTAACTTGATCCCCTCTTTTTGTCTAACTAATCAAAAGGTCATGAATAGAGCCCACTGCTACCCAAAGTTTATTCATTTTATTAAAGAACCAAGACCAAATTCTCTAGGCAAAGGAGCACTTAAAAAGGATGTGGTTTGGGGTTTTAGAATTATCTTTATAAAAGACACACCGAGAGGGCCTCTGAAAATCAATCCTTTGGAGTTTATCCCAAAATTATCATTAATAGATTGTTGTTCCATCTCATTTGGGATTTCCTCATCATCATTGACAAAGCTTGATTAAACTCAGCGATGATCATTATTGTACCATTTGGTATTCTATTTTTGCCTTTTTCTTATCGACTATAAATCATCTTTAGTTATTGAAATGTTGTTGATTGAAGTTTTTAAAATGTTACTTGTGTTTGAAAGCTATATTATCATTGCCCACCTTTGAGTCCTTATTAAACCATATTATTTCAGGAGTGTTTCATTTGGAAGACTTTTAATACAAGGTTGACCACAACACATAGTTGGGCTTAAGTGGTTATAAGTTACTATTGTGTTGATCATGCAAAGTGATGATTTACCAATTAATCACCATGTTATTGTATATTTTTGGCAACTAGAAATGAAAATGGAGATTTTGTAACTTTGAATTGGGATAGAAGTCGAGGAATGTGTTGTTGGATCAAAGTTAAGATCCTAGGGTATGAGAAATAATTTACTGTGCCAAATGTGAATACAAAAGAATAATGAAATAACATTTCCATTAAGGGATCCTTATGAGTGAGAGGAGTCAAAGTTGTAAAAATCCACTCATGAAAACCAAGAGTAATCCACTTCCATTAAATTTGTACATCAAGTCAATATTTTTAAGAAACATTGCTCCCCCTCAAAACTCCAATTGTCCAAACGAGCATTAGGGCGTATAACAACTTTATCAATAATATATACTAGTTTGGCAATAGATAGATAAACATTACTTGTAGCAGAGTTATCCTTGTATAATTAAAATGTAGTGCTAAAATTAAACTCAAAAGAGTCATTTCAAGATAAGGGTGGATATTTGCGAGCCATGTTTTTCCATGGAGGTTTGATCATTGGTTTCTTGTAAGATTAATAGGAGAGAGGAACTATTCTATTGGGGAAAAGGTTCTTGATTGTTAGTGTTGAGGGAACGGGGTAGAAATGACATTTAAGATCACTACATAGGTCTTAGTCTAAAAGAATTGTGAATCTAGAATTGCTTTAAAATCAATGGAGGATGAATTTGTCTATGCAAGCCTTCATCCACAAAAAAATATTGGTTTGCCTTTGAGTTTTATTCTTGGCATGTGCAATTATGTTGATGGTAATACCGCTCCATATCATGGTTTCTTTCAAGATCCTTAAACTAAATTTTAAGAAGCTGCCACTAATTATTTTATAAACTTGTTTTATAATTTAATAAAACAAGTTTACAAAGTAAGTGCATGAGTCGAATGAATGCATCTTCTAGGGTGAACCTTGCACCATAAAAAAAAAGATTCCACATCATATATTTTGAACTTGGGATAATAAGTGATTGTGGGTGTTCCTTATTGTAAGATGCTTGGGGTTTGGGTATTATCTAATAATATATGGTGTTCCTTAGGTTATTGTATAGTGGACCTATTGGGATACAAGTTTGTGGTTCCTTGGGATCCATAATTATATTACGCTTACCTTGTTATTAATATACCTTCCTTTATGTTTCTTAGTAATATAGAAGGTGATTCAATGTAATGTCCCAAAATTGGACAAATGAAGCAAATCTGAAACAAGTAACAAACCTTAACCGAACATGTGCATTTTTGAAATTTCACTTGCAAACCCTAGCGCCAAAATTGCAAACTATTGAATTAAATATTCAAACCCTAGTCAATAATTTTATGAATGCTGCCAATGAACAATTTGGGCTCCAACACCCTTAAACTATGCCCAATAGGCACCAATTTATATTGAAAATTGTAGCAATATAAATACCTATTTTTAATGATTTTTTCTAATATAAAGAGCTGGAAAATATTATTAAAAATAGAGAATAAATATTAGAATATTTTGAAATATTCCACAATGTGTTTCACGCTGTGATATCCCTACAAAATGTCAAATTACACCCCAAAAGGGGGTCGCCTAGCTAGAAATGAAGATTTTTCTTGATTATCAACTCCACACAGCGCTAAATGGGATCTTCAAAACCTGTAAATCTAACACAACCCTTATAAAAGGGGTATTCAAACCTGAAATCAATGATTGTTGCCCTATTATGGCCTCTAACCCCAGTTGCCAACCTCAAGGAGCAAGTTTCCATCCTCAAAATCAATCACCAAACCCTAGGGTAAAGTCGCCATCCTTCCAAAATTGAAAATACTGAAAAACTAGAATGTCAAATCTCAATACAACACCTATGTGAAGCTACTCTAGATCTGAAATTAAGGGTTTTCATCCTTAATTTCACTTACCATTGAAGGTTTTCATCTTCAAGGTAAAGAGTCAAGCATTTTTATGCTTAAACACTAAATTCATTTATCCAAAATAACATACCCCCTCCAAAATGAACCTTCATCCTCATCATATACCATTTACTCTAAAAGACCTCTTTCTTAAGTGGTACACCCTACTTGAGGGATGATTTGAACTTTCAAAAACAAAAGCTTATAAAATTCACTTAAGGGCTAATTAGTCTCATGAACCAAAAAGGGTCCCTCAACTCAAAATTAGAACAACTTATCCAAAAGTACCCTTTTACCATTTGAAGAGGGATATTTAGTGCTTCATTTTGAACCTCATTTCCCTTAGCCTATAGGAAACATCAAAAATAAGGCCAAGGTTCTTCTTTCCCCTTATTTCTAAAAAGGGGACATTACAATCCTCCCTTTCCAAAATTGTTGTACTCAATCAATTGCAAGGTGGCTGCCATGACACTTTGTTTCAGTTGGTTTTTTCTCTAGGGGATTCCTTTGAATAATAAACCTTATTTTGAAACCATTCATTGTTGTACCTTAAAGATAACTGTTGTCCAAGTGTCTCGAAAGTGTCACAACAACAATACAATCTATTTACCTCTACCCTCATCAAGGGCATGAACCAAGTAGATCCCAAAATGGTGATTGGAAATGGATATTCTATTGAAACTACAACATCATGAGGGATAAAGATGTTTGCTATAATAAGGTGTTTGTTGGACATTTGGGGTATGATTGTCCCCACTGCAAACCCTGCATAAAGAGCAAACATGTTAAACAAAACGGCTATCCACCTCCCTTCACCCCTTATTTCAGGCCATATAGTTATGTGGTTTAATTCCCCTTCCTTGTTTGCACCCTTATAAAAAACTTCCTTCCCTCTTGTGGCTAGAAACACACTTATGTTTTCCAAGGACAATATTAAGAGGTTGCATATGATACATATCAAGGAAATAAGCATATGTTGGTAGTCCCCAAACTTTGTTCTTTTCACTAAATTCAGAATTATTGGTGATTTATGGGCAGAAAATGGCCCCAAACTGACTGAAATTGACACCATAACCCTGACAATAGAAAAGTAGTCCAGTATGTGAATGGGCTTACATGCACAATTGCATATTGGCTGTGGAGTTGGCTGAAAATGTGCATAACAACATTTCTACAACCCAAAATCATGATGTATTCTTCCAAGAATTCATGTTCTTTGAGTCTCCCTTTAGGTCAAGTAACTAAATTTACCTTTTTAGCTGTTGTACAAGTGTAAAAGTGGCTGGTACTATTGTTGGCAATATTAGGAAAAATGGTACAACTACCCTTCAAGGTACTCTTGGCCAAACTCAACCAAGAGTGTGAACTAGGTGTGTGCCACAACTCTCCTTTGGCTGAATCTTCAACCCTTTTCTACCTAATACTTGATCTCCACTCAATTTTTGGGGGATGGAAACCAATGTCTGACAAAGACTTTGAGTAGTGTTTATCCACTATTGTGTTGGGACCTCCATCATGCTCCTTAGGGATCCTCATGGACCTCCCTTCAAGCTAATTGCATTTGTTACAATATTCCTTTACCTAAGCAACATTGAACATTCCTTTACCCTTCTTATACTCCCATAAAGCATTCACATTACAAACCTTCATGTGCACCCTCTTAAGACCCAGAATGAAAGGATCCCTACCCCTATTGTCACTCCAAGTGCCCTTCATTTTATCCTTGCTTTCCCATTGCTACTCAAGATGATGGCAGCCTTGCACTGTGTACTCAAAAACATCATACTTGCCGAATGGTCATTTCTTTGCACATGTTGACCAATATGACAACTCGTCCTAATCAACATATTAGGAACCAATAAGTTTGCAACATTTTCATACCTTTGGTTGTCCTAAACAATTATCATGTTTTTGAAAGATAATGTGTTCTCATATGGGCTGAAAGCAAAAAGATGTACATATTTAACCACACTACAAGTACAAGCTTCACAACTTGGAACCAAAAACATGAGCAAACATTTTGAATGTTCCTTCTTGACTTGAAATCCAATGATGTCCTCTTCCCCAGGTCTAAATATTTCCCTACAACCTTCAAGTTATAATCTCTTACTTGAAAGATGAAATAATTTAGAACAACAAGTGTAGCTCTCAACCATTTAACAATGATGTCTTTTGGTAGCTCAAAAAACAATTTGATCATCACTTATGCACCTACCTTTTTGAGATGATCTTTATTGATCATATTGTAAGCTATCCTTTCTAAGAAAGGATGCCAATTAGTTTGTATGCAAGCTAGAAATAAATTCTAAAAGTCATGAATTACTTTATTCCCCCCGCAATTCTAATCTATGTTGGCTAAAGTATTCATTTAATTGAAACCATTCACCAACATTCCCAGATGATTTTATGGCCTTAAAATGATCAAACTTATAGTTGTTCAAGTTTAGAAACAATAATTTATAATATGATTTTACCAAGGTTAGCAACCTAAAAATGGGACGACAACTACAAGGTTGAAACCTCTGTGAAAAAATAGGAATTGTGAGTATTGTAGTAACTAAAAACACTTTAGTAAGGGCTGAGAATCCTTTCCCAACAGTCACCAACTAGAGATTGCTCCTTCCCATGATTGATAATTCTTTCCAACCTGCTTGTATGAGTGTAAATGAACTCAAAATTTGCAACTCCCAATCCTTAAGTCTTCTGATGATAGTGATGGTTTTTGCTACACCCTTTGACCATCATCACCCACTACAAAATCTGAACTACAAACTATCTCATCATCCCTCTCAACAAATAGATTATCAAAAGTTGATTTTGTATCCATTTCAAAAATTGGATTATCAAAATATTAAAAGTTATTTCTATCCCCTTACTCAAACCAATCTTCCTATTGCCTCAACTCTATACTTGCAACTTCTAATTTTTTTATAGAAAATATTCTAAATCAAAATCTTTTGGAAGTATAACAAGCTCATCAATTACCTACCTGATTTCCTTTACCCTTGCCTCATTTTTTTCTCCCTATATTATTCTGTAGCATCAAGCTAAATTTTTGCCTCTAGAAGTACCCTTTGGGTATTTTCTAAAGAGTTCTTGGTTGATTCAAGCTTAAATGTGAGCTCATCAATCTTAATATTTGTTGTCTTAGATGCATTTAAGGCCTCATCTGCAAATTTGATCGCCCTATCCTTGTCTTTAACCATATTCAGATAGTTTGATTTTATTGTCTCCATTGCATCCTTAACTATATGTAAATCCTCCATAGTGACAACTTTCTCAAAGTGTTCCCTTTTCACCTCTGGCCTTATTTCTTTATGAAACCTTTTTGTGTTATCCAACTTTGTTAGGACTTGCACCTCCTTCTCATTTGTTACTAACAATTGTTTCTTCTAATCTCCCTCATGAAATCCAGAGTCATGCAATGAAAATGAACTATTGTTAGAATTAATGCAAATATCAACATTCTCTTCTAAAACATACCTTTTTAAAGAGTTATCATGACATATTTCTACTTCATAAGAATGTTCTGAGTGTTTTTATTTCTCAATTTCATGTTCTTTAACAACTTCAATTTTTTTGATGTTGACCTTTCTTCTCATGCTCTACTATCAAATAAGGCTTCAATTTTTCTTCACATTTATTAACAACATTTTCAATCAACACATGTGCAGCTAGGGAAGTATTTTGTTCTTGTCTCAACCTCTCCAATAAGATAGATAATAAGTGATGGAAAATATAATCACTTTCATTTAGAGTCAAAGCCATAATTGTATGCATAGAAGTTACAACATTTTCTACATGATTCTCACCTACAGCTGTAAGGAAATGTTGAAACATTTCAATAATAATTTCACCACATTCCAAATCCAACACCAAAACACATGACCTGATTTCTAACATAGTTTCTATAATTGTAACCCTCCTATCAAAATAAGGTCCTTTGCTATCATCTAGACCTTAAAAACTTTCCACAATCACTTGAAATATCTCCCTCATGGTTTTGTTGTTGTAAGGAACCTTGGGAGCTATTATCCTTGTAATCTCACTAATACAATTGGTAACCAAAAGCCTTACCTTTTTGTTTGGGTGTCTCAAGAGTTGGGGATAGACCAAGGAAATGATTGAGGGTTTCACCATCCACTCCATTGTCACATAATGTGATTATTTTACCTTAGACAATCCATTTTTTACTTATTTCAAGATCTTGGTTAGGTCACCTATTGGTTGACATGGACGTTCTAATTTCCTCCTTGCTGTGTAGAGCTTCTCTTTCCCAATCTTTTCCATCATATCGTGTCAGGAATCTGGAACAACAAACATGCTCTGATCCCACTTGTCAGGATGCGAAACCGGAAACATACAATTGATTACCAAACTTCAAACAACTTAATATGCGGAAATAACCAGATTCACCAAGTAACTAGAATTCAAAATAACACAGCATATGAGAGACAATACACAACTTGTATTAACACTTTATACAGAAAAGAATACAATAGAGAATATGCCACATCTTCTCCACCACCTTACAGAGGATTCCCACACCTCAAGTGAACAGTAAATCTTCTCCCCAAAGCTCTCCCTCTCACCGGTCTCAACACCCAACTCAAATACAGAGTTGATGTTCACCTCCCATGCTCCACGCATAACACAAGTGCTCCACGCACTCCACAAGCACTCCACGTGCTCCACAAGTACTCAAGGTACTTCAAGTAGATCTCCCATGAACCTGCAATAACCTGCACTTCAACAGACCATACTTATGGAAGGAACTTCCTTGCCTTCCTCTTGTTCTATCCGAGTACACACCTGTACTCCAAGTAGATCCTGCCTGATACTGCTCCCTGTTGTGTTGCTGTCTGTATGACCTTGCACACTTGCAAATCAAACAATGGTTCTATTCACCTGTGAACCTCGACCTTGCATACACATACACCTGTAGATCAACGATCTTACTTACCATGTAGATCTCCTATATAGGCCATGCAACTGTGACCAAGATCCTACACTCCTGAAGAACCCAGCTGGCTCTCCAATCCAGCACCAACAAGCCTGGTACTGTGGCACTAGGAGGAACGCACCATTGCTCTACCTCACACACAGAAGGAGCTTATGATTATGCTCTCTTACTCCCTAGCACACTTTTACAATACAACCATGAGTCTATTATATAGATCTCATCCAAACAATAATTAGACATCTAATTACAATAATTAGATCCGCAGCTCTCAGTCTAAAATTAGATCTCTTCATGCAAACACTTGGTTCGTTAGTTAACTGCCCGTAATTGGCTCAGTCCGAACCACACAGGCGACCGACACCGGTCCCTGTCCGCCTGGGGGTCGCCGACGCCGGCCGATCTCTGACCGACGCCGGTTGTCTTTCCTGCCCTTTCCTGCCGACGTCGGTTGGCCTGACCGACGCCGGTGTCTCTGGCACTCAGCAACTCTCCTGCAACCTCCTCTGTATCTGCATCAGTGAAGCTTTTAGCTCCACAATCCTAACATATCGCATTAAAATTTTGATCCAACCCCACAAGATGGAAAGATCTATCCTCTGATACCATTGTAATATCCCCAAATTAGATAAATGAAGCAAATCTAAAACAAGAAACAAACCCTAATTGAACATGTGTATTTTTGAAATTTCACTTGCAAACCCTAGTGCCAAAATTACAAATTATTGAATTAAATATTCAAACCCTAGCCAATAATTTTTTAAATGCTTCTAATGAACAATTTAGTCTTTAATACCCTTAAACTATTGTCAATAGGTGACAATTAATTTTTAAAATTGTAGCAATATAAATTCCTGATTTTTAATGACTTTTTATATATATAAAGAACTGGAAAATATTATTAAAAATAAAGAATGAATATTAGAATATTTTGAAATATTCCACAATGTGTTTTAGGCTGTGATAGCCCTATAAAACCTCAAATTATACCCCAAAAGGGGTTGCCCAGTTGGAAATGAAGAATTTTCTTGATTATCAACTCCATGTAGCCCTAAATGGGGTCTTCAAAACTTGTAAATCCAATGCAGCCCTTACAAAAGGGGTCTTCAAACTTAAAATCAATGATTTTTGCCCTATTAGTGCCTCTAACCCTAACCCAAGTTGTCAACCTCCAAGAACAAGTCACCACCCTCAAAAGCAATCACCAAACCCTAGGGTGAAGTTGCCACCCTTCCAAAGTTGAAAATACTAAAAAATTAGAATGTTGAAGCTCAATGCAACTTCTAGTTCTAAAATTAAGGGTTTTTATCCCTAATTTCACTTACCATTGAATATTTTCATCTTCAAGGCAAAGAGTCAAGTATTTTTGTGCTTAAACATTAAATTAATTTATCCAAAATAGCATAACCCCTCCAAAATGAACTTCATCCTCATCTTATACCCTTTCCTCAAAAAGACCTCCTCTTTAAGTGGTACGCCCCACTTGGAGGGATGATTTGAACTTGAAAAAGTAAAATCTTATAAAATTCACTTAAGGGCTAATTAGTCTCATGAACCAAAAAGGGTCCCTCCTCAACTCAAAATTAGAATAACTTATCCAAAAATACATTTTTTACCATTTGACGAGGGATATTTAGTGGTTCCTTTTGAACCTCCTTTCCTATAGCCTATATGAAACACCAAAAATAAGGCTAAGGGTCTTCTTTTCACTTATTTTTGGAAAGGGAACATTACATATAATTATGGATGTTTCAAATATTTTTTATGGGCCATACATGACTATCTAAAAGTTTGAAGTTATAATTTAGTATTATTTTTGGTATTTTTCTAATTTTAGAAATTGCATATTTTTGTAACTAGACTTGAACACAAGTTGATATTGATATGAAATTTTAATTTTAGTGTTTATTTTACTATTTTATATTTTTAGATCTATGCACATCTGAATGTGAAACTTACTAAAAATATTAACTACTAAATAATAATAGGTGAAAGTTTTATTTATTTTTAGAGTTCTAAATTTTGCATGTCATATTAAATTATATTTTGAGACTTATTTATACATGATTTGTAATTATTTGAATCATTCAATATGAATCAATACAGTTTATTATTTTAGAAGATTTACCTATTTATTTTTTTGTCTTAATAATATTCAGGTTCACTATAAAATAATCATTTGATTAATGTGATTTTATTTATATCTCTTCATACCATAGAGGTAGATTGATTAATTTTTATTTATGTGCAAGAAATAGGGATTTAAATGAGTTAATATATTATTTATATATGAATGATGATATTAGTTGGTTATATGTTAGGTCTAACCCCCTCCCCCCACCACACACACACGTGTGTGAGTGTGCACACGCACACACACATGTGTACACACGTGCACACATGCATACATGCACACACACATTGGTTCACTTTAGGTTCTTATTTGCTCATTTATATTTTGTGTTAGCCCTTGTATTGAATTCTTTCATCATTATTCCTTCATGAATATTCTTAATTTATCATGTGTTTGCCTTGGGATCCACCCAAGTGTCATGCGATTCATTTAGGTCTTTTTTTAAGAGTTTTATGTTTTATCCATTTTAGAACATCTCAAAATTGGTCTTGACCATTGTCATATGGTATGAAAGTAGTCCAATTGGTTGTGGATCCATTGGCCCTTCTCTCCCATGTTCATCTTGTTTTATTGTGCCTAATTGTTGGTTTTTTCGACTCAATGTGGTCATCTTATGTGATGATAGGTCCTTATTTGAACTCAAGAAGTATATATACACTTAAAGACCTTAATGCATTTCATAACAAGTAAATAAGAATTGTGAGCTTGCATTGATTATATATTACACTTTCAAGAATTAATTCTAGAGATTAGTTTTATTGATTTCATTTTATTCTTCATATGTATAACAATCCCACTCAAGGGCTAATTCCAATAACTCTACACATTTCCTTTTGTATTGGATGTATTGTTAGGTATTGAGGCCAAATTATGGGTAGATCAAAGGAGAGAAGATTCTAACATTTGTGCACATCATTCTACTTATAAAATATATATTTTTGGTATCATCATTCTTCCTCATCTAATAAGCAGTAAGGATGCCATGAAGTTAATCTAACTTTAGCTGAGTAAGATCATGACTTTATTATAAATCAGATACTTTAGGATCAAACTTGAGGGATAGGGACCTTAATACCTTTTAAACTATAGTAACTTTTTCAAGGTTCTCTTCAAGACCTCTAATGATATTCATAATCTAATCAACTCTCTATAGAAAGGATGCCATAGAATCTTCTTCATTCATCTTGAGACTTTCAAATTTCCTTATGTGAATTTACATCTGTTGAATCTACAGAGGCACATTTGAAATACGCTGACCACTTTCGAGAAGACTACCATTTTCAGGACCTTTCATTTTTGGTTAGTGTCTTAAATCACTACTTACTTTCTAGGGTTTATTTTACATTATTCCACGACATTTTTCTCTAAATTTTTAGCCTCTATTAAAATCCAAGTGAGTTATAATGAGTTATTTATCTATTTATTTATCTTATTGTTTCTTATTTCGAGGTACTTTCATTCATCTTTCTTTTTTCAGTCCATAGGCAAATCTTTATTTAGTCTATTTGTTGTATTTGATATTTTTAGATAACATTTGTTCATTTTCCATCCTTTAATATGGTTGGTACAATGTTTTAGACACTTTGCACCCTCTACATAAAACACACACATAGTACTATTGCATTATAAAGTGAATTCTAATAGTGTTTTCTTATATACTGCTAATAAATGAGATTGTTTATTATATCTTAACATCATCTCAAAAAGTTAAGTAGATATTGAGGAAATATAGAAACCTATTTTGAATTGGTATCAGAGCTAAGAGGGTAACTCCCAAAGGATTTAAAAGGTGAAGGTGTGGTTCATAGAATAAAAAAAATAACAAGGGCTTCAATATAGGGTTTGAGAACAAAAGGAAAATTCAACATTTTTGGTAAATAAGTTATCAAATCCTTTTAGCCATTGGTATAAATATACAAGAGAATCTCAATGTTGTGTGAAAAATCTCCTCAATCTACATGTTTTTCAAGTAAATTACAAAGTAGAGTTTCTCACAAAACCTTATTTTTGAGAGTCCTTGATATAATTTCACCAAACCATCTACGTTTTTTTAATCTATGTGAAAAATCATTTGTATGCGTAATTTTATGCTTTCCGTGTTTTATTTTTTGGTGATATCTAAATCATTAGTTTAAAGTTTAATCCTTTTAGCACTTCCCCTATTTTGTAAATCAAGTTATTTTTTTTCTTTTTATTTTTGAAATTTAATTCCAACACAATATTTTGTGGCATCCCCTGCGAGAAAAAAAACTACATGAAATAGATTTACATTTATGACTTCATATTTCTAAATAATTATCATCTCATTTTAATATCTCTATTATCTAGAAGATATTGGGAAGCCTCTTAGAAGACTAATTAGACAACCAATGAAATGCCAACCAAAAAAAAAAATATGGTGCTAAATATATTAAACAATTAAAACAATAAAAAATTCACTAACGGTACTCAACATATTGAATTTTGCAATCCCTGTGGACCACTTAATTGCATGACTAGGGTATGTATGAACAATCCTCCTTATGGAAACATTAATGATTTTTTTGGGGTATGAGTTGGATATGAAAAATGAAGAGTTGACTAAGAAGGATGAGTACATTACTATTTTGAAAGAAGCCTTTGAAACTTGTAACTTAGACCTACTTAATTCTTCTTGACAAAATAGACATTATAATAAATGATTGTGATGATGATGATAATTTTTAAGAGGTCACGTCACTTGTGTGATCAATTGATAGAAAAGAATAAGACAATTGAACATTTGAAGTAACATAGTCATGTTGGGTTATCATAAATGGGTAGAGGAATTCAAAATTAAGAAACCTTAACCAAAATCTCAAAATTTCCAAAGTGAAGAAAGATATCCAAATTTGCATAGAAGGTAATTCTTCTTCACATGACATGATTAATGATTCTTTTGAAGATAATGTTAACTTCGATTTTGTTAGAAACATAATGATCCTTTTGAAGATAATGTTAGCTTCAATTTTTTGTTGGAAATGTTTTTAATGGTACTTCTTCTATGTTTTCAAAGGATGGTTTATCATATGTTATTGATGGCTCTCATATTTTTGTTGATGATAGTGCATTGATCATTGATGATAATACTCATTCTTATGGTTTGATTACTACCCTCAATTCTATTGAGTTTTAGAAATACACTATAGGATTGGTTCAAAGTTACTTTTAAAAATGGGTTATTCATGAGGTGGGATTAGAAAACATGTAGAATGAATTGTCGATTATAGTTTGATCACTATTATACCTAAGAGAGTTGGTATTTTTTATTTGGATGTGATTCATTTACTTAATTTTGATAAACATATGAAATTGATGTTACCTTTCAATCAAATAATTTGGTTCATGAGCCTTCACCATTTTTGGCTTCTTGTGAGAAGGAGCATGAGGCATCTAAGAAAGAGAGGAAGAAGCATTTAGAACATGGTTCATTGGTAGTTGAGCCATATCAACCTACACATTTTGAAGAGTAGAGGAATCACAGGTGTCAATCTAGACATGATTTTGAGAGGAGGAATTGTATGCTTAAATCCGAGTTCTAGCATTCCCATCATCATACTAGAATACAAAGATGCAATGACTCCAATTTTGGGACCTATGGTGAGGTTTGATTTCAAATGGGTTGATGTAACATCATGTAGGTATCTTTATGTTCCTAATTTGAATATTCAATTATAAAATAATAAGTGTAATATAATAAAAAATAAACATCAAAATTAGGAACATAAATATTTGGAACAACATTGTTATGCATATGAAAGCAATGTACATCAAATGATGTTCAAAACAAACATATGAGAATTCCCTATCTCTGTCTAATATTTGTCAAAAAAAACATGTTGATCTACAAATTTTGGTAATTGTAATCACCAACTACCAAACCAAAAAAGAACTAAGATAACTTTATTTTTTTCAAACATAAACAACATATTCTTTTCATGATACTACTTTATTTATGGGTGTAGAGCAAAATGATAGTATAGTATAATATTATTTACTCGTACAAAAAAGACACCTACATGTACATCTCACCCATAAAATAGTATATTTCCCTTAGGAATATAAATACGATCATAATCATCTTCCTCTAATGGTTCTAGCTTTGCTCATGGCTATGCTTTATGCCCTCCTTGTCATCATCCTTATTAGTGGCCTTATACAATGCCTCTTAATTTATTTAAATTGAGTTGGTCTATTAATTAAGAACTTTTGCTCTTGGAAAGCAGGTCACAAGGTCAAATCTTACAATGTGTAGGGTACATACACCTCATATTTAAAGTACATTTAAGTGTCTCTTGTATATTGGGAGTACGAGGTAGTCTCATATGTTGTAATTTACCTTGAAGACCTAAAGCAATCCCCTGGAATCACGGACCTTAAAAAATACTTTCCTTTACATACTATGATAACCCAAATGTCCTAATATGGCCTAAATTAAACCTCCTCTCCACCCACCTCTTAAATGATTGGCATCATCTCTATATTAGGGACGTCAACTGTGTCAATGGGAAAAATGTCTAACATTGAAGCCTATGCATTACATTGAACCTCTTGTTTATTTGTGTCCCTATAAATATTTAAAATATCCATAAAATAACCTCAAGTGTAGCGACTATAACTTATTCAACCATAATTGATTACAAGGGACATTGCATTAATCGATAGAGAACTAGAAATGGTTTGAATTAACAAGGATAGATCAATCTAGGAAGCTACAATGATAAAATATGACAAACATATGGTAGTAAATTTATACGAGTAAGTAATTCTGAGAGTAAGTCCATTGCAATAGTAACTAACTCACCACCTAAGTTGATCTACAGTCACACATGTACTATCATATAAATAAAGTGAAATACCAACCCTCTTAATTATAAACACAATTTTTGCATAGTACATATGATATCTTGGAAATGTGTTCTCTTTACATTATGTATTATGAAAGGTTAAAGTCTTTGATTATATAAATATTTAATCCTTAAAAATATCGAGTTAGCCTTGCTTTCTAATTTATAACATCTTTAAATTTTATTTGATTTTTTAACAAGTTTTTCTTTAAATAGATGGTTATTTAAATTTTCAATAAAAAATAATAAACTTTATATTTTATTATATAGATGGTTATTTAAATTTTCAATAAAAAATAATAAACTTTATGGTTATTTAAATTTTCAATAAAAAATAATAAACTTTATATTTTGTTATATAATAAAATATAAAGTTTATTATTTTTTATTGAAAATTTAAATAATCATCTATTTAAAGAAAAACTTGTTAAAAAATCAAATAAAATTTAAAGATGTTTTAAATTAGAAAGCAAGGCTAACTCGATATTTTTAAGGATTACACACACACACACACACACACACACACACACACACACACACATGTATATGTATGTATGTATATATGTGTGTGTACATACATACATATATATAAATATACCTATATACATCTAACTACAAACTAATGGCTTGTTATTCCATGAAAAATCTCATGTGCCTTTTTTCTCATAAATTCATATCTATCCTTTTAAGATGTTTATCTATATATAAACCACAACCACTCCTTAAGATAAGTTGTTCATATACTTTTCCATTCAAATAAAAGAATCTAATGCACTGGTAGCCCAACTAATAGAGAGAAAATAAAGTCAATAAATATTTTCCATTTTTATTCCCTCTATGAATACTTCTTAAAACATTTGTTGTCATGTTGGTAAGATGGTATACATCACATGTGATAATATTTAGGTTAATTTTTATTTGTCATTTTTTTAATTGAAAAGTTATCGAATTATATTAATGAAAAAATATGATATAGAAGCTAATCATACCAAAAGAGTGTGTATAAGTAGCCACACTCCAAATTCACATCATATGAAGCTAAGAAATATTAAATCATAAGATTAATAAAATTTAAACAACTTTACTACCAAAAAAGATGAAATAACAAAGAGCGAGAGTCATATAAAAGCCATTATAGACTACAAAAGAGAATTATGTAGTGGGAATAATAAAAGACAATGTAGGAGGAGGTGAAGGATAATCTATTTTATCATCCCTGGTGGACTAAGTAACAATTTCCAAACAATGTAATTTACCTTACCGAGGTGCAAACCACCTAGAGAGGCCAAGACCACCACTGACACTAGCTTGAGGACCCTAAATTCGGGGATGGAAAATTTATCTCAGGGAAGCCACTATTATGATTACTGTGGGAATAGGTCCACCCTTGTTATCTATACTGATGGTCCTGCGAGGGCGAACAATAACGAGGAGAGTATGGAGGGACTTTGATAACAACACAAGGGGTACTACCCTAATGATCTAACAAAGTCTGTAGGTGGGTCACCTCCATATGAACTTTCTCAGATTAAATCTAAATCTAAAGCATAACATTAGATAGAACATTAATCTTGTTAGCAATGGAAAATCAATCATCAAGAATAATATGATTAAAAGTAGTTTCATTTTTATTCTTCCATAAGTGAAAGATAACATCTACATGAAATAAATGAAAAATCTATGTGTATTTTGTAGGAATCATGGCCAAATCCCCTAAAAGCACCATCTTTTAGTAAACATTTCTATACAGAAAGGTTGGAAGAGGGTTGAATCTAATGTCAGAATGATTGGTTAAGTTTATAAAGCCAAAAAAAGTGTTTTACAGATTCAAGGTGGTTATAAACAAAACAAACAAGATATGTCATTCCAAAGTGCACTAAATGTGTATTGATTGAGAGTCCTTGGTGAGTAATATGCCACAAGAAGTGTGCTTATTTTGGCTCAATGATATCTGCCCACACATGATTAAATATTCTTATCCATACTTGCTCTATGGAATTAATTTTCCATTTGGCATTAATAACATCTTGTGGAAAAATGAGTTGATAACCTAAGTGAGGTTTATACTAGTGGGTGAGTTTCAAATGGCCACTTCCAGTTTGTCCACCTTATGGAAGGTGTTTAAACACCTATCTTGTGGAGATGGATATCATGTATGGTGTTGTAAAATTACAAAATAGACTCCTGATTACTAACTTATAACTATAACTGGTTCCTTAAGATATGCCAAGGCACCTAATCTCTACTTTTCTTACAAAATAGGTCAACGATGACTTTGATATATTTTCTTAAAATCTAAAGACTTTTAATCCAAAGCACAAGATAAAAATGAAAATCATGAAAGATAATAACTAGAGACCATCATAGAGAAAGGTAATTAAGAAAAAGCCCCAATCTAAACCCATCTCCGACCCAAATTAGTTATCTTTTAATAAACTTCCAAGCCTTCCAGGTATTCTTAGCAATAAAAGTTCCCATAATAGTGACAGGGACCTAAGTGAGTAGGATATTTGAATATTCAATCCCTTTCTCATAGGCCTACCTTGAGAGATATAATTCCTTAGCATAATTTTCCAAGACTCATTACCATCTGATCTAATTTCCACACAAGGCATAGCCTCAAATTATGATATCCAAAAGACTAAGGCCTCATAAAGATCTTAGCTTATAACAAATATCCCAAGAAACATGGTGAAAACCTCTATTACCTTTAGAATTTTCCCACAGAAATTCCTTCATAATTTTCTCCAGCATGGCATAAGCAATCTTAGAAGGAACACAATTAGAGGAGTAGTAGATGTGTGTCAGCCAAAACCTTGGGACAAATTTGAAAATTTCCTACTAAAGAGAGTGATTTAGAGATATAGTAGCTAAATTATTTATCAACAGTTTGAACCACATGGTGACACAAATTTGAAGGAGAAGCTTGAAAATCAAAAGGGATGCCTAGAAACTTAAAATTTTCCTTAGGTTGAATTCAATGCCACTTGTATTGAATAAACCAAGCAGTCAAATGAGAAATAGATTGCCTATAAAATTGTGTTTTTTTCCATTAAAAAGAGGAGATAAAAGTTAAAGAAAACACCTCAAGGCATTTCATTTCATTAGAAATGGATTTCGCCTCTTCAGCCAAAGTGCAGAAGGAGTCATCAACAAAGCATCCATTGACCATATACTTTTTAGACTTAAGAAGTGAGAAACCATTGACCATCACTTTAGAAGTAGTTTACCAATAAATAACTAAAAAAATTAGACAAAAACACAAAAAGCAAGGGGAAAAGAGGATAACCTTGATGTATAGATTGAAATAGACCAAACTACTTAGATTTAAACACCATTAATGGTAATGCAGGCACCTGGATCCTAGAAAAGCATTTTAATTATGCTAACAAACTTAGAGCCAAACCCTAGAGCTTGAAGCATAGCTAAAATGAATGGCCATTTAAATCTATCATAGGATTTCTCAAAATCAGTTTTAATAAACAAAATCTTCTAGTGAAACCTTCATGCCCATTTCATCCCTTCCCAAACAACATTAAGTTATCAAGGATATATCTATTATGAATGAAACCAATTTTATTAGGGTGAACAATGAGAGGTAATAAATACCTAACCTTAAGAGGAAAAGATTTAACAATAATTTTATAGGAGACATTAAGAAGGTTAATATGTCACCAACTATTTTAAGCTCTAAGTCCCCAGGTTTGGGAATGCATTTGATATCACCTTGGTTAATTACCTTGCCAAGGGAATGGTATGAATGGCTTTAAGGTACACTTTGTGTAGATCTACACCCATAGTATCCCATAAATATTGATAGAATTTGTAGGGAAGCCCATCAATAATAGGATATTTTTAAACCCCTATTTGTATAACCACTTCTTGAAGCTCCTTAATGAAGAGAATGTTATTGCATACCACCCATTGTCCCTCCATCTGCTTGCAAGGAATCTCTTGGAGGCATTTTTTTAGAGCATGCTCCCTTTCAACTATGGAGGGTTGAATAGTAAAAACACCATGATAATGAGAGACAAAAGATTTCAAAACATTAATAATATGTGTAATATGATAACCAACTTATCGAATGGCTTTCACATTATCAGTTGCTTGCCTAGAACGAAGGAGAACAAATAATTATTTTGAAGCTCATCTTTGATTTTTAAGTAATGCATGTGTGCACATATCTGAGCTCCTTGATCTTTGTAATACTCATCTACCTTGATTTTTTTCCACCATAAGGAAACCTACTTTTTTAGATCCTCATTGAAGTGAGATAATTTTAATTCCTGTGAAACTCTAGTGAATTCATAATGTGAAGCCAAATGAGCTCTATGAAGGAAAACAATTTATTGTCAACCATAGATTCATAGAATATCCATTATTCAATTGATGGAATTATACCACCAATCAATCCAACCAAAGGTTCCAAATATTCTAGGCGTAAGGTTACATATTCTAATAATGTGCTTCCTAGTCTACGAGTGGTGCAAGTGGGTAGTGTCAAAATAAAACTATGTATTGACATTCCTTACTTGAGGAGTGGAATATTTAATTTCAAACTTGATAAGGAGATGGTTTGAAATAAAAAAATTAGGGATGATTACCACAGGGTGGTAATAATTATTAAAAAGGTGAAAATAGTTTGCCTCAAAATTAGAACTCGATCTAGTATTTTCACCACTTTTTCATTTCCTTATCAAAAAGCATACCGTGTGAATCAAGATGAGGTGGCAGGAAGGTGGAGGTGGTGATTAGGATCAAACAATTCAAGTTTTTTATGCATGTAAAACCACGTCTCTCTTTCATGGTGCACCAACACATGTGTAGTAAGCTCTCCTTGTTTTCTAAGGATTCAATCACCACATATGATCAAGTTGGCATTAGGGAGTGAGTGAACCAACCAATGTCAAAAATTCATCATTTCAAGAACATCATTGGAGGCATAAGTGTTGGCAATACTAAGAAAGAAGCTATTAAATTTAAATAGGGTCCACATGACCCTATGAGTGGGGTCTGAATCCCAAGAGACAATGTTGGATGAAAATGATGATAAATTAATGTTACCACTCCCCCACATCCGTTATCATGAGTTGATATTTGAAAACCAACACTAGGTCAATTTTTTTTGATGATGAGGTGAGATAAAGCCAAAAAATCTTAAATCTTGTAGTTAAATAATTATCATGTTGAAAAATAACTCACATATATCCCTTATAATGTATTTTTTAGGTTGATTCAATAAGTCTTTGCACATTCCAAGAGTAAACAATCATTGATTAACATCTATTTACATAATGGTTTCCTCATCCACCTTAGCTAAAACAAAAGTTTTTACCAAGTAGGATTGATGGTAACCCCTCATAAAATCACTTAATTTAAAAGCTCACCATTTATTTGTTAGGATGTGAAGTCACTATTCATGAATCACTATTCATGGCCACTAATCATGATGATGTGGCTTTCTAGTAATGTGGATTGTTAGTGATGTGGCTTGTGGGTGATGTGGCTGATTGGTGATGTGGTAGGGGCCCATGAAGGGTATCCCAAGTGTGATCAGGATGATATGATGGGAGTGGGGTGGATCACTCCACCAAAACACATGGGTTTGTCCTTGGTAGTCACATGTGGGTTGTCACATGGTGAAAAAGACAAAAGGGATAGTGTGGGGCACATTCCTAGATGTGTCTAAGATCCCATGTGTGGAGAATGTCCAAAGGTGATTGAAGCACCTTTTGGACTTATGTGGTCACATGGAAAAATAATACAAGAAGATCACTATGTGTGATTGGCCTCACATGTGTGAGTGGGGTGCCAAATTTGGATCCACATGGAGGTGGCACATGTTCTTGTCTAAAGTGAAGATGCCTTGAAGACTTTTGCACATGAAGATAACACCACTACTATGTAGATCACATGACACACCAAGTGTGGTGCATTCTTTCCACTATTACATTCTCTCTCCTCTCTCATTATCTCTTTATTGTAAATACTATTAATAAGCACAAATATCTTCATTTTAATTCATTTTGTTAGAGGATATATGCAATATTGTGATTGCATGCTTGGAGGTTAGATCCTAGAGGCATTGTTATGCTTGGTTCATAACATGAATGTTTTAGGTGGAAGCATTGAGTGCTTGTTTGTTAGCACTGAAGGAGTTGGTGGAGAAGCTATTGTATAAGAGAGTTGCTATGTTAAAATTGAAGTCTAGAAGTTGTGATTTTGTCTTGGTTTTTCCTTGCACATTGCAGGGTTTCCATGTAATCTCTATGTAATGTGTTTCCATTTTGTCTCTATTATTTTTTAGCTTGTTAGTGGGCGTGTTGTGTCTTTGAATGAGACACATTTTAAGTTGAGGTGAGTGTTAGTAGAATATGATTAAATATTATTCATCATTAATTGTATTAAAAAGGAGAAAATAGAGATGTGAGGTGTCAAAGAGAAGTCAAAAGGTCATAAGAAGTGAAGAGTCATAAAAGAATGTGATGGGTCATTTTGGAAGATTTTATAATCAATTATATGAGAAAGTGGAAAGAAGACTATTCTATGTGAATAGAAAATATCAGTTGGATCTCATTGAGTTCTTATTATTATTTAATTTCTTTTTTAATCATTTAAATGTGTTTTATTTACAATAGTTGGTTATTACATTCTTACCACTAAATTCATCTAAAAATGGTGTGGATTGCTATGTGAGTAGAGCTTAAGCCTAAAATTCCTTCAATTTGAGTTTTTTGGTACTAGATTTTGATATTTTGATCGTTAGTCACTCTTATACTGAAAAACATTTTATTGTTCGAATGTCATACACATATATTTTATCTATGTTGTTCTCTGTGTGCTACAATTTATTCATATTTATTGTCATATACTAATCAAAATGCTTTTAATTTTTTGTGGAGGCCAATTTGATGAGTTATATTTCAGTGTATGTTTGCTCATTGCAAATCATATAGAATTCAAATAGCTTAAAGACCATTTGAATAATAGTAACAAGATCTTTCTAGGATCTAACAAAATATTAAAAATTTCACTGGGTCGTACACCTATTGATGAAGTCAAAAAATGACAATGTGATGTTTATCGATGATTGTAGTTTATCATCTGGTTCAAGCAGCAAAATGATTGGTAGAGGAGCAGAATTTGCTAGGATAAGCAAATTATTCTTGAGAGTGGAGAAATTTGAACCAAGGTGGACAAGAGGGATGCAAAGATGATTTCCTTCCTTGCACTATTAAATTATTCTTGGAATGCCCATGTGGACCATCATAATGTTTGGAGTGCTATCATAGACAAGTGAGAGAAGTTAAAACATTGCATGTTACTATATTCAACATGAAGATGATGTACCTTTTAGTGCAAAATTAGATTATAATAACTGGTGGCATATACGGTAAGAGTTGTTATTATTCAATTGCATGATGAAGTAAGTTTCATTATTTGTGTAACAACTGCATGCAATGATTTTTAATGAAATAATATTATGAAGTTATTGTGCATAAGCCTTTAGACACTTGGTGGGATAAAGATGTTTCAGTCTAAAAATTTCTAGGGGACAATTGCATTAATGACCAATAGTTTACTTTCTCTTTGAAAAGTATCATTTGATACATACCATCATATGATAGAGTATTTTGTAAATAAATTTGGCTCTTCTTTATGGTTATTTTGCTCTTCCTCATAGGATATTTATTGTAGAAGGTTATAAAAAAGTAAAATCTTTATGATTTTTGAAAAATTATAAATGTATTTGAAGTTAGAGTTGTAGAAGTGGATGATCTTTCACATGTGAGCCCATGGAGAGTAGGAGTAGGCATAGTTTAAGGTTCTCAAATATTTTTGTAATGGATTGACGTTGTAAAAAAATGAAATGTTTAGAGCCTTTTTGTCTCAGGATGAGACACATTTTAAGTTGAAATGAGTGTTAGTAGAATATGATTTAATATTATTCATCACTAATTATATTAAAAAGGAGAAAATAGAGATGTGAAGTGTCAAAGAGAAGCCAAAAGGTCATAAGGAGTGAAGAGTCATAAAATAATGTGATGGGTCATTTTGGAAGCTTTTATAAGCAATTGTATAGGAAAGTGGAAAGCAGACTATTTTGTGTGAATAAAAAATATCATTTGGGTCTCAATGAGTTCTTATTATTCTTTCCTTTATTTTCCTGTCATTTAAATGTGTTTTATTTGTAATAGCTGGTTATTACATTCTTACCACTAAATTCAAATAACATAGCTTATTTTCTACATTATTTACTTACACATGTAGGATGTTTATTTCCTAACATTTGGTATTAGAGGTTTGGTTATGAAGCTTTGATTTCTAACATTTGGTATCAGAGCCATGATGAAAAACTCCATGTGTGAATATTTTCTGTTGTTGGAAGATACTGTAATAGGAAGAAAGGCTAAGTTTAAGAGTGGAAAAAAAGTTTTTATTGGTATATATATATATATATATATATATATAGAACAAGGTGGAGGATTTCTTAGGGAAGATATCATTATTTTCATGTTACTGAGGAAAATCTCACAGATGAGTGGAGGAGAAAGCTAAAAATGCTTTACTAGACAAGTCAACAACCTACATAGTGTTCCTAATGGAGAAGTAACTCTACAACTTGAGGAGAAAGATGGTCTCCTTTGGAGGAGGTTGAAGACAAGGCATGACCTTGTTGTGGTTCTTGGAAACAAACAAAAGAGGTGTATTATGTGGTATCTTACTAACCACATGTTAATTGAGATGTAGCAGAATAAAAATCCATGCAAAGGAGGGAGGTATAGAGAAACATGAAGTTGTGCCTATTTTGAAGTAGTTGAGGATAAGGAAGTTGAAGATACAAATGAACAAGTTATACCTAGTGTTCTTAGAAGGAGAAGGCTATGTGTTTGGACATGTGGTAGAGTAGTGATGCATTCTGGATGCATTTTTCAAGCTCAAAAACTTGGTAGGTGCATTAGTGCATCGAGTAGTGTGATAACTTCCTTTGAGCTATGATTGGTCCACTTGTATCATGTTTGGCATAATTGGTAGCTAAAGTCTACATGCAAAATAATAACTGAGACCTGGTGTTCTGAGAAGGAGAAGGCTCATGTTGATCATATAATTTTGGGTACTGGAGTGTTGTGTATATAGTTGTGGCATTGGCCAGGTAGACCAATGCATAGAGTAACATTGGAGGCATATAAGTTGATGTTTTAGAAGCATTCAGTAGAACATGATATAGTTTAGATGCATTCTTGAGGCTCAAAAATTTAAGTAGGTGCAGTGATCCACTGAGTAACATAATGACTTCCTAGGAGCTGTAATTGGTCTAGTGAACTTGTGCCTTGTTGATAACTTCATGGTTATGTGGAGAAGTCTATTTTTGACTTCTATGAGATCTTATCTCCTCACTACTATCAAGAATGCTATGTGCACTAGTTTTTATTCAAGGAGTTGAAGCAACATGATTCCTACATGGTGATCTCTCTTAGGGAGAGAAAGATAGATAAATGAGGCAAAAAATTATTAGTTTGTATGAAATAACGTTATGGGTTAGTGCAGATGTCACACATGTAGTAGAGGAATTTCAATATATTCATGGAGAGATAAGTATTTAGCAGAGGTTTATATTATGTGTTGATGACATATTGGATGTAGGACCCAACATAATCATAGTTTTGATGGCTCAGTAGGGACACATGAAATTAAGGTGGTATGGAGGAGCAAACCAAGGATGGAGATACACAAGGATGAGAGAGCAAAGAAGTACCCCACTTATTGCATGGAGAGTTGTCTTCCCAAGAGTTTCCCAGAGGAGGAGAAGACATGTTCTTATCCTATGTATTAGATTCATTAGGAGTAGGAAGCCTCATGATGATATGGTGACTAAACTAAATATTCCCAAGTAGTGGGAGTTGTGAGTGGTTCATGGTAGAATCCTAATTGGAGGATTGGTCTGTGGAGAAGTGAGAGTCACTTCAGGTGTTGCAATATATTATGGAGCAGTAGATGTTGAAAAACTTGATTAGGGCATAGAAGTTTTAGTATTACAAGAAAACTTCTACTAGGGTTGTGTCAGGGTAGTAGAGGGCATAGATGGATAACTAGTTACAAAATACTCAGGTGTGGTAAAAGCCTATGAATAGGCACTATTCATGGCCACTATTCATGATGATTTAGCCTATTGGTGATGTGGATGGTTAGTGATGTGGCTTGTGGGAGATGTGGTAGGGGCCCATGGATGGCATCCCAAGTGTGATCAGGTTGTTGTGATGGGAGTGGGGTGTAACACTCCACCAAGGCACATGGGTTTGTCCTTAGTAATCACATGTGGCTTGTCACATGGTGTAAAATACAAAAGGATCAATGTGGGGCACATTCCTAGATGTGTTCAAGATTCCCATGTGTGGATAATGTCCAAAGGTGATTGCAAGCACTTTTTGGACTCATGTGGTCACATAGAGAATGAAGACGAGAATATCATTATGTGTGATAAGCCTCACATGCATGAGTGGGGCACCAAATTTATGTGGCACATGTTCTTGTCTAAAGTGAAGATGCCTTGAAGACTTTTTCACATGAACACAACACCACCACTATGGAGATCACATGCCACACCATGTGTGGTGCATTTTTTCCACTATTGCATTCTCTCCCCTCTCTCATTCTGTCTTTGTTGTAAATGCTATTAATAGGCATGAAACTCTTCATTATAATTTATCCTATTAGAGGATCCATGCAATCTTGTTATTTCATGCTTGGAGGTTGGATCTTGGAGGAATTGTTATTCTTAGATCATACCATGAATGCTTCAAGTGGAAGCATTGAGTGCTTGTTTGTTAGCACTGAAGGAGTTGCTAGAGAAGTTGTTGTATAAAAGAGTTGTTATCTTAATATGAAGTCTGAAAGCTTTCATTTTTCCCATAGTTTTTCCTTACACATTGCAAGGTTTCCATGTAATCTCCATGTAATGTGTTTTCCTTTTTTCTCTATTATTTTTTATCTTGTTTTCAACACTATTTACTTTCACATGTAGGATGTTTATTTCCTAACATTTGATATCAAAGCTTTGGTTGTGAAGCTTTGATTTCTAACATTATTTTTCACATAATCACCATCTTTGGGTGGTGGGGTTGGATTACATTCTTGATGATAAAATGACTTACAATCAAACACCACAAGAGGGTTTGTTGCATCTAGTTATTTCAACTCAATAGGGGTTGTGATGATTGAGAAGCTATTATTTAGTTATGGGAGCAAAAAAATAGACACTACTTGCGGGGTGAAAATATGGATGGTGTCGTCACCTACTAGGTGGAGAGGGATAGTTGCTTTGTGACTGCTAAACAAATTCTTGTGGGTCCATACATAGAAGCCATGGCCTTCCCAATATGCAAGGTTTTTGGTTATTGTTATTATTAGTCACAATAGTTCATCCGTTGGAGGATGTTTGGGTATAGGATTTGGGTGACATAACCAGCATGGAGTTGGCCATCAATGAAAATTCAAAGATTTAATCATTCATGGCCTAGAAATAGAAATAAGTGTTGGGCATAATGATATAAATAATCCTTTATGTCAAATGTTTAGTACACTAGTATTTTTTAATGAGAATTGTGAAAAATATAGTTTTTTAAAATGATGGAGGGATTTAATATTCAATTTCACCAAATGTTTGAATTACTTATTCCTTCCCAATAATGATCCAATCAAATTTTTTTGGAAAATCACTTGAAGATTGAGATATATTTTTATTATCATTGTAGAATCCCTAAGAATATGTTTGAGTCATCTGATAAGTTAGAGAAAATTAAGAGGTATATTAGTCATAGAGGATTAGTTTCAAAACATTTCACATATTTAGTTTATGATTGATACTCACTTAGTTGGCTTGGATACAATACATGATGAAAGTGCACAAAATATTCTTTACCTTTGTATGAGAAAGTATCTAGAGGAAAGGCCAACAAGGATAAGTCTAAGAGGTAATTTTTAAACAAAAATAAACGCATTCAAACAAAAAATGTGGGGAATTAGATAATAATATTGGTAATATTCCATTCACCTATATAGGATTATCACTTTTCAAAGGAAGAAATGCATCCTCTATTTAGAAGAATATGGTGGATAGAATGATAAAAAAAAGTTGAAAATGTGTAAAAGCAAATGGTTGTCTCTAGATGGAAGGATTTAACTCCAATTGACTCTTCAATAAATGATAATATAATCAGTATTTATAATATAAGAAAACATTTAAATTAAATTAAGATCAATCCAAATGAATATTATTTAGAGTGTATGTGGAGAGGTTAGAAAACTCACATTGGTGAAATGGGTTTCAACTTATACTCCAAAGGATTGGGGAGGGTCGAATCTAAGTATTAATATGAAGATGAATCCTTTTCTTAGAGGAAAATTGTGATGGATAATATACATGGAGAATAAGAAACTTTTGATAAAAACCTTGAGGGAAAAATGTCTAAAATCTATGACCCTCAGAATAATTTCCATAGTAAAATATTGCATTGAAGGATCCCATGCTTGAAACCTCATCACCTAGGTAACCAAAATTCAATAAAACACTAATAAGATGAGATGTTAGTAAATGAGATAAGGTAAATTTTTGGATGAAAGCATGTATCACCTCATCTCCCCTTACTAAACTAGACAATATGTAGAACCTCCAAATTCAATGTCTTCAAATAAAGGAAATAGGGTGGTTGAATATCACAATGAGGAAAAATTTGGTTGGATTAAGTTCCTAGATTTACCCCACTATGATTGCAGTGTGTTATAGAGGGCTTGGAAAACTTTTTTAGGCTTGTTTATTCCTTGAATAAGGAATGCATAATCATTTAGATGGTATCAAAATCATGGCATTATAGGGTCCAAGAAGGCTACATGGTGGTAGTAACCCTAGCATAAGATATTTTAGACAAGATGATTTATATAAGGCTTGAAAAATATTTTAGGCATATTTATTTCTCAAACAAGGAATACATAATCATTTGGATCGTAACGAAATCATGGGATTATAGGTTCAAATATGGATACATAGTGGCAGTAACCCTAGATGAATCCTTGGCATAAGATGTTTTAGGGAAAGAAAATTTGGAATAAATATTATGGACACCCAAAATATAATGCCTTCCTATGGATGGTTTCTTAGAATAAAACCTTTACCCATACCAATGTCATAAAATAAGCTTTCACAGTAGATCATGGTGCCCATTCTATAATAAAAGTGAAGAAGAAACTAACATATATCATGATGGTTTAATCCTTTTCTAGAGATGTATAGGATTCCATGATTAATAAATTTAACATATCTCTATCATTTCCCAAGGATCTATTTAATTTAATTTTCTCTTGGCATTTCAAGTTGAAATGTCCCCATTTAAAGTAATTTTTGAACTTGATACCATTTTTTACATTCTTAATAAAATACCATTTCACCAATATTAGGAAATGGTATAAGTTGAAACCCATTTCATCATCCTAAAATATGCCAATGATTAATTATTTCCATCCTTGAATAATTTTGAGACATATTTTGCACACAAAAATATTGTGTCCTATTTTCACACCCCTATTACCTACTCTAATCTTCATGGATTATTTTCATTTAAGTTTAATTTCAGCCTCTCTAAATGTGTTAGGTTTAAATACTTGTGAAATAATAGTAAGAACAAAATTTACCTATTTGTCATCTTGCACCATTTGTTTCCCGAATATTATAGCTCAACCTTCCATTACTTGTATCAATTCACCTCCCATAGATATTTCATCATGGCATAATACAATTTTGATCACTTTTTATGGCCTTCTTGATCTGGCTTTGAAGACTAAGAATTACTATTTTCTTGACTAGATCTTTCCATATAACGTTACTCCTTTGATGTTTCCATCTCTAAGTCTTGTCCAATTTTAACACCAAAACTTATTTTAGAATCAATATTGATTACCTATACACTATTATTCATATATTTACCATTAGTTAGAAGGAATGCTATTTTATCATATATAACATCTCTACTTACCACAATTTTATTTGTAGATATGTTTAGTAATATGTATACTTTACATTTCTCACTATATCCAAAAAATATATGTTTTACATTTGGCATCTAAACCATTGATCTTTTCTTTAGGGATGAATACAAAAGTAATGCAACTGAAAACATAAAAATCACTTACATCAGGTGTTATTCTTGACCATGCTTCCTTGGGAGTAATATTCTACAAGGCTTTATAGGGACTTTTATTAAGAATGTAAACAATTATATTCATAGATTCTCCTCATTATGATAAGTTAAAATTTTAGATCTCCACTATGAACCACACCATCTTCATGATTTTCCTATTCGTCCTTTCCATAACTCCATTTTTGTGTGTATTTTATGGAGTATTATACTTCTTGTGTGTGCCTTCCTTTTTGTAGAATTATTTAACTTATATTGAGTTAGACTCACCTCTATTATCTAATCTGAGAGATTTGACCTTTTTACTTGTCTATTTATCTACCAAATCTTTTCATTCAACAAAAATAGAGAAAAAACATGAATTTTTATTTATAAAATAAACCACATTTTTATATAAAATTCATCAACCATAATTTTTTTTCTCCAGACAAAATAAGTGTCTTCATTGGACCAAACAAATTAACATGTACTAAGTCTAAGGTTCCTTTAGATTCCCATGCCTTAACAGTATCAAATGAATGTTGAATCTATTTGTAAATATAACACCCTTTGCACACATTCAACTTTCCTAAATGGATGGAAGTCCATTCACCATATTAGTATTACTTAATTTATTTAAGTATTGAGGAATGACGTGATCATACCTCTCATGCCAAAGTACACTAGTACTTTAAATGTCTACCAGTGCATGTACTTTTATTGTTTTAGGATCAACCAATTTATACAATCCATTCTTACCAAGACCAATAATATATATTTTTTTAATCATGGAGAGTAGTGACCATACATTTACTTCCTTCAAAGTTGACAAAAAAATTAGGATTCTTAGTAATCTCATTTATAGAGAAATTATTTTTATTCATATTAGGAACATGCTGAGCATTCTTGAAAGTAAAACTAAAATCATTATTCAATGTGATATGAAAATTTATACAACCTATAACACATTATGTCCAATCATCACCCAAGGGAAAAAAATCACTACTACTATTATCTTTAATAAAATTAACATACTAGTCTCTATGACATGTATAGTTTTGGGATGCACTTGAGTCAAAGGACCATGTTATAGATTCATCTAACTAGTTTTGAGATGCTAAAAATGAAAAATTACCCATTGCACCTCGCTTATCACCTTTATAATTTTTTCATACCATGATATATTTTAACCACTTAGTAGGTCATGCTGTCTTTTATAATAATCTCTCTTGAAATGTCTAAACTCTTCATAGTAATGACATTTCCACTTTTTATATCACCTTTGGAAGATTCATGCAAAATATTTATATAATTATATTATTTGCCTCTGCCTTTGAACCATGATTTGAATGCACTCTTTGTACTACATGAAGATGCTTTTGTTTGATTTGCCTCTTATTGTTTTGAAAGATAAGTGTTGATAACTTCTCAAAATTGAACTCTCTCTACAATTAGATGTAGGGACTCAACAAAGGAGTTAAAATATTATGGTAAAATTTAAATCACCAAAGAAACCGTATCTTGATCATCTAATTGATTTTTGATAGAAGACCATTGATCATTGAGATCCTTTACAAATAAGATGTGTTCAGAAATAAAACATAATTCTTATAACTTAGTTGATTTTTTTTTTTTTTTCCAAATATAAATCCATTTCAACTTCTAAGGCCTAATACTTGGTTTTAAGATTTTCCCACAAAATTGGGGCTGCAACAACATGTCTTACTTCTGAGACTAAGGTATCATCAATCAATAATTTCAAAACTATTACATCTTCTTTATGCCTTTTATCACAATCTTCAGGGTTGCCGTCTAGTCTTTGTTATTTACCAAGAATAATTTTATCTAAATCCTTGTACTAACATATTGTTAGGATTTTATGACTCCATAGAAGATAATTTTTCTCAGATGGTTTTTGTAAATTGGGTAAGAATAGATGTTGAATACCAACCACCATGTCACTTACCTAGTTCACCTAGAATATGAAAACAATTATTTATGAAAAATGACAAAAATTTAGAGTAGATTTTCTTTGCCACTGTGTCTTACTTCCTATTGGTGTGAAAATTTGTTGAGTGGACAAATAAACATTTCTTATCAACAGTCAAGGGATAGAGTCTCTCTCCTATTGGAAGGTGGAACCACCTTTATTGAAAATAAAAAAAAGAGTGTGATAAAGGAAAGTATTTACAACAAAAATGGGTTTCATGATGGTAGTAATTTTAATCAAAAAGTACGAAAAGGCTATATAAAGGAAAATATGAAAGAAAAGAAAAGGAGTAAAGAATATATTTATAAAAGTGAATGTATTAACATATCTAATGAGCTAGACTCATATACTTATCAAAAATGTCAAAGAAATGGATAATTCCTCTTAATAGGCAATCTCTATTATTCAATGGATATGAAAGACATATGTGTTCATATAAGCACACAATATACACCAAAGTAATTCTATATGACTGATAACATAAAGTAATAATCACTTTATTTTTCCTTACAAAAAGTAAAGAATTAATTTCTAAATCCACCGAGCTTTCACCAAAATAGAAATAACAAATGTATATTCAAAAGGAAATACTACAATAAAATTAATCATTTTTGACTAGTTTATAACAACTATGATAGCATTTTGAAAGCAAAGAATCGAACATATGCAGATAGTAAACACATACATAATATGTGACGAAATATCAAACTCAAAGTTTACAAAATCTCCTTGTGTTCATCTTTCTCAAGTTGAAAATGCAATCTCCTCTTTCAAAAGTTTTTTCAAAAGTTTCCACTATCAAGACCCTTATAAATGATCCCCTAATTCATATTTGTAGGTTGAAATGGGTGGTTATGGGGTGTAACAACCTTTTTTACCTTTTCAGGGGCTTGTAAAAGCATATTAGCTAATTTATACAACTTGAAACTTGAAAAAATGAGTCAAGAAATTTACACAATGTACAAAAATGCATTAGTGTTTTTTCATGACTTGCAAAAGTACAATGACAAATTTGCACAAATTGAGATTTTGCATTGGCAAATTTACATAGTTCAAAATTGTAAAGGGACCTAGTATAATTTCATGACTTTACAATGTGTAAATTAACTAAAAAGTAAAATTACAATTATGAGAATGAATTAGGGAAGACTAGATCAAAATCTGGTGATGAATCATTTTTTATCATCCTTGTTGATGATGATATAAAATTATTATTCTTTCTCAGGTCACATATTTTTATTCTGATATTCTTTGAATTTTCACATGACTTCCAACATTTTATCTTCATCTAGCCCATCTGAGTATGTATAAGATATTTCTGCATCACAATACAAATCTACCATATTTTAAACTATTCCTTGTAATTTCTTAATCATTATATCACATTTTTCTAAATTACTTTGATACTTGATTATGGTCTAAATTGAATCATAATTAAATGTGGAACTTGGAGTTATAACCTTATCAATTTTTTTATTAAATTGATAAAAAATGACTCATTCATTTTGAAATTTACCCTTATCATCAACGAATTTGTATTTTAATCTACTTACCTCATAGTATTTCAAAGATAACATCTCCTCCTATTGACTTAGAATCTTCAAATTTGTTAACACTTTATTTGACAATACGAACTCTAAATTTTTTAGCTCCAAAAAATTTAGTGAGATATATAATTTATTATTTTTGAATGACCTTTTCTTGAATCAAGTCATCTGGAAAGGTAAAAGAGAATTCTTCCAATGTAAGGATCAACTCATTCCATTTTTTCACCTCTTCCTCATATTTGCTTTATGAAATTTAGATTGAATTTCATAACAGATAGCCATTGATGTATGAAAAATAATGATACCCTATTGAGAATTTTCTCAACCCATTCTTTTGTTGCTTTTCCCATGTGACCAATTTATTCTGCAACATGAAGTGTTTATGTATCAAAAATTTGATCAACAATTAAATGAGAATATTGAATTGGTTTTACCAATTTTTGAACTACATATGTTAGCTGTTCAACTTTTTATTTGAGTTGATCCTTGGTGACTTTATCATGATCCATATTCTCAAATAACATGCCATTATAGATCAGATATTTTATTTCATGCCTTTTTTTGTAGCCTTTCCCAAATGGAATTTGGTGATCTGATAGTCAGATGCACTGACATTGTATGTATTTTTCTAATGGAGGAAAAACTACTTACACATATCTTTCTCCTTTTTGATTTGTGGTTATTCTTAAGAATATTTTGGGATTTTTTATTACATGAGGATGAATAATATCTAGGATGATAAAGTCTATCTATTGAGGCTATTCAATCTTATTTTTTCTTCACAACTTCATTTAGCCAACCCATAACCACTACATTAGGAATTTATTACACAAGGGTAATACCTGGTTCTTTTTGAGCTTCAGAAGAAGGGGTAAGATCTGAAAAAACTTGAGATTTTTCAAGTACCATTTCACCTTCTTCTTTTTCTACTATGTCAACTAGAGTCTTGGGATAAGGTTTGATAGACAATTTATCATTTTGAGTATGAAATTATGGAATTGAAATATCAAACTGAGGATGAATAGAGGAATCCAATAACAAAAATGAATCAAAATCCAGAAATAGTTATATAGTATTAATTACTAGGTGTTGAGGTTGAGAAAAATTATAGAAAGGAGTTTCCTCTGAAATGGAAATATTTGGAGTAACTTGAATATTTTCACCCAATCTCTTTATCTTCAACTTGAGTGGTTTATTCACTAGAATAGCTTTTGTGATAGTTTCAATTTCTATCTCAGTCTCAATTTCTTCTAGATATTTATTGGTTCCTACTACTGAGGATGTTCATGCTTCTATTTGAAATTGTTGATGAGTAATTCCTAATTCAGCTTCCTTTGTTGGAGGGGTACAACTTACTTTATCAAAATTAATGCCCTTTATCTTAAACCACTTGAGAGTTTTGTTTAATATGCCTAGATTTCTATCAATGAGAGATGTAGATTCTTTCTTGTTCCAATCAACTATTGGAAGAGATTTTGATTCAATTTAATCTTTTTCATAGATGAGATCTAATGGATATTCATCATTTGATATATTCTTTTTGATCTCCACTATATTTAATACAATCACCTATTCTAGAGTGAACCATGAATGATCACAAATTCTCATTTCTTTTTCATCATCACAGTCCATCTAGTAGTCCTCAAAGTGATTCAAATGTTGGTGTGAAAAACCAAGAATATTTTGAATCATGCCTCTGACATCAAATGAAGTTCTAATTTCACATGATCAGAGAGTAACTTGATTCATTTACTCATTGATCAATTTTGATTTGGCCAAAGAAGCATAAGTATATCGACCAATAGAAATATGAAATTTTATCCTAGAATTGTGTTTATAAGATAACAAATTTTGTGTTTTTGTCAACTATATCACTATTTTCATCAAATCCCATTTGTCATCTATATTTATCAAACGCATATATGCCCTGAATCTTCATAACCACAAATTATAAGGTAAGTGAAATTTGGGAACTGTGTTAACCATGTCCCCCACCTAGAAATATCTATAAAAGCTTAAATTGACAACCTCAAATTATATGGTTAGGGATCAAACATTTGTATTACATATTGTAAGAATGCATCATATACCCTATGGAAATGACGTGAAATTTATTTTAAAGAGATCTAAGTATATAAATCATGTATTTTTGTAGTTTTCATATCTATAATGCATTCAAATCACCATAGAATATCCTTCTAGAAATAACATAAACAAGGTAAGAAGTCATGTAGAATTTGGAAGCTGTATTGACTTATACAATCTTCTTGTGAATTAAGTCACTGATTAACTATCCCCAGTTGACATATTTATTATTTTTGTGGATGATCCATATATACCTGTACATCAATGTTTTGAAATTCCTAACAACTAAGCTTCCTACTACTCTATGCAAAAAATTAATCATCTCATTAACCTCATTCATGAATTCAAATCTATAAATATTCTTAGATAGCCTTGCTATATATTTAGGCTTTGTCAACCATTTATTATTGATCCACTTTGAACATGAGATTGTATTAAAGTCCCATAATTATTGAGTAGATGCAGGAGTTAAGTTAATAAATATTTCCTTGTTAGGAAACTACAGTAGGCGATCAATATGCTCTAGACCTAGGCATATGATAAGCTCTCCACTAGGATTCTTCAATCCCCTTTTTTTATCATCATAGTGTTGGGCCATTGTCAACACTAGTTCTAGACACTGAACTAAAGCTGGGAATGTTGATGCCTATGATAATCCACTATCATGAATATTTGTGCATAATCTATTTTGTTTAAAACATTTATTTTGTTTTAAAAATATTCCATATCAATGCGACCTAAATTAGTGTTAGTTATCTCTTCAACATTAGCATCCAGATGTGAAGGTAGAACCACTTCTTGAAATTAACATCTCGTATATGTGTCCTTTTCTTCTTCTAGTTGTAATTTCTTCTTTGTAGAGGTATTTTTTGGAGTGCTTTTCATAGGAGTTTTTTTAGCAGAGTTTTGAATGTTGACATATGATGAGTTTACCTATCTATGAAATCAAAACAAATACCTCAATTGCCTTGTGGGGACAAGGAACTCTAAATGTGCTTTATCAAGAATTGGAAATCAGGATGTACAAAAACATCTATTAGAGTTTGATGATGTGTTTTGTAGAAAGATAAAATATGGGATACACATAGGTAAGTCTCAAGAACCTAAAATGTTTGAGAAGGATGTAAACTTTGACAAGTCACCCTATTCAACAGCCTATAAATAATAACTCTTTCTCTGTCTATAGTTTTTAAAAATATCTAGTTTGAAAATAATTGAGATGATCAAAACCTGCAATACTGAAGACCATGAAAACTCCAAGCCTACAAAGGGAACAAGGAAGGTTGAAGGATGCTAGGAGATTAAGAGAAAATGATCAAGGATAAGCTAAATGAGAAAGGTTCAAAGAATTATATTACAAAGCACAAAGATTTAGTGTGTTTGAGGAGTACTAGTAGAGGGTTCAAGCGTGCATGAGAAGATATCAGAGTCCAACAAGCATCCAAAAAATGTCAAGTTTCTAGTAGTGTTTTTACATCGATCAAGACCTAATAAGTTATTTTACAATAATCAGGCTCTGATATAATGTTAGGTAATTGATTAGGCTTTGATAGGTGTTCAAACCCCTATTGAAATTTGATGTGTGTTGAAATAATTCTTAGGGTCTGATAGCTTACTTAGGGAGTCTTAGGAACCTAAACCATGTCCAAATAGATATCAAGACCTAATAGCTTGATAAATATCTATCAAAAGTCTAATGCTTATTTAGCAAGCTTTTAAAAACCTAAAAAAATTAGGAATTTTTGAGTTTTCTCAATTTGACTTTAGTGTTGAACAAAGAGTTGACCCAGTTTAATCTGATTTGACTATTTTTGTTTAAAATATTTGACATTTTTAGTTTTTTTAACATCAATTCAAAAACTAGGATAATAGCTAGCTTTGACTAGGGACCTTGAACTGCAAAGGACAAGAGAAGAATTATAGACTCTGGTTTCATAGACTAGTATATTTTCATTGGGTTACAGAGTCATTTGAATTTCACTATATTAAATTATTGAGAATTATGATTTTGTTTCATAATTGCATTTCTTGATTTGAATAATTGACAACTAATTCACCTATCTCAATCATATGAGAAATAAACATGGGCTACTAGGCCAAATCCTTTATTCATGAAGATTTTGATTCTTTATCATTTATTCACTTTAAGAGGTTCATGAAAACTTGTTAATTCTAAAAACTAAAGAAGCTTTAGATCTTGAAATTGGTATAAGATTGAATATGTGTAGCTCATTTGGACTTAGAATAGGTGTTAGAAGAAATACAATAGAAAAAAAGATCAATATGAAAAAATGAGGAAACATAAACTAGGCTATTTTATCATTAAAAATAACACACGCATACACAAAAAACCAGATAGAAAAAGGAAACAAGACAATTTTTTAATGTACATATTTACATGTGGGGAACTACTTTCTTTTACTTGTAGAAATGCTTGAGATATTGCCCACTACAAGGTAATGGTAGATGTGTGCCATAAAAATAGGCCAAGTAAAAAGTGTTGTCTCCACAAAAGTGTCTAATATTTAATGGGCCCATCCATAGTGACTCAAACTTCCTATGACTTCATTTTGGCTCTTTATACTTATCCATAGAAAAACAAGATCTCTTACTTGAAATTATATTTTCTTTGATTTATTATCAAAAATAAATTTGAGTTGAGCTTGATATTTGGTAATTCTATCAACAAACCTAAATCTATCTTCCTCAAGTTTACTCAAATAGATAATTATTTTGTCCATGAGACTTTCAAAATTCTAATTCTCAATGGCTTTGGCTAGCTAAAGTGTAGGCAATGATGAGCAGGGAAAATGATTCGTGCGTTCAACATTTTATGAATTTCTACAAAAAATCATACTCATAATCTTTGGATGATATTGTATTTGTTTATGTTAAATCGGTTTGACATTTAGTTTTAGAGGGAAAATATATTGTATTTATTTTAGATGAAAAGACTTGAGGCCTTCGTATGAATATGCATTAATTTTAGTGTATTTTCAAAGCAAACTAATGAATTTTCACTTTTCTTTTGGTGAACAAATTTCCCAATATTGACAAGCTTAGGTTGTTTTTAGAAACCAATATTTACTTTATCATAGTCTACTAAGATGAGAGAACCTATCATGCTTGTTAAAAAATTCTTCCAATGAAACCAAGCCTTTAGGAATTTTATTTCCTTTAAATTTAATTACTCCCTCTTCATCTTATTTTTTAGTTATTCCCTCCTAAGTTTGAGATGAAGATTCTTTGTATGATGAATCACTACCTTTGAAGCAAAAAATCCTAAAAATATCAGATTTTTCAAGAAAAAAGATGATGTATTGATCATTATTGAAAACCTATCAATGATTTGAATTATCTGGTTCATTGGGTTGATACACAAGTTCAATTATTTATTTATCTTTACCAATTTTTGAATGTGAAATAAACAAAGAAGCTAATACTACAAGTGTATCAGCTTTGGTGTTATCTTATGTTGGAATAGATTGAATGGAGAATGCCTCAAAAGCTTATATTTTATCCTATACTTTATTCCTATAATATATTAAATGGTCAATTTTTACTTGATATTGGCCTTTGACATGTTTTAAAACTAATTTTGCATCACCCAATATTTTCAATTTTTCAATTCCCATTTCTTGTGTAATTTGTAATTTTAGCAAGAGTGATTCATATTTTGAAAAATTATTAGTACATTCAAACTAAAATATGTATGAGAATTGAACTATTTCCTTACTTAGAGATATCATGATAACTACTACACCATATCCTATTGAAGATCAACTACCATCAAATTCCAATGTCCACACTTCATTGGGATTAGTTTCTATGATTTGTAGCATATCCATATCTCATTATGACATCAATAAATAGTTACCTATACTCATGTCTTCATATAAGATATCTACTGTAGGATCATTATTTTTTTGCATAATGTATTCATTTTCAATTTTGGATCAAGATGTTGTTTCACCCCTTTGACTAAAATGATTGCATGTTATAAATCCAACTAAATTTCACTACCAAGTTCTTTATATAAAATTATTACCAATAGAATACCATAGACTACTAGGATATCAGCTACTAAGATATTTTATCTAAACCATTTTATGAGAAAAAGATGCAAGAACAACATGGGTGTCTTTGACCTGACCAACAAGTGAAACTTGTTTCACTTCCATTGAGTAACAACGACCAATTTTTTGTATATAGGTCAATTCAAGGGCATGAACAACTATGACAAGCATTACATTATCTAAGGCTCATATCTCAATTATTTAATAACTAACTTAGAATCCATTTATGAATAAGGAGATGTAAAAAGGTTCAAATTTATTAGATTTGGAAGTTACTGTAGCCATAGAATTTCCTAGATTAGAAGATGGGGTGGCTAATATTCCCTTAGTATTAGATTTATTTTGAGTGGGATTTTTAACTTTGATAGATTATACTAGTCTATCTAATTGATTTGGATATGCTCTCAAATATCTATCTTGTGACATTTAAATTTTAGTTTTGTTGACATGTTTAATTACGTTAAAAACAAGTAAACCAGTAGAAGAGGAACATTATACATTTTAAGATGCATTAGTATTACTATTGATAGCAGGAGTGTTTTTTGGATAACTAGTAGTAGAAGTCGAGAAGGACTCACCTAATCTAGTTAGAGGTTGTTTTCCATTCATTTGGATTCGAGGTGGTGTTCCTCATGAAAGAATAACTTTTTTTGATTCATATTAACTATCATTTTATTGCTATTTATGATTTTGAGCTATTGTGAAGACTATGAACAACTAATTATTCATATTTCCAACACTATTCTCATAATTATATTCTTATAAATTATATTTCAAAAACCCATTTACAGAGTTGCCACCAGGTTCTTTGATTTCACACTTTTAAGAATCTAGATTTTTTGATTCATTTTCTTCTTCCGTCTCTTCATATCCAAAGATTTCTTTTATTTCCAAAAAAACATTCACAAGTGGATTTACATTTTACTAAGGGGGAGATTCTAGTGAAATATTTTTTTGAAGAGATTGTAATCGAGGATGATCTCTTTGAAAAGGTACATAATCTCTTCTTGAAATATCTTGATAAGGGGAAGTGAATTTTTTTTGAGGTACTTATTTCTTCAAAGCCATTATATCATTGGCCATTTTCTATAAAAAATGTTTGATAGAAGATCTATATTTTAACTTTTGATGGTTCCTCTTTTAGTTTCCCAACCATTATATCATCCTTAATATCAACAACTAGAGTTCGAGCTGCAGCTAAATCAACTACTCTAGCTCTTCTCAATTGATAACTCACTTCTGATAATTGAGCACTAATAAAGAAACACTTTTGATTTCATTTGTAGGCTTAAAAGTTACTAGTATTTTATGTAGTATATTTTTGAATATGGATAAGAAATTTCTCATAAGTTTGTGATATTCTTTCTTCATTTGGGTGAGTTGATCTAGTAAGGCAAACTTAATTTTCATATCATTATAATGTGTTATCTCTCTTGGAGGGAGATGATAAAACCAATCGGCATCTCTATTTTATAGAATTTTAATAAACAGTCTCACTACGATATATTCATGTTCAACTCCTAAAATTCCACATGCTACAGAGAAAGTGACAATATATTCATCTGGATGATATTTTTCATCACCTAAAAATTTCAAAAAATTCTTTATTAAAACTTTTGTAAGGTCATGTCATTGTCTCAGGGCTAAATGACCAATTATGTTATCCTAAGGTTGAGCCATGACCTAGTGGGATAAAAACACCTAGTAGATCAAGATCTTGACTAACGATTATACCTCCTTGAAAAGTTTTAATTTTCTTAGTAGTTGTGGGAAGACTAACTAATTTTTTAAGTATACCTTTTTGTTATGGCTTTAGTTTAAAAGTATAAGCTTCTTGGAGTTGATATAAAGGATCAATTTCACCTTTTGATTTACTAGCTCTAGTAAATTAATTTTTTGCTAGCTTTTATTGTTGATGAGGAACCAGTGTAAATTGAAGAAATCTCTAGGTTGGTCTTCTTTGTTGAATTATATGTACAACTAGTGCTTCAACACTTTTTTCTAAAATAACACGGTCTTCCTCATCTTCTAAAACCTCAACAAATTATGAAAATGTGCTAAATTAGTTCTATTATTCCACATAAATGCTCTCAAATATGAGGAAATGTCTTCTTGTATTTGACTTAACCAATCAAGATTGGGTTGAATAACTAGTGATTGCACTACTTAAATGGTCATTAAATGAAATTCTTATTGTGAATAATCTTTAAATAGCTATATGAGCTACTTTTTGTGCTTGTCTCCTTGAAATGATTCTAATGTTTATTTAGGAAATGGTAGCATGATCTTCTTCTATGTTTATTATCATAATGATGATATTAAACTAAGCAAAGCTTATTTTATTATCCTAAGCTAGTTTTTAGAGACTTGAATTAATGTCTTCTTCAACAATTTATATCTAATATATATTAGGTTGACGATTAGGATTTTAGATGGTTGAGATGGTCATGAATGAAATATACTGATTTTAAGTTATTAATTAAGCTCTGTGGGTTTCTCTTCATGCATGAATTCTTTTTACTCTTTATGCATAGTCTAACTCTTGATTCAAAATTATCAAAATGATTTGGAATTGGGTTACTAAAACTTCATCATAATCCCAAGCAAGCTATATGATATGGAAAATAATATCTAGTTGTGTAGATTGATCTATGTCTATTTCAGGTTGGTAGAGTGGTCCTTGAGTTAATGGAAAAGTTATAAGGACCAATATCTCAAAATGTATGTTGCACAAGTATTTTAAAAATGTGCCCCATAATGGGTACCAAATATTGTTGGCATGCAAATTTGTATAGTGGACAAACAAACATTTATCATCAAAAATAATGGAACAGGGTCCCTCTCCTATTAACAGGCATAACTACCTTAATTAAAAATAAAAAAAAGAGTGTGATAAATAAAAGTATTTATAATAAAAATGGGTCTCATGAGGGTATAAATTTTAACTGAAAAGTATGAAAATGCTATACAATGGAAAATATGAAATAAAAGAAGAGGAGTAAGGAATATATTTAGAAAAGTGAAAGGATTGACATATCCAATGAGTTAAACTCATATACTTATCAAAAATGTCAAATAAATAGACAATTCCTCTTAATAAACAACCTTTATTTTTCAATGGATAAGAAAGACATATACGCGCTCATAGAAGTACATAACATACACTAAATCAATTATATAGAATGGATAACAAAAACAAATAATCACTATGAATTTCCATGCAAAAAGTAAAGAATTACTCTCTAACATCAACAAGGTTTCACCAAAATAGAAATAACAAATATAGATTTGAAAGGAAATACTACAATGAAATTTATCAATTTTGACTAGTATATAACAATTATGATAATACTCTGAAAGAAAAGAATCGAAAACATGCAGTTAGTAAACACATACATAATCTATGAAGAAATCCCAAATTCAAAGTTTACAAAATCTCCTTGTATTGATATTTGTCAGGTTGTCAATATAATCTCTTCTTTCAAAAAATTTCTTAAAGCTTTCCACTATCAAGACACTTACAAATGAGCCCCTAATTCATATTTATAAGTTGAAATGGTGGCTATAACCACTTTTTTTTCCTTTCATAACTTGAAACATGAAAATATGTATTAATAAATTTACACAACTTACAAAAACACATTAGTGTTTTTGCATGACTTAAAAAAGTACAACGACAAATTTGCACAACTTGAAATTTTGTGTTAGTAAATTTCCATGATTCACGATTGTAAAAAGGACCTAGTATAATTTCATGACTTTAAAATGTTTAAATTAACTAAAAAATAAAATTATAATTATGATAATGACTCAAGGAAGATAAGATCATGAAAAGATTAAAATTTGGTGATGAATTATTCTTTATCATCCTCACTGATGATGATCTGAACTTCTTCTTCTTTCTCAAGTTGATGTTTTTTCTTCTGACATATTTCAAAAAAAATTATGACTTATAACATTTTATTTTCATCTAGTCCATCTGAGTATGTATAAGATATTTCTACATCACAATATAGATCTACCATCTTTTGAGTTGTTCCTTGTAATTTCTTCAACACTATATTAAGTTTTTTGAAATTATTCTGATGCTTGATTAATGTATGAATTAAATCATAATTGAATGTGAAACTTGGAGTTGTAATATTTTCAAAAATTTTCTTGAATTGATCAACAATGAATTATTTAGATATAAATTTCCTGTTATCATTAATGAGTTTGCATTTTAATTTTCTTACCTCTCCTAATTTTTCAAAGATAGCATCTCCTTCTATTGACTTAGAATCTTCAAAAATTTTGACACTTTCTTTGACAATGTGAACTCTGAATTTTGCATCTCCTAAAAATTTAGTGAGATACAATTTCTTCTTTTTAATAACCTTTTCTTGAATTAGGTCATCTGGACAAGAAAAAGAGAATTCTTCCAATGTAGGGATTAACTCATTCCATTTTTTCACCTCTTCCTCATATTTGCTTTGATCTTTATTTGCTTGATCATATTCAGATTGAATTTTAGAATAGATAGCTAGTGATGTCTGAAGAATAATGATACAATATTGTAAAATTTTCTCAACCCATTATCTTGTTGATTTTTCCTTGTGGATAATTTATTTTTCAACATGAAGTGTTTTTGTATCAAAAATTTGATAAAACATTGAAAGTGAAGATTGAATTGGCTTTACCAAATTTTAAACTACAAATGTTAGTTGTTTAACTTTTTCTTTGAGTTGATCCTTAGTGACTTTATCATGATCCATCTTTTCAAATAACATGCTAATTATAGATTGTACATTTTATTTCATGCCTTCTATTATAGCCTTTCCCAAATGGACTTTGGTGATTTGATAGTCAGATGCACTAACACTATCTTTGTCTTTTTCTACTAGAGGAATGACTACTTCTAAATATCTTTCTCCATTTTTATTCATGGTTATTCTTGAGATTATCTTGCTATTTTTTTCTACATGAAGATGAACATTAGCTAGAATTCTAAAGTCTATCTTTTGAGACTATTCAATCTTGTTTATTTTTTTCACAACTTCATTTAGCCAAAATGGAACCTCTACATTAGGAACTTATTGCAGAAGGACAATACTTGGTTCTTTTTGAGCTTTAAAATAAGGGGGAGGATCTAACAAAACCCAAGGTTTTTCAAGTACCATTTCACCTTCTTATTTTTTTACTATATGAACTGGAGTCTTATGAGAAGGTTCAATAGACAATTCAACATTTTGAGTATGGGATACTGGAATTGAAATATCAGGTTCAAGATGAATGAAGGAATCTAAAAATAAAAAAGAATAAGAAGCTACAAATTGCTGTGTAGTATTAACTACCAGAGGTTGAGGTTGAGACAAATTATACAAAGCAGTTTCTTTCGCAATGGAAAGATTTGGATTACTTGGAATCTTTTCACCCAATCTTCTTATCTTCAACTTGAGTGGATTCTCCATTAGACTAGTTTTTGTGACAGCTTCAATTTTTGTCTCAGTCTCAGTTTCTTTTGGATCTTTGTTGGTTCTTACTACTACATATGTTCTTACTTATATTTAACATTGTTGATGAGAAATACCTAATTTAAATTCATTTATAGGATGGGAAAACTTGATTTATCAACATTGATTCCCTTGTTCTTCAATCACTTTAGAGTTTTATTCAATACACCTTGAATTCTATCAATGAGAGATAACAATTATTTCTTGCACCAATCAACTCTTGGAAGAGGTTTTGATTCAATTTCATATTTTTCATAGATGGGATCTAATGGATATTTATCATTTACTATATTATTTTTGATCTCCACTATATCAAATACAATCACTTGTTCTAGAGTGAATCATGAATAATCATAAATTCTCACATCTTTTTCATCATCATAGTCTATTTAATAGTCTTGAAAGTGATGCACATGTCGGTGTGAAGAACCAATAATATTTTGAACCATGCCTCTGACCAAATTAATGTCAAATTTCAAATGATCAGAGAGTAACTCCAATCATTTATTCATTGATAAATTTTTATTTGGATAAATAAGCACAAGTATATTGACCAAAAATAAAGGAAAATTTGTCCTAGACTTGTGTTTATAAGACATCAAATTTTATGTTTCTATCAACTATCTCACTAGTTCCATCAAATCCCATTTATCAACTACGTATCTCAGAAGCATATACAGGGAAACATCACAGCTACAAATTATTAGATAAGTGAAATTTAAAAATTGTATGAACCATGTCACCCACCTACAAATATCTATAGAAGATTGAATTGACAGTCTCAAACTATATGGTTCTGATTTGAAAATTTAAATTACAAATTACAGGAATGAATCATTTACCCTATGAAAATGACATGCACTTTCTTTCAAAGAGATATGCAAATAGAAATCATAGATTTTTACAGTCTTCATATTGACTACTATGTTCAAACCATCATAGAACCTCCTTTTGGTAATAAAATAAACAAGGTAATAAGTCATGTAAAATTTGGAAGTTGTATTGAATTATATAACCTGCTTATGAATTGAGTCATTGGTTAACTATATCCAGTTGATATACTACTTGTTTTGGTATATGATTCATATATACTTGTACATCCATGTATGGAAATTCCAAGAACTAGGCTTCCCACTATTCTATATAGAAGAGTAATCATGCCATTGACCTCATTCATGGATTCAAATCTATAAATATTTTTAGTTATCCTTATTGTTGTATGTTTAGGATTTGTCAACCATTGCTTATTGACCCACTTTCAACATGAAATTGTATTAGAGTCTTAGAATTACTTAATGTGTGCAAGAGTCATGTTAACAAATGCTTCCCTATCAGGAAACTATAGTAGGAGATCAATATGTTCTAGACCTAGGCATAAGATAAGCTATCCATTAGGATTCTTGACTTCCCTTTTTTTAACATCGTAATGTTGGGCCATTATCAACACTAGTGATGGACACTAAACTAAAGTTGGGAATGCTACTTCCTATGCTAATCCACTATCATGATACTTTGTGCATAATCTATTTTGTGTAAAACATTTATTTTGTTCTAGAAATATTCTATATCAATGTGACCTAAATTAGTGTCAGTTATCTCTTAAACATTAGAGTCCATATGTGAATGTGGAACCACTCCTTAAAATTGATATCTCAAATATTTTTTCTCTTTCAATTATAATTTATTCTTGGTAGGTCTATTTTTTAGAGTAATTTTCTTAGGTGTTTATTTGATCAGAGTGTCGAATGTTGACATCTGACGAGTTTACCTATTTGTGAAATAAAATAACACCAAAATTTCCTTGAAATGATAAGGGAATATGAATGCATTTTAACAAGAATAAAAAATCAAGATGTGTAAATACATCTATCATACTCTGACACAGTGTTTCACATAGAGTCAAATTCTGGGATACATACATTCAAGTCTCAAGAAACCATCATTTTTTGAGATTGTTGTAAACTCCAGAAAGTCACCTATTCAATGAGATATAAAACCTACAAACCCTATATCTCCTTTTTTATATAGTTTTTAAAATGATCTAGACTAAAAAAAATTGAGATGATCAAAACCCACAATGTTGAAGACCATGAAAACTCCAAGCCTGGAAAGGGAATAAGGAGGGTTAAAGGATATTAGGAGATTGAGAGTGAGTGAGCAAGGATAATTTGAATGAGAGAGGTTTGAATAATTATATTTTAGGGCACAAATATTTCATATGTGCAAGGAGTAATGGTAGAGGGTTCAAGCATTCATCAGAAGATATCAGATTCTAACAGATGTTTGAACCAAGTTTTTAGGAATGTTTTTATGCTAATCAGGAACTTACAAGTGATTTTATGATGATCAAGATTTGATAGGTGTTCAAACACATATCAGACTTTCATGTGTGTTAAAACAAATCTTGGGGTCTGATAGCTTACTTGGGGAGTCTTGGGAACCTAAACCATGTTCAAATAGCTATTGGGATTCGATAACTTACTAAACAACTATCAAAATTTTGATGCTTATTATTAGGATTTTAAAAACCTATAAAAAACTTAGGAATTTTTTTTATTTTTCTCAATTTGATATTAGTGTTGGACCAAGAGTTGACCAAGTTTAACTGAAGTTGACTATTTATGGTTAAAAGATTTGACATTTCTAGTTTTTTGACTTCAATTCAAAAACTAGGATAACACTGCCTGATGTGGACAATGTTGCCAATTTTTAGGCTAAAATACTCCTAGCACTCAAAATTAATTTTATCCCAATCTCTTTTAAGGCAAATATTTTTTCATAAATTTTATAAAAACATAAGATTTAAAGTAAACAATAAAAGACAATTAATATTGAAACCAATTGCCTAAAAAATTCATAGTTTTCCGTAACATATGATAAAAGTTTAAAAGCTTAATGGCACACTACATTGTAAGGCTTCATGTTGTGCCTTTTTACCATGAAATTTCTCTATTTAGGTAATATTTTTACCAAAAACACCTTAAAGAGGGTAACATTTAGGCAAGCAATGCCTATTCAAACAAACAATAATAACAACCAATTATTGTTTTTTGTTGTCCATATGCGAGTGTCATATGCCATACACATCCTCTTTTTTGTCTACTATGCTCACTGAAACAAATTTAGTGTCTTAATTAATTATATTATTTAGGTGGATGCCATGAAAATTAGGTGTATAGAGCATTCAACCATCAAGCCTAAAAATAAGCTATCATAAATACTCATATAAAATGCAAACTAGTATTTCTATTGATTTTGACTCTAGGTAGTTTCTAAGTCCCTGAGCCATTAGGGGATCATATTTGGGTAAGCTTGACCAACACACACAAAAAGTCAATGCATGTTGGCATCATCCTAATGTTCAATGAACATGTTGACCAACTCCCTGTTAGCCCACCAACATTCCCAAAGATGCAATTAACATTGCCATTCATTATTTTTGGCATGAACTGCCATGAAGGACTTGTAATATCACACCAACATCATGTTGGTATCCACCGTATGGCCCAACCTAGCTACCATAGTTAGAACATTAAATATAAAAATCTAAAAAATGAAGGAATTTACCCTATTACATTCAAAGACCAATTTATTTACCCTATTATCTAAGTGTGTATAAACTTAAGCTCATTCATTACATTTGTAATCAGTTCACAAAGATCACATATAATGAAGGAGTTCATAGAGATTTCCACTTAAAAATGTTGAGTGTTATGCATAAACCATCAATCTCATTATATCCATTGTAGATTAACTATTTTAGTTCTAAGATACCATATACACCCTTATCTAAACCTCATTTCATTAAGAATATCTCTGTTATTTTATTTTATTTAGTGTTCATAGAGTCTAAGATGCAGGTCACAGGTTCTTGCTATGTTAAACAAGTATTTAATATTATCGCCATAACTTTTGTTTTATTAAATATAGGCACCTCTAATTGTATTTTTTTTTAATATTTCCTCAATTTCATTTTCCTCTATCCTTTGCATAGTGAAATTTATCACCATGAAGATGGATATAAAGATCCCAATATAAGCCACATCGTATATTTAACAAAACATATTAGTGCCAAAGGGTATATACGAGCTTATAAGATTCAATTCCCCTAGGTAATTGCTTACTATTGTAGATGTGCATTGGAATAATTTATTAATAATATCCTTGCAAGCCTATTAAGTATAAGGATGTGATAAATTAATGGATTCATTTCCAATTATCCAACCCTTGTGAGGAAAAATTGCATTCAAAGTCTGGTAAAATGGTTCATTTGGTGCAAGGAGCATCTAAGGAAAAATATCATGCTTGGAGACCACATGAAAAAAAATTAGCCACTAATCTTCACAACCAATTTCTTCCCCAAGTCTAGATTCTGCCACCAAAGGATAACCAATTGTAATGAAAAAAGGACATGTGTCTCATCCTCTTTTCTAGATGCATGGCGTGGGTTGTAATTATGTATCCTATTTAATGACTTGCAATTATAATTACTTGTTCCCTTTTTGGTTCGTAAACCTCTCCATCTAATATTAGAAATAAATAAATAACATTAATTTTAAATTTAAGAACATGGTTTTGTACTAAAATAAGTAAAATATGTTATTTTTAATGACTAATTGTAGAAATGGCTTTATAGTTCCTCAAATCATAATGATATGGACAAATATTGTGGGGTTGGACTCTATGATTAATATAATTCTCCTAATTTTTCATTTAATTTTTCTCCAATCTTGCACTAACTTAGCCATAAATTCTTTACCTTGTGCATATACTACTTGTACAAATTCTTAAATATATTTTTATTATTCACTATTCCCTTGCTCCTTCTTGCATGAAATCAAGAAGATATTATATAATAATATAAAATTGGGTTATATTAGAGACTTTAATGCATAAGTAAACATTAGCTTCCATACCAATGCCAAATAGACTTTTGACAGTATGCTTCACCATAATAAAGGATGACCTATAATGACCAGTACAATATATTTGCACCATCTCCAAAGTGATTGATTGTATCTACAATCATAAATATATTTCATAAAGTTTTTTGTTGTCATGAACCTCTCTCTTAATGTGACCTATCCTGAATGATTTAGTGTCTCGACAATCCTTAATACATGTCATATGGTTTTTGTTGAATGACATACTAAATAAAGTAATGACAAAGTGTTTTAAAAACAAATATAGAGTTGCCAACATGAGCTCTCCTAATAACAGACTTCACCATATAGAACATTACCTATAATGACTAGTAAATTATTTTGGATGTGAATTTAAAGTGTTTTAAGCATGTGTAGAATCCTAAATACATGTCATATAGTTTTTGTTGTACCACCTACTAAAATTTTTATTTACCCTATGTTCATTGAGGTAAAAATGTCCTAAACACATAATTACCTCACTTAACCCATCTAAAATTGCATCTCATACATATTTATTTTCTACCATATATTAATGATTTATTACTACCTATGTTAATGAACAAAAGCTTATCCTTCGTTAAGATATTTTGGTACAAAATCCACCATGTAAATTTTTTCTAGAAGCCACCTTACTTTTCCCACATATATTGAATTTTTTTCAGCTAATTATATTTGGAATAGTTCCTATAGAAATTCCCATCTAGTCTTTCTATGACATGATTGTGAGGTATGTTTTTACTTTAAATAGTTCATATACCACTTTGAATTGAGTCTTACTATAGTAGAATTTTTAGATAAGAACATTCTTGATATATAAGCTAAGATTTATCCCCACTTCCAAGTTCCAACCTTTCCATGGGTATTTTATGTATCTATGCACATGTCTAATTAGATGTGACCATTTATACAATATAAATGATCAATATCCCAGAGATCAAAAAAATAATTTAAATAGAGGCATAAACACACTATAAAATTCCATTTTATAATGTTGCACTAACCTACCTGCAAAGAATATTTAGTAACCTTTCCAACACACTAGAAAACCAAAGGAGGTAAGTATTTACCGCTTTTTATTTGGGAATATCTTTTCTCATTTTAAACAGGCCTCTTAGTCATTGGGTTTCTAATTTAATTGGTGTGATCCATTGTTGATGGAGATGTAGAATGCTCAATTACATGATTGACCTTTTCAATTCTTTCTATAGGAACATCAAAAAAGTTCATGTTATTATCACCATGAAAAATAGGATTCCCAGTCTCCTTTGATTAATAACTTGATGATGGTTTCAAAGATTTATGAACTTTTACAAATGAGAGAGTCACACTAGCTATTTTGGTTTGCAAAAATTCTCCTGCAAGTTGAGAATGGCATAATGTAAGACTTAAAATGTCACCAAGGCTTACCATGCTCCAAAAAAGAAAAGTGGAAAAAATAAAATACAAGGTTCAACTATTTTAGATCCTATTCAAATGATATGTACATTGACTATAATATTTGGATTGTAAACATAAATGAATTAACATGAATCAAGCACATAAATATCTAATAAAATGGAAGTATTAATAAAATTATATAACAAAAAACATAAGTACAAATCAAATTATATAAAGAATAACTACTAAGAACTTTCAATAAATTATGCATTTTATAAACAACAAATTTCATAAAATCTTAAATGAATATTTATATATACCCTATAGTTTAATGATTCTTAAATGAATAATTTAGGATCTTTGTACCATCTTCCACCTCGCATAACTTAACTTCATCCTCTTCTCCTATAGAACAAAAGACTCACAAACACACTTCATATATTCTATATCTCTTTTAAGCTCCTTCTCCAATCTAATTCCTTCACTTATATTAATCAAATCAACAATTATGAAAAACATATAGCCAAATGGCTCACCAAAAGTAAAGATGAAGCTCATTATTCATTGGTGTATAGATCCAAACCCATTTTTACATCTATGCAGTTCATAGATAATCAATATTTAGGTAATTTGTATGGTTGAAATGTTGACTATATGGATAAATTTAATAACTTCATAATTGTGTCTTGAATGTAATAATATATGTTTGTTATGTTCAATATGCATTATATAACTTATTTTTAGTATTGAAAAGGGGTTAAATGGGATAGTACATGTGAAAAAATTATTTCAATGATACATACACAAAATGAAGCAAAGAGGGTGTTGTGTTGTTTCTTGATTTTGATGTGTATGACTAACCAATGCATGTATATACACGAATTAGTTTAAATTCTAATATTTTAATGGTCTTGTAGTGCATTTCTAACATTTTCAATATGTGTAACCAAAAATGTGTTCATTGGTTAGTGCTTGGTGGAAAGGAAGGGATATTAAAATCAACACATGTAGAGTCTTCTGAAGCAGAAAAATATTTGATGCCATGTTTGATTTTGTAGTGCATGATAATGTCACTATTGTGCAATAATTTTTATTTTTTTGTAGTACAATTTTCATGTTTATTTTTGTCGTCATAGTTTCCATTTTTTTTGGTGAGGATATATAATGTTGATTCAATGTTAGAAAAATTATTGTGGGATACATGTTATATTATTTTTAAAGACAACAAAACCTTTTTTATTTATGCAACGATGCCTATATGTTGTAATTATCTTTTGATTAGTATGTAATTATGCAAGGATGACTATATGTTGCAATGTTCTTTTAATAACTATCATGGGACACATAAAAATTATGCAATGGTGAGTATATATTATTGTGATATTTTCATTCCATTACCATTTAAAATCTATAACATACTGCTAATTATCAAGTATTCTATATATAGATGTTGTTTATAGTCATTTAAACACAATCAATGTTCAAAACTATTGGACATTTTATTCCTTCATTTATGTTCATAGATTAAAATATTTGATCATTCAAATTATTTACTATGTATTGGTAAAATGAAACATTTTTATTGTACGATGGAATAAATGGAAAAAATATGGGATCAAATTGTGCATCTTCCATTATAGAAGCCAAACAAGGGTACATTTGACTGCAACAATGTTGAGTGTAATTTTTTTTCTAAAATTAATCAGAAAGACATGTGGGTCACTTGTGTGGATAGTGATAGGGTTTAAAACTTCATGAAAGGAGAATAAAAAATGAAGTTATTTCCTACAAATTTTCATGTGTCACGTCGTATGAAAAACTATCACCTGTCCCTAACAAGTAGACAAAGATCAATGCTATCTTGGAGTATGTCATGTAATTAAACTCCAAATTTAGATAACAAGTGTGTGTGCATTTTTATATTGTTATGTTCCATTCATATGTCATTTATGTATTAGATTTCCAATTTCCATATAATTGATATGTTTAACATATCTATATACATATTGATGTTCATATGGCCCTGAGGATTTCTAGAAAATTGATGCCATGCCAAAAGATAATTTCATAGTGTTGAAGATGAGAAAAGGAAATTGCCTGGGCCAAAAACATATAATGTGTGGTTTTTAGTGTCATTTTAGAACCTGTTGAATGATCATTAGACTTGATCATGTGTTTCTCACATATATTCAGGTAGAACACATAGATTGCCAAGGCAATCATTTCCGTAGACAATAATATGAACAATTCAAGGGGAAGAAATATTTTTCTCCTTATATCAGCCCACAAATAAATTAATGGGTTCATAGGCTACTATTGTTGGGAATTTTTGCTGAGACTATCCATCTTAAACACCATGAGATGGTGCATGATAAAATTGTAATGTTTCATGGTGAAACACACAAGATGAATTCCTAATCAAGGATTATATATACAATAAAGATCACCAAATAAAGGAGGAAAAATATGCCTATAATCCCAATGATATAGAAAGTGTTTGGGAGTGGAGATTGGAAAATCATGATAAGTGGTTTGTCTATTAGGGATACAATGGGGAAGAGATTGATGAGAATGGGGAAATTCACTTCATACTGGGCATCCAACTTTCATAACATATGGAATGCTTTTTTATATTTAGGAAGATAAATTTATTGGTGATGGAATAATAGTTGATAATATAGATATTTCATAACTTGAAAGCTCAATTATGTTTTGTATTTATATATAGTTCTAAATGTACATGTTTCCAATGTTTGATTTCAAACACTAATGACTACTCGATACATGGGTGATTATGTCATGGTTGTGTATTTATAACATCATCCAATGGATGTAAATACTTATACAAAGAACATGTTTGAAATAAATTAAGTGGAAAATCAATGCTTTCATGGTAGACAATGTTATGATGGAGATAAAATATATTTGGTGTGTCTCTATTATTTGTATATGCATAATGAAGTTCATAGCCAACATTTTCATCTTTTATTATAAAGTCTTATAAAGCTATTGTGTTATGTAGGAAACATTCAATTTTTAGGTCTATTTATGCAACTAGGATGTGTGTCATGCATGGTTGAATACTTTGATAGCAAAGGTGAAAGAAGATGATGTAAGATACATGATGTTCAGTGAACTAGGGTACATAATACATAGCTATGCCAATGAATACATGGAAAATAGGGAGTTTAGAAAGTTCGTAGACAAGTATCACTCTACATGGGTTATTTTTTTTAATATTGGGAGAAACATTAGCTTCAAATGGTTGGAATGTAGTTGTGATGTTGTCGTAGCCTTCAACATGCTAGGCAAGAAATAAATGCAGCCATAGAATCTTACCATTCCCTTTTGAAAATTCATTTCTTGAGCATAATATAGACTTATGCATATTTCAAGGTGGATTGGTTCATTCACCAACTAACAATAGTTGTTTACATATACTATTGGTGGATACAAATATGCAAGGATAGTGGCTTCTATAGGAACTTCAAAGTAGAGAGACTTGAAAATATTTCATGGGTTAAGGCTTTGAAAATTTAAAACTATCATGTCACCTTCCACAACAATGACCCTCCTAAAACTTGGGTTCAGAGTCTAATAGATGAGATGTTGCATTATCACATCTTTGTTGTAACTCCATCCATGTTGATGTGTAATATCCCATTTTCACTCCAAGGCTACACTTGTAAACATGTGATTAAGGTGGAGTTGATGAGTGAGAGAAGAACATAGGTAGTTGTACATGACATGGGGGATGTTGTCAATGAGCACATCAAAAACATTTATATAGAGTATAATGTAAGGTTTATTTCCAATTCTATTTTACTTGTTTACAATTTTGTGGGGATTCTCAATTGGTTAATACATTTCGAATACACAATGCATAGATAATGGAGTAAGAAATGTAAATGAATATGAAGTAGGTATGGATGTCAAAAGATCAAACCCTCTAGATAAAGTTGAATCAAGTATGTATATGTGAGGATCAAACTCAATCGATGAAGGTGAAGCAATATATTTGGCATATGATATTGAAAATTATACTAGGGGGATGATAATATAAGGCATGTCTCTACTTGTACTCATTTGATTTTTTATTTCTTGGGATTTATAATAGGGTGTTTTCATTATATGAATATATACCTATCAATGTTGAATTTTATGAGGTTGAATCCTTGATATGTGGAACACGAGAGAATTTTTGATGAATGTGTCAAGCATATCACACTATTGAAACACTATCATTCTTCAAAAATTGTATGGTAGATATTTACAATAAGGTGCAGCGTAGGGTGATTTCAAGCACACATCACCTAACGGATCATCCATTCCAATAAGTGCATGATTGAAATGACACTTCCCTTCGTAGATAGAGATTCTTTTTAAAAATGACTAATAAAATAAGACACCATAACATGTTGCAAGATATAACTCGTTTTATGAACCCTCCTTATAAGAATCATAAATGAAAAGTTTAGAATGAGGATCTAAATAGGGAAATGAAGTGAGATAGATACAAACATGATGGAGATAATGCATCTTTATTGCATCCTTGTGTTAGTTACAATGATAAGTGATTTTAAGGTCATACATCTTGTATGTGATATCTATGAATGTCATATACATTTTACCCTATACTATACAAGTCAACTTTTGAAGGGCATCTAGCATTGCATTGTAGTTTTATATAATGATTATAGTTTATATAATTACTTATTGATAGACTTATTGACTCCTTTCATCATGAAAACAAGTGCTTGTGGCCTCATATTTACTTTTAAATCTATGAGCAATAGAAGCATTTCATGTAAACTTGAAATTATCATTAATGGAAATAGAAGTTTTACTTTCATACATGTATAATTTTTTATCTTCACATGTGATAAACACATTTATGTTCCTTAGTTGTGAATGTACGCCATATTTTCACACAATTCTCTTAAGATTTATGTTCCTTAGTTGTGAATGTATGCCATACTTTCATTTCCTTTCAAGTTCAGATAATTTTGAATTAAAATTAATGAAAAACTAGTTGGATGAAGATTTGTGATATATATGTTACCTTATTATCACTTTTCATAAGACCTTTAATAGTTTTATCCTCTATATAATTGATAAAACTGGTGATCAATAAATGGAAAGTGCACAGTGACAATCATTAGGAAGTTTTCATCTTTAGATGCTTAAATATTGATTTCATCTTTAAGCTAGTATCTTTCACATATTTTTTTCTTATCTAGGTTGTCCTAGTACTGCATGATATAGGGCATTTGTATAGCATGATATAATAATTAATGTAGACATGAATAAATTTATCCCATGTAGGAAAGGTCCTTTATGATTAAACCTATTAAGGTAGATAATAAGTAGTTGAGCACTTTCATTCTCACCTTGTAACTTGGAGAATCTAATACACAATGTGGTTTGGAAAAGACAAAGTCTGAATTAATTCCTATTAAATGCATTTTTTCAAAAATGTAAGACAATGTTTTAAATAACTAAGCAATTCTAGAAACATGTCAAGCAAGTTAGATGTCATAAAATAAGGAATTTAGTTTCTGTTGTTTTTATTCTTCACACTCCATGAATTTAACCCAAGAAAAAGGTACAACACAAAGGTACACAATAGGAAGAGGGAATTATGGAACAATATACTAGTAGTAGTGCTAGTAGTTTTCAGAGGCATGTCAATCCTCCTTAATTTGATCATTGCTTAGGCTATTAAATTTTTTATTATGGCTTTCACTGATCAAAATTATGGTGTTTCATCAAAATTATTACTTATTTTGTCTCTGATTTATGGTGGTGGGAATGAAAAAGTGAATGGTATTTATAAATTATAATTTAGGGAGCAAGGAAATGAAGGTCAGGAATCTTGAGGAAATATATAAGGATGAAGAACATCATTTTAGAAACATTTTGAGTTTTTACAAGTGTTTTGATGAGAATTTTGAGAAAGAACATATGAATCCTTATCCAATAAGAGTTAAATTTCTATATAATGATGATATCATAATATAATGGTTGAGGTATTTAGATATATCATGACATGTGAACATTTGTTACTTTCTCATATATGTTAGACGTGTTTCATTATGTAGTTAATTTGTTATATGATTTGAACTATGTAATATAATCAAGCCTCATATAATGTCACAAATATCTAATTTTATTAACAAAATAAGGTTGTAACAAATAATATTATAACCCACAATGGATATTTATAACTTATAATAGAGCTCTAAATAACAAAAAGTTGTGTAGGTTATAAATTGTTAGTTTGACTTATAGTCAATGAAAATTGTGAGAATAATAATTCACAATTTTTAGGTAAGAAATGTGTAGGTAAATTTTATTTTATTAGCAAATTGGTTTCATAAAGAGTCAAGATAACATTAAGTGGTTACTTATCTAAATCATCACTAATTGTTTCTGTCTTAGTTGGCAAAAATCTTATAGATTTTATCTCAAGGGAGAAAAATCTTGGATATAACATCTATACAATATCAGAAATCAAAGAATAGTTTCATGAGTACATTGGCATAAATGCTATATTCTATAGAGGTTGACTAGTGGAAAAAATAGGATTAAATCCAATTCATATGGCCAAGCTTATCGCATTAATTTTAGAAGACTTGGATTTACTTTTGAATTTATTGAACCTAGTGGTAAAAGATGGGGTTTTATTGTTTTGCGTTACAATAATACCTATCTTGAAGATCATATGTTGTATGCTAGTATCAAGTTTCTCACATTAGTATAAAGGCATAGTTTTGAGTTTCTCATTCAGTGGTCTTATGAATGGCTTGAGTTGAATGCAATGCTATATGATTTATAGAATAGTCCCAGTGCTATTCCACCTTACATCAGGCCATTCTTGGAAAAATTCACGGCTATAAAGGTATCTGATAATCCTATTATAAATATACACCTTGTTCAAATAAAAAATATATCCATTAGAATGAATATTCCTTTTAGAATTCATTTTAAACTCTTCAATGTTCATAATCATCATTATAACATAGTAAAAATCCAACCTTATCAGCCTATTGGTGCATTATGAAAAATATTCACAATATCCCATCAAGATAATTTTCCACTGACATAACGTGAATGAAGAATTTTTCTAGTTGATACTTTATACATCTGTCCATCGATCAAATATACTAACAGTGATTAAATTTAATCTCCTATGGGTGAATATGAATATTATGACATTGATTAGGTAGGTATAAGGCCTAATCATCACATTATTGACCTAGGGGTAACTATAGGTAGATGATACTAAGATTTTTATCCACTACACATGCTCTTTTGGTATAATTCATCGATTGATATGATCTTATTATTTATTTTGGTTATTGTGGAGTTTTAGTTGTTATTATCATGTATTAAGAGTGTATACATCACCGATACCAAGTGTTTAGATTCCATGTTGTTCAAAAATGTTTTTGTCTAGTGATAGTTGTACAAGATAAACTGCTAATTGTATGTATATTAGACTATCCAAAACTATTTTTAGCATTTTTTGTATATCCTTTTGATGATATATAATAGGGGCATAAAGATGTTAGAATTTAGACATGTACTTAGGTTTTGTAAATATATAATGTTGTTTTGGATTTAACATATCATGGTATTTATGATTGGGAATGATGGAATCATTGTTGGGATGTTGAAAGGAGAAAGTCTTATTAGAAATCATAATTAGATTACTATATAATGATAACCTTTCCTTCAAATCATTGATAAGTCAAAATAACATTATATACTTGGTTTATTACATTACATAATTTGTGTTCATAAAAATATTTTCATTCTCTCTTTTCCTTTGTCAATAAGTTATTCTTGGTTATACATTATAATCCTGGGACATTGATAACTTAAATGCATTGAGGGCTCATGTAGCTTTTAATTGTACATGGAATTTTGTGAGTATAATAATAATCGCTTGGCATTACCTCTTTCATAATAAACCACTATTATATGTAATAAGTATAATTATCAATAATTATTATAATTATAATTATATGTAGTAAGTATAATTATCTAATACTATAAGATTGTATTGCCTAACTATGTGATGGTTTTACATGTATGTTGGTGACATGTAATGATTTTTAGATTACCTTCATCTTATGGTATAAATGTTTTGAAATGGATTCTGATGCAATGTTTATTAACACTTATTTTAGAAAGCAATGGAGATTTTGAAATTTAAAATGCATTTCATTCCCATACCCATTTAAATGGCATGCCATACCACAAGTTGTGCATGTTTCTCCCCTTCAGTCTATTTCTTGTAACCTCCCTTGAAAATAAAACCATAATTTCCCTTAAAAATTCTCTCAACTTTAACAGACAAAATAAAAATTGTAAAAATTCTACTTGAATAAATTATCTGGCTCTAGCATGAATAAAAAGATAGTATATAAAAACTCTGCATTAGAGATGTTTTATAGTTTTTTTCCAATTAATTAATTGATTTAAGTCCAATTCAGTTTGCCACTGTCTTATCTTTGGATATATATGGATGAATACACCATAATTTCATAATTCCTTTTCCTATTTTGTTTCCCTTATTGATGTTCTTGAAAGCTAAATAAAATAGGTAGAATATCTAAATAATTATTGATAGTAGATATTTTTCAGATTCAATCATTCTAAATGCCTTGCTAGAAATGTATGCAAAATGTGGAAACATACTATATATATTTGAAAAAATATAAGTAAATCCACTGTGATATTTGAAAGAGGGTATGGAAATCCATAAAAAAATGATTGAAAGCATACAAATTTTATATGCCTTTCTAGATATGTATTCAAAGACATGTATGGAAAATGTGGAAGCATACTAAATCTGAAACAACTTTCACTTACAATTATTACTTTGTAACATTCAATATCAACACAAAATTACATTTTACAATTTTGACAACTCAAGAAACTATCACTATTTTGATGGTTTACATCACCTTGTATACTTTAAATAAATTTAGAGGATAACTTTGAAGTCCAAATAGACTATAAATTATGATCCAATTCCTTGATAATACTTAATAATTAGAAATACTTATTGGTATGTTTGGAAACAACAACCTTTACAATATTGAAAACACACAATGATGAGAAAGACTTTTTTTTTATTTGATAGGATAAAATACTTGGTTTTATAGGGACCAAGAACCATAGTAAAGAGTTATAACAAAGAGTAGCAGGCGTCTAGGGCTAGAAAAAAAAAGAAATAAAACACTAGTTAATTAACTACATAAGAGGCAAAACAAAACATAGAAAATTAAATAGATCAGGAGGGGGCCCTTCTTAAGGTTCCTTCTCATCTTCAATCTTCTTCTCTAGTATACCCTGCTTGTTCTTATAAACTTTTGTCTTCATCCTATTACCAAGTCCTGAAGTGTCATCTTTGGGAAGGATCATCCATGGCCTTTTTGCCCGCATTCCTATAATGGATTTTTTTATTGAAGTAATGCTGGGGACCTTAGGAAGGGGGATCTCTATCACCTTCAAGTGCTTGTTAATAGGAATCCTATCCAAACTATTAGAATGGATGAAATATTGGACAATCATGTCTGCTTATCTGTTCAAGGCATTCCATTCTTGTATGAGTCTTGCTAGATTCATCTCAGCCTCATACAACTTACTGTTGAAAATTTCCAACTGCTCTTTATATTAGATAAAACATATAGTGAGAAAGAACTGAATTATATTCAAAACATACATTCCATTATCCAAACAATACAAAAAGGCCTATTAAATAGGCAAAGAAATGAGCCACCCAAGAAATATGTGAAAAGGGTGGGTAGAATAACCAATGTTAGCTAGCATGAACTAGCTAAGCCTATTAAACAAACCAAGCTCTTAACCCAAGTGGTTAAGGCAACTGACCAAAGACTAATTACCTTAATCAATAATCCAAGGTAAATAAATAATTACACTAACACCCTCCCTTAATGACAAAGCTAGAGACAAGACTAAGTTTATCCTTGAATTTTATGAACTTGTTTGAACCAAGTGGTTTGGTCATTATATCAGCTGGCTAGTCTATAGTGGGGCAATAAAAGAGACTAATGTCTTGATTTGTAACCAACTATCAAATGTAATGATGGTAAACCTCAATGTGTTTGGTCATGACATGGAATACTAGATTCTTCACCATCTTCAAAACACTCTAGTTGTCATAGAAAATTGGAGTAGGTTTTGATGACTCAAACTGAAGATCCTCCAAGATTTTCTTTATCTACATAGTTTCACAACCTGTATTAACCACAAATTTATACTCTGCTTCTATTGAAGATAATGCAACTATAGTTTGGAGTTTTCTCTACCATGAGAAAACTCGTGAACCAAGAGTGAATACATAGCTTGTTGCATATTTTATTGAATCTACTGATCCTACCCAATCATAGTTAGAATATCTTGAAAGCTCAAAATCTACAGACTTCTCATATAGTATGCCAATGTCAAGATTACCTTTGACATATCTTAATACCCATTTTGTAGTTAACTAATGTACTTCCTATGGTTTAGACATGAAGCAAGATAGAAAACTCATTGCAAAACACATATTTGATTTAGTGGTAGTGAGGTAAATGACACTACCCACTAACTACTGATATACATTTCATTGATCAAAGATGAAGTAATGTTAGTTAAAATTTTAGCTCTAACTTCTATAAATGTGTGAGTTGGATTACAATCCATCATTAAAAACCTTCTAATAATCATTTGGCATAATTATTCTAACATGAATATAACACAATCACCTTGCCAAACTCAACACCTAAACAATATTTCATTAGTCCTAAGTCTATCATGTCAAAAGTACAACAAATATCAGCCTTCATTTGCTGAATGAGAGTAGAAATAATCCTAGTGATGGCTATATTATCAAACATATACAATGATAATCAAGATATCATCACCAGACACCTTTACATAGAGAGTTGGTTTAGAGTTACACCTTTTGAAACCAAACTCCCTAAGGTATGTATCTATATTTAGATATTAGGCTTGAGGAGCCTACTTAAGCCCATACAGGGATTTGATTAACCTAAAAATAAGACATTCCTTACCAAGAACCTAAAAACCCTATGGCTAAACCATGTAGACTTTCTCCTTTAGATCTCCATTCAAGAAAGCACTCTTGACATCCATTTGATGCACCTGCCATCCAAACTAAGTAGCAATAGAAACAATCAAATAAAAAGTTACCATCTTTGTAGTAAGAGTAAAAGTCTCCTCATAATCAACCCCTTCCTCTTGTGCGTAACCTTTTGCAACAATTTTAGCTTTGTGTTTGTCCAAGGAACCATATACTTTGTATTTTACCTTGTAAATCCATTTAAAACCAATGGATTTATTTACTGGTGGTAGCTCCATGAGCTCTTAAGTCTTATTTTTCAAGGAATCATATTCCATTTGCATGGTTGATTCCCACTCAAGCTTCCCTTTGGCCTTTGAAAAATAATTAGGCTCAAATACATGTGAAATAGTAGTTGTTAGAGCAAAATTATTGTGCTCACCTTTATTACCAAATTGCTTTCCTGATATCAATCTTCTTCTTCCACACCTTATGGAAAGTATCCTTCCTTTATTGTTTCCAAAGTGGCATAATACCACTTTGGCTGCTTTGGTTATTCTACTGGAATCTCACAATGACCTACATCAATTCCTTCACTAGAATGTGATTCCACTGATGAACTAGAACCTTGCTCAACTTTCACACCACAACTTATAATAGAATCATTAGAAGAAAACAATGACTCAATATCTAAAACTGTACTAGTTATTGTGAAGTATGACATCTATTCATTTACTATGACATCTCTATTTACCACAACTCTATTATTATAAATATAAAGTAATCTATAAGCATTTGACTACTCACTGTACCCAAAAAACATGTATGCTTTGCTTTTTGCATCCAAGTTACTTCTGTTTTGACTAGGAATAACTGCAAAGGATACAAAACCAAAAATTCAAAAAGTACTTACATCTAGAGTTCAACTTGACCAAGCCTCCTCTAGAGTCATATTATCTAATGATTTTTTAAGAATATTATTGAGGATATACACTATTGCATTCATTGCTTCTACCCAATATCTATATGGGACATTTCTACTTTAGACCATATAGTGAGCCATGTCCATCACCATCTTATTTTGTCTTTTCACAACTCAATTTTTTTGTAGAGTGTAAGGGGTAGTGTACTTTCTATGTATGACTTTAGTGGCACAAAACTCCTTGAACCATTTTGAGATGAACTCACCCCCATTATCTGTTCTAAGAGATTTCACTAATCATCTTGCCTATTTTTTAACCATAGCTTTCCAAGTAAGGAAGTTAGAAAAATAATCATATTTCTTCACTAGAAAGTATACCTACTTTTTCCTAGTGAAATCATCGACCAACAATAGAAAATAATGGGATCTAGAAGGGGTAGGTGTATACATTAGACCATGCAAGTCTACATGTAGCAGATCCAATACTTTCTTAGCTCTCAAATCTTTATGAAGATCAAATGAATGTCTAACTTGCTTCCCTAACTAACATCTAATACATACATGATGACTATCTCAAATAGAAGGAATCCCCTTAACCATCTTAGTCTTGCTCAATGTAGTCAAATACTAGAAATTCAAATGCCATACCTTTCATGCCATAGTAAACTTGTGTTATCAACCACTATAAGTGCACTTTCATTTGCTCTCTATGAATTTGTAAGCTTATAAAAGCCTTTCTCACTAATCCCAATAGAAATAATCTTGTTATCTATGGTAGTGACTAAACATTGTTGTCCTTGAAAATTTACAACAAAATCATATTTTGAAGTGTTTGTTCATATTAGGCACATACCTAACATTATTAAATGTATACCTAACTACACCATTAAAACCAATCTAAACATTACCATATCCTTTCATAAAATGATTCCTACCATCTTCCAAAGATATAGATTCATTATTACTATCATTTTCAACAAAATCCACATACTAGTCCTTATGGCATGTATAATGGTGAGATGCCCCTAAATCAAAATACCAAGTTTGATCCACTATATAATTACCACTGAAAGTCATGAAATAAAAATTAGGAGATGATTCCTCACCTTCACCTTTAGAGACATTCACATGATGAGCTTTATTTCTAGGGTTATCCATATGTTGTGGTCTTTTCTTGCAATATTTTTTAAGGCGACTAGGTTGCTTATAGTAAAAACATTTCCACTTAGATCTCTTATTAGAACCACTTACTTGTAAATTTTATATTAGATAACTAGTAGTTTTACCAAACTACTTACCCTTTCCCTTGATGAAGAATGCACTCTTTATAGAAGTAGATGTAGACAACATTGTCTACTCCTATCATTTCTCCTTCTGTAATAGTAATGTGGATAACTTTTCAAAGTCCAAAGTCTATGTCTCAACAATCATGTGAAAAGACTCCACAAATGACTCAAATGAAGGTGGAATTTTTTTCATAACCAGAGCAATCAAATCTTTCTCATGAACAAGCTTTTGCATAGTCTTCAATTGATCACTAATGTCTTTGATCTATAACAGAAACTCAAAAATAGATCCACCTTCTTGCATCTTAGTAGAAAATAAAAAATTATTCAAATACAATACCCTATCAGCTTTAGAAGCCCAGTATTTATAAGTAAGACTAATCCATAAAACTGATGCAATGGTTATATTTTTGACCTCTGAGATTAAATTATCTACTACTAATAGTTTTAAAAATATAAGAGCCTCATGATGATGTTTATCATAGTCATCATAACCGGTGTTAGACCTTTGCTCTTTATCAAGCACTATTTGATCAAGTTTCTAATATTCACATATCATCAAAAACTTATAACTCCACAAACTAAAATTTTTGCCTATCAATTTTTGTGAATTTGGTAACAAGAGGTGTTGTAAACTAGTCATTTTGACTTAGTTTTTCCAAAAAAAATGAAAATACTAGAAAAAATATAATTAATTTACATAAAATTTCTCTTATCCACTGATTCAAATCTCAAATTGGTCAATACCTCCAATTTTTAGCAAAAAACTCAATACCATTTGAGAAAATTTAAAATTTCCATCTTTAAAAGCATTAAAAAATAGACAAAAACAATTTTATCTAAAGATATACAATTCTAATTTGAAAAATTCCTTTTTCTACCAACATCTAGATTAAAAACCTAGAAAATGATGAAATTTTCACCTTTTAGAACTTTTTTCAGATAATTAGTCACCAGTAAGTCCCCAATAACCCTTATAAGCTAAAGTTTTAAATGATTTCAATTAAAAAATTAAAATTATTTTAAATAATAAAACTTTAGATTAAAATTTTCATAAAAATAATAAAACAATTAGAAAATTGGCCTACCTGTAAAACTTTAGATGCAAATTTTGGGAGAAATACTCAGCCAAATTAAATTTTATCAGTTCCTATCATCTCCTCTCAGAAAACAGTAATTTTTAGGTCCCTTGCTCACTAAAAATAGTGCCTAAATGAAAATATAGTCTCTTCCCAAAACTATACAAAAATGACCAACCAAAAATATTCAAATATATATTTTAGATAAAATACTTAGTGAAATTTAATTTTGTCTGATCCAGTAGATGAATTTTGAGCTAGAGAATTTTATAGAAACAAGAATCATAAAAAATAGTGCTCAAATGAAAATTTTGGATTTTCCTCCAAGTTAAATGGCTGGTCACAGGAAAAAAATAAATTTCTTCCTCTCATGGCTCTCCATCAGGTGCTTCATGCTCCTCCCTGACAAGATCATCCTCTCTTTTTTCATTGGCTTCCTCCCAAGCTTCTTAAACCACAAGATCTGATTACCATATTAGATAAAACATAGAGAGTGAGAAAAAACCAAATGATATTCACAACATACATTCCATCATCTAAACAATACAAGAAGGTCTATTAAATTGGTAAATAAATGAGCCACCTGAGAAACATGTGAAAAGGGTGGGTAAAACAACGAATATCAGCTAGTATGAAATAACTAAGCCCATTAAACAAACTAACCTCTTAACCTAAGTGGTTAAGGCAACTAACCAAAGACTAATTACCTTAGTCAATAACCCAAGGTACATACATAATTATGCTAACCTTTTATTATTTTTCATTTTTTCTGAAAGGAGAAATTTTCCTTTCCTGATGACCTCTCCAGAGGTGCCCTCATCTAGTATAATCAGTTTAGGTTTGGGGACAATTAGCTTCAAAGGGAGGTCAATAGTGGAGATTTTGGAAAGACTAGCTTGGGGGTACTAGTAGATAGATGATAAGACCCTGAGGTAGGGTTTTCCTTCGAGGAGTCCTCCTCAATGGAGGATCCTCTAAAGGAACTTCCCTACCCTGCAAAGTTTGGACATGCTTTACCAACATTAGGATGAGACCTTGTGTAGTACAGGGTTTGATTTATTAAGTTGATGGGTGAGAGTGGTGTTTTCCAAAGATTTTAAGAAATAGAAAGGGAGATTAATTTTATACCCTTTGAAGTGGTTTAATAGTAAAAAATGGTGGGAGAAAATTAAAGTGTGCTTCCCTTCAAGTGTCAAGTATTTCATCACTTATAGGCACACCTTGGGCCATTGACATGGAAGGTTGGCATAGGGGAACCCCTTCTTGTCTATTTTGATAAAGTCATTAGTGTAGAAAAACCTATTGAGTATCTCCTACTTTTTTAGACTGGTCCTTGGTCACCTTCAACCCATCACATGACATGCCCATAGCTTCTCTTATAAAATCCTCCATGACCATGATTTTAAATCCTCTCATATCCACTACTCTCTTATTCCAATTGATAACAAGATCTCTTAAACATTAGTGTCATGCTCAGTTATCCTCAGCATCAGTTCAGTGAGTCTACCCCACCAAAGCTTCTTCTAGACTTTGTTTAAGCCCCACACTTTAGAATTGGAGGTTGGTTCCAAACACTCCCTATCACCCCTCATTTTCATAGTACTTATGGTCTCAAAGAATAAGTTTAGTAGGTTCTATAAATGATTTATTTAAACAGTTTAAAATATACTTGAAATTCACACTACCTCCCTCTTTAAGCAATCAATTTGCCTCACTTTTTCATAATGACTATTCATAATATTTAAAACCCATCTCTTGATGAGATATGTTCACATTTGTGTTTACCTGATTGTCATCCTATCCTAGTGCAATTTCATTACATATAGCTTATGAGACACTTTTGGGGATGTGGAATCTTGTGTGCTAGTTGGTTAAATGAGGGATGCCTACTCTTGCATTAGTAAGTAGATCTGCCACCTCATTCCCTTCATGGTAAGTGTGGACAATTTGGAATTGTTTCATACCCCTCAAATTCTATTCAACATCATCAATAATATCTTTTATTATGTGAGAAGGGGTTATTTTTCCTTCTAGGGCATTTAAGATATTTAAAGAGTCCCCCTTCACAATTATTCTTTCAATCTTAAGGTTGGAGGCAAGTTGAATGCCCTAAAATGCCACCTTAGCTTCAAAAAGATGATTTATCTATGTTCCCAAAGGGCCCTTATAGGTAAAAATAAACATTCCCTTTGAATCCCTTATGGATCTTCCCCTGCTATGAGGTCTCAAGTTTCCTTTTGATGCTCTGTCAAAGTTCAATTTAGTTGGAGTCTTCCATTTTGTGTGTTTATGAATTAGATCTTTGGAGGGGGATCTTATTTTATGAACCACATCCTAGTTGCTGAAGATAAATTGTGCTGAGGTAGGTCCTAGGCTCTTGTCCATGGGTGGGAAAGATTTCCCATTCTTGATGATGGCCTATCAAAGTTGGAAAAATAACCCTTTAGGTTGGTGCCTTTTATTTAAGAAAATATTGTCATTACAATTTTTCTACACACTACAAAACCAATGTGGAAGGGATATATACTATAGGAATTCCAAGGATGGGGTATTCTAGGGTGGTTTTCATTACCTGATAAGGTCAAACACATTATCCAATTTTACCCAAGAAAGGTTGAATTTATTTAGCATATAGTTAAATAATGTTGAACTAAAAGGGAAATTTATAAATAGATGGTGAACTGAGTCCTCAGTTTCCTACATAATGGGCATCTACTGGGGACTATCAGTCCTCTTTTTGCTAGGTTATCCACTATTAGGATCTTATCTTAGGCTTCTATCTAAAATAAAAAATTGATCTTGGGGGTCAAATGTTTTATCCATAGATCTTTCTAGTAGTTCCATTCAATTTCTAGGTTAAGATTATTGGTGTGTCCCAAGGACACCAAGTACATACCACTATCTTTAGTAACCCATATGAAATGATCTTCCTTAAAGAATAAAGGAATGTGAATCTATCAAATGGCGGAGTTAATATTTTGGATCACTTGCACTTCTTCAACTATACATCTTTCAGTGGGAAGGATTTTACAACTCTTCAAGCCTTCGTTCCCTATCCAATAGTCTTTGAATTTTGAGCCCCATATTTGTTTGAATACCACATAAAAGTTAGACCAAGTCTAATGTGAGGAGAGAGGGGTAGTGGACATCTAGACATCTTCCCATAAGTCAATTTTCTCTCCAGTTCCAATTTTCCATTTTATACCTTTTATAAGAAGATCCTTATAGTTGGTGATGGCCTTCCAGAAGGTGGATCCATCCTCAAGGCCTTCTTCCCATAGAAATATATCATCTCCAAGCCCTTTCAAGTATTTGGCCTTAAAAATTCTTTCCCATTCTCCATCTTCTTTCATGAGCCTCCATCTCATTTTTACCAGTAGGGCCTTATTCATGGACTTAACTCTTTTAAAGCCTAGTCGTCCATTTTCTTTAGGAAGACAATATTTTTCCCAAGAGATGAGATTGAACTTGAATCTATCCTCAGTTCCCCTCCATAATAAATTATTTTGAATTTGTTCAATTTTAGCCAAAACCTTCATGGGCATCCAAAATATGGATATTTGATACATGGGGATACTCTGGATCGAGGCTTTGAACAACTAGAATTTGCCTACTTGGGTGAATAGGTGCCCATTTCCCATATAATATTCCTTTGGATTCTATCAATGAGGGGGTTCAAAAGCTTAGAATATATTTTTACTTCAAATAATGGAATTCCCAAATGGATTGATGGTAGTTTACTTACTTGGCATTCCAAAATTCTAGCAATTATTTTCTACTGTATAAGTGAAGTGTTAATAAAAAACAAAGAGATTTTACAAAAATTAATACATTGGTTCGAGATAGATTCATATTTTTTTAATATGAATTTAATATGTTTATCTTCTTCCACAAATTCTTCCCCTAAAATGATCGTATCATCTAAAAATTATTTGTGAGTGACAGGCTCAGTATTGAGTGCCACTGAGATTCCTTTTATCAGATCCTATGTGCAAGCTTTTAGCAAGCTCCTTCCCAGAGTTTCTACCACAATGATGAAGAGGTATAAGGAGAGGTGGTATCCTTATCTTAGTCCTTTCGAAGTATAAAAAACCCTTTTGGAACCTTGTTCATGATTATGGAGAATTTAGGGGTGGCTATGCAATTCTAGATGATTTTCCTTATGTCTTGATTGAAGCCCAAATTTTCCAGGATCATCATTAGAAAATACCAGGAGACTCGATCGTATGATTTATTCATGTCTAACTTAAGGAATATTCCTTGCCTTGAGGATTTGGAGATGGAATGAATGGATTCATGCACCATAATGATTCCATCCATTATTTGTCTTTTAGCCACAAAATCATTAATATGGCTTGTGCTCTATAAATACTAAAATCATATTCATATTATGGTTCTAAAGGATTAATATGGCCCATGATCTATGGATACTTTCTTTTAATAAATCCCTTCAATAATGATGACCTTACAAAGCAAGAAAACATATCATACTAAACCATCAATATTTTCAAACTCATTAAAAAATATATATCAAATGCAATGGTAGACTCCACATATTCTATTAAATAATGACATAATGCCAAAACCATTTCTGACTATTAATATGCATTCAAAAATTATGTTTATCATGGATGAAGAAAATTATATTTAAAAATAAATATATCATTTCCTTCTTTAAAAATTTATTCCAAATATTCAAATACTTTTGATGAAAGAACATATATTCAAGTTATCTTACGATAAAAAATGCAACATATCCATAATGGAAGCATTCAAACCACTGACAACATTTCCATTTAGGAGGTGAATGAAACATATATTCACCATCCTATGAAAGCCAAAATATAGTTTAAGCTTAATCAAGCAAAAGTAAATGTGCATAACTATTTGTCAATTTTCATCTCTGAAATGCCATCGGTACTATGACTCATCTCGTGGACTTGACCAAACATTATTTTGCACTTTGCCTTCAAAATTGACAATTCTTGTTCATATATGGAAATCACTCCATCATGATTTATTTATAGGGCCTTGACTGTCTCTCCATTTTAGTCATATAGTGATTTTGTGTAGGCATTGGTAGTTTCAATATTGAAACACTTTTTTTCAAGTTCCATCTTGTTGCCTTTGAGTATGAGAATGGTACAATGAAACTCCTAAACCACTATTTTCTTCTTGGATAGTGTGTTTTCAAACTTATTAATGGTTTTCCTTGTGCTTTGAAGATGTTTAGACAAAAACTAGTTTTCCTTATTGAGAAATGCATTTTTAGTAATTATAGTGAGAGATTAAGATCAAGATGATCTTATGTTTCCATAACGCCCTCTCATATCTTCCTAAAAATAAGTTATTCTATGTTGTTTAGAAAAAATACACCATCTTTATTTGTAGGGACCCCTACAAAAATACAGGGCCAAATAAATAAGGAAATTTAATCAAAATTTGAACCACATAACCAAAAGACAACATAACAAGTTTATAACAGATGAAAAGTACATGAATTAGGAAATTATAAATACAAATTCATTTCTTGGGATTTATTATGTATTCAATGTTCATTACATAATTTTTAAAGACAAATAAATCAACATACAATCAACATTCCTTTACTTTCTTGATGCAGAGGCCACTTGAAAATCACCTTGATATGTCTTAAACTAACTCTGAACCTATTATTGAAATCCTCAATGACCTCTGAATTCTAAATTGCCTCTCATTAAACTTGCATCTATATGATATTTTGGACCCATTATTGATTTTTTAGCTTCAATACCTTCTTTAATGTATGAACTCTTTAATATTTCCTTAGAATATCATTCTCACATTACCTTCCTCATTTAGCTTGTATCCCTCAAAACACCTAAAATTCTTTGGTTTGAACAATTTACACACCTTCTGAGTAAAATAACAATACTTTTGGACACCCTTTTCCATCATTTAAACCCTCCTATTGTTTCATCTTTTCATTCTTTAGGCAAGTACCTTTTCTCAAGCATTAAACTATGTAATTAGGTTTCCTTAGGGTCTTTCTAAGCCTGAAGTATATAAAAATGTATTGTATGGTACCATATTGGGTAGAATATTACACATTCCTCTAGGACTTATCAAAATACATGTGACTACCAAGTTTCAAATATTTCCATGGGTTAAAACCAAAGATAATGGAGTTTTTAGTTGTAAACCCTAGCTAGGCTAATAAGCATGACTGTACAGGCTGAGAGGTGATAGATTGAGTTTTAAAGAGTTCCAAATAATTTCAATCCTTTCTAATTATATATTAAAGTCCATCCTAAAATTATTACACTCCAAAAATAGTTATATTAATGAAAATAATTAGGAAATATCCCCCACAAAGTAGAATACATAATTCTAGGATTAATGACAGGGCTAAAATAGGGTTTCTTCTAGCTACCATAACTCAAATGGTTGTCTATCCCTCCAAACAATCATACCTAGAAAAAATCACTCTCAAATCACATCTATATCACAATGACAAAGATTTCTCAGTAACTTCATCTACTTCACTTTGATTCCTATTCACATTGACAATGAAATAGAGGGATCATAACATGAATATAAGTGAAAACATCCACTCTTTATATGACATTTTATAATAAATGTTTGACTATGCAAGTGACTTACTTTGATCATATCAAATCTCCAAAATCATTGAGAATCAGCCACATAAAGGACATTCTCAACTACATAAATGACCTACTGCATAATCATCTAACTAACTTTAAACCCCAAGTCTAATTGACTGTCACAGTCCAAAAATAAAGTACTTAGACTAAGGACTCTTTTATTAATTATTCACTATAGAATGTAATTGATAATAACATAATGAATTTTATGATGTAGATATAGTTTCAATATTAGCATATGATGTTTATTATTGCATTAACTATCTTTAGATGCTATCAAAATTAGTCTCTTTCTTGACCATCTCAAAAGCACAATAGGGTTTGAGACCAAGAGAGTTATTTTCTTGATTTAATTTAAATTTTAAACTTAATAATGATATTCTAAGAGTTTTATGACTCTAATAACCTATCATGAACATTAAATAGTAGTTATACATGCACCAACCATCCTCAATTATAATTAAAATCTCTTTTCTTCATTAACTGTAACCCTGCATTTCTTGACTCAGACTTGCAACTAACACAAAGAGTAATCTATTCATAGCCTCAAGGGATTTTCAATACATTAGTTTATTAAAAAACATTCAACCACATATATTAGGATATCAATCACATAAAATAGTTCCCTTTCATTAACATGCATCACCATTATTCACATGTACAGTCTATTCTTCATGCTATGTCCTTCATGGAGAGTGTTAAACCTTCCTTTCTTGCTTAATCTCACTCTTATCTCTTCATAGATCCATTTCTTCCCTCTTATTCTCCTATTATTCCTACCACACTCTCTCTAAATGTTTTTCATGCATTTCATTCCTTACTTATATTAACATGCAAAATAGACTCTTACTTTTGTGCCAACCTCATGTTGGATTTGGTAGGTTCAAAACATGAAATCTCTACTACATTCTTTCTTAACATAATATTTACATTGAGACACCACCCATAGCATTTTTAAGACTATCTAAGAACCTTATTTACACCTAAAAGCCCTTTCAACTTCTCATTAGGCTCAAATGATCTTTCCATGCTTAGGTCTAAAATTTCAAATTTCATATTATAGTTTTTGGAGGGAAAATCCCCCAATGCAAAATTTACACCACCTAATGAATTATTAAGACCCTAATAAATATAATGGACCTCATAACATGCATTTGATTTGTCAACCAATAAAATTATGTTTGATTGTTAGATGATTCTTCATCATACTCCCTAGGTAAGAGAAAATTGAGTGCCAACACAACGTTTTCCTTTATCTTCTTCCAATTATTCTTTGCTTGCATTTATTTTCTGACTTATTCATTTATTTTTTCATAATCATCTTTCTCAGCTTTGTCCTTCTTGGTCTTCAACATTTTGTTCCTTTATTTCTTCTTCTATATTCTTCTCCTCAATTCTTTTTCTACTACAAATTCTCATGCTTCCACTTCATTTTCAATCAGTTCATGTTTCATATACACTTCTTCATAATTTTATTAAACTATACCTACATAGACATCATCATACACATGCATTATATGAGTGTCATGAGGCCAAATTTCATCTCCACCAACTCCTTGATCTTGTATGTTTGGACTAAATTTCTTCTCAACTGTATTTGTCTTCATATCAACCTATTCATCCTCTTTCACTAGCTTTCTTCTTGGATATGCCACTTGGAAACTTATTCCAATATATTGTTCATGCTTTTATTCATCCAAATAAGCTGCACCATTATTATGTAAACAAGTCTTTTTCTCACTTGGTCTTGGACTCAATTGTTTGTTTTCTTTATGCTTTATCATGAGTTCTTAAGGCTCATCTTTTTTCTTCTTAATTTTATTATGAGGTGAAGCCTTCTCTTACTAATCCAAACTTGCACTACTCATATCATCAATGCATGTCATTTCTTGTTTATGAGATTTGATAGTTTCTTCATGTTTGTCATCATCTATAACATTTAACTTTTACTCAATATCACTCAACTCTTCCTTGAATTCACTTATCCATTATATTCATCAAATTTTAGGACCTTGATGCCCTTCATTCTAGAACATCTACTTCTCCATTATCTTCATCAAATTTAGGACCTTGATGCCCTTCATCTTCTCTCAAATTTTATGCTATATCAATATACTCAACCATTGCTTTCTCATTTCTCAATAGTTATTCATTCTCCTTCAATACTCCATCTCTACTTGCATTTTAACATTCACCTAACTATCCATTGCTGTTCATAGACATTCTCTTCCATGCTTTGTATTCTCTCTTCATGTCCTCATTCAATGATTCAAGGAGATCATCATCAAATTCATCATAAATAACTTTCTTACCTTTCCATTTGTTTATGGTTTCTTCATACTCTTCATCTTGCCTCTTCATTTGATTACTCAATTGCATCATCATTATTTTGTCCTTGATTGGTTCCATGATTTCAATTTGATTTTTAAACTTGAAAATTTATTCTTTCCTTGTTCTCTCTTGAGGTGTACCTGTAACATTACCGTTTTTATCCCTTTCCATGCTCTTAATGACCCACATTCTAGATTTCATACACTTGGACTGAGATTGGATTTTTGCATCACCTTCTTTACTTGATCCACTACATGATTTCTATTCTTTAGCACCTTTTTCATGCCTCTTTTCTTGATAGCATGTCATTTAATATTTATCTAACCTATCCTCTATTATTTTTCTCATGTTTTTCTCTTATCTTCCACTTAAGTTCTTAACTTGAATGACCTCTTGCTTGAGGTTTTCCTTCATCTCATTAACTAGTTTCTTGAGCCACTTAGGCACTACATATCCATGTTCTTGTACTATTATTGAGGGCTTTACTTTGCTTTTCACTTTTACATCTTGTATATCAAAATCTTTCTTCTCATATGTATAATTAAAATAAAGTCTTAAGATTTAATTTACCTCATTGAAGGACTCTCCTCACTCATGTATTCATGGCTTGAATTCATGTCTTTTTGGTGTGATTTATCTCTTGATTTAGCTATAATTATTGTCAAAGCATCATATAATTCTTCTTATTTCTCTCCAATAGAATGCTGGGAGTCTTCAATATTTATCATATCATATTATATAATTTTTCCTCTTCTTTTATCATCTTCATTCACCTTGATGGGTGATTCACTTTACCCATTTCTCACAATCTTAAGGTCTCATTCTTGACCTTTATCCATCTTTGATTTACACCTGCATTCACACACTTAAATGCAATGTTAGAATATAAAATAAGAGACCACATTATCTCCATGAGTGCCTATTCATGGTCACTCTTCTTTTTTTTAGTCTTCTTCCTTAAGTGATTCCTTGGCACTTCTCTCTTTATGTTCTCTTCAATGAGAACTCTTTTCTTATCATCTCTTTCATGTTACTTTCTTGGAAACTCTTCATCTTCATGCCTCTATGGGCCTTATTCTCTTTATTCTTATCCTTCCTCAAGGAATTCATATTATGACTTTTATTTCTCATGAGAGGCTCTATTGGCCACTTCACTCTCTTTTTCATATTATATCCAAACCATTGGCTTTCTTGATCCTTCATGAGATTCACCCTGAGCTCTATTCTATTAATGCTTTGCCTAAATCTCTTCTCGTCTCTTTCACTTATTTTTTTATCTTCATCTTATCTCTTTTTCTTCACTTTCTAAGCCTCACTTAGACCTGTAACTTAGCAAGTTTTCCTACTTTCTCTTCTTCGACCTCACTTGGGTATCCTTCTCTTTCTCTAGTCCTTTGTTTAGGACTTCTCTTATCTCCCTTGAATCTCACTTAGAGTCTTCCTCTTCTATCACTTGAGCTTCAATGCTATTTTCCACTCTATCTTCTCTAGTCTATTCTTACATAGTATGAAGTTCTTCACTTAGACTTAGGGGCTTTAGATTCTTCCTTCACTAATATTAACTTTCACTATATTGACCTCAATAGGTCATACCTAAACCTTGATTTAATTCATAAATACCTCTATAATACCTATACAATTCCACTTCATACAATCTTCATAGGCATCTTTTATCAATCTCAAATCAAAAATATTTAATAACTCAAAAAATTATTTGAAATCAAGAGCTAACCTAGCTTTGATACCAAAAATGATGTAGAGGCCACTTGAAAATCACCTTGATATTTCTTAACCTAACTCTGAACCTATTCTTGAAGTCTTTAATGACCTCTAAATTCTAACTTGCCTTTCATTACACTTGTATCTCTTTGAAATTTTAGACCCATTATTGATTTTATAGATTTAAGGTCTTCTTGAGTGCATAAACTCTTCACTATTTCCCTAGAATATCATTCTCATATTACCATCTTTATTTAGCTTGTAACCCTAAAAAAACTTAAAATTCCTTGGTATGAACAATTTACACACTTTATGATCAAAATATCAATACTTTTAGACACCCTTTTCCATCATTCAACTCCTCTTGTAGTTTCATATTTTCATTCTTTAGGAAACTACCTTTTATCAAGCATTTAACTATGTAATTAGGCCTCCTTAGGGTCTTTGTAAGACCATAATATATAAAACCATACTATACGATACCATACTAGTTAGAATATTCCACATTCATCTAATTATGATCAAAATACATGTGATTACCAAGTTTAAAATATTTTCATAGGTTAAAACCAAAGATAATGTAGTTTTTAGTTCTAAACCCTAGCTAGGCCAACAAGCATGATTGTGCAGGTTGAGAGGTGATAGATTGAGTTTTAAAGAGTTAAAAATAATTTCAATACTTTATAATTATATATTAAAGTCCATACTAGCATTATTACACTCCCAAAATATTTATATTAATGAAAAAAATTAGGAAATATGCCCCACAAAGTAGGATTCAAAAATTTGGGCTTAATGACAAGGCTAAAATAGGGTTTCTTCTAGCTACACAACTCAAATGGTTATCTATCCCTCTAAACAATCATACCTTGAAAAAATCACTCTCAACTAATATATTTATCACAATGACAAAGATTTCACTCAATAACTTCATCTACTACACTTTGCTTACTACTCACATTGATTATGAAACAAAGGGTTCATAACATGATAGTAAGGAAAAACCTCCACTCTTTATATGACATTTTATAATGAATATTTGAATATATAAGTTAATTACTCTGATCATATAAACTATCCACCATAATTGAGAATCAACCACATAAAGGGAATTCTCAACTACATAAAGGACCTACTGCACAATCATCCAACTAACTTCAAACCCCAAGTCTACTTGCTTGTTATAGTCCAAAAATAGAGTACTCAGATCAAGGAATTTTTTATTAATTATTAAATATAGTTTACAATGGATGAAAACATAATGAATTTTATACGTAGATATAGTTTCAATATTAGGATATGATGTTTATTCTTACATTAATTATCTTCAGATGCTATCAAAACTAGTCTCTTTCTTGACTATCTCAGAAGTACAATAGGGTTTGAGACCAAGAGAGTTATTTTATTAAATTCATTCACCTTTTGAACATAATAATTATATTATAATATTTTTATGAATCTAATAACCTATCATGAACATCACACATTAGTTAAACATGCACCAACCATCCTCAATTACAATTAAAATCTCTTTTCTTCACTAATTGTAACCTTGCATTTCTTGACTCAGACCTATAACAAACACAAAAAATAATCCATTCATAGCATCATGGGATTTTAAAGACATTAGTTTATTAAAAAACATTCAACCACATATATTAGGAGATTAATCACATTAATTATTTCCCTTTTATTAACATGCATCACCATTATTCACGTGTACAATCCATTCATCATACTATGTCCTTCATGGAGAGTGCTAAATCTTCCTTTATTGATTCATCTCACTCTTCCCTATTTAGAGTTCCCTTTCTTCCCTCTTATTCTCATATTATTCCTACCATAATATCTCTAATATTTTTTCATGCATTTCTTTCCTTACTTATATTAACATGCAAGATAGACTCATACTTTTGTGCCAACCTCACATTGGATAAATGGTAGGTTCAAAACATGAACTCTCTACTGCATTATTTCTTAATATAATATTTAATTTGAGACACAAAACATGAAGCTTTTAATACTATCTAATAACCTTATTTACACCTACCAACCCTTTCAATTTCTCATTAGGCTCAAATGATCTTTCTATGCTTAGGTTTAACATTTCAAATTTCAAATTATAGTTTTTGGAGAGAAAATCCCCAAATGCACACTTTACACCACCTCATGAATTATTAAGACACTAAGGACCTCTAATGGACCTCATCACATAAACTTGAGTCTTCAATCACTAAAATTATGTCTAATTATTAGATTTTCCTTCATCATTTCCACTATTGGACAGAAAAATTAGCATACAATAAACATTCTTTTACTTTCCTTTACCTAGATCAAATATGTTTTCACTTGTTACTTTGGAAAACTATTGATTTTATGGTTTAATCATGATGGAATAACTACCATGTAATTTTTTATTTGTATACAAAATGGAAAAATGCCATGTTGCATATTAACTAGTGCATATAGAAAAGTCAATTCTATAGATCAAATATACATTATTTGGGGATTCATGACTTGTAAAAATAGGTAAATGCCATAATCCAACGTAAAATGTATGTATATATAATAAATATAAACTTATTGTTAGTGAATATTCTCAAATGTATGTAGAAAAGGATAATGTCTCAAGCACACTGCATATAAATCTTACAATATAGACATTTTTTAAGACAACATATAAAACTTACAATTTCAAATAAAACCACATGAATAAATAATAAGAAATAGAGTATTAATTTCAAGATGCATCATTCATGTATAATTTATATAGTTTATGACTTTTCATACCAAGTCTACATTCTCAATATTTTCTGATAATAAAAGCATCCTATTATATTATTGAGGAAGACAACATCTATTTTTCTAGGTAATCATGCACAAGCTAGACTTATTTTTGATTTTTTTTAGAGACTTTCAACATTGTGTGAAAATAGTATTTTCATATATTTTTAGTATCCTATAGAATAAATGAGACTTTACTTAAACCATCATGAAAAAAGTTTGTAGGGGGCATGAAAAATTGAATATGGTTGCAACTATGATGCCACAGTTATGGAGACAAATCTATATGCATAATTGCTACAAATAAAATGTAGTTCCCAAAAAGAATTTATATTAAAAGATAACGAGTACATTTCAAACCAAAAATTCCCACCTTACTCTTTGATGTCAATAAATAGACACCAATATATAACTCAAACATTCATGAAATAACTAAAAATATACACATAAAAAAGAGACAAATTTAACTAGCTAATTTATTTAGAGGTAAGATTGGCTATTACAGGGTGATAAATTTTCAAATAAAAATTTTAATTTTAAGGAAGGAATCTTGTGTATTCCATCATTCATATAAAAATAATCCAATCTATAGTCAACCTTCAAAATGATTTAGAGGATACAAATTTCCTAAATTCACCTCGAAACTTGGTAATAAAGTGGCACTGCAAAAATCATAATTAGAATTGGAGTAAACACAAAACATTAAAACAAGTCTAATAAACCCTAGATAAAAGTGAATTAAGGTATCCCCATGGCTCAAAATGAAGATAAATAATCAGCCCAAAAATATAAAGTATATCTCCACTCCTTGCAAGCATCTTGTGAGACATTGCATTACAAAACTCAGCGTCTTGATTTTCATCCCTTATAGTTTATTCATAGTAAGGTAAGCCAAACTAAAGCCAAATTATATAAGGAAATTGTTGATATGTATTTTTATCGATAAACCAACACTTTCTAGTAAAAATAATAGTTTAAACTTAAAGCACAAATAAACCAAACCAATAAGCCATTTTCAAACAAATCTCAAAAATCCTAGACCAAAGTGCGTTTAACACATCCTCACAAGCTCATGAGGGGGAAAAAATGTCAAGAGAATTATTCTGTTCAAATTATTTTTTTTTATAGAGAATGTCATTTAAAAAAATTTCTACCCCTTACTAATTAGAAAATATCTACCCCTGATAATACAATGGAAATTCACTTGAGTTTGAGATAAAAATAGAGCATCATGGTGTAGCCATCAATACTATTAAAGTTTACCTAAGAGGTGTGATAATAAAACACCCATACACAAGCTATAATATATCCAAAACATTTAAAAATACTAAAAAAAACAAAGAATATCATGAATTTGTACCTATAGCATGCTTGATATGATCTGTTGAAGTGTTGTAGTCCCGACCCTCCCTCATCCTCTTTATTGAACCATGATCGATATAAATTTGCTAAAGTGTTGTGTGAGTTTACTAAATACATAAAGATAGGAAATGAGACAAGTGGAGGGAAAACAGACAAGGTATCCAAAAAATCCTATATTGAACTCCATCTAATCATGATTACTTGTTAATGTACATAGTGACATGTGCACATGATTACTGACATTTTTAACATTCTAACTAGAATAATGTAAAAATGTGAACATGATATATTACATGTCAAAATAATTACATATAATACATATACACATGATTTCATGACTACACGTGAACATAATTACATCATTTAACTAGGCACATTCTTGCAATACATCACTAAATGTAATATTGACCACCAAAGCATTACTTAAGTCATAGGTAAATGAAACACTTCTTAGCCAAGATAGTTCATAAATGAAAGACTTGTATTGAAATATTATGTCCAAATAATATTTATCATTACAAATCATACATGTCATACATATCATGACTATATATATATATATATATATATATATATATATATATATATATATATATATATATATATATATATATATATATATATACGTACACGTGTGTGTGTGTGTGTGTGTACATAGAGAGAGAGAGAGAGAGAGAGAGAGAGAGAGAGAGAGAGAGAGAGAGAGAGAGAGAGAGAGAGAGAGAGAGAGAGAGAGAGAGAGAGAGAGAGAGAGAGAGACACACACACACACACACACACACACACACACACACACACACACATAAAAAATCACGTCCAAGGTAGTAGCTACCAATAAATGTCCATATTCATGGCATGGCCATGAAACCTCTTGTTGAGGAAAATAAAGTGGAAGTGGATGAGAAATGAATGCGAGTATATGTATTTAAAATTTTTAAGGTTAGAATTGTTGAAGTAAAGAAATAATAAGACATCAACATGAATAAAAAACTTATTGGTTTCCTAAATAAAAAGTGAATATCATACCATCAAGAAATGTCTCATAATGCTTTTGGATGATGTCACCTCATTTCATTGAAATATTATATATAAAACACAATAACAATATAAAATGGTAGGGTTCAATGAAACAAAAAAGAATTATTAATGATGTCCACATTGTAAATATTTGATGATTATTGCACATTGCTAACATATCTGTCAATATTAATATCACTAGAAGTCCAAATAGCATATGAGTGGACATTATTTTATAGTGTGTCCTCCTCAATCATAATAAAAGGAAATGGCTATGGTCAGTGATATAAAAACCTCTAAAGATTTACAATACAATAATGCTTTGGTGTAGGCACACCATCACAAGTTTAGCCCCGCTCAATAGATATTATGGTGCCTTTCTCTTGCATACAACTTGACAAGTACAACCACACATCGGTACTAGGTTTAAAAATATGGTCATGTGTGGATGAAGAAGAGTCCATGTAAGATGTGCCAACTTTGATATTATTATCATCATTTTTAGCATCATCACTCAACAAACTAATAACCTCAAGGTTTTGTGTTTGTTCTAAGGCATTCCTCTACAAAGGACCAATAAGGAATATTAGATAAACATTAGTGAAAAATAGAACTATAATAATTTTTTTTTGGACATAGTCATTTAATTTATTTACACAATTCATTTCATCATTACAAATTGATTTTTTTGGGTCCCCTCACAAACCCTTTTACCTTTTTGTGAAAGGTGTTCCCTCAACATAATGCCATTGTCATCACTAACACAGGTGTAAGGGTCATCTCCCTTAATTTATGACAATTATTGTTGTATAATTATAAAATTTACTATTCAAACACATAAAATTAACTTAACTTTTATTTCATGCAAACCATTCAACACATTACATCTAACTTGACATCCACTATTGCCTATACCTTACCCTTGCTCCACCCTTTATCTTTCTTGCTCCATTTATCAATAATAGTTTCTCTACCTTATGTAGGATTGCCTTTTATATTACAAGTTTTCACTTGAATCATATATAAACATATACTCATTTAAATCCTTTAAGGATATCTCACTGATATTACATAATTAGGAGACATTCTCCCTTGCCATCCATGATCTTTCCAGCCTATTCCTCTTATTGAAGCTATTATTTTTTAAGATTCAGTCTATTATCATGAATTCTATTTATATTTTAGTGTATCATATTCACCTCATCTTCCTTTTCCCACTATTGACACACCCTATAGGCCTTCTTGGAATGGGATGCTAATAATGAATCTTAAGACAATGAGTGTTCAATTTGTCTAGTGACCAAAATGGATGGCCACCATCATCACAAAAGGTGGTCCATGGGTGCAACAATAACTAGTAAAAATCTTGATTCATGATACCTATATCTAAAATATTATATTCTCTTATAAACTACCATTCAAAAAAGAAGACACTGTAGGTTATAAGCATTAAAACTGATTAAATCAACAAATAAACAAAAAAGGTACTAAAAAAAGAAAATGTTCTTACAGGTTTTGCTTCCTCCTCCTCTAAATTATATTGTAAGGCATCTATACTCCAGTTGTTACCATCATCATAATTGACATCCTCATCAAGCTTATCTGAATCCACCTCATTCTACTACAATGGTTAACATATACGTGTTAATCCAAATATATATGGAAAAATAAACATCTATGAGAATGATGAAGGAAAGAAGAACAATTATAACCAATGCAAACATTTTTGGGGTCAAAATCATTATGAGGTTCATTACCACCCTCATCACCATGGCTCTGCTATGTCCCCTCAAGCTAAAATACTAAAAAAAATACAAGGTGGGTCAAAAGTGGCCTATCATTGACTATTATAGGAATGTAGAAAGAAGCATCTATGAACATGACTAACAAAAAAATATTAAATACAATAAATTGTTCTCATACATCTAGGAGACAAACTCACTATAGGGGTCATTAAAATCCTCATCACCTTGGCTCTGCTCTATGCCCTCTTGCTATATTATTAAACACAACATAATAAATAAAAAATTAGATGCAAAGATGTAAAATATTAAATATTATACAAGCACAAAAAAAATATTAAATTTGGCATGGCCAATAGACAAAGCATCATAAAATTACATATGTTATCCTTTTGTCTGAATCTATATATAAAAATAATCAAATGCCCATTGACATTCCACTACTAAATAGTGGCCACCACGAAATGGCTATCCCAACTTAGTGGGAATCCCATCCCCACTAGTGGGTGTACCATCTGAAACCCTCTTAGGATGCCTAAAAAGTCAACAAGAACATCTAAACTTGGGGAATGCATGCAATTAATACTGGATGTTTATTTATTTATCTTAAAATAATTGATATAACAACTGATTACCATCAACAAACAAGAATCAAACTAAAAAATTCACTATCAATGGTAATAGATATAATTTCATATAATTTGCTCTACCTCACCATAAATTTTTTTAGGAAATTATTTATTTATAGATCATCCATCACAAATATATGACTTTTAACATTCAAAGTATTAGTTTCCAACATACAAAATTTTTCATACAAGTTAGTTTGGATTATGGTTTACAACATTGAATGATATCTATAAACTGCATAAAAAATTCAAAGTAGTGGTGGCCAACACACTAAAATGGTGTGCCAAAGGGAAAGACAAATCGATTAGAAGTTTGGATATATATATATATATATATATATATATATATATATATATATATATATATATATATATATATATATATATATCTTTATCTTTGTTCTTCAAAGTGGAATTCCTTCTTTGCTCTTTTTGAATTACCTATCTATCTAGTCCACACTAATACTATGTATATGGTGAATATTGTTTAACACTATAAATTAATAACAATGGGAGCGTTAATCATTAAAAGAGTATGGGAGACCATGCTTGCCAAGATATTAATCTTGACATTTGAGGTGGAAAGTTTACATAAGAGGGATTGATCAACCCAAAAGATTTATTTGAGATATTTTATATTCTCACAAGGTATTTGAACACTATATTGAGAAAATATGTTAAATTATTTAATAATGGAGGGTATACCACCTCAAAAATTATGAATAACATTTATGAGGAAAGGGACCCTTAAGAAAAGGGTATTGCAATTGAAAGGAGATGCATCATGTCCAAAATGAAAAAGTGAAACTAGAAAAAGAATCATTATCCAAAGTTTAATAAATACCTAGAGGAATAATTATTCTCCTTGAATAATTGAAGAAAGACAATGAAGAAAAAAATAAATAATTCAAAAATAAATAAAAATAATTTAACTAACTGTTCACATCCATTAGAGATGGAAGGGAGTTGAGTAACTCCCCCAAGTTCCTCAAGTGCCTAATAAGCTATAAAATCCCAATTAATTCATGATTCTCAAGGTTCAAAAATGATCAAATAAGTCTAGAGTTATTTGAGTAACTTCAAGATCTAAAAGTACTGACAAGGTCATAGAAGTGTTTAAATGGTGAAGAAAAATGGATTCGACAGGGTCATAGAAGTATTTAAATGGTGAAGAAAAGTGCTTCAATGTAGTTTTAGATGGTTATTAAGTCATGTTTTGTAGATATAGATGTTATATTTTATTCATATGAAATGGTTTTTGTATTTAAATAAAATGAACTTATAATCACATCCAATATGCTTTATATTTGAGAAATAACCTACAATCCAAAAAATCCAAATTTCACAAGGTTATTCTATGAAATTTTGGTATATTAGGTGTATGAGCACAAACAATGGTTTATAACCCTATCTATCTCAAGAAAATATATTCAATGTCATACTTGTCATAGGTAGACCTTACTTAAAACTCAACACCACATACATTTCTAGTTAGACTTTGTGAAAACATATATTTTAATATCTAATCTAGAATGAGATCACTTACAAAAACCCAAACATGGGGAATAACAATTCTTCCAATGGCCTTTTTCATCATGAAGTATTGTAATAGGAACACAAATAAGAATACTAAAACTATTATTGAAATAAAATTATTTATTATCAATATTTTATCTAAAGAAGGTTCTATGGGTGCCATTGAACTCTAAAATGTCTAAAAAGGTCTTAAAAATTATTAAAAAAATGCATCCATATAATAGTATATAAATAAAATCTAGGTATGTTTGTGTTAGACCTATAGTGGACTGAAAAAATGAAAAATAAGGGATATCACATGCAAAAATAAATGGAAAAAATATTAGAATTTTTCATCAAAGAAGGTACTTTGGGAAGTGCATTTGTAATCTTAATTAGGTTAAGAATAAATACTTTGACCCTTTGTTGAGTTTTCTATCTCATAAAATTGAATCTAAATTATACAAGTAGAGATATCAGATTTGTGAATAAGGGATTGATGGTAAAAATGTCATGTGCAAGGTGAGATAAATTTATGTGGTAAATGCTTAGTTGACCATATTGATCACATTAGTTACATTCTATAATTATCTAAACTTTTCATACAAATATTTTATATTTTATTTGCTTGAAGCCATGTGGGCCTACTGTTATTATTTTAATATTAATGCTTACTAAATAGTTGGGTTGAAATTATATTTCAAACTGCCCTGACCATGTAAACTTATCCTCCTAGTAGTCACTATATCCTATAGTAGTTTCAACATAGTTTTATATGGTCATTGAATCATTCTATCAAATAATTTTCATGCCTTCAACTTTGGTATACTTTGGAAATCTACATGAGCTTCCCTGAAACACCACCACATACCATTACCTCACTTGTAAACAATACAATCATAGAGGAAGCTTACATGGTTGGGGGTTGTTTCTAGAATGCATCATTAATTAAGAGTTTTAGGACATCATTGCTATGTATTTGAGTTGTATATCTTTCAATCTTTATGTAGATATACCTTTTCTTAATGAAATTGATATTATATATTTTTTTCTTTTTCATAATTTTTGCCTTACATCAATCACATCATTATCTAAACCATGTTGTAATTTTTTATACACATGCATATTGAAATGAATAAAAAAATATGAAAATAGGCTCATAACAAAGTAATCAATATAATCAAAATTTATGTGTATTTACATTGAAAAAATATTTCTAGGTGTATGTCAAAACTTATACATAAACTTTACTATGAAATTTTATATCTAGGAGTTTTGATGTGTATTTACATGTTTTTTTAGCCTCTAAAACCCACAATTTTAATGTTTAGAAAATAAAATCAACATTAAATTTTGTCTAAAATTTTGTAGTTGAGGTTTGGAGTCTCAATCTACTAATTATTTTGGCATATGGGATTCAAAATATGATGCTTTAACATATAATACATTAAAATAATATCGTTCCATAAATATTTATTTAGGATTACTATTTTTACCATTCCCTTCATCTTGAAAGGATATTTAATCTCACTTTTTATCTCTTCATGGTTATATATTTATGTGAATGGATCCCAAATTAGAATAAATACTTGTACACTTAGAGATTTTTTCTTTAATGAGGATTTAATCCTTAGGCCTCATTAGGTGTCAACAATGATGGTAAAATGAGAATAGTTTTCTTCATTCATTTATAGGCATATCAATTGACTATCCTACTCCTTTTATAAGATCTCTAAATTTTTCTTTCTCACCTTCTTCCTTGATGGATGTGCTCAATAAAATTATGAAATAATATATTTGAAAATTACACATTCAATTTACATGGATTTGTTCCTAATAGTTTCTCAAATGAAATATTTATTTTAATGCTAATTTTCTTATATATCTCATGGAGGATGTCACTATTTAACCTTAATACTATTCACATCATAGGAACCCCTTTGGTAGTTGAGTGTTCACTACATCTAAGGTTTAGAAATAGAATAAACTCATAAAATGGCAAGAGTGTAAATGATATGACTGAAAAATGGTAAGAGCATAAATGATATGACTCATAAAATGGTGAGAGAGAGAGAGAGAGTAAATGATGACTTACAAAATAGTGAGAGTATGGCTTAGGTTTCTATCAAAATTGTAAGAACATGGTTTAGGTTGTTCGCAAAATGGTGAGAGCGTGGCTTAGGTTACTCATAAAATGGTGAGAGTGTGGTTTATATTACTCATAAAATAGTGAACTTTTTTTTTGCGGGGTGGGGGGGGGGGGGGAGGTGGATAATCTGACCTTAGAAAACATTGAGTGATTCCTACATAGTCCAACTTACATAGTCTAAGGAGGTAGGGTGAATTTTTCCTACAAGGTCAAGTCATGATGTTGAAAATGGCCATGGCATGGTTAGTGTTTTGAGTGTTTGAGATATAACATGTAACAAATTAGAATGTTTTTGACATTGTACACACTTTTCAACATATACAACAACATCAACTTCCATGGTTGGCCAATAATAACCAGTACACAATAACATTTTGTTAAGGATGGCCCCACTATTGTGGGCCCTGTAAACCCCTTCATGAACTTCCCTCAATGTTAATCGATTTTTATCAAGGTAAAATAATAAAGTAGAGTTCCATCAAAGATTATATGATAGAGTGAAGGTCTAAGTGATGTATAATGAGAGACTTGGAGGATGAAGGCTTTTTGTATTTTATAGGATAAGTTAGGTGGAATGATTTGGTTATGAAGGTAGTTATATAGTTTAGTATATTGGTAGAATTGGGACCAAAAATATCACAAATAATTTCAATGGTCAAAGGTTAATGGGTTGGTGAGAGAATATTTTTAAAAAGGAACTAATAATTTATGTGCTTATCTATAATTTGGATCATAAAAATAATTATGTCCATGGCATTTATTATTTTGTTGTTGGCCTGAGGTATCTACTCAAACTAAAGATGAGAAATTTGTTGTTTGAGGATGTCCACCATGTATTTATACAATATGAGCTTCTCATCCTTGGTCTAGAATTGGTTTATAGCCTAATTGATAATAAGTTGAGAGTCTCCATAAACCATAAGATGTTGAATATTCCATTGTACTTCTAGATGAAGCCCTGCAATGAGTGTTTCATATTTGACTATGTTATTAGTACAAGTAAAGCTAATATAAAAAGACATGGGAATGAGAACCCCTTGAAGTGTGATGAATAAAAGTCATAATCTTGATCCATGAGATGTAAAATAACCATCAAAATAAAGTTTCCACTATTGCTCTTTAGGAGGTGCTTCTGTTATAGTCGTGATGGATTTATATGGAAACCCAAATGTGAGTGGTTGAGTGTCAAAAATGGAAGCTTTTGTAAGATGGTTGGATATAACCTGTCCCTTGATGGCCTTTTGATTAACATACTCAATATTTAATTGACTTATAATCACGATCCATTTACCCATGTGGCCCTGTAAATCTATTTTTGAGAGTAGATATTTGAGCATATCTACTTTAGAAATGACAATGGTCTTATTGTTAAGCATGTAGTGCCACAAATTTTGAGTTGTGAAGACCATGGATAAATAAGCTTTCTTAATTGGTGTATAATTATTCTCATACACTACCAATGTATGATTCATGTGGTATATAACATGTACTTTTTGATGTTCATCATGCTAGGCCAAAAGTGCCCCAAGGGTATTTTTAGTTACATATAGGTAGAATAGTAACAACTTTTCTAGTATAGGTGGTAATAAAATAGGTGGATTGGCTAAGTATTATTTTAAATGGTCAAAGGCATTTTGGTAATCAACATTCCAAAAAAAAGTGGTACCCTTAAACAAGTGAGTAAATATATGGTATTTGTCAGCCAGTTGAGAAATGAAGCATCTGATGGATTATATCTTACCCTATAAACTATGGATTTATTTCAAAATAGATGGAGGTGACATATAAATAATGGACTTAACCTTGGTTGGGTTGACTTTAATGCCCCTATGAGAGATAATGAACCCTATTAATTTTCTTGAAGTGACACCAAAGATGCAATTCTTAGGGTTAAGCCTTCCTTTGTACTAATGAAGGGAATTAAATATTTTGTGGAAAACCTTTGGATGGCCTAATTTAGTCTTAGATTTACCCAAAATGTCATTAATGTAGTCTTTGACAATATCATACATCATGTCATGAAAAATGACATTCATTGCATGTTAGTATGTGACACCAACATTCTTAAGGATGAAAGGCATTACCTAATAACAAAACATTACCCAAAGAGTGGTGAATATTGGATTATGTTGGTATTATAATGTGATATTTATTTGATTGTATCCTAAAAAACCATTCATGAGGGAAAACATCTCATATCTAGTTGTAGAGTCCACAATCATGTCAATATTTGGTAGACGAAAGTCATCGCTTGGGTATAATTTATTGATGTCTCAGAAATTACTACATAGTCTAATCCCCTCTGGCTTCTTACTAACATGCATAATATTTTAAATCCACTCTTAATAATCAATGGGATGAATGCATTCCACATATAATTTTTTTTCTAGTTCTTTCTTGTCCAATATAGTAATATGAGGATGTATTTTACTCATATTTTGATTGATTGGTTTGACATTTGGATATACAACAAGATGATGTAAAACCAATGAAGGGTCCAAGCCTATAATATTAGAATAGGAGCATGAAAATATATCAATGAAGACCCTTAATAGAGCAGTACAAAATTCACATTCTTTCTCAGTGAGGGATGCACCTAGATTTATCCATTTTGGATCATCTGGTGTTCCAATGTTGACTTTAGAAGTATCCTCCACAAGGAGTTTAGAACCATATTCTAAGAGAGTCAAAAAATAAGTGAATTAGTTATAAATATCAAATTATTATGGTTGGATAGGTTCATCTAGTTCTCCCAAACATGATGAATTAGAATCACCCAATGGTGTCAAGGGCCATGTTAAAAACACTTATGGATATTCTTGGACAATCTGTTCAAAGACCTTCTATTATTATTCATTGATATATAATCCACATATGACCATGGTATTGGTGCCATCCTAAGATTCATCCAAGGAAGCGTGAACATCCCCATATAATGGCACCTAAAATAGGTTTTCACCAAGATACTAGCATTTTTCTTTACTATTATCCTGGTTTGAAAGTGCCTCAAAGAGGTTTTCTCTTCAGGATCTCAATGTTTGATTTTGTTTTTATTTTTAGAAAATTAAGTTCACCCACTCTCCTAAATAGGTAGTAGGATCCAACCTGGTATAAAAACCTTGTTTATGATCTTTGAGCGAAATATGGTCTCTTAGAACTAGAAAGTCACAAATAGCCTCGTAATTTTAAAACTCATTGAGTGATACTATGGATTCTTGTTGGTCTTATTTGATGAGTTGAGGATGATGAATGAAAAGTGTGGAATAATGAATGATAGGTGTAATGATACATAATACATGAGGGTTAAACATGTTGGTATTGTCTAAGTCCTCGTATACACTATAATCATACTATGTGTCACTATCAACATCATCATCATTAGTCATTAGTGTAGGAACATAGATAAGATACATGAAGTCACCACCATGTGGTTTAAATATAATACCATAATTCCTTTGTGTTTGGTCATAAATATGGGATTAATAGTTCCTTGATGATTTGACCTAAGGCCTCTACCTTCATAAGCTTGATTATCCATGATCCGATTATGGATGGGATACTTTTTGCTTTGGTAACAGTCAACTAGATCATCATTATAAATCCAAGATTCATCTTTATCTTGGGGTCTTATTCATAGATAGTGACCAATGTGAAAATAATGGGCATTTAGGCATTAATATTTCCTTTCTATCACCATTCCATGTGAATAACCTTGGTTCTATGTCTTCCATAGGATTTAGGGGCCTATGGAAGTTTGGCTATATGGAAGGAATTATGTACGAGGTATTCTTATGGAATTTTATTAGAGATGGTAAAATTATTGGATATCTTAGGAGGGGATGCCTATGAAGTAGAGGCAAGAATATCTGGGTTGATATAATTGGAATTTGATAATTCAATAAGTACATATTTTTCCTTGTTTGACACATGGTCTAGGTTAAAGCAATAATTATAGCTTTTATACTCAACTTCTAAATGTTTACAAAACTAATATGGATGTAGGTCTACAAAAACATTCACTTCCATCCCAGAATAGGGGAACTTAATGCATTAGTGCAATGTGGAAGGTATTTCCCAAATTTCATTTATCCATGGTTATCTTAGAAGTAAGTTGTATAATAAATCAAGATCTAGAACATGGAAAAGTGTGTCATGGGTTAAGGGCCTAATGACAACTGGTAAAAAAATTATTCCCTATGATTCCCTTTCCTCATTATCATAAGCCTTGATGGTAATGGTATATGGTTGAAGGTTAGCTATTGTGTATCCAATATGATTGAATAACTTTAGAGACACAATATTGAGGCTTGACCCATTGTCTATGAGGACACGTTTAACCTTGTGCCAAGATATGAAAACTTTAATATATAATAGGCTATTGTGGAAAGGGCCAAGGGATGACATGTCACTTTGGTCAAAGGTTAATTGTTGGCTAGGAGCTAAGTGTCTAACCAAAGATTAGAAATTATCCAACATAATATCATTTGGCACTTTGGATTGGCTTAGGAGTTCTGTAATGATGTTCTTGTGGTTAGTATATGTATGAAACAAATGTAAAATAGATATTTAGGTAGGCATATTTTTTAATTAGTCCATAATATCATACATATTCTCCTTAGCATAGGCAATTGGCCTATTTTTTATTAATATCAGTTATTGAATAGGCTCATTGGTAGAAGGAGGTTTCAGTCCTAGAATGGTAAATTTTGTTTATTGAGTTAAGATTATGTAATCTATATTGGGTAATGGACCACTATAATTAGAAGAGGGTCTTGGGATGGTAACTCTTAGGTACTGGTGAGCTTGTTTTCCCACATAGATCATAGGAGGATTATTGACATAAGGAGGTTGTTGGGAATTGTTTGGTACTAGCCATTGGTGATTGGATATTGGTCTTATGTTGATGGTAATAGTGGTTATATGACCACCCATGATATGTCTCAAACCCTATTATATTCATGTGTGATAGCATGATACACCCCTTGGTTATCATTCTAACCTTGGTTCCATCAATTTTGTGGTTGTTGTTTTCATAATTATTGTTATTGTTGTTGTTATGGTGGTTTCAGTGGTGGTTTATGTTATTTTTGATGTTGTTGTTTATTCTTGTTATTTACATTGTGATATGGAAAAGGGTTCTGATGAATACCTAGGTTTTTATTAGAAGTAGGGGCCTTATTATCTAACTCAATTTCTCCATTTTACATCATATTCTCAATGAAATTCCTTAATTTCATACACTGATGAATGGAATGTCTTTAACTTAGTGGTAGTCAAAAAAATTGAGTTCTTTATACAAATCAAAGAAAATTACATCCTCAAGGAATAGTTTTAGAATGGGCCAACTAATCATATTAGAATTACCTAGCTTTCAAAACATGGATTCAATAGGCTCTCCTAGGTTAATGAAAATCCCCTTTATAGGTTGTCCTCTTCTTGGTTGAGGCATTTGCAAAGAAGGAGGTGAGAGTGCCTGTATATGTGCAATTGGTTGCATATGTGGAGCTAGTTGAGTAGATAATGTTTGCACCATTTGGATATGGCATGATTCAGTAAATATATTATCCATAATGTTCTTATTATGATTGTAAACCTTAGGCTTCTTGAAAGTATTAGGTTGGGTTTGCATAAGTGGTTGTATTTAAATTGGGTTCTAATTCTGGTTTTGGCCTTGGTACTGATTGTGGCTCTTGTTTGGGCCTTGGTATTGGTTTTGGATTTGGCTATAAGTGTACAACTTGATTACCCCTTCTTTATAAGGGATTTCTCAATTTGTAGACCTTTTTTGATAATTTACTCAAAAGTGTGGGCTCATTGAAGCTCCAAGTGATAGGATATATTTCTTTATAAATTGTGAGTAAACACCACAACCAACTAGTTATCAAGTAAATTATGCATAAAATGGCTAGGAAGTGCCCTCTATCATTATAAATAGCTTGAAAAACTTTCACCAGGTCTTTATCATGCTTGGCCTAAATCCACCATAGTAATCTTGTGATCAAGATTATAAGAGAAATTTTACATAAATTTTTCTGAGAGGTCATCAAAATTAGACACTGAGTTCCTCATGAGTTGGAGTAGCCACTCCAAGGCCTATCCTGATAGACTAAATGGAAAGAGGAGAAGCAAATAGATATCGATAAATGCAACTAGTTGTTAAGTAACATATAACTCCTTCAAATGTTCTTTTGGGTCACCTTTCCATTTGTATTTATTAAACTTTGGTGGATCAAAACCTAGAGGAAATGGTATGTGAAGATAGTCCATGTTAAAAGGGTATGAACATATTCCATTTAGTTTAAACTTATTTGTCTTGCTTTCTAATCTAAATAAATGTAATTATATCCTTCATTTGTTACATTTCTTTGGATAAAAACATGGATGTTATAGATGGTACAGATGGTCATGGTTGGGTGGTCCAAGGTGAATTACCTTGACTAGGATATACTAGATGAATGGAGGACTGAGGGACGTTCACTTGGTTGGTTTCCTAATCAAGAATATGAATTCATTGGTTAGGGTTATATTTGTGGTATATTATTTATTATTGGTATACATTGGGGTTAGGATTGATATTTTAGATTTGATTTGGAGGAAAATATGGCCTGAATGGAGGTATTTGGTGTTGGGGAATGATTTGTGTAGCATGGTGTTGGAAGGGAGCTTATTGCTAGCTAGTCAAATCATATTGTATAGAAGGCACCCATTGTTGGCTAAAGGTTGGTTGTTAAAGGTGTTGCATGTTAGGCCCTTGTAGTATGTGAGGGACATGTTGGGTATGGGGAAATTGTTTCCTAGTGGATAGTCACTATATATTAAGCCCTTGTTTTGAAATGTTAAGCACTTATTAAATGTTAGGCACTTATTATTGACTAGATGCCAACTATTATTGACTAATAAGGATATGTTTTTGAATAGATAATGTTTTCAATAAAGGATTTACCACTTGTTGTGGTGGCACATTAGTCTATATTTTTTATTTTGGAATATTGATCACCACCTATTAGGGTGGAGTACTAGTCTATGTTTTGTTGCTTTCCCTCTAATTCACATTTAAAGAAGAAGCTAGTGAAGGGAGTGTAGTTGTATGTTATATTTGTGAACTAGATGTTCTACTCCCTACTATTCTCAACTACTCATGGTGTTTGTTAGAAGAACCTATTATTATTTGTTCTTTTGAATAATTGACTAAGCTTAGTTTGGATTGGGATACATTTGTGTGTTACCCGCCTTGTCTTGAGAAGGGTCTTTTGATGGAGCTATGGATTTGTCCTTAGTTACAGGGACATTGAACATGTTTGCAACATAAGTAGTTTGAATAAATGGGTCTGTGTTTGGACTGGTAAGACCTGATGACTTAGTTTATATCATAGTTTAAGAAGCTAACTCTATGAGTGATGTATTAGAAATGGTCATGGAATTTATATTTATGGATATGTTAAGATATGTTTGATATGTTGGCTATATTTGTGATAACTGGTCTATAATATGATCTTTTCCTTTTATGAGTATGATAAACTTTGGGTTATGAATTGGTACAAGGGCCTGCTTTTGGCTAGATGAAGCCTAACCAAATGGTTTGATGAGAGGTGAATTACTAGGTGCTCTAACCAAGATAGGTAGACTTTCATGTGGGAAGTCTAATGGGAACTTAACACCTACCTCTACCACACTAACAATATTTTCATCTATATGCTCCAAGAGATGGTGATCAAACAAGTAGGGATCATAATTGGCACTAGTTGGTGTAGTTACATAATAAGGCTATTGTTGTTAGACTTGTTCCATGTTAGGAAATATATTAGTAAGGTATTAGGTAGTTTGATCTTGATCTTGTCTTGGATAAGATGGTGTGTGCACAAGGTAGTGTGATAATGGGTCTTGCCCTTATTTTGTATAGTGGGTAGAATAAGTGGGGTATGAATCCATATCATTGGATACATCATCTCCATAATGCTCTTGAATAAAGGGTTAAATCATGAGAATGTCCTCATATGAAATATTATACATAGTTCTTTTACATGTATATCGAGGCATGGTTGAACCAATGGTTAAACATTTCACAAAAATATGGTTTAGAGTTGCAAACATTTAGAACTTGTCCTAAAAAGGATATCTTATTGAAAATATTTGGGATGTTTGGAGTTTGGAAAAATTGAAACTTAGTCTAAATTATCACTAACACTCTAAAGAGTTTTGAATGAGCAATTAAAAAAGGTAAAGTTAGATTTTAGTCTTGGAAAATGTTCTAAACAAACTCAAATCTTGGAACATGACACATGAGATTTGAACTAAGAAAAAAACAAACTAAGGTTTAGAATTAAGCTCATGAAATTGGTCTTGGAAACAAACTTGATCTAGGCAAAGTGAAATCAATCTTGAAAATTATATATATATATATATATATATATATATATATATATATATATATCATTTAAATGACCATTATATATATGAAAATCATGTAACTGTATTAATGGATTATGGATACATCTCTTTTTTTAATTCAAAGCCAATAAGCAGATATGTCTATGGCATCATGGTAAATAAACTGTATATTTCTGAATGGATACTTGTCTTATATTAACAATAGACATATATCAATATCATGCCTAGATCCTAGTATACTAATCGATTTATAATCTATACAATTGCATTTGTAAAGACCTATTGTGTAAACTATATTACATGGCATATTAGTAACTATTATTTAGATTTAAAGAGTCAAATCATGATAAATATTGGTTATATAATATGAGTATATGTTTATAGTGCCATAGATTTATAAATATGTGGTGATATGTGAATATTTATCATCCCAAAAAGTAAACTTAGCGTCTGAGTTAACAACTTGAATTGGTATTTAGATCTTTTGATCTTTAAAGGAATATATATATATATATATATATATATATATATATATATATATATATATATATATATATATATATATATATATATATATATAAAATAAGAGCTAGTATAAATTATGTATTCAATCTGTTAAAACATAGTTTGGTATATAGCTTGATTTGAATTAAATATCATGTATTAAATTAACCTATTACTATGCTTATTAGATATATATGTTAGGGATCTTTTATTATATGTAACAAATTAACTATAACCCTGAGTTTACTAATGATCTGTAAATCCACATTAAGTAGGGTTGATCTTAATGAATAGATACAAGCTTTATATGTTAAAGACTTATACTCTATAAGATATATAATGAGTTATGTCTTATTATATAGTTTATCAAAATGAGTATGTTTCTTTATACCAACATATATGAAATTGTAGTACATTGAAATACTAAAATAGACTTGATAAAGCATGGGAAGCATATATGGATCAAATGTAGTCTTTATTTTAGGCTTTATGATATGCATGGAATAACTTATAATATATAACTTGTGAAATAAAATACGTAGTGGGGTTATAATACTATAATAACTACATATTTATGAGTTAATAATGGTATGTGCTTAATGTAAATATAGGTAATACATATGCCTATTAGCATATACATGTACATAGGGGTGTGTACCTCTAATTATAGTTCCATTGGTGCTTTCAAATTATATTATAGATTTATGTATCGTAGAATCTTATAAATATGTGCATACAATCCAATGAAAGTATAACAAATGCTAGAATGAAATATTATGTGTTTTTGTGAGAACTGAGACTCTCTTTATTATAACTAATGGTTTGAGTAGAAGTTTATGTTTTCATTGATTTATATCTACTTTATTATGACTAGTTGTGGTAATTAGTAGTTATGCTTAAGAACACTAGACTATGATAATATGGGTTATCATAGGGTTTGGTATATTTGGAAACTACTTATAGTAATTAGAAATTGTAGTGAAATGTATATTTTACCCAGATAGTATCAATTGTAGTTATTATTTCTATTATGAGATATCTATTATTATAACATTCATTCATATGTTTTATGGAATAAATGTATGCTTTTTTATTAATCCTAGGCTTAACATGTTATATGATTGATAGTAGGGTGCAATCTGTATGAATCTATTGGTTATATTATGTTGACCAAATCTCACATTGTTGATACTGAGTAAGTAGTGAGATGGGCTTCACTAGCTTACTAATATCACAATGCTACATGAAGGTAATCTAATCAAGTGGTGTATATGAATTTTGACTGATCTTTAGAACATTATTTATTGAAAAATTTGGCCAAATTAATGTTTAGTGATACATTATCATTTCATGATTATGATATTACATGTTTATTTTATATATTAAGTAGAATAGGTTTTTATGATAGACCACATGTTTAGTTTTATAAATCATACAACACATGAGTACTAGCTTATCTCTTTGGATTCCCGTGCCATCACTATCTACTCATCTATGAAGGGAGGGCCATTTTTTGATGAAATTAGTGCATAAGATCATGGGTCCATGGTTGGTGTGAAAAAATGCTCAGATGATGCTCTCCCTCTCCACAATAGTACTAATTTTGAGATGACACTTGAGATTGCCACATATACTAGAGAGTTTAGGGAGCTTAGGATCCAAGGAGACATGTGTCTTATATATGTACATTGTATTATATTTATTATTGAAACATTATCATGATGAACTATAATTTCTTACTTATTATACATTAACAACAGTGGTTGTAGGCATATATCAATCATGAATAGTTAATTGTAATTACTTTCTATATTCATATTATGATGTGTTTATTATGATGATAGTGATCAGTGATGTATGATGTAGCATGCTTAATTTATATTTATAAAATTTAGAGTATTTTATATGATCACTTATTAGATTCTCACGGTGTAAACTATTTAAAGTATATGTTGTTAAATTATAAAAAAATCATGTATTTCTAAGTAGATCCTATTGGAGATGTTACATGTGGTATCAGAGCTACAAGTCAAACTCTAAACCCAATGAGTCCACTAAAATTTTCATACCTTTATGTCTATAGAAAGGATAATGGTGAAAGCTAGAATTTTTGGAGAGGGTCCGTCAAATATCAATGATAGTAACCCTAAATTTGATCCTATACACTTTGTTACTGAGTAATTAACAAATATGGATTAGATTCTTATAGCCATGAATGAGACCAAAGATCAAATTATATATCTAGAGCAGATGGCTCATGGCCATGAAGATGAAGAACATTAGTATGTACCTGAAGATCATCTCACTAAAAAATAAAACCTTTAGGATATTATAGCTCAAGTAGCTGTAGAGTTGGCTAGAGACATGAAGAAGGTGAACCCACTTAAGTTTTATGGAACTATTCTAGGTGACAGAGTTGAGGAATGAATGACTAAGATGGATAAGTATTTCAAAATTTGAACTACTCTAAGGTCACTAAGGTAGTATGGGGAGCATACCAGTTGGCTGGTGAGGCAACTACGTGGTGGGTGTATAAGAGGTTAGAAATGAACCTTAACTTGACCACCACTACTTGAGAGAAGTTTGTGACTTTATTCAAGTCAAAATGGCTTCTAAATATTTATTTTGATCAAAATATCATAGATTTAGAGAATCTAAAGTAGGGAGACTTATTGGTGAATGTGTATTAGGAGTAGTTCACCAAACTCTTGAAGTAAGTACCTCAGTACCAGAGAGATAAGAGGTTTAGGATAAAAAAGTTTATCATGGGATTGAGACCCCAGATCAGTGGAGAGATATATGTTCATGGACTAGGTCTTTGAGAAGGTGATCAAATAGGAACAAAAGTTGAATTATCTTTTGTAGGCTAGGGACAAGTTCAAGAATTTTTATGGAAATTTTACGTCAACTTTCAAAAAGAAGAACTGGAAATAGAGGAGTGAAGACTTTAGGAAGCAGTTCAAAAGTTAGAATGCCAGATTCAACAATAATTTAATGAAAAAAAACTAAGCAATGGTTCTAAGGGTGGTTTTAATGGAAACCAACATACTAATAGGAAAGGACAACTTAGAGTTTGTTTCATTTGTGTAGATGAACATTATGCTCATGATTACATTCAAGACAAGTCAAAGAAAAAAGGTCATATTCCTTAGTAAGATAATTTTTAGTAATGTATTGATGTAGCAGTTGATAATTAATAAGATGAATTTTAAGCACTACCCATAGAACTGTTAGGTACTTTATTTGAACATCCAATTTCCATTTTGATAGATATAGGGGATACAAAATATTGTATAGCTCTTAAAATGCTTAGTAAAATTTCTATAAGAGCTAGAGTAATGGAAAATGCATGGTCAATACAATATGGGAATGACTCAAAGGTCATGGTTTACAAGTGTTTAGCTGCACCAAAGACTAGGTTGCTCAAATTCATAATAGTTGTGGATCTATATGTAGTACCACTAGGGTCATATGATGTGATCTTAGGAGTCTACTGACTTGAAAAAAATAAGGTCAAGGTTGACTGTTACCTGAAGAAGGTTGAATGTCTAGATGATTTTGGAAATTAGACACAAATTTAGGGTGAGAAAGGAGAGTTTAAGCTTAGGTATATTTATGCAATGTAACTCAAGAGGGATCAAGGAAAAGGGTGCCAAGAATTTATTGTCAATATAAATTAAATGGTGAAGTCTAAGGAACCATCTACACAAATTCAGGGTGAGAAAAGAAAGTTAAATCTTAGGAATATTTTTGCAATGTAACTCAAGAGGGCTCAAGGAAAAAGGTGCCATGCATTTATCATCAAGATAAATGAAATGGAGAAATATAAGGAACCATATCTATAAGATTACCCATTTATTATAGATTTTCATGATGTGTCTCTAAAAGAATTATCAAGATTGCTTCCTAGACATGAGTTTGATTTCTCTAATGATATCATACCTGGATTGAAACCTCAATCTAAGCATCATACAGGATGAAAACCACTGATTTGGTTGAATTTAAGGCTTAAATTTAGGAATTTTCAGCAAAGGGGTTGATTAGGCTAGGTGTGTCACAATGGGGTGCACCAGTTGTCTTTATCAAGAAGAAGATGGTACTCTTCAACTTTGTATTGACTATAGAATGTTGAACAAGGTAAATATACTCATGTAGATGATATTTTTGATTAAATGTGGGGGTAATGGTTTTTTATAATATTTATTTTAGAGTGGGATACCATCAACTAAGGATAAGGGATGAGGATATTTGGAAGACAACATTCAGAACTCATTATGGGCACTATGAGTTCACATTGTTACCATTGGGTTGATAAATGCTCTAGCAATATTCATGAATCTCATGAATAGTGTGCTCAAATATTATCTAGATCACTTTGTTTTGGTTTTTCTAGATAACATTATTATATACTCTAAGAATGAAGAGGAATACCTTTAGCATCTAGAACTAGTTTTGCAATGGTTGTAGAAACACAAGCTATATGACAAGTTATCTAAATGTGTATTTTTCTAGGAAAGAGTCTAACATTTAGGACATATTATATTTGTATATGGTATCTCGGTAGATCCAGGGAAGATAAGAGCCATTATGGAATGACTAGTACCAAAGAATGTACATGAGGTAAGAAGTTTCATGGGATTAGTAGGCTATTACAGAAAGTTCATTCTAAATTTTTCCAAGATAGATAATCTAATTACTTATTTGCAATGTAAGAAACAAAGTTTTGTCTAGTTAAAGAAATGTCAAGTAGATTTTTAGGAATTTAAAAGAAGGCTTACTTTTGCACAAGTGTTAACTCTAATGGTCAATTTTTAGTAATCACAGACACATCAAGGGATGAACTAGGAGGAGTCCTTATGCATTATGGTGCAGTGGTGGCTTATGAATCAAGGAAGACAAAGCATTATGAGGTGAAATATTCCCTTCATGACCTAGAAATTGTAGAAATTATGCATGCTTTGAAGCTATGGTGACATTACTTGTCAGGAAAACCTTTTGAGCTCAAGATAGATAACTTGGGATTCAATTACATCTTCACTTAACTAAATTTGAATGCTCATTAGAGATGCTAATTAGATTTTTTGTATTATTAAAATTTATACATAAACTATATAAAAGACAAAAAATAGAGTAGCTGATGCCCTAAGTCATAAAAGGTACATAACAACCATAACTACTATTAGGAGTACTTTCAGGGATCAATTGATTAAATTCTCTTCAGGAAATGAATTCTATGATTAGGTCAAAAAATCATTGAATGAGAATGCTCATAATCCTCACTATAAAGGATTTAGATTGGAGAGTGATGGTATTTTAATTTATAATAAAAGGATGTATGTGCCAAATCAAGATAATGTTTTGAGTACATTGTTAAATGAACTACACAATGCCCCATATTCATGACATCCAGAAGTAACCAATCTCATGGTAGAGATTAAATCACTATATTTATGGAAGGGAATCAAAAAAGATGTAGAAAACTATGTGTCACGTTTTATGGAATGCCAACGAGTGAAAGTTGAACATGTGCATCTAGTTGGGTTATTATCTATGCATGATATACCAAAATGAAAGTGGAAGATGATTAGTATAGACTTTATCTAAAGTTTACCAATGTCAAAAAATAGGCACGATATGATCTTGGTAGTAGTTGACAAACTAACCAAGGTGGCTCATTTTATACTAATAAATTTGATAAAAGATACACCTACTCTTATGAAGAGGTTTATGAAGAAAGTGTATAGGTTGTATGGATTTATAGAGAAGATCATTTTGGATCTTGATCTGAAGATGACTTCTAGATTTTGGGTAACTCTAAATTTAGCTTTGGGTACGCAACTAAATGTCAACACTACATATCATCTAGAGACTAATTATCAAACTAAGAGAGTTAATTAGGTGTTAGAGGATCTTATTAGTATGTATTGCATAAAATAGTAATAAAAGTGATAATACTATATTTTGTTTATTGATTTTGCATATAATAACTCATAGCAATCAACATTGAAGATGACACTATTTGAAGAATATATGAATTAAGGTGTAGGACACCAATCAGTTAGGACAAGTTGGAGGATAGGGTAGTCTTTGGACCTGATATTCTTTCATAAATGGAAGATCAAGTTAGATCAATTAGGTAGAGATTCGCTGAGGCCAATGATAGGTAAAAGAGTTATGCTAATCTGAAGAGGATAGATAGGTAATATTTAGTAGGTGATAAAGTGTTCTTATGGGTTAAGCCACAAAAGAGCTCGATTAAATTTCAGAAGTCAACAAAAATGTCACCAAGATATGTGGAATCCTTAAAGGTGTTAGAAGTGGTCAATAATATAGCATATAGGCTTGGATTGACACCATCCTTAGCTTTATTAGATAATGTCTTCCATATTTCTTATCTTAAAAATTATATAATTTATCCTATGCATGCATTAGATTGGAATGGTTTTGCAGGTTTTGGATCTCGAGATGGTCATGGTAGAACCAATTAGAGTAATTGACACTCGTAAACTTCATTGCATAAAAGAGAGATGTCACAGTGCAAGGTCTACTGAGACCAATACTCTGAGGATAATTCTACTTGGGAGGACTATGATGAGTTTTACAGGAGATTTCCATATTTATTTGTTTAATTAGATAATTATATTATCTTATTTTTGTATTGAACAATATTTTTAATTCAAAACTTTTGTTTGAATAAGAGTCATTTGGGATGATGACTAGCTTTAGGGGAAAAGAGTATTACACCTTGATTCCTCACTAAGTAAACTTACTTAATTATTCATAGATATTTATAGTTAACATTTTGATTTGTCTATTTTTGAGATTTATTCTATTATGGAATAGTTGGATATTGCTTAGGTTACATGATTACATTGCTATGAGTTAGCTGTCATGTATATGTTTACATTATGATCATGTTGATTTGTAATTTTAGTTATATTTTATGATGAACGTATATCATGATATTATGATCTAACTACTTATTATTGTGAGGTTGACATAAGATAACTCATCCCTCAGAACATGACAAAGGAAAAGCATCATAAAAAAGGGTGACATAGATGGAGTTTCTTGGGGACAATAGAGAAACCAACTAGAACTTTGCACACACCATATTAGCTCACACATGTTTGATGTATAATTGAATGGTTAGCATAGTTTGTTTAATGTTGCTTGCATTTAGAATTTTTTGGTCATTAATTATATATAGTTCATTTTGTGTGTGTGACCATTAATGCCTTTAGAAATGTGAATTGCATAGTTAAATTAAATTTGGATTTATTAATTGATGAAGTAATCATTGAATCATCAAGAGATTTGAGATTCTAATTTATCTAGAAAATATATGGACTCTTAAAAATTAGAAATAAAATAAATAAAAAGTAATAATTTCTAATTTAAAGGAAAAATAGGAAAAAGGGCAGAAAATTAAAAAATAATAAATATAGATAAAATAAAAAGGTTTAAAATTAGGAAAAACAAAATAGAAAAATAATAATAAAATAAATAAAAACAAAAATGAAAGGAAAAATCTAAAAATCTAAAAAAACTATGCCCCTTTTCATATAAAAAGAGTAAGAAATAATATATGGAGGAAAATAAGATATTCATATAGGGGAAGTGAGGTGCAACAGATAGAGAAAAATAAAAGGCAGCACAGTAAAGAGAGATTGGAAGAGGTGAAAAGAAGGAGAAGAGGGGAGCAAGGTACAATAAGGCATTCCTAATCAGGTAGGCAATGTATTTAAGTTTTTTATATTTATCTAAATTTTATACATTTGTATCTATCTGAATTTATAATTACATGTCGGTTATATGTATACATCTGTTTAGGAACTATATAAATAAACATATTAATACTGATATATATATATATATATATATATATATATATATATATATATATATATATATATACATACATACAAATTGAGGAAAGTACTCAGAATTATATGGTAGTTATAATGTGAACAACAAACTAGATATTACCAAATCTATATGGATATCTATAGCGATTTGATATAATGATCCTCATTTAAGTAAAATACATCAAACTATGTTGTATATTTAGTGTCATTATAGATGTTAATGGCTTATTTTGCTTAGATAGAATCAACCATAATGTTATATTCTTGATTAACAATGAAATGTTATCTATAATTATTCTTATTACACATGGTTAAGTCGCTATAATTATTCTGTTAGTGTTTCTAGCGATATTCATGTCATTAAGTCACTATAATTATTTTGTTAGCACTGTTGGCCATATTTGTGTCATTAATTTTCTATATTTGTTCTTATGCACAATTAAGAGATACAAACAATGAACTAGTATCTAAAATTTAAGTCACTTTATATATTGCATATTAGGTAGGCAAATTTATCCAATAGATACATTAGAAATCATATAGACATATCTACATAATGCCTAGTCATTAGATTTTGTGGAGGTTATGTTACAGATAAATAAGTCGATATATATATTCATTAAACTAACCATTATATATATTAAAAATATGTAACATTATTAATGGATTATGGATACATCTCTTTTTCTAAGTCAAAATAGTAAGCAAATATGTCTATGGCACCATGGTATATAAACTATATATTTCTAAACAGAGACTTGTCTTATATTAATAACAGGTATATATCAATATCACACCTAGATCCTAGTATATGAATCAACTTATAATATGTACACTCATGTTTGTAAAGACCTATTGTATAAACTATATTGCACAACATATTAGTAACTATTCTTTATGATTTAAAGATTTAAACCATGATAAATATTGGTTATATAATATTAGTATATGTTTACAGTGCCATAGATTTATAAATATGTGAATATTTATCATCCCATAAAATAAACTTAGCACCTCAGTTAATAACCAAAATTGGTATTAAGATCTTTTGATCTTTATAAGAATATTATATATATTACAAGAGATGGTATAAGCTATGTATTCAATCCATTAAAACATAGTTTGGTATATTCCTTGATTTACATTAAATATCATGCATTAAAGTGACATATATATATATATATATATATATATATATATATATATATATATATATATATATATATATATATATATATATATATATATATATATGTTAAGGATATTTTATTATATGTATCAAATTAACTAGAACCCTATGTTTACTAATGATCCATAAATCCACATTTAGCAGGGTCAATCTTAATGAATAGATATAAGCTTTATATGTTAAGGACTTATAATCTATAGGATATATAATGACTTATGTCTTATTATATAGTTTATTTAAATGAGTATGTTTCTTTATACCTACACATATGCAGTTGTAGTATATTGAAATCCTAAAATAGCTTTGATAAATCATGGGAAGCATATATGGCTCAAATGTAGTCTTTATTTTAGGCTTTATGATATGCATGGAATAGCTTATCATGTATATCTTGTGAAATAAAATATGTAGTGGGGTTATAATACTATAATATTTATGTAATTTTGAATTAGTAATGGTATGATTAAAGTGAATATAGGTAATACATATGCCTATTAACATATACATGTACATAGGGGTGTGTACCTCTAATTATAGTTACGTTGGTGGTTGTAAACTATATTATATATTTATATAGAGTAGAATAATATTGATGCATGCATATAATCCCTTAAAAGTATTAAATTTTTTGTAATGGAATATTATGTGTTTTTACAAGAACTGAGACTCTCTTTGTTATAACTATTGGTTTGAGTAGAAGTTTATATTTCCATTGATTTATAACTATTTTATTATGTCTAGTTATGGTAATTAGTAGTTGTGCTTAAGAACACTAGACTAGGATAATATGGGTTATCATAGGGTGTAGTATATTTAGAAACTACTTATAGTAATTAAAAACTGTAGTTAAATTTATATTTAATCCAGATAGTATAAACTGTAATTATTATTTCTATTATAGAATAGATATTATTATGATATTCATTCATATGTTTGATAGAATAAATGTATGCTTTTTATTATTCTTAGTCTTATCATGTTATATGATTTATATTAAGGTGTAATCTATATAAATCTATTGGTTATATTTTGTTAACCAAATCTTGTATTGCTGATACTGAGTAAATAGCGAGATGGACTTCACTAACTTACTAGCATTATAATGCCAGATGAAGGTAATCCAATCAAATGGTGTGTATGAATTTTAACTAATCCTTAGATCATTATTTATTGAAAACTTTTTCCAAAGTAATGTTTAGTGAGTTAATATCATTTCATGAGTATGATTTACATGTTTATGCGATATCTTGAGTAGAACAGGTTTATATGATACATCGTATGTTTAGTTTTAGAAATCATACATCACATATGTACTATCTTGTCTCTCTATATTACCATGCCATCACTATCTAATCATATATTATTTAAGGTCAATTCCATGATGGGATTAGTGTGGGGGATCATTAGTCCATGATTAGTGTGGAAAAGTATTTAGATGATGCTCTCCCTCCCTATAATAGTACTACTTTTGAGATGACACTTGAGATTGTAATGGATACTAGAGAGTCTGGGGAACTTACGGGGGGCCATGTATCTTATATATGTAAATTGTATTATATTTTATTTATTATTGAAGCATTATCATGATGAACTATAATTACTTACTTATTATACATTGACAACAGTGGTTGTAGGCATGTATCAACTGTGGTCGGTTAATTATAATTATTTTTTATATTTATATTATGATGTGTTTTTTTATGATGATAGTGATTAGTGATGTATGATGTAGCATTCTTAATTTAAAATTATCACACTTATATTATTTTATATGATCACTATTTAGATTCTCGTGGTATAAACTATTTAAATTATATGTTATTAAATTTAAAAAAATCATGTATTTCTAGGTAGATCACTTTGGGGATGTTATATGGTCTTAGTACAAAATTAAACTCAGTCTTTTGCAAAGGTATTTAAACCAAACTAAAAATTGATCCAAGTTTCACAATCTAAAAATAAAAGGTGAATAACTCAAGCCTAAGTTGTAGGCAAGACTCAGACATAAACTAATCATCTTTAGATCTAAAATTTGAAAGATGGATTTCAAAATCAGTTTGCATGACTTGGAATTTTGAATGAGCAATGGTATATACTTAAATTGGTAGTATAACAATTCTCTCTATAAATAAAGGCACAAATTAGTTTATTCTTTAAGTTTTTGGTCTAAGGCAAATAGTCTCACCAAATTCAGACAACATAACACTTCCAAATGTGAATGGTGTGAATATCAAGTTTTTATTTGATGCTTTGGACATTATTTAATTTTTAAAAAATTAATATTAGACCCAAAATGAAATTAAAGAAGATGAAACACCTAAGTGTGTGGTCTTATGTTAAACTAACACAAGGTATGCATAATATCTGCCAAACTTCCACTAATATACCAATTCTTATAAGGAATTAATTATTAATCTAATAAATAAAGAGTGCATGTAGGTAGATTTTTTTAAGCCCCCCTTTTTCTCTCAATAACTTATACATGGCATGGAACTTAGAGCATCAAAGTAACTCGACATTGATGGGATAATTTGTAACAAGTGGGGTCAATTAATCTAAAAGTTTTGATTGGATTTTATAGATGGTCCAGAAGTGCCTAAAAACCCATGGGCATAATAAGTATCTATCAATTAGATTCAAAACATCTAGCTTGTTATAAAATGGTCTTGTCCCTTTCACAACCACTTCAACTATGTCTACTTAGTGAAGTGTAATGTCTAGACCACCACATGGCCTGAGACCCTATCTGACTGATCAAGTTAACCATTTAACCACTATCCCAATGAAAAATATGCTTAATTTATATATCACACTAGATAAGTGGGGTTGGAATGAAGCTAAGATATGAAACCCTAGGTCAAAACCTACTTAAAGAACCTATGAGAAGGTGATAAAATCCCAATAACAAACCAAAAAGTAAATAAAAGGAAGAACTTGGTCATTTTTTATTCATCCAAGTCCCTAGGAATAACGAGAGATCATACATGACATTTCTTTGGGTAGACTCAAATAAGTAGGCAAAATAATATGTTTTTGGTCACCCAAGTTATCTAAAGGATACAAAGAGAGAGCATAGGTGCAAGGTCTTACTAACAAGAAAGGAAACTAAAAAAGTGGTTTGAAAATTTATTAAAAAAAATGCTCTTAATATCTCTAAGTCTAAATGTAAATGTTCTTTTTAAGCACCTATTTGAAGTGTGATTGAAATTTGGCCTTTATTTGGAAATTTGAAAAGAAAAAAAAAATTATTTGTAAAAGTTTTTAAAGAATCAAAAGACAATGTTAAATTTTTTTAAATCACCAAAATAAATGTGAAATGACCTTGTTAATGTGTTGGACTCTTTCTCTTTTGCCTAGTACCCTATAAGAAACATTATAATATTTATTTATGCTTGATTAGATTGTATAAACAAAGCAAAAATTTGAATTTCAGAAGTCTCAAGTTTTTGGTCTTAGGGTGAAGTCATCATTTATTAGATAGAGGAAATTTGTAGGTCAAAGTCATTGATTAGAGGTGAAGTCAGTATTTTTATCAAAGTCACCAATACACAATGGTGAAGTCATCATTTTCCTAAAAAATATAGAAAAACATAGAATGTAAAAAAGTGACAAAGTCATCAATTTCTTGGGTTGAAGTTGTCGATTAGGAGTCAATAAAAACATGGGAATTTTGGAAGGAAAAAGCTGAAATTAAGGTCTAAAATGAACTTTTATTGGTTGCTAAGAGGTCCAAAAGTGCTTTTATGATGAGTGTGGGGTGTGCATCCTACTAGGCATGATAATATGTATCATATGATTACGAGGAAGATGTTAGTTCCTCTTGTTAGTGAAATAAACAAAAAAAACTCAATGAAAACAAGCATTCCAAGCCTAAGACCTAGGGTGAGCAATATAACAAACAAGACAAAAAGGTAAAAAGAAGATAAAATGACACTTTTACCTTTTTTGACAATCTGAAATGTTGTTGGCATGAAAGTTGGCTTGTGCTCAGTTTATGGATAATGGAGTCTTCATCAACACTAATGTTTTATGGGTAACACATCCCCTTTTTCACATGTGGTTTGTCTTTGGCATGAATTGGTTGTGTGAAGCTCCTCTTACAAATTCAACATAGTAAGTGTACATAAAAAAAGCTTACTTTAGAATGGTCATGGCACTTGTATTTATAGGATTTTAACTAACTTTAACCTAAGTGTAGCTAGGTTAGGGTTAAGACTTGAAATCTAAATTAAATTATTGAAGTCTTTAATAATGTATTTATAGAGGCATGGCTCAACATTTCTGATTTTTATGGCATTTATGTTGATATTTTTCAATTATTGACTTTGAGGATGATGACATCATCATAACCTCATATTTTGTTAAAAAATCCTTTTTAGAAATTACATATTCACTATTTCAACATGGAATTTTCACTTAAGCATTTTATTTGATTTTCTTGGTTAATTCATTATGCTTAGTCTTTTGGTCATTTAAATAATTGAGTTAAGTGCCCCACTTAATTGGTCAAAAATGTTAGTTTATTTTGTCAGAATCTGATTAGGGATGAATTCATGAGAGATTATCATTATGTACAAGGTATTTCCCCAAATAGGGATGTCTTGATGTAATTCTAGGCACTAACATCTAATGTGTAGATGAATTTAGGATGTTTAATGATTTTTAGGCTTAATTTGGATAGTTTGGTAGAAACTAGTTTGAAGTCCATTTAGACATGGAAATGGCCAAAATAGAGTGTCTAGATCCAACTGGTTAGATCTCCATGCTACTCCACATAGATTTGGACTCTAATTCAAAGGTAGCTTGACTATACTCTTAGTCCACCATTTTATCTCAAACTACCATCTATCCGAATGTCTTGCTATGAATGGTATTTTTTTTGTCATTTTCAAATAGAAGTTGTTTTATATTTTTGAAATTTATCATAAGCTATAAGATTAATTTATTTTTAATGTTTAGTTTTATGATTTGATCAATATGAGTTGAGTCTTATTTAGTTTTATCTTAGAATAATTATTCCATAGTATCTTAATTTAAAGTTATTAGGCATAGTGTTTTAGGTGAATAAATCTATATAATTTTTTAAATATTAGTTATTTAATATGTGGATTTGTAATTTCATGTATATTCATTTTGTGTCATTGAAAGTGTCAAAACAAATTTTCTCAATTTTACACTAACACATTATTGCAGTAATCGATGTCCTGTGTTGTTGTTTTGTTTGGTTCCTAAGATGTATATTCCATTATAAAAATTCAATGGTCTCAATTTTCACACTTGAAAAGTCAAAATTCATATGTAATTATGAATAAAAACCTATGGGGAATAGTAAATATAAAATAAACTTAGCCTAGAGATCCTAACAAGTAATTGAAATGGCATATTAGATATGATAAAGAAAAATTCATCATTGGTCTTGCACTTTCATATTTTGAATTACACTATGTAGATTTGGAAAATCCATCCATAAAAATTTGGAAACATATGAATAAAACATTTGGTACTAAATCAGTTAATGCATTTTTTTCTCTAAAGAAACAATTATTAAAATTAAAAATGAATGATGGAGTTACAATGTCTAGTCACATTAATTATTTGATATCTCTCATTAGACAACTGTAAAAAGTCAAAGCTCCAATTTAGGATGAGGATGCAAAACCCATACTATTAAATAGTCTTTCTTCCAAATACAACAATTTTTTTTTACTCATTTGTGAATAAAATAGGGTGACACCAGAAGATGCAAAAGAGGAAAGAGTGTTGTATTTAAGTATAATATGTAAAAAAAGAAGATAAAAAGGAGATTGAATGTTTTTACTACAAGAAAAAAGGACACACATTTTGGAATTATAAATTTTGAGCTAATGATATTCTCAAAGGAAAGCTAAAGGAAAAATCAAATAAAGTCAATATGGTCATTGAGAAAGAATGAGTCATAAAGAAGATTTGATGAGTGAAAATAGTAGTGATGAAGAATACATATACTGAGTGAGCAACATCAAAATATAATTAAGAGGTAACATGAGAATATAGAATATTCAATGTCCTTTCCTCAGCCACTAGTGATGGGGCTGCACTGTGATATAGTGGCATATTTGTTTGTTTTGTATGGTATGCTGAATAATTCCCTATTATGTTGACATGTTTGAAAAAATCACATTATAAAATAATCTCATTTTTTAATGGCATAATAAGATTGAGGTAAACTCAACATGGATTATTGTATATACGTTTCAAGAGATTGTAACTTTGGGAGTTTAGGGAGTGGTTTCAAAAATTAGGGAATTGAACTCGGGAGCCATACCTTTAAAAAGGTTAAAAAGACATCTTGATGGATTTATACCTAGTCCAAGAAATGTTTTCAAATATAAGAATATGAAGAATGTGATTATTTTCTACCATGTTCACACTAAGGGAGGGAATGGTAGAAATACTCATAAATAAGTATTAATGTGTACATGTAGTGTGAGTTGAGTTATCATAATTAAATGCATGATATTATGGATTGAGTGGTTACTATTTTATTGATATTAGGGGTTCTCAAGCCTATTTATACATTAATCATTCTTTTGTTGAATAATACAATCCAATCCTTTGCTTTTTTAGACAACACTAATACCATTGCCATATGCATCATTTTAAATGACAAATGTCTTTGAGAAATATGGCATGGCCATAACAGGTGTACTGCACATAGCCTACATGAGTATATCAATATATTGTTCAATTGTGGTAGATTAAAAAAGTCATTTTTAACATGGTTGTAAATGGGGTAGAAAGTTTTCTAAAATCTTTTAAAAATTTATAGTAGTACCAAGTGAGGCCAAGAAATCCACGAAGAATTTTGAGTGTCCTAAGTTTAGGATAATTTTTCATAGCCTCAATGTTTACAGGGTTGGCCTAGTTACTCCACCTCCTACTAACCAAAGGAACATTTAGATTATTTTATGAAACATTGGTGGTTTTAAATAATTTTTAAAGCAGTGTCGAGGTGTTCTTCCAAAGTCTTATTGTAAACCAAGATATCATTAAAGAAGACCAAGATGAATTTACAAAACAAGGGGAAAGTATTTTGTTTTTTAAGCATTATAAGGTGGAAGGGACATTGGTTAGCATGAAGGGCATGATCATGAATTCATAGTGGTCATTATGCATATAGAAAGAAATTTTTAGAATATATTCATCCTGAAGATCGATCTAGTGATAACCAAACCATATATCTAATTGAGATAAGAATTGGGCACCATGAAGCTCAATAATAATTTTATCTATCACTATGATGGGAAATTTATCTTTAGCTTGTTTATCTCATGGATATCAATGCAGAGCTACCAAGATCCATATTTTTTGTGGACCAAAAAAATTAGGGAGGATTATGAGCTTTTGATTGGATGAAATACTCCTACCTAAAGGATTTATTGAACAATATTTTTAATTTTTTCCTTTTATAAAAAGGGTAGAAGTATGGATAATTGTTTGGGGTACACTACACAAAAGGATTTGAATATGGTGGTTTTATATTAGATGAGGAGGCAAACCTTATGGTTACTTAGTAACCAATGCATGTTTTACATGAATATTTTTTAATTTAGTAGGTTGTTAGGAATTAGGAAATGTGTTGAGTTGATTAGAGGAGAGGTGAGCCATGATTCCATGTGAGACCTTTTTGAGGATCTTTTCCATGTGGTGGAAACTAATGACACTAGTTGATCATAGTAAGAGGCCTTTTAGTGTGTATTGTTAGCCATTATCAAATAACTACATCCAAAGTTATGAAAATTCCCATAAAATAGGTCCAAGAATGCACAAACATTGGGCTTTAAGAACCACATCACATCTACCCAAGAGAAAGGTAAAAATATTTGTTTTGAGGGTATAGTCCCCTATAAAAATATGAACATCACAACATTTGCCTTTACAAGGAAATGTTCTTCCATTGGAAATAATTACTTTAAAACTAGAATAACGGTGCACAAGATAATCATCTTGTTTGAACAGTCAAGGATCAATGAAATTATGTACACTATTAGAGTCAATGATAATAGTGAATTCATGTTTCTTATAATACCCCTTTGCTCTCACAATTTGAGGAGTGGCTACCCTAGCCAATGCATACATCAATTTTTTGGGTACAAATATATTTTGTTGGTTTATTTGACTCCAAGTTATTTTTTTATTTGATTGGGTAAATAACCTAGTTTTACAAGGATCCAAAAAACATAAGAGCATTATACAAAAAAGTAATAGGCCAACCAAGGCCAAATAATAAAAGTCAACAAAAACTAGCTATAGAGTATCAAAAAAAGTGAAAGACATTAGCATAAAATAAGATTAGGTAGGGGGCCCTTTGGTGTTTCCTTCTCCTCCTTAGGTATCTTCTTTGAAACTGCCTAATTAGTCTTGGACACCTTTGGCATCATTTGATTGCTAGGTCCTTCCATACCATCACATGAAAGGATCATGCATGGCCTTTTCTAGCCTTGTACATATAGGGGTGCTTTCTTGATAGGGGTCAATTTGGGAATGTCGAGTGGGGGGGGGGGGTCTTTGTTACCTTTAGTGACTACTTAACAAGGGTCTGGTCTAGTTTAATGGAATGGATAAAGGACTAAACAATCAAGTCTTCTTGCCTATGTAGGGCATTCCACTCTGGGATAAGGCTAGCAAAGGTCAAATCAACCTCCTTGTTATTTTTTGACTCATCAAACAAAAGTAATTTTCCATTTTTGATAACCTCCATGGAGGTGCCCTCATCTAGAAAGACTAGCTTGGGCTTGGGAAAATATAACTTAAGTGGAAGGTCTTTAGTAAAAGTTTTAAATAGATTGGCTTGGGGAGCACTAAAAAATGGGTGGTAGGACCCCAAGGTAGGGTCCTCCTTTGGGGAGTACTTCAGAGAGTCCTCCTTAATGGAGGACCCCCTAGGGGACCTCCCTCCCATGTAAAATTTGACCATGTTTAACTAGTAGGAGTATAAGCCCTTGGTGTAGAATGGGGTTCAACTCATTGACTTGGTGGGTAAGGGCTATACAATCTAGTGACTTTAACAAGTAAAATGGTAGGGTGATATTATAACCCATAAAGTGTTTTAATAACAAAAAATGATGAGAATATATTAAGGTATACTTACCCTTTAAAGTCATGTATCTCATCACTTGGAGGTATATCTCTGGCCATTATCATGGGAGATCCACTTAGGGGTAACCCTTGTTATCTATTTTCATGAATCATTTGTGTGAGCAAATTACTAAATGAGTTCCTAATTCTTAGTCTAGTCTTTGTAGGCCTTTTCCCCTTCACAAGTCAAGCTTGTGGCCTCCCTTATGAATTCCTTCATGATTGTGATCTTGATGCCCTACATCACCACCATACACTTATTCCATCTAGTGATGAAGTCTTGAGCAATGTCAGCATCATGTTCTATAATTCATAACATTAACTCTATGAGACCCCCACCTTAACTTTTTCCATACCTTATTCTATGCCCTCACCTCAAAATAAGAGGTAGGCTCTAATCATTCTCTATATCCCCTCATTAGCACAGTGACAACAGAGCTGAGACAAATGGATATATGGTTCTAGAATAGATGGGTTTGAAGTATATGAAAAAGGCTTGTGATACACATTACCCTCATCCTTGGGTAATTAAACCACCTCATTCCTTCATAATGGTGGTTCATAATTTTTAAAATCCATCTCTTGATAGGAAGATTTCATGCGTATGATGGCATGATATCCCATTTAACCTATTGTAATTTCATCCTATATGGCCATTAGGACATTATTGGGGATAGGTTCTTCATTATGGGAATCTTGAGCATTTTCTCATTCTTCAACATCTTGTGGTGACTCAACATCTAATAAATACAACTCTTGTTCAATACACTTGTGTCCTCTAGTAAATTTTTCATCATAGTTGTTACATGGTTCTATTTAAAGATGAGTGCGCATTTATGACTCTTTAAGGTGTTTAATGAGGATCAATTTTAGATGAGGGTTTATGACTAGCTATTGAGCTATAGAGGTCTTGAAAGAAACAAAATTGTATAAGAAATGCTTAGATGTGATCTTATCTTTCACAAGCTTGACTAATCCTAATGTTTCCATCATGTTTTATGGTTTAAACATCTTGAAATCCATGTGAATTATATGTTTGAACCCACTATTGAAACAAAATTTGAAAAAAAACATTATTTAGTCCTTTAATTTGGTTGGCCAATTTTTCAAAATCATCTTGATATTTGTGAACTCTTCTAGTTTATCATAGTTTGGTTAGTTCTCATGTGAAATCATCATAAGTGATGAGACCAAAGTGAACCAAAAAAATCATAACAAGTGGGTTATTCATGAAATTTTTGATACCATTGTTAACACTATATAAATTCCTTCTCCAAGTGAAATGAGGCAATGTGTACCTTGTCTACCCATACACTATTGTGCAAGTTGAAATATTGTTTGGCACATTAAATCTAACTAGTAGGTTATTTACCATAAATTATTAGAAAGTCCAATTTAGGAGCACATGACATGGTTCATGATTAAAACCACCTTTAAATGCCTGTCCTTATTGATTTTGTTTGAGAGTATGGTATTTTTTGGTTTTATGTAATGTAGTCAATCATTCAACTAAGTGAGTTAGGAGTCAAGCTAAGATTATAATTCAACTTAGAGTTCCTCAATGTTTTATTCCATGGCTTGGTTTTTTGTACAGGTGAAAACCATTGACTAAAAGGGTCCAAGGGTGCTATAAAAAAATTTATACGTTAAATAGATAATATCAATGAGATGATTATAATTGTATAATTTTCACAAGATCAAAAAATAATAAGTGCTTTCAGGACTACATGTGAGAAAAGAATGTATGCAATTTTTTTTCTGAAAATTTGAAATACCTGTTAAAATGATCATCTAGACAAGAAAATCAAAATGGTGTAGTCACCTTAAGGGATTAATTAAAAAATTAATCCATTTTCTACCCTTTTGCCAAAAATTTACTCAAAATTTTCATAATTATCATCATTTAGAAGATAACTAACTCAGAAGAGTTTGCCAAACTATTATAACACACAACTAGTGATGATGCAGATTATTGGTAGGTAGACTATGACGATGTCGACTGTTAATTTATAGACTCTACTTTGGATTATGTAAAAATTTATTTTTACTATCAATTATGTCGGTCCTGGTAAAATTTAGTTGGTGGTGGTTTTTACAACTCTTGATTACCAAAAGTAAACGCAATCAAGAAAATTTAGGAAGGTTACTAAAGGGTGTATTTGAGTTGTGGGATCACATTCAGATGTATATTATTCGTAAATAGTGTTGGCTCAATGTTTCATATTACTAACTATAGAAGTTAGCCATATCCATAGTCCACTATCCCATTTTTGAGGTCAATTACAAGCAACTTTTTGAGGCTAATAACTTATTGGTGCACCATAAGTAACATACAGTCAAAGGCTTCCTATGGATAAGTTTTGAAAATAACTAAGAGGTCTTCTTATATAGGTAAATGTATGTGGAAGAACAAGTATGTATACAACACTATCTAATGGCTTGTATATGTACCTATATAATTGTTTATCCCAAAATAATAATTTTATGTTAGTTTTAAAACTAATAGAAAATAAATTATAACCTAAATGGAAATATGATGGAAAAATTGGGCAAATTTAAGAAAAAATCTAAGTATTGCCACCTTATCACCACTTTCTAATCACCAAGATCCCAATTAGGTGAGGTGAGAGTATATGATGGAAAATAGTAGAGAGTTATAAACTACTACAATGGGTATTAAAAAATGGCCTTGGAAATTTTTATGATACCAAATGTTATGACCCTTCATGTAACAGATTAGAACAATAGTGAAAATAATACTGAAAATGAATGAAAAAAGATTAGATTGCATTTAAAAGGGAGTATAATGGCATTACAATATCATTAGCCTCTTCAAGGAGGAAACCTCGATTGAGAAATATCAATACAATATAATCTTTGGATGCTTTTCCACTAGTATAAGCTCCTATTTATACTAATTCTATACAAGCTAATTTTTACTTCCCATGAATGTGGGATTATTAAAATTAGCTTAAAGGATGACTTACAAAGAATATGTGATTGTAGCTTTTAATAATGAAAAAATGTACAAAGAAAGAGTTAGGAAGAATGGGTCCTAATAGTGTTTCATAACATGGATACAAATTCACCACATTGAAAATAGGTGAAATGCCTACCCCTTAAGTAAATTCTATCTCATATACATTCTTAAAATAAAAATAAAAATAAAAATGCATGGACCAATCTTTTTCCATTTTATCTTATCATATGTCCCCTTTGGAAACATATCTTTTGTCAAACATGCTAAAATTAAGTATCCCACATAATATTCTACTTCCCTTCTCTTCACATATGTGTGATACTTGTGATGTGATCTATTATTTTCTAATTTTTATCACACTTGCTTTTATACTTCTTGCATATTCTCTACAAAATCCTTTGTTTCAACAATCGTATTTTGTTCACTTATCATGTAATTTAATTCCACAACTCCTCTTGGATTTGACCCATAAATAATTTTAAATGGTATCTTCCATTTATTTCTATTCATTTAATTTTTATATATAAACTCAGCTTGCACCAAAATATTATCCCATATTTCTATTTTGCCTTTAATTAAACATCTCGACAAATTACCCAAACTATAGTTGACTCTATTTGTCCATCTATGTGAGGATGGTATGTTGAACTACATTACAACTTGAAGTTAAATTTATTCTACAATTTCCTCTATAAATGTCCAATAAATTTCACATCTTTGTCTAAAACTATGTTGTGTGAAAACCATTTAGCATTACAACTTCTCTTAAAAATAAGTTATCAATGTTTGTTGCATTGCTATTTTTTTACATGCCACAAAATGTGTCATATTTGAAAATCAATCAACTATCATAAATATTAAATCATTTCCTCTCTATGTTCTAGGTAAAGCTAAAAAAATTAGTACTTATATCTCCCCACAGGTAGGAAATGGTTGATACACCCCTATATTCTGACTTCTCCCTCTCACTAGTTGGAAAAATTTACCCTCCTAAATACAATTATCCACATATACACTCATTCACAACTAAAATTAAATGTATGCCACTTGTGCCAATGATTTTTCATAACTAGAATGACCTACCAAAACTCCACTCTAATTTTCCTTGATCAAATTTTTGCACATTGATCCTCTCGATATACATAATTGTGCTCCTTTGAATAAAAATCATGTTGTAAAAAATACTCTAACCATGGTGTTTTATCACTAGTCACTAGCTCTACACATGAATTCCATGCTTATTTAAAATGCACATCATTTTCATATTATTTCTTCATAAGATCAAATCCTATGACTTCCACTCTTAATTAATTAATAAAATAACTCTATGGCTCAATGCATCAACCACTTTGTTTGAATTTCCACTCATGTGTTTAAAAAATAATGAATAACTCTATTGGCATTCAACCCACTTCATCTGGGTATAGATAATTGTATTCTAACTAATAATAATCTGCAGTGATTTATGGTCTATATACATTATAAAATCCTTAGGCAACTAGATAATGTATCCAATTCCTTAGCACTTGCACATTTGCATATAACTCTTGATAATACACTAAATATTTGTGCTTTGTATCATTTAAATTCTAACTAAAATATGTGGTAGGTCTTCCTTCTTGACTTAATATCATTTCTATTGCCACTCTACTTGCATCACAATCTACTTGAAATATATTACTAAAATATGGCAAGGCTAACACTGACTACTATGTTATCTTCTTCTTTAGATTTTGGAACTATGTTATGCTTCCATTATCCACACAAAATCCTTTCTATCTTTCTGAATCACATTTATGATCATTGCACACATCTTATTGAATTTTCTGATGAATTTCCTATAAAAATTCACTATTTTGTGAAAAAATGTGCCTTACATGTACTCTATATTGATGTTGAATCCAATATAGCTTGCAATTTAATCTAGATCCATCTTCAAACCTTTTTGAGAAATAAAATATCCCAATTGTACCAATTATTTCTACATGAAATTGCATTTATCTAAATTCATAAGCAATTTTTCATCTTGAAACTTATATGTCACTTTGCACAAATGTCACAAGCATTCCTACTCTATTCTATTGAAAATCAATATGTCATGAAGATATACAATGATAAAATTACCCAAAAATGGCTTAATAACTTCATTCATCAATCTCATGAATATAATTAATGCATTAGTTAACATAACCAACTACTCACATAAACCTTCTTGTGTCTTGAATACTATTTTCCATTCATTACCCTTTCTTATGTGAATATGTTGATATCCAAACTTCAATTCAATATTCATTAAGTATCTTTCTGTACTTAAAAAATTGATCAAATCATCCATGCATGATAATATAAATCTATACTTAATTTTAATCTTGTTAATGGCTCTGAAATTGGTGCACATTCTATATTCTCCATTCTTCTTAGGTGATAATACTATGCATAATACACATAGGCTCAAAATTTCTTTGATTAAATCTCAACAAAACTTAAAATTCTCTTTACACCTCTGCATTCTCTTTTAGAGTCATCCTATGTAATAATTTATTTAGTAAACTTGAATCAGGAATCAAATCCATGAGATGACTTATGTTCCTCATTAGTAGTAACCCATCTAGAAAACTATTAGACATAATTTCCTTAAAATCACTTAACATCTCTTTTAATTTTAGGGGAAGTATTTCCTCTTATGTTACTCTTATGTTGGATTAGAAATTAATGCATGACATGCACTCTCACTTTCTTCATGAATTATTTTCCTAAAATCATCAACAACTTTGGACTCTTGTCATCTTATTTTCAATTTTCATTTAAATAATTCAATGTGTGTGTTACTTGATATTTACACAATGTATATGTATTATCATGACCATAATATTTCTAATTGGTCAAACTATCAAGGAATTACAAGAAAGAACATGACAAACATGCATTGGCATTTTGTCACATAAAACATCATCATTGTATGTACCAATCTCATAACTTATCAAACATTTTTAATTAACTATAACTTAATGTCCCTTAAGTAACCATGAAACCTTATATGAATTCATATGTGTAATTCTCTTCAAAACAAGTTTGTCTACTATTTCTTGTGAGAAAATATTATTGGTGTTGCCAGCTTTAATAATAAATTTTCAACATTTACCTCTTGAATTATAAATAGTTCTTCACAAATTCTCTCTATATAATAATATTATCCTCTTTTTTAGGCTTCAAAAATACTTTCTTCATCATGAGAGCTTATCTAGTCTCTAGTTCATATATATGCTAAACATATGCAACACTTTCTTCATCTTCATATGTAATAGTGCATTTGTGTCAGTTATTCTATTTCCTTCAATATTCATATGAGGAATATAAAATTATCTATGTCCAATCTCCCACACTTGAAACATGTACCATTTAATCCATGACCTCTACCTTGTCCATAACATCCTATACTTCTAAAATTACCTCTACCTATCTTGGCATTATCATCATTATGATACAAAGTTATTACCTCACCTTCATGTACTTGTGTATTATAGCCTATGTTTCTTCCACATCCATGTGTGAATATTCCTTTCCCTCACACCACTCCTTTTTTTCTCATATGCCATTAGTATACACTAATAAGCTTCCTCAATAGATGGTAATATGATCATACCAAACTCATCATAAATTTCCCTCGACAATCCATTCACATACCTTGAGATATTATCGACATCATCTTCAACATGACCCACTGTAATGGTAATTTTATAATGATCCTTAGTCTAATATTTCACACTCATCTCTCTTTTTCTCAAGTTGGAAGCTTATTGAACAAACTCATGTTATAATCCATAGGAATGAAATTAGCCTTTATCTTTATGATGAATCTATTCCAAGTCTTAATTTTATCTTTTACTCTATATATTTTCTCAATTTGAACATGCTCCCACCATAAGGATGCATGAACTTTAAAATTTTTGTTGATGAACTTATCCTACTTGGGATCTTCCATACTTTCATACTCAAAGTATTTTTCTAACACAATGATCTAATCAATGAGTTCTTCAGGACTCAAAATTCTAAAATAAATTTTGGGGTCCAACTTTGGTTTAATTATCATTATCACAACATCTTACAAGAATTTATATTTAGGTTAATCAACTTCTTCTCCCACAACCTGATCCTCAAGTGTTCCTTTTGTGACTTTAGTATCACTTTCATCATCTAACACTTCAACACTTGGTGATGTGTAGTTCCATATCATCCATTCAAGCTTACATATATCTCATCAATCCTACTAAATATTCTAGTTTTGGCCCTCTATCCACTTGGGCCCTTATTATACCTAAGCCTCCTCTATTTACCATCTCCTTAGAAATATAGATGCTTTCACCAAATGATGATATTATATTAACAACTTCACTTGCACATTATTCTAAACAATCTTATTATAAGATGTCTACATTTACTTTCTACCCACACTTGAAAATGTAGAAAACAATAATAAATAACAAGGACTAAATCCTTTATCTAATACCAAATGATGCAATCATGCTTATGGGTCTGAATTGAGAGATGACTTAGACCACACAACTCTCATAATACATACCAAAATATGTAATAAAATGCATGATAACACACTTATATATTTATTAAATTTCAATAATAAGGAAATATAAAGAGTATAATGATAAAAAAATATAAAATAATCTCATAATATATACATTACAACATCAGAGCCATAAATCTCTACTCACTAATTCATAATATTTGTAATTTTAGTAATCTCATAACAAATAGATCTTATCTTCCACACCTATATCCCTCTAAGAAGTTAGTCCCTTATCATAGGTGTATGGGCATGCTTATAAAGGTGTAAGACTCACTTAATTACATTAAGTGATTTTACCCCACTAAAAATATTAACACACCTCAGTATGTTACCAATATTAAATTTATTTCACAATTACAAGGAACAAACACATTATTACTTAACACATCACAACATACTACATTACATAAAATATTAAATAAATCCTTATCAACTTCCATGAAATTTAGGATTAAATTCCAAAATTTAATAAATGGATGCTTACACAACACATCACAAGGATATATGTACCCAAACCAAGTGTGCATAAATAAAGTCACATGAAGTCACAAGACTTCATAACCAACAACTACACTGAAAAACACTTGTTCTATGAACTTTGTGTTTTCTCAATAACAATATGTTACTTTTTACATACATTCCAAATAACTTATGATTAAATACATGGCTTGTGTAATGAATATGAAACTCCTTCAAGAAACCTCATCAAGTTAGTTAATCCTATGATGAAGAACCAAACACTAAATGAATACTTTATTATTCAAGAGATATCATAGAATAATTGAAATGTACCACAAATATCTACACTACTACACTTGATTAAAATACTAACACCACTTCTTGAGAAAAAAATTGAAAGCTTATGTATACAAATAACAAATTCAATTGCACATAAAAAATGATGCACGAAGCATGAAAAATATATGCACACTTAGTGGAAACATGAAAAAAGATAAATAATGTTTTCAAAACACAAAATACGTGTGAAAAATTACAATAATACATATGTGAAATAAGAAAATTGTACAACACAACACTTAAAAAAAATCCTAAAATAGCATATTTTTTGTGGATGCAAGATTTCTTGTGAACTTGGGTGCTTTTGCATCAATTGACACCTCATTAGGTGTAGATTTAAATGTGAAAGAATACAAATATCATAGGGTTGAATAATATTTATCATGTGTCTTAATTTCACCCATAGGTTTGTCTAACAAAAGAGATAAACCCACAAGGGAGAAGATAAATTGTTCACAAAAAATGGGACAATGCATATATGCCCTTATCTTATATCTATGAAACACTAAAATCCCATATACACAAAATAGGAAGGGATGTCTCTATTGTATCATCATTTATTCACTTTCAAATGTGAGCCCCCAAAGATTCTATCCTGAAGGGGAAACTTTAACAAATGGTGTGCTACTTTATGTCATGTTGTTTCCCTTATAACTCCCAATAATGACATCACAAGGCAAGGGAAACAAGCCCCAAATGAGTATAATAATTCATGTATATAATTTACCTTTGTAGTTAATTAAAGGATAGGCTATTCCCATAAAGGTGAAAATGAAAGACAATTACAAATCACTAACTTCAACTTTATAGGGCCCAAATAATCATTACCATAAGAATCGATGCATGCTACATATTGTAATCATGTGAACCATAAATTTATGGAGATCATGATAGTAATTCTTGATTTAATGTAAACATGAAGATTATGATGAGTGAATCATGCATGGATAATGTTAAGATAATAAATAAATTATATTGTAAATGCAGTGGGAATCTTGATAGGGTAGACTCAAAGGGAAACTAATACATGATTCAAAGAAGATGGATTGTGGAAATGAGTTGACAAAAGAAACATAGACATTTTAATAATTAAATAAAAGGATGATAATTAGGTAGAAAATGTTTCACCAAAGCTTTAGTGATCCCAAGAATGTCGGTCATTTTCCATTTGTCTCAAGATGCCCTAGGGTTGTTTGACTATTCACATCCTGTACAATTTTTTAATTTGATTAGTTTCCTTGTGGAGTGCATGAAATGTTGTCCATGTATTAGTAACCTCCACTTATTTTATTTTAGTTATGAATATGAAGGTATTTATGAAGGTTTTGTATTTGCCTTTGTATAAGAATTCTTGAGTAATTGTCTCCAACATAAAGATACCTTGTGATTGGATGAAATTTTTAAAGAGTGTTGTCTATCGCCATCTTTTCAAATATTATGTAGTTACAAAAATATTATAGTTCTCATCTGAGAGATATTTTCCTTCAACCTCAAGTAATTGTTCACTGTAATGCTATAAATTGATGAATTTTACCTTTATTTAGATCTTTTTGATTTAAGGAATTGATCATTATCCAAGTGTGCATATGATAGTAATTTATCTAAATTATTCATTTATATGTTTGCATAATTTGAATAGTATGATTGTAAATCTGGGTCATGAAGAGAAATGTTAATGGGGAGTAGAGATCATATATGTATAATGTATTGTGGTAATATGAAAGGCATGCCAATATGTTATCCAGTGTGTAATTCTTATACAAAATGAATGAAAATATATCTTTTTTTACCTTGTAATTTGATCTTGGTATTTCAATTTTATACTTCAATTGGTTTAAATTATGTTATCGTAATATGATTTTTTCTTGCTATTTAGGTTACATCTTAAATTAATGTTTCATATCCTACATAAAGAGTGGATTCACTCATGCACATTAGTCTATTGATTTTTTTCAACTTCATGTAAATGTAATTCTAGATAGCTTCATGAATTCATTAAACAAGGGACCTCATGCCCAATGGATATCAAGATTATTTACCAAGGTGATTAGATCAAATATTATTATATTTCTCCTTTATCCTACCCCTGTGAGAGAACTTATGCTATTTTTTCAATATTTTCTAAGTTCTCAAATTATTGAAGAATTCCTACAAGATACCTAAGAATTCTTTAGTTATAAATCTCAATCCAAATAAAGGGCACATGAAATGCATGCATTTTTTAACTGTATCATTACAAGGATTAAGATTGCATGTCTCTAAAAATATTGAGACTTCTTGTCTGAGATATAAAACTATAACATCTTATGGAGTCAACCTCTAATTGCATTAGTTCATTTCATAGTTTTTGTTTCAATATGTAATTAAGTCCTAGTTTGGTCTTATGGTTTACGATCATATTTGTACATATAAGTGATACTCAATTGAGCACATATGCATTTAATATCTTTATTATTATATAGACATGATGCATATGTGGGTTGTTAATAAATATGCATGTAGGAACACCTTAGGGAACCCCCCCTCAATTTTTTAGAGTTACAAGAGTGGAAGGCATACCCCACTTTGGCTATTGGTTTCATATCTTTGTCTTGCTAATAATAAATGAAAAGAGTGATATTTTGAGATCCATTGTTGTGAAAAATCTTTTTCATTTATTTCATCAAGAGGTAGGGTGTAGATTTGAGCACCAATAGGACTTAACAAGACAAATAACTAGAGTATAATTTCATTTATTCACCCTTATTACTTAGAAAATAAAGTGATGTACCTTTCACTATGTCATAATACAAAATATTCCCATTGATGCACCATTCAAATCTGTTACTTCACGAGCCTCTTACCATGATCTGTATAATGAATCTAGGTAGTCTCACCTTTATATTTATCCAAGTCTTTTCATATGATTAAATTATTAAAGAAACTTTAAAATTAAAGCATTGTAGCTTTCCTCTTTGCTCTTATCTCATTACTACTTGTCATACACCTTTACACACATATACTCACAGGCTCACTAACTATCCCTAACAAACTCTCCAATAGATAAGTTCTCACAAACTCTCCCTCATAGGCTCAAAAACACTTAATTTTGATAACTAGGTTTAGATTCTTAAAAGTAAACACACATAATAATAGAGTTTCACAAAAGGCATGAACATGCACTAAAATATTATACTATGAATTCTTATTTTTTGAATAATAATTCATTAGAGAACTTTAATTCATTTGGCATAATATTACATTAGAGAGAATACATAAATAGATTTTTTATCTCCTACAAGTTAGGAGTCTAATATTATCACTAAATCCCTCATATTTATCTTAACATCTCTCATCCCTTTATTCCCTCAACTTATCTAATCTACATGATTTGATTTACTAACCAATTAACTCACCTTATTACAATAAAATTCATATTCAGTAATTACAAATATATAGCTCAAACATATGAGCACTGATCTATTTTTCTAACATTTCCCCTTTAGTGAGAACATGGGAAAAACATTATCTTGTACCGTAATGTGTCACCTATGCTTAATTATGATCTGGATGGTTTTACAAGTGGTTAACCAACAATAAGAACATGATGGTTTTGACTAGGATTGACCAACAACCTCAAATCAAACATGATGGTTTTGACTAGGATTGACCAACAACCTCAAATCAAATTGGATGGTCTTGACTAGGATTGACTAACAACCTCAATTCAAACAAGATAATTTTAGTCAGGATTAACCAGCAACCTCAAATTAAATAGGATGGTTTTGATTAGGATTGACCAACAACCTCAAATATAATAGGATGGTTTTACACGTGGTTAATCAATAACCATAATATTATGACATTGTAGTACCTTATCATATCTCATAATTTCTTACATTAATAGAAAATATAAATAAATTATGCTCACATATCATATGAACATGAATATATCATATGTTTTTATTCACAAAATAAAAAATAAACACATAATTTGAAAAACACGATACAACAAAATTGCATGGCCCTGTCACTTATGATTGACGAAAAGATGATGAACGTCCTCCTTTCTATATTGCCTCCATCCTCATACGTGTCACTTCTTACTCAATAAATTGGAAATTTGAAACTCAACTGAATGCAATCTTTGATAATACAATCCACAATAAAATTAACACATTTGACATAAGGATATCGATTACCTAGAAAATGCATCCTTTATATAGGATAGATTTTTTGACTTTAACACTTTTGACATATAAAAATAACATACTCAATAAGGAAACAACTATAAAAACTAAAAATATTATTTTTGAAGAGTTTTTTATGATTAACATATAACTTTAAATTATAAACTATAATAAATAGTAACTACGACTACTATAACTATAAAGATAATACAACTCACAATTAAAATTTGAATTCAGCATTTAAATAATAATATATTATTTAAATATTAATATTCAAAAATCTAAACTCTAAATTAAAACCATAACCTAAAAATGACTTTTGACATAGAATTGGACCTGTGTAGTAAAATTTGGAGCTTAATGGTACATGCAATAGAAGTTGATCATAGGATAAAATAGGTGAAAGCAAAGATCAAAAATTATATAATGTTGCACACAAAACTTTGACCCAATCATTAAGAGTCTGGTGAGAGGAAAATCAAATTATATGTGGATGGTGTGGAGATTCAAGTCTTTGAGTTACTAAATATTTGTCAAAAAAAATTTAAAACTCCATTTTACATGGCCTTGTAAGTGGATGGTGTGGAGATTCAAATCCATGTTTCTGATAGGAATCATATGCATGAAAGATATCAAAAATATGGTTTTGATATGGATAAAATACAAGATCACCATTTTAACTGTACAATCATGCCCTTCGTCTTAGCACCTTGATTTATGTGCTTTATTTATAGAATGGTGCTTTAATAGAGATATAATGAGTTGTCTCCCTTTTTCAGTATTTGACACCATTTAGGGGTTTCTCAATCATGTCTCTAGGCTCTAAAAATAACATGTCTCCTTCCCAAAACAACACATAACTTGACCATTAAATATCAAAACTATCTTAATACATACTACTAATAAAACACATATAGCTAAAGGAGAAATCACATTGGTTGGGGAATAACAAACACTATGACTACCCCTACAAAAACATCACTAGTCCATAACAAGATACTCCCACTTTGATATTGGATGATAAATTTAGTTTAGATTATTAAAAATAAATACACATAATATTAGATTTTCATAAAAGACTTAATGCACACTAAAAATATTATAATATGAATTCTTTTTTTTAACAATTATTCATTTGGGATCTTTCGATTCAACACACTATTATATTACATTGTCAGGAATATATATAAATAGAACTTTGATATCCTACAAGTTTGAAGTCTAATATTATCACCCAATCCCTCATATCTATCCTATGATGGAGAGAACACATAACATGCTATGACATAAGTAAAAAAAATTCGTTGATTGCAGAAAATATTATAATTGCCTCTTTAAATAAAAGTCTTAGATTCATCTAGAGTTTTGTTCTACAACTACAAAGATTGTCGATGGAGTGGGGGAAGTTAGTGGAAAAGGTCTGATCAAGACACATGTATTGAATATGTGTTGGAGTCAGTGGGAGAATTGTATAGAATGTCAGTATGACACCTAAACAATTTAGAATGGTAGAGAAGAAATTGTTAGGAGGGAGGAATTATTAATGTCTACCGACACTCCCCCTTAATTTTTACTACTAACTAATTCAATATCAATAATGCCTAAATTTTATCTCAAATGTTCAAAGTTGTCCTTTGGTAATGGCTTAGTAAAAAAGTCTACCAATTGATCTTCAAATCTATAGAACTCAACATAGATTTCTCCATTATTAACCAATTCCATGATGAAGTGGTACCTCATATCAATGTTCTTTCTCTACTTGTGAAGAACATGATTCTTCTATAATGCAATTGCTAACTTGTTATCCTAATATATTGGTGTCACTTCCTCCTGATTATGCAACAAATCTAACAAAACTTGATGCATCCATATTGTTTGACATTCTATGGCAATTATAGCTACATATTCTACTTTGACTGATGAAATTGTCACTATAAGTTGCTTCTTAAATGCCCATGACACAACTCCTGATCCAAAATGAAAGACATGACTTGAAGTGCTCTTCCTATCATCTATGCTACTTGTAAAATCACTATTAGTATAACCAATCAAACTAAAATCATTATTTTTGAAATATAAAATTCCAAATCCTATTGTTCCAACAACATATCTTAGTATTATTTTTCCCACTTACTAGTGAGAATCTTAAGGTGAATCCATGAACCTTGAAATTAGACTGACACCATACATAATATTTGGCCTAGTACCTGTGAGGTACATTAGACTTCCAATAAGTCTTTTAAACATAGTTGGATCAACATTTGAACCCTTATCCACTTTACTAAGTTTTGTTCCTATTGTAACTAGAGTTGATACTAGATTATAATTCAACATTTTGAATCTTCTCAACACATCTCTGACATACTTGGATTGAAAAATGAAGATACTTTTATCATATTGAATAAGTTCAATGCCTAAGAAGTATCTCATCAATCCTAAATCTGCCATTTCAAATTCTTTCATCTTTGCTGACTTAAATATGTCTACAAAATTTTTTTTAGTGAAAATAAATCATCAACATACAAACACACAATCAAAATCTACCTTCTTCATTGGTCCTTATATACAATATGGGTTTAATATTTCTATTTAATTCATTGCATATCAAACATGAATTAATCCTGCTATACCAAGTCCTAGGAGCCTATTTCAAACCATAAACTACCTTTTTCAATTTACAAAATTTATTTTTTTGCCCATATACCTCATAACTAGGTGGTTGTTTAACATAAACTTATTCATAAATAAAACCATTCAAAAAAGTTGATTTCACATCTATTTGATAAACCTTCCAATTATTCTGTATAGCTATTGCTAAAACAATTCTAACTGTATCAAGTATAGCAATTGGAGCAAAAGTTTCATTATAGTCAATCCCATACTGTTGTGAAAAACCTTTTACAACTAGTCTTTCTTTATATTTTACAATTTTGCCGTCAGTATTAAATTTAGTCTTATAAACCCATTTTACTCCTATACAATCTTTACCTTCAGGTAGATGCACTAACTCCCATGTTTGATTTCTTTCAATAGAGCTCATTTCTTCGTCCATTGCCTTAATCCAATTATCTTCTTTCACTACTTTTTCAAAACATACAAGATCATATGAGAATAAAGGAAAATTTGAATACAAATATACATTTTCTTCTCCTTGATCATATATCTCTTTTAAGCTTCTTGTTTTCTTACCTCTATACTTTGGTCTTAATGAGGCAAGTGTTGGATCTATCTCATCAGCTACATTTGAATCTGGAATAGGATGATATAGATGTGTTAAAAGTGTGCCCTGTATAACATTTATTGGTGGAGTACTTGATGATGTTTGATTTAACTATCCACATTATTCTTCTAATTCTTCTTCACAATGAAATATTAGTGCTCCACCTGTGACTACTTTGTCAACATTTCTATCCCATGAAATTTCTTCCTTGAATTCAACATCTCTACTAATAATCAATTTCTTTGAAATGGGATTATACAATCAATAAGCTTTTAATTGTTCACTATAACCAATAAAAATGCATTTCTCACTTTTATCATCTAATTTTATTCTCAATTCAAATGGCACTAGTGAATAAGTAACCCAAAAATTCTAAAATGAGATATACAAGATTTCTTACCATCCCAAGCTTCTTATGTAATTTTTTCCCTGACACTCTTTGTAGGACTCCTATTCAAAATTTAAACTACACATGCTACTACTTCTACCCACAAATCATTGGATAAGTTCTTAGCTTTCAACATGATTCTGGCCATGTCCATTATGGTTTTATTCTTCCTCTCAGTTACACCATTCTGCTATGGTGTGTACCTTGTTGTAAAATATTTTTTGATTCCATGATATCTGCAAAAATTTAAAAATTCATTAGAAGTAAACTCACCACCCCTATCAGATCTAAGTACTTTGATGTATAGGCCACTTTGTTTTTCCACCAAGGCTTTACATTGCTTGAATTTATCAAAGGATTCATAATTTTGCTTGAAAAAGTATATCTATGTCTTCCTGCTGAAATCATCAATAAATGTTAATAAAAATTTGTTTGCTCTTATAGATGGAGTCTGTATTGGCCCAAATATATTAGTGTGAAATAATTATAATGGTGTCCTTTCTCTATATGAACTTTTTATTGGAAAAAAATATCTATGTTGTTTTGTTAGTATACAACTTTCACATAAACTAGCTAGATGCTCTGTGACTGGTAATCCTTTCACCATATTTCTTTTTGTAAAAAACTCAAACCTCCAAATGAAGATGGCCATACCTCGAGTGTTAGAGCCATGCCTAGTCTAAGTACACTATCTTGAAGTTGACTTCCTCTATTCCTTGGATGCAGTTAATTTGGAGGGGGAACATTTAGTTCTTGGTCATTTTGGCCCTTGTAATTAACCTATCACTAGGATTTCTATTCAAAATTATGAATACATCATTGTTAAAGAGAAATCTATAGCCTTTTTTCACTAATTGACCAACACTCAACAAATTGTGTTTTAAATTAGGTATAAAGAAAACATCAGAAATATATTTATTTTCTCCATTTTTATTCAAAATGTTTATAACACCTTTTCTAGTTATGGATACTTTGTTATCGTTTCCCAATTTTACTTCAAGTTTTATAGAGTCATCCAAGCTAGCAAATGATTCTCTATTTCCTATCATATGGTTGCTATAACCACTATCTAAGAACCATATATCACTAAAACTTTCTTGAGTAACATTACATGTTATAAGTAAATTGCCAAAGTTATTATCATATACATCTAAGTAATTTACTTTCTATTTATCCACCTCTATTGTTTCTTTCTGCAATCATTTTCAAGATGGCCAAATTTATTATAATAATAACATTGAATATGGGACTTATCAAACCTTGAAGATTAAAATTGATTTCTTCCACGTCCTTTATTATTGAAACTTTGATTGGGATGATGGATCCTTTCTCCTTGATCTAGAATCATTTGTCCATTTCTACCTCTTCCTCTTCCTCTAAAGTTTGATCTTCCTCGGCCTCTACCAAATGAGACTTATGATCTAAAGGCATTCTCCAAAGAAGAATTGTTATTCCTACTCATCTTGCTTTCATGGGATAATAAATATCCCATTAATTCATCTATTGACAATTGAGACAATTATTTCGATTCTTTAATTGGAACTACTATTGCATCAAATTTGTTGGGAAGACTTTTAAGAACTTTTTCTATCACCTTTTGATCAAATACATTCTCTCTATCTAACCTTAACTAATTTATAACATTCATTACATTGCTAAGGAATCAATCTACAGATTCTAAATCATTCATTTGAATATTTTCAAAACTCCTTCTTAGTGTTTGTAATTTTGCTACTTTGACTTTATTTGTCCCCTGGTATGAATTTTCTAAAATTTTCCAAGCTTGTTTAGACCTAGTTTCTTTAGCAATCCTAGAAAACACAGAATCATCAATTGCTTGTTGTATAAATAACATGGATTTAGCATCTTTATTTTTATTTTCCTTAAGTTCATCTCTTTTTGGTTGTGTTAAAGATGTCAGATCTTGAGGTTCTACAAAACCATTTTCTACCACATCTCAAATATTTGAGAATAAAATAAATTTTTCATCTTAACTACCCAAAACTCATAATTCTTACCAGTAAATAGTGGAATTTGAGGCTCGATTATACTACTACTACATGGCATGACTTCTTAATGCAAAAAATTTCTCCTTAATCATGTAGTCTCCTCTTACTTTGATGACTCCTTAAGAAAATATTACAATAAACAACTTACTTTAAAAAAAATCTCTTTCTTATTGACTCCCTTGGAACAAAAGAAAACACTTCAAACTATGAGAATATAAGTTATTTGTAAATAAATTTGGTAAAAGTGGTTTTACTGAATATACCATGATCTCACCTTATAGACTAGGTAGTCTAAACTCCTATGGAGTGACTCATAAATATTATCCAACACCCCTTTTAGATCAGATTTAATAGAGATATTATAGGATGTAATAACTACAATCTCACTTACATAAAAATAGTGAGTTTCCCTTAAAATAAAAGATGATAATTCTTTGTCTTTTCCTTGAATGATTCTTGTGATAACCCTTTAAAAAAAAATTTAAAAAAATGAGACTGCAGCTTCACCTCTTTAAATTTTGTTGTAACCTCCTTGTATAGAGGGAATTTAAAAAAAATATAGTGGCTTCTTCTTTTTTTATTGCATTGCTTTTCTAAAGAATTTTTCTCCAATTTGCCTCCATGCCTTATTTACAAGATGACATTTATTTTGGCTCTGACTTCCAAAGGTCTACCAATTTTAGCATGACATCTCCCATGATCTGTATCTATTCTCTCCTTAGGCAGCGGCTCTAGTCAGAACACATTGACCAATCTTCCTTCTCTTCCATGCACTTCTATCTAGATGTTCTGCCTGATGCCAAACTATTATTGCTGATATTTTGAGTCTTCTCCATGGATTTGATATCAAACTAAAGGAGAGAACACATAACATGCTACGACATAAGAAAAATAGACTTGATTGATTACAGAAAAGATTACAATTGCCTATTTAAATAAAGGTCTTAGATGCATATATATATTTTTGTTATATAATTGTAAAGATAGTCAAAGGAGTGGGAGAAGTCAGTGGAAAATTTATAGTCAATACACATGTATTGAACATGTGTTGGAGTCGGTAGAAAAATTGTCTAGAATATCAACAACTATGACACCTAAACAATCCAAAATGGTGGTGGTGAAATTATTATGAGGGAGGAATTATTAATGTCTGTTGATATCCTAACATCTCTCATCCCTTTATTCCCTCAATTTATCTAATCTCCATTACTTAATTTACCAACCCAATAATTTACCTTATTAAAATGACAATAATATTCACTACAAATATATAATTCAAATATGTAAACACTAAACTATTTTCTTAACACATTTAAAAATCTCTTATACCATAAAGAGTATAACTTTAAATCATGAACTTACAACATAAAATGGCTAAATATATAACCATAACAAAACCTACAATCAAATGATAATTTATATAAATTAAAAATACATGTGTTATCACTAGCACAATTATAACAACACCTAAACAATGAAAATACCCATAACAAAACCTACAATCAAAAGATAATTCCCATTAACTAAAAATACATGTATTATCATTAGCACAATTATAACAACACCTAAAAAATGAAAACAACATAATCTCATTTTATGTTTTATTGAAATAATGAATTAATTAATTATTTCAAAATATTGGGAAATATGAAAAAAAATGTGACTGAAGAATTATTTTATGGAGATGAATGTTGCTAGCACAAAAGAGAGGATGGATCAAACTAAAAATGAAATGGGTTTCTAAAGTAATTTTGGAATTCTTCAATAATAATAATGAATGTAACCATTAGAAACTAAGCTCCATTACAAATTATTGATAATGATATCACTTAATTGCATTCAAAGTGATAAATAAGTAGCAAACATTATTACCAATCTTATTGAATCTAAGTACTCCCATGGCCCTGAAACTTCAATCCATGGTCCCCCCATTATCTAAATCATCCCTAATATTTATTTTATAGGGTACATACCAATCCTTCTTAATTCTTGACTACATTGACCCACTTACTTTCAATTTTTCTCTACTCCCTATTTGAATTTTTTTCCCATCACTCTCAGTTCCTTCCTCATTCATTCAATTGATTGTGGAGGTGGAGCATGTTATGGAGCATGCACTATTGAAATATATGCATGTCTATCCCTTTCCCTTTCATTTGGTCATTTTTTTATTTGGTATGAAACTATGACTACTAGTAAATTAACACATGTATCTCTCTTTTTTTTAATGATAAAAAGGAATATAATTATGAAATTTGGTATGAATAATAGGTATTTTTCCTTGTACATTGGCATTCATTTTATATGAATTGTGGTTTAGTTGAGATAGTTTTGGGCTTCTTACATTTATGTATGGTTTCACTGTAAGATGAAATATGGACTCCCTTGGAGGTATTTTGGGTGGGAAAATTCTAATGATGAAAAATACTTATATTAGTTAGTATAATTTTTTTTTTAATTATTGTATTAATATGTTTTTTATGGTTTAAATATTGTAAAAGAAATCTTATTTGGTTTGGATTAAAAATAGTGAATTGTTTTGTCTTTTTTATTTTTGGGTTGATAAGGGGATCTTAATATTGTTATTCATTTTCTTAGGGTTGCATTCTTCTATGTTGCTCCATGAATTTTTGCTTTACCCATTCCTTGATAATCAAAGTAATTTTTGAAGAATGTATTATCCCAATATATTTTCAAAAAGTAAAATCCAATATAAACTTATTAAACTCGACCTCTAAAAAAATATATATTTGATTTATTTATAAATCTTAATTTTATGGAATTGAATATATTTTTTTTTTGGATTTGATGAATGATTATCATATACATACATAAAAAAAAACACACACACACACACACACACACACAGACACACACACACGTTAGTTTTCAACATAAGATAATAAACTAGAAACAAGTAGTATTAATGCATACTCTTATTAAATAAGTATTTTATTCTTTAATGTTGTTACCAATTCTAAATGGAATTTCCCATGGACATGGAAGGAAAGAGGTATATAAAGGTGGGGGATAGATATGGATATCATTGAAGTCCAAATATCTTTAAAGGAAACAAATCTTTTGATAAATTAATCAAAGAACTTAAAAAAAATGATTAACATGTTTTTTTATTAAATATGCACACTCTTATTTTATTGGGTTAGTTGAGGTCCTGAAACTAAATCAATTAATAGATAGTGGTGTCTTCTTAGATAATTAAAGAATGAAAATAAAATATGAATTTGATTTTTGGAAATGCTATTTGGTTGAGAGCATAAAATATAATAATTTTTTGAATTGGGCATCCGTAATTTTTTTGACATTAGTTATCTACAAAATTGGGTGAAAGAGAACCAACAAATTATGTGTTACATACAATAAAAGACAAATAATTCTACCTCAAGATTAGACACTATAAAGTTTGATTAATTTATTATTGTCCATACAATATTTATTAGTGCAAGTAACAATTTCTCTTTTCATGAGGACATGTAACATATGTAATTCAGTAATATGAGTAGGATGCAAAATGTATACCCATTATTTTAATTTACTATTTTTTTGTTTTCAAGGCATGCTAATGCATTAATATCCAATAGTGTACATCATAAGGAGTATAATGAGATCAGGGTGGACCAACCCATGGCACTTTGTGAGATATTTTGTCAATAGTGTACATCATAAGGAGTATAATGAGATCAGGGTGGACCAACCCATGGAACTTTATGAGATATTTTGTCATGATTTACCATTCTTGCTATTACCTTTAGATCACCAGGACATTAACCTAACTTTTTCCCAAAGCTTCTCATCTTCCATTTCACTCCTCTTTTTCCATTTATGCACTTTTATCTAATGTCATCAACCTAAATACTAACATCTTGTAGTGTGCCATGATTTGGATGATGTCATCAATTAAGTCAATGGTGTATTTTTTATTATGGAAACCTTTTGTATGACATCACTTAGGTTGTTGATGTTGACTAGATTTGAAATTATACTTTTATGGGTTTGATCGATATTTATAAAAGTTCTTGAGTATATTTTAAAAATATAAGACATTCAATCTGATCCAATCACTCTTACAAATCCACCTTATGAAGAAGAAGAGGAATCAAGGTTAAAGAGCTTATATTAAAGGAAGACATGGTAGCAAAAGGACTTTGAAGATATGAAGGAGAAAAGTTGAACAAAAAAGGTATAATTATAGTCTTTATAGTACACAACTTGGGTCTACTTGCGTCTCATTTTTCACTTTGACTTCAACTACAACCATCTCTCATTGAATGATATAAGCCAATGGGGAGATTAATATCATACAAGTCAACCCAAGGTAAGTATCCCTAATCCTATACTCTTTATTTTGTTCTTTTGTTGGTATATTAAATTGGTTCATTTTATGTTTGCCATGTTTAAATTATTATATTCTTGTTATTTCATTACTATCATTACATGTTATTTATTTATAGCTAATGATTACCATCTAATGACACCTTTAGATTAGATAACACATGTTTATCACCTAATGTCATTTTAACTACCTATGTATTTTGATTACAATTTAATTATCTCTTTGGATCTAGTTAGGTTATATACTTTCTATAGTGTATGTAGATTACCCTTATATATGTCTTACAATATCATGCATTCACAACCCTTGTCTATATCCCCAAATGGATTTGTGTACCAAAATATTATATGTATGTTGGATATAAAATGGTATTCAACCTTTCTTATTTTAGATGATCTTTTTTATTATAAACTATTTGAGGCCTACATATATTTTGATAAACCCGACATGAATCTTACCCCACTATTGATTGGGCTATATTCAAATTTTATTTTTATAGTTTCTTAATGTTATCAGTTTATCAAGAATACCTTGATTTCCAAATTTATTTTATTACTTTATTAGACCTAAATTATATTTTATCCTTCCCTCAATTGTATATATCAATAATACCCAAGATGACGCCTCTTAAGTTTCAATTTCTCTCAAGAAATATCCTAACAAGGGTTCTCATTCCCCCCAAAAAAAAATTTGTAACATGGATCTTACCAACTTCAAGATTAATAAAATTATTATTCCTAACAATATGGGCAATAAAATATCCAAAAACAATCAACAAAAACAAATTACTATCCCATGAGGATTAGACCAAGAGGGAGAACATGATGATTATGTTGAGCTTAATCGACAAATTCAAAATTTTATAACTGGTAATCTTAAACATGTATGAAAGTAAAATGGGTAAATTTAAGTCCTCATAGATCCCAATTTATATAAAACCCTTATTAAGTCTAGTTTCATCTTAGGTATTGGGTAAGTCAATCCAGGACTTGCTCCATCCCTTCCTCTTTGATAATACCAACTATAGATAACAACAATGGTGGGTTTTACCATTATTACCTTTCCCCCTCAAGCCAACAAAACCAATCAATCCAAAAATGATACTCGAGCTAACCAATCAACACAAAAGTATTACATAGATCCCACTTAGATGATCATGCAAGTTTAGGACCTAATGGCCCACATGCGAAACATCTAATGTAAATCAATTCATGTGAATGAAAAATCAAATTTTACAAATGTAAAATCAACCTACAAAATTAAATGGGGAATTCCAAATAAATGTCCCCCCTACCCACCTTAAGGATCATCTTAGGAGCCCAATCCCATGATGAGCGATCAATTAAAAAGTTCTCCAAAACTTAAAAAATGAAGTGTTAACAACTTACATAAATTACATACACATTGGGATAATAATCTTAACTATCCTTTATGATAGATCAACCAATCTCACTTTGCATCTCATTGCTTTTGGAAACATTTACAAAGATTGGTCAAATATAACACTTATACAACTACCAAACACCCTTACTGGGGATGTTTTAGATTGGTAAAATCAACACAAGCTAAACTATATTTCATAATTATAAGGATTAGTTAATGCATTGGTCTAATAATTCCAATATCATTACTTACCCAAGGATAATTTAGGTAACCTTATCAATTGTAATCAATTACAACATAAACTAACCCACGATTTCATCAAGCAATGAAAGTTGTTGGCCTATAAATATGAGTATACTGTGATCGAGGAAAGCCTCTTTAAGATCTTCACAACTCCTTTAAATCTAAACTACAATAAAAATTTATGTCCTTCTCTCTTAAGACACTACAAGAAGCCTTCAAACAACTTAAAATACCCATGTGACAATTTGAGATTCCTCAACCCACAAAAAACAATTGAATGCTTATAAAACCTTTAAAAAAAATACAAATAATGATGGTGTTTCCAACATCCATGATCGTAATTTAGAATTCAAAATAAAAAATCACATAATTATTCCAAATGCTCCTCAAATTTTAGTTATTTCTTAACCAAATTATAGAATCCCTTTTCAATGACCTCCTCAATAAGAAAATTATACTTAAAAAATTATAATAAAATAATAACTATGAAAGAGATTACTTAGACCTCAACTTAATGAGTGAGATCTTAAAATACCAACACCTCAATGGTAGGATACACAATGTTTTTTGGATTCACACTAATTAGGGTCATTCACATGAAAATTGTCTCTAATTCTACATAATAAACTATAATTTCATCCTTGGAAATAAATTTTACCATGATGTTATGTATAGAGAGTGATATGAAGAGTTCACCAATGCTTCCAAACACAATAGAAATCATAACATGCATGAATTTATTCACCAAGAAAACCCTCACTTGGTAATTTCTACTAATCCTTTACCAGATCACTTCAAAAATAAGAATAAAGCATCTCAATATAATACCAACACTTAAAAACCTCAAAATATTACTCCATCCACTAATGTCAAAGAAATATGATTAACCCCTATTCTTATACCAATGAGAAAAAATTAGTTCAGATGAATAACATAAAACATGCCATTGCATTCATAGATTAAAATCAAAACATCTAACCTCCTACAACCCACAATAATACCTACATAACTATTTAGGCCTATCCTATAGGCCATACATATTTTTTAATCCCATCAAATGCACCAAAATTAAAAGTTTTTTAGATTATGTCATTGTCTACGCTAATGAATTAGAAATTTATATTTTTATATATCAACCTATGTCATCGGTCAAGTTGATGACATCAATTTTTTTTAAAAATATCTCACCTGCAGTCAAGTCTAATATCATTTTGACTGATTCCTCTTAGTTAGAGTCCAAATATGAGTATCATACCTTTGAGGAATGAAATATTATTATAGATATTTCTAACCTCTCAAATCCCTTTCCTTATGCTCATGCATACCTCACCTAAACATTGCAATTTTCTAATGTAAACACTTTATGACATGAATATTCCTCAACCACCCACTTTGGGAAAATAATCCCATTTCATGGTTCTAATGAGAGTATCATGAAACAATACAAAGAGTTATCTATTAAAATTTATGAACCCACTAATCAATATTTATCACTCAAATTTCCAATTCAATCACTGCCAAATGAAATCCTATTTCATCTTGATGATTCCCCACTCTTCATTAATTCCCAAATTAGTGATGTCCATTTCAAAACAACCATAATTGATGAAGGATATGATACTTGTGTCACTTATATATAATTCATAAAACCTCTCAGTTATTTGATAAAAAATTTAAGGTCCACCCATAATATGTGCCAAAGATATGACTGAAGAAAAATATTTCCCATAGGGCACATCTAGCTTCCCATCAAGATACATCCTAGAATGGTTAAGGTGAACTATATGATCTTCAACTTTATTATCTCATATAACATGTTTTATGTAAGTGCATAGAATTGGGGGGGGGGGGGGGGGGGCGGGGGGGGGCGGGGGCGGGGTTGTGTGGGGGGCGGGGGGGGGGCGGGCAGGCGTAGGGTCTTAAGTGGACATGCTTTTCCTAAAAAACAAGAAATGTCATCTTGTATGGATTATTTGAGACACCTAAACTCAAATTTTGAAGATGACACAAGAACATGAATTATATAATTTCAAGCCTAGTTTATAAACTACTATTTTTTTATTAAAATGGTAAAGTACAAGTAGGTCAAACATCATAAATTCAAATAGGTAGTACCATTTTAAAAAAATCAGATTAGATAGCTTTCTGTGTGGCCCATCATTTTTTTAGCATCATTTAGTTTTTTTTTAAACTCTTTGGTGGAAAGTTATATAAGATCATTTAGTTTGCAACCTATATGTTTTTAAAATTAATTATTGAATATTTAATTTTTTACTAATTTCACAAGTCAATAGAACCTGAGATATCATTAATAATGTATAGCTAATCATGCCCCCCACAACTACCTCAAAAAATATCAAAAATTAGATTTTTTTTATGTGTATAGAATTAGCTCTAGTTTGCAACCATATAATTTTTTTTGGTTTGAGTAAACAAATGAAAATATATTGTTGTCACTTAAAATTTGAACCCTTTGAGGAGGTGCTTCAAGCCTCCACACCTAAGTGACTTGTGGAAACACTCCTAGGTTATGGGTGACCTAAAGATGGAGTGAAACTCCAGAGATGGATTGTTCCCATAATGTTACACCTAATATAACACTAAATCTATTGCTGCAAGGAAAATGGATAGAAGGAAACTAAAATAAAAATAAGAAGAGGTGATGTACCAAAATTATGATCCTTGATTTGCTTGCAACCTGCACAATGAAACCTAAAAGAGACTATAACACTTATACAACAACCAAATTAACCACTCTTGCATGAGTATTTAATAGGGAAGATTTAAGATATGATAACACTAAGGAGGGGTGACAAAGGAGTCCATAGTTGAATCCTGCATGAGATGATGAAAGCACAAACTATGACCTACAAAAGACAACTATCTTGCATAGAGGTGAGGAGAAATGGACATACACAAGGGAGAATAATATCTTCCACAAGTGTAGATCAACAAAACATAAAAGTCACATAAGATACAAGCATGGAAAAAGGCAAAATCAACTTTCTATTATTCTTTAAAGGCATTGGCAAACTTGTCAAAAATGATTTACAAAAGAAAGATCCATGTTTTATAGATTAGAAAGGAGAAGAGAGGAGCTGCGACAAAAAATTCACGGGAGGAGAAAAAATTTGACCGACATTCCTTGTATTACATGTGATCAATATTAAGGTGTTTGTATTGGTGTGGAAATAGTCAAAAGGTGGATAACTACTTTGGACATAATCAACTGTATCTTTTGTCTTTGTCTCCCACCTCCATGCGATACCAAAAATGGCACCCCACCTTCACACATGTGAGCACAAATCATGAATAGTGAACTCTTGTCTCTTATTCCATGTGCACACAAGACTCCAAGTTAAATTGAAATAAACTTTTGACCTTACACAAGACATGAAAATCATAGATCCACTCAAAAAATGTGCCCCACCTTCACACATATGAGATCAAGCACATGTGAATCACTAGATACAAGAGGATATGTCCTTTAGTGATATGCCACACCCCACCATCACACGTGAAATTTTTCTCATAAAATCTTCCGTATGGGCCATGCCACATCATCTAAAATCTACCTCATCACTATGCCACATGATCACTATACCACATCACCATGCACAATCATTATTAATAGTAACCATGAATAGTGTCTACTTGAATAGTGTCTAGTGAATAGTAATCTTAATCCCATCAATAAACATGGTGTGAGCTCATGAAGATTAGTTAAACCTTGTAATCCATGTTACAATTAGATGGTGATTAGAACAGTTAACATATACATAAACAAAGATGAACATATATAATTATGGCATATAGTGATAAAAAAATACATGTTTAGAAATAAATATAGATAACAACCTTAAAGTAATAAAAATAGAAAAATATATATATGTAGAAAGAGGAGAGTGTAGTTGATGTTGTAGTAATATTAAAAAAAAAATTGATTAAATTCATAGTGTTTAGCATGACTGAAGTTGTATTTTATTCTTTTTAGTCAAAAATATGCATTCAGCTATGTTTTTGTAGGTTCATACTTTAGGCTCATGAATCCAATCCATTCTTGAGCCTTTAGGCATGTGTTTGAAATATGAAATATATGAAACATATATGTAAAATTACCATGTATGAAGAATAATGTGAATTTCACATGCACCTACTTTTCTCAGTCTAAATGTTGCTTTATTTGGGCTAAAATGATTGGTTTAGAGTTTTAAGAGTTTATAATTTATGGTTTAGGGTTCAGGGAGTAGGGGTTAGGAATTACAGCACATGGTTTATGTTTTAGGGTATATAATGTCCAATTGTAAAGGTAATTAGGGCCAAATTGATCTCCTTAAACCTATTTTTACTACAAAATATGGTTTTGGTCTCAATTAGCCCCTATGCCATCATAGATTGAGCCAATTAGTCAATTGGGCCAATGAGTGATGTAATTTATGCCAAATTGAGCCTTGTAACCTAATTATTACTCTAAATAATGTTAATTCAGGCTAAATTAATTGGTTTAAGGTTTAAGGTTTAGGGTTTATGGTGTAAGGTAGATGGTCTAGGGATAATTACAAAGTAAATTGAGGAAAATTCGAGCTATTTGACCTTATTTATGACTAAAAAATGTGATTTTGGACACAATTAACCCCAATGTCATCACAAATTGAGCCAATCCATCAATTCAGCCGATAAGTAATGTGATTTGTGTTGAATTGATCCCCAAATGAACATAATTAATAATCTAAAGGATGTTAAGTGGGATTAAATCAATTGGTTTAAAGTTTAGGGTTTACAATCTAGGGTTTAGCATTTATGGCTTAGGGCTTAAGGGTATATAGCTCTAGTTTAGGTTTTAGAGTATAAGGTCTAGTCATGAAGGTAATTAGGGATACCAAATTAATCTCCTTTAATCTATTTATGATAAGAGAATGTGATTTTGGGCTTAACTAGCCCTCACATCATCATAGATGGAGCAAATCAGTCAATTGGGGTAATGAGATGTGATTTGGGCCAAATTTAGCCATATGAACCTAATTCTTACTCCAAAGGATGTTAATTGAGGATAAATCAATTGGTTCAAGGTTTAAAATTTAAGGTTTAGGGTTTATGGTCTGATTGTTAAAGTAATTGAAGATAATTTTAGTTGCTTAAACCTATTTGTGGCCATAAAATGTGTTTTTGGGTTTGATTAGTCCCCATGTCATCACACATTGAGAGAATTAATAAATTGGGCCAACTAGTGGTTTAAGTTGGACCAAATTGAGACATTTGAAACTAATTATTAGTCTAAATTAATGGTAGTTAGGCCTCAAATGATTTGTCTAAGGTTTTAAAAGTTTACAATTTAGCATTTAGGGTTTTTATATGGCTTAGGGTTTATGGATTCAGGTTTAAGGTTTAGGGTATATGGTATAGGGTTTATGTTTTATGGCTTAGGTTTTAGGGTTTAGGGATTAGGGATTAGGGTTTAAGATTTAAGGTTTAGGGTCCAAATATAAAGCTAAATGAGGATAAATTAAGTTACTTGAACCTATTTATGAGCACAAAATATGTTTTTTAGGTTTGATTAAAACCCATGTCATCATATATTGAGTGAATTAGTCAATTATGGTAGTTAATGGTGTAATTTGGGCCAAATTTATTCATGTGAACTTAATTATTAGTCTAAATGATGGTAATGTTGACCAAATTTGACCCTACAGGTCAAATTGGGACCCCCATATGTAAAAATTGTTTAAAAGTGTTTTAGGGGTCTAATATTATGTAAAAAGGTATATCATAGGTCAATTTTTTTTTAATGTCATATTAGCCTTGCTCATTAGTCTTTTAGTCCTTATATCATTTTGAGTCATTTTGGGGTCAAAATAGGGTATTAAATGAATTGTGCAGCCTCCTAAGGAAGTGTGAAGGTGTAATAAGAGTGATTTAATGTGACGTGTGTCCTATTACACCTTAATAAATTATTCATAATTGAAAGTGATAGGTTCTTCAGAAGAAAGAGCAGGTTTCTTAGTTAAAAAAAATAATTTGGCACTTATACCACCCATGAGAGAGTTTTACACATGGGATAAGGTCATGGGATTTATTTTAATCCTATTAGTATCAATTTACATGTTTTATTTACTCTAAGTGTCAAAATTTGGATAAAACCATTCTGCTCCTTTTTCACTCTTTTAGGCACATTGAACTAGTAAGCAGGGTTATGCTTGGTATAGACAGTTGGAGAAATTCCAAGTAAAACACCTCCAGGAGGTAAAATTAAACTCATATAGATTAATTTAAATAAAAATATTTCAAATAATGGTGTCCTGTGATGTATGAACCATCCTCATAAAGTTAATTATGTTTTTCTGCTTGCTAACATGTGCACCCTACATGTTTTGCTTTAGTTTGGACATTTCCATACAATTTAGTTTTTGAGATTGGTTTTAGATGGTTTATAATCCCTTATCTCATGTTATCCATTATTTTTCTCACATTTTGAGTTGATTTTATGAGTCAACCAACTCAGTTTGCAAGGAGAAGTGAAGGAGTGGAATTGTAGTCATGTTTTCCAATTGCTAGAGATTTCTTCTTTGTTATATTTCCAAAATGAAGTGAAGTGTTATATTATTTCCCATAAATGTATTTTATTCATATTAAATTATATATCCAACTTCAAAATCCACTTTAATAACTAAGATAGCAATTGAAGTTAACAAATAACCACCTACAATAGTTGTACAACCTACCACTTCTTAGAGGAACATGAAATGTGTGTTTGAGCATTATCTAATATTTGGAGGGTCTGAACATGATTTTTCATAATTTTGAGAAATGTTTAAGGATGTTTAGGCAATTTAATACACTAAAATGGACTTGGATCAAGCTTATAGCACTTTGGGACAATTTCCCAAAACTATCAAAATAGAGGTCCAGGCCCTTTTTTGAGGTTCCTCATATAGAGTTGCATTGGTTTCTAGGACCTCCAAATACATTAATTTTCAATATAATACATATTTATTTTTATTTTAAAAATAAGAGTGGCTTTTGAGTTGGATATATTGGTTTTCAAGAGGTCCCAATTTATCTTCTAAACACTAAAATCACTTAGTGATGTCTACAACCATGTGAGCTAAGTTGGTCTCTAAAACCAATGCAATGAGTTTCAGTGCATAATACTAGAATGGGAAGGTATTTTTGCAATAAATAACACATAATTTCAATGGAAAAAATCAAGGAGGTACATGGAAGATGATTTTCACTCACCAAGGATGAGTCAGTTTGTACAAATGGCTTAAGCACAATCACCTACAACCAACTTAGTGCTCAGACTTGAGAAAGTATTCACATTGTAGAGTATGAAATATAATGGAATTATTAAGAGTTTTCAAGGGTTATATGATTCTTATCAAGGTTAAATATGGCCTTAAGTGTCATATTATTAGTAACTTTCAAGTTGAAATGGGCTCTAAGGTTAGCCAATACCTATAGCCACACTGCCTCCTTCAAATCCTATCCCAAGGTTACAAGACTAGATCATGTTTCCATGATTTTTATAGTTAAAAATAGTTAAAATTATCATGTGTGACATAAAATATCATATAAAGGAGATAATATACTGTTATTTGAGTCTCACATACACCTACAGGTGTCTTAGGCCTTGAAATACCCACCTACAACTGACTGTAGGCAGACAATAGATTAAACATGGTGTATAAGTGAGGTTATATAGGATTTTTTTCATAGAAAAAGGTATTAAATGGTGAGAAGTAACATATTTTTGTTAAAGGTATATATATAAAGATAAAAATGTAGGATATGACCCCACAATGCACCTATAAGTACCCTCCAAAGTAAGAAAATGCAGTCAACTATAACTATAGGCAGACAGTGACCTAAGCATGGTGTTTTGAGGGTGTTTTATCCCATTTAAAGTGAATTTAGGTAAAATAAGATATTATGTGACCTTTAATATTCAACAAGGATCTCTACACATCATGATCAAGGTCATATTAGAGAGGTATGCACCTACAAAATTAACAAGTCATAATACACAGTCAGCTAACTGTGACTGGCCTTGGGAGCAATTCAAACCCCAAGATGTGAATTTAAGAAAGGGAATAGATTAAATAAGTATTATAATATTTTATGAATGATTACACACTATTTAAAATTCCTAAAACATTAAAAATCACCTATAGGTATGATGCTTGGAGCAAAACACAATCAACATTTGCACTAAATCCCTACCATTTGGAAGGTCTATGAGGAAGAAAGGGATAGTTTAGGGTAATTATTGGCTATGAAACATATCAATAATGATTATAAAAATATTAATATACCATTATATCATGAAAATATGGGTAATATAGCTCCAAATAAGACAACATACAACCCATATGCCATTTTTGCACATAGTCAATGCTTAGAAAGTTTGCCTTGGGGTTTTAGACGTTTGAAGGTGCTAGAGAGGTCATTTTGACCTGAATTTTTGTATAGGGGACCATCATGACCCAAGGAAAACCATTATTTAATTATTTTTCTTTAAAAATTAGGTCATATATCCTTTTTTATCTTATAGGTAGGCCACTTTCAGGCATGCATGAAGGTAAAGAATGAAGAAAATATGACCTAAATGAGTGTTGGGTGCCTTGGAAACATAATGTGATGATTTTTTATGATGTAATAACCTGTATTGGTCTGGAAAAAACATTAATTTATCCCAATATTGATGATAAAACACTAATAAGTGTTGGTGGACAATTATATGCAGTTAAACCCCAGCGGTCTCAACTAGGCCTAGTTGGTGAATGAGAAGAGATGATGAGTAATTGGAAGGTTTTATGGTGACTTGGTAAGTTGAAAAACATATAAGGAAACATGAAAATAATATCATAAAGGGGATAATCCTTATAGGGAGGTCTAAATCCTCAAAGGTGCAAACATGCCTGTTATGCAAGGTTTAAGCCTAAGGCCAAACAGAAAGTCACTTACACTTATAGATTGAGATATTATTAATATAATATTTTATCATGTTTTTCAGGTCATAATTGAAATGTTAAATCCCTTGGTATGAAAGGAAGTCATAAGGAAATCTAATTTTGGCTTAAAACTAACTCAAACCTGCATGAAATGGAGAAAAGAGCTCAAAAAGGTAACTTCAAATGCTCATATATTTCATGAGACTTTGCATGGAGGTCAGGGAGATTTGGATAAGTTATCATGGGTCCTTATATTCAATCTAGTGTATTTTTTTGTAATTCCAATATCATAGCTTTATGAACAAAGCTTAAGGGTAGAAACAAGCCAAAACCCTTGCAAAACCCTTGCTAGTGACCCGATTGGATAAATGAGGTTAGAGAGAAATTAAAATGAGATATTTTGACCATGAAAGTGATTTAAAATTGTATATTAATTCTTTACAATCCTTCCCATCCTTTTGAGTTGTATGAAACTATACATATGGAGTACAAAACAAGGTATTATTAACTATTTTGTGTGTTTTACAAGTTCTAGGAGGTTACAAGAGATGATATTAAAATTGAAGGGAATATTAGGATTTAATATAACTCAAAATTTCAATTTAATTCTTTGTAAAACATCCTAAGTGCCTTAACTAGTTGCTTCATCTCAGCTAGTCAAAATTGGCATAATGACCAAGCTAGTGAGAAGGGTGGAAAACTTTAAGTGAGCTGATTTTAAGGTGTGACTGATGCTTATAAGTACATAGAAGGTATTTAAAAATTAAATACACTCCATTTTATGAATTTTCATGAAAAATTGATGCCTCCTTGGAGGCCAAGTGTGAGGGGCAACAAAAAAGGGAGTTTCTTAGACTACAGATGGTGATGGCTCACTTCAAGATGTTTCCAGGTGATCAGGACTACAACCAATGCATGGAGAGGAATGAATGAAATACTTCCCTCTCATTCTAATCGTCATGACTATCCCTGGTCAGCTTTTAGATGTTAAAATAGGTGTGGATGATGAAGGCAATTTTTTAAGCCAAAACAAGGAGTTTCATGCCACTTTTCATGAGTTTTATGCTCTGTATGGACACTTGTACTTCCTAAAATTACATGGTCTATTTCACACCCTATTTTCATGCATAAGTAACTCCTTTTCTCATCATTAAAAGTTTATTTTTGACCTTTGGACTTCTCTCTTCTCCTCTCTCTCTCAAGTTCTATAAAAACTAGCCATTTTGGCCTTTGTAACTTATGCTCCACTTGAGTATGGTGAATCCATACTCATTTTCATACCATAGATCAATAATAATACTAAATTTTACCTCTTAAATGACTATTCTTAGTGTGTTCATTTGGAACGTTTGATTTTGCATAAGTGATGACTCTTATTTCCTTAGCATGATTGTCTCATTCCCTTACCTATTTGTAATTAGAAATATTCTTCTTGAAAGTCATATGAAGTGTTTTATGATGTGTTGAGGTTGAGTGAGTTATTCTATTAAAATAGTGCCATTTTAGGCCTCTTGTCTAGTATTCCTAACCTAAACATTCATCACAACCTCATAATGTAATATTGATGTAAGAAAATGCAGATTGGATAAGTGTAAGTTTGGTTAGTCCTTTATTCTCATGTGTAACATGTAGCTGGTTAGAAGTCATAAAATTATTTGGTGTATAACCTCCCTTAGAATAATTTTCTTTCAATTTTCTTTCTCCCTTTTCCCTCACAAAGTTTAGGTGTAGTAGTGATCCAAAGTTGTACATCAAGGAAGCTAGCCATTTCTATAGATTCACCTCATTCTTAGGCTCACCCATAGCTTAGAGATGTTTCAATTATGCCACTTGGATGAGGAGAGCTGAGACATATCCTCAAAGGGTGAAAATCTAAGTGAAAATAGTTTTTGGCATGCTCAGTGGGACTCTTATCCAAGAAGTTGAAAGATTTTTGGTGTTATCTTTCAAAAATTAGCCTTTGGAGGCATCTATCTAAGCATAAATGGTGACTCCAAGATTACATCAGCTAGTCAAATAGCCTAGATATTCTTTTTAAATATTGTTTATAATCATTCCATGTGTTCTTTCTTCCTAATGAAGTTCCATGGCTAACTTTAGTGTTGAGTTTTGTTTTACATAAGTTGGTGAGGTATATTAAGCATATGACATCCCCTATCAACCCTATCATGATCCTTACCAGCTCCAACATGAAGTGTATCAGCCCATTCATGAAGTGTATCATCCCTATAATCAACCTTCTCCATATCTTTCTCCTAGTCAACTTAGTCACTTCTCTAATCAGTCCATTTCCACTTTCAAGCAAACTCTTTTGGGATATGAGAAGTACATATTGGATTTTGATACTCTAAGGGGATATGGTCAAGAGGTTCCTAGTCATATTATTCATAAGGTGAGATATGCATTAGAGGTGGTCAAGAGATAGTGCGCACCTATTGAGAGAGCTAATTGGCAAAGGCTTACAAGTGAGATGTTAAATGTGATTGGCCTAGTTTCATCCTTAGATGATAAGCTAAAAATTCATGAGAAGTAACCTCACCAAACCTATCAACATTCATATCCACTTCCCCAATATTACTATCAATCCTACATGATTTTCACTCATGAACCCAATTAAGCTTATCAAAGTCATCCTTTTCCCAATTACTTAGAAGAGAGAGTTGAAAAGATAAACCTTATTTTTGAAACAAATCTTGATAGGCAGATTGAGTTGGCTAATATGCATATGTATAATTCCATGTCATCAAAAAAATAAGTGGAATTTAAGCCCTCATTTCCCTCTCAAATTACATCCCCACCTCAATAAGTGACCTCTAGAGATGAGATTCCAAGTTGGAGACAAGGTGGAGAATCTAAGCCTAAGGAGATTCCAAGTTTCTTAAATACTTCATCCACTCCTAAAATTGCATCACCATCTAAAGAATCAACTCCTAATCCTAACATCCTAAGCTATAATAAGATAGTGGACTCATGAGGAAATAAAGAGGAAAAAGGCATTGATAAAGAGTGTGAAGTTGAGAAAGAACTTGATCCTATGCAAACCCCTCCCACCCTTCCTAAAGAGACCTCTTGTCTTCCATGTCATCCATTTTTAAATCCTCATACTCATGAATATTCATATGAACTTCAAGAAATACTTTTCCAAGATAACCTAGCCAAAAAAATTGAAGAGTTAGAGTCAAAGATGAAATTTATAAGTCAAGGTGTGATGGAAGGTTTAGAACCAAAAGAAGATCATATGCCTAAACACACCCCATCTAACCTCCCTCAAGAGAGTCCTCAAGCTAAATCAGATGTTAATGAAGTAATTTTAAAATGGAAGGAAGAAAATCAAACTATTTTATCCCAATGTCTGCCTCCCCTTCCTCAAGAACACCCAAAATAATCTCTTACTTTTCATTCTCAACCTGATTTTGAGTCTTATGTTCCACCTCCACCAACTAGTTTATCTTGTCCTCAATCCATCACCCTTTGAATTGATGGACCTATGGTATGGGAACATAAATAAGAGCATTTGGTTGAGGATAATTCAAAACTCTTTCTTGAATAAAATTCAACTCCTTGGTATCCTCATTGGGCTAAGTCACATGATTACAAGATGCCTAGTCTTGGCATCACTAAGGAGAAGGAGATTAAAGATTTTTCAGCCCTTGAGAAGCAAGATCAGATTATGATAGTTGAGATACAACTTGAGATCCCTAAAGAGGTCCTAAGTTTTGAATAAGAGGTGATTCCTTGTGTTGAGTCTTCTTGTTTGGTTGATAATGAATAATGTCTTCCTTGTGACAAAGAAGAAACCTTGGATGAAGTCAATTTGGTTTCTAAAGAAGAGGATGAAGAATCTTCTCTTATTTTTCCCCTTCATGATTCTAATCAAATAAAATATGAGGCCTTGTGGTAGCAGTTTGAAAATAGTTGCAATGAGTTTGAGTCTCTCAAGGGGTCTTCAACTTCCTTAGAAATGATTGCAAGTGATGGTAAGCAAGATGACATTTTTAAAAATGTCATAGATGAGAAAGAGAAAAGTCCACATCAGCCTTTGGAGGTCAAAACAATATTCTATTGGTCTCAATATTCCAAGGAGAAAGAAACCATTCCTCTTGAAACCATGCATACAAATAAGATGCAAGTTCATCATGAGATGAAGAGTGGGCAGAAATATGAGGTATGTGCACAAGGCCAAGAGGAATAATTATACATTAGAAACCTATTTTAAGATGGTCTATTTGAAAGCATAGCAAGTGAAGTGCCAAGAAATAGGTCTGATCTATTAAGTGTTCAATCCAAAGAGAAACATGCTTGGTACCATGATTCATCTCATGAAGAAGGCGATGTAAGAAACTTTCCTTTTGATCCTATAAAGGGAGGTATGCTTATTTTTTAGTTGTATATAGTTGTTTGCTTCCTATTTTCAATAAGTGATTTGAGAAAAAGTGTTTGCGTCTTATTAGTTTGATTCCTTGTTTTCATGTGTGTCTTTTGTTTTGTGTGTTTGAGGTAATAAAGTGGTTTTTTCTTGATCAAAGCCTATGTTAAAATATCTGCTCATTTTATTTTAGACTTCAGATGAATCCCTAAGCCCAATGGACTGATAAGTCTATTGGTCTAGTTAGTATAGCAAGCATACTACCCCTATGAGTCACCAATTTGTTGACCAAATTTGACCCTGTAGGTCAAATTGGGACACTTATAGGTAAAACCTTGTTTTTGGGTGTTTTATGGGTTTAATATTATGTCAAAATGTATATAATATGTCAATTGATGTTATTTAATGTCATATTATCCTTGGTCATTAGTCTTTCAGTCCTTATATCATTTTGGGGTCAAAATAGGGCATTAAATGAGTTGTATGGCCTCCTAGGGAAGTGTGAAGGTGTAATAAGGGTAATTTCACATTACATGTGTCTTATTATGCCTCAATCAACTATTCATAACTTAAAGTGATAGGTTCTTCAGAAGAAAGAGCAACTTTTTTGGGAAAAGAGAAGAGTTTGGCACTTGTATGACCCATGAGAGATTTTTACACATGGGAGAAGGTCATGGGATGTATTTTCATCTTCCTAAGATCTATTTACATGCTTTAAGTAATATGTAAGTATTAAAATTAGGCTAAAACCATTTTGCTCCTTTTTCACCCTTCTAAGAACATAGACCCAGTCAGCAGGGTTATGCTTGGTACAAACATTTCAAGAAATTCCAAGTTAAATGCCTTTGGGAGGTGAAATTAATCTTATATATATTAATTTAAATAAAAATATTTTTAATAATGGTGTAATTTGCTATGAACCATCCTTATAAATTTGATTGTGTTTTTTTGCTTCCTAATTTATGCACCCTATAGGTTTTGTTTTGGTTTAGACTTTTCTATACAATCTACTTATTGATATTGGTTACATATGATGTTTACTCCCTTATATCATGTTATCCATGATTTTTTTCACATTTGGAGTTAATTTTATGAGTCAACCACCTCAGTTTGCAAGGAGAAGTGAAAGAGTGGAATTGAAGTCATGTTTTCCAATTTCTAGAGCTTTCTTTTATGTTATGTTTCCAAAATGAAGTGAAGTGATGCATTATTGATCATAAATGTGTTTTATTCATATTAAATTATATATCCAACTTAAAAATACAATTTAAAATCCAAGAGAGCAATGTAGGTTAGTAAATAACCACCTACAATAGTTGTATGACCTACCACTTCTTGGAGGAACATGAATTGTGTGTTTGAGCATTATCTAATGTTTGGAGGGTCTAAAAATTATTTTTAATAATTTTTAATAATGTTTAAGGAGGTTTAATTAACTAGATACACTAAAATGGACTTGAAGCAAGCTTATAACATTTTGGTATAATTTCCCAAAACTATCAAAATAGAGGTCTAGGCCCTTTTTTGAGGTTCCTGATACAGAGTTGCATTGGTTTATAGGACCTAAAAATAAATTCATTTTAAATATCATACATATGTCCTTTTATTTTAAAAATAAGAGTGGTTTTTTAGTTGGAGAGATTGGTTTTAAAGAGGTCCCAAGTTGCCTTCTAAACACTAAAATCACTCAGTGTTATCTACAACCATGTGAGTTAAGTTGGTCTCCCAAATTAATGCAATGAGTTTCAGTGCATAATATTAGAATGGGAATGTATTTTTGCATAAATAACAAATAATATCCATGGAAAATATCAAGGAGGTACATGAAATATGATTTGCATTCACCAAGGATGAGTTAGTCCGTACAAATGGCTTAAACACAGGCACCTATAACCAACTTAGTGCTCAGACTTGAGAAAGTATTCACATTATAGAATATGAAATATAATTGAATTATTAAGAGGTTTCAAGTGGTATATGATGATTATGAAGGTTAAATATTGTATTAAGTGTCATATTATTAGTAACTTTCAAGTTGAAATGCCCTCCAAGGCTAGCCAATACCTACAACCACCCTGCCTCCTTAAAATCCTAACCCAATGTTGCAAGACTAAATCATGTTTCTATATTTTTTATAGTTAAAAATAGTTTAAAAGATGATTTTTTACCTAAAGGATCATATATATGAGATAATATAATGTTATTTTAATCTCACATACACCTACAGGTGTATTAGGCCTTGAAATACCCACCTATAGCTAATTGTAGGCATATAGTAGATTAAACATGGTGTCTAAGTGAGGGTATATATGAATGTTTTCATGGAAAAAGTTATTAAATGGTGAAAATTAACCTATTTTTGTTCAAGGGATATCTAAAAAGATCAAAATTTAGGATATGACCCCCTAATACATCTACAGGTACCCTCCAAAGTAAGAAAATACAGTCAACTATAATTGTAGGTAGACAATGACTTGAGCATAGTGTTTTGAGGGTGTTTTAACCCATTAAAAGTGAATGTAGGTAAAAAATATACAAGGTGACATTTAATATTCAAGAATTATCTCTACACATCATGATCAAGGTCCTATTAGAGTGGTATGCACCTATAGAAATCAAAGAGGTAGAATACACAGTCAGCTAATTGTGATTGGCCTTAGGAGAAATTAAAACCCCAAGGTATGAAGTTAAGCAAGGTAATAGATGAAATAAGTCTTTTAATATTTTATGAGGGATTATAAACTATTTAAAAGTCATAAAACATTCAAAATCACCTACAGGTATGAGGCTTAGAGCAAAACATAGTCAACATTTACACTAAATCCTTGCCATTTGGAAGATCTATGAGGAAGAAAGGGATATTTTAGGGTAATTATTGGTTATGAAACATATTAATAATTATTATAAACATATTAATATACATTTATATCATGAAAAAATGGTAGGATAGATCCAAATAAGACATCATACAGTCCATATGCCATTTTTGCACACAGTTAATGCTTAGAAAGTTTGCCTTGGGGTTTTAGACATTTGAAGGTCCTAGAGAGGTCATTTTGACGTGAATTTTTGTAAAAGGGTAATAATTACCCAAGGAAAACCCTAATTTAAGTGGGTTTATTGAATAAATAGGTCACATATCCTCTATTTTATCTTAGAGGTAGGTCACTTTTAAGCATGTATGGAAGTAAAGAATGGAAAAAATGTGACCTAAATAAGTGTTGGGTGCCTTGGAAACATAATTTGATGATTTAGGATGATTTAATAACCTGTATTTATCTGTATAAAACATTAATTTATCCCAATATTTATGAGAAAACACTAATAAGTGTTGGTGGACAAGCGTATACAATCAAACCCCAAGGGTCTCAACTAGGCCTAGTTGGTGAATGAGAAGAAGAGATGAGGAGTAATTGGAAGGTTTTATGGTGAATTGTTAAGTTGAAACAAATATAAGGAAAAATTAAAAGAATCTCACATAGGGGAGAAGCCTTATATGGAGGTCTAAATCCTCAAAGGTGTAGATAGGCCTATTAGGCAAGGTTCAAACCTAAGGCCAAATGAGAAGTCACTTACACTTCTAGTATGAGAAATGATTCCTAGCATATTGGATAATGCTTTTAGGGTAATAATATAAATGTTAAATCTCTTTGTATGCATGGAAATCATAAGGAAAACCAATTTTGGCTTAGAACCAACTCAGCCTTGTGAGAAATGGAGAAAAGAGCTCAAAAAGGTAACTTCAAATGCTCATATCTTTCATGAGACTTTGAATAGAGGTTAGGGAGGTTTAAATAATTTATCAAGGGTCCTTAGAATCACTCTAGTGGAATTTTTATGCAATTCCAATGTCATATCTTTATGAACAAAGCATAAGGGTAGAAACAGGCCAAAATCCTTACAAAACCCTTACTAGTGACTTGATTGGAGAAATGAGGTTCGAGAGATATTAAAATGAGATAGTTTGATCATGTAATTGATTTAAAATTGAACATTACTCCTTTAGGATCCTTACCATCCTTTTGAGTTGTATGAAACTATATAGATGGAGTACAAAATAGGGTTTTTATTATTATTATGTGTGTTGTGTAAGATTTAAGAGGTTCTAGAGATTCCAATCACATGGAATGTAATATTATGATGTAATATAAATTCCAATGTAAATTTTATTCCTCAAAAAAAATCCTAAGTTCCTCAACCAAATTCTTCATCTTAGTCAGTCAAAATTGGCATGATGACCAAGTTAGTGAGAAGGGTGGAAAACTTCAAGTGAGTTGATTTTAAGGTTTTCTTGATACCTTAAGGGCATGGAGGGTATTTAAAAATTTAATACACTCCATTATATAAATTTCATTGAAAATTTATGCCTTTTTGGATGCCAAGTGTGAGGGGTGATAGAAAAGGGAGTTTCTTAGACTACAGATGGTGATGGATCACTTATAGAAGTTTTCAGATGATCAAAACTACAACCAATATATGGAGAGGAATGTTTCAAATCCTTTCCTCTAATTTAAATCATTATACATATCCCTAGTTAGTTTTGAGATGTTCAAATAGGTGTGGATGATGGAGGCAGTTTTTTGAGCCAAAACAAGGAGTTTCATGCCACTTTTCATGAGTTTTATGCCTTGTATGGACATTTTTACTTCATAACCTTGCATGGTCAATTTAAAAACCTCTTCTCATGCACAAGTAACTCCTTTTATCATATTGAAAAGTATATTTATGACCTTTGGAATTATCTCTTCTCCTCTCTCTCAAGTTTTATAAGAACTAGCCATTTTGGCCTTTGTAACTTATGCTCCACCTGAGTATGGTGAATACCTACTCATTTGCTTACCCTGGATCAATAAAAATATTTTTTTACCTCTTTTATGACTATTATTAGTGTGTTTATTTGGAATGTTTGATTTTGCATAAGTGATGACTCTTGTTTCCTTAACATGATTGTCTCATTCCCTCACCTATTTGTAGTTGGAAAGCTTCTTTTTGTAGGGCATATGAAGATTTTTTTATTATGTTTCAATATTTATTGAGTTAGTTTATTCAAATAGTTCCATTTTAGGCCTCTTATCTAGTCCTTCTAGCCTAAACATTCATCATAATCTCATAATGTAACATTAATGTGAGAAAATGTAGACTGGAGAAGTGTATGTTTCGTTAGTCCTTTGTTCTCAGGTGTAATATGCATCTAGTTAGAAGTCATAAAATTATTTGGTGTATCACCTCCCTTAGAATAGTTTTTTTTCATTTTTCCTTCTCCCTTTTCCCTCACAAAGTTTATGTGTAGTAGTGATCCAAAGTGGTACATCAAGGGAGCTATCCCTATTTAGAGATTCACTTCATTCTTAGGATCACCCATAGCCTAGAGGTGTTTAAATTATTCCACTTGGATGAGGAGAGCTGATATATCTCCTCAAAGGGTGAAAATCCAAGTGATAATAGGTAATTGGGACTCAAATGATTGGCTTGGGGTTTCAAAAGTTTATGATTTATGGTTTATGGTTTATAAGGGTTAGGGTTTAAGATTTAGGAAACATAGGGTATAGGGATTATGGATTAGGGTTTAAAATTTAAGGTATAGGTTTTAGGGCTTATGGATTAAGGTTTAAGGTTTAGGTTATAAGGTGTTACAGGGTTTAGGGTCTAACTATGAATGCAATTGAGGATAATTTGAGTTGTTTGCATGTATTTATGAGCATAAAATGTTTTAAGTTTTGATTATCCCCCATGTCATCACAAATTGAGTTAATTATTCAATTTGGGTAGTTAGTGGTGTGATTTGGGCCAACAAATATATTTTTTACTATAGTTTTAAATTTTCAAACATCAAAAGTGTGAAAAAAATCCTAATTGGTGAAGATAGTCAATTATAAAAAAGGAAGGTGAACATACATATTTGTAAACAAAATCATAATGGACCCAAAAATATAGGTTAATACTCAAATGCCACACCATAAACATTTATTGAACTACTCTCACAACACTTGTTGAGTTGCTTAACCTAACACGTATAACAGTCTAAGGTAAGAAAAACATTGAATGAACAAAATGAACTACATATAAAATGTTATTGCAGAGACTTCTTAAAGGTAAATTAGAGGTTATTTTTACAAACCAAAGTCATATTTTGGTGTATATAGTGTATTAAAAGTGTATTTTACACCATTTAATAGATTAGTTCGAGTACTTTTTGGACCCAGAGATGTAGCGTGTCAAAGGGTGAACTCTGTTAACAAATTTGGTTTGTATTTTTCTATATTTTGTTAGTTACTTACTATGTTTCAATCAATTTAAAATATGGTTTGTTTATTACCATGTTAATTTTTATTAATTTATAGGAAATTGAGAAAAAGTGTTTTATGTATCTAAAATTGGCAAAATTAAAAGTGTAAGTATAATATTACATTTTGGATCAAGGATATAAATGCACAAATAAAATATCTAATAAACTGCCACAAATTATCCCATATTTATCTTATTATACTCCTTACGATGTACAATCATAGAGATTAATGTGTTGAATAAACATTTAAAATAAAATTTTGATTATCAATGAGATGTCGATGAGTTGGTAAAAGTGACTTGGTTACTACAAACACCACCTAGGTTTAGATCTCAGATGGTATTAAAGGCCATTTATGGTCTATCATTACTATTCTAGAGTTGGTTGTGGTTGTTGATGGTATTCTCAGGCTGGTTATGGTCATTCATTGGTATTCTTAGGCTAATTATGGCCATTGTTGGTAATTATGGTACTTGTGTACTTGGAGATTTGGGCCCCTGATTGTGTTCTAGATTGGTTGGATCTTTAGTCAAAATCATATAGGGTAAGGATCCCACCAAAACCATATCAATCCAAAAAAAATTAATTTTTTGATAAATTAAAATAAGGTGTATACATTTACCTCACTCAAAGCTCATCACATGTAATATGAGATTATGATTTAATAAAATAACATAGTAGCCAAAAAGATAAAAAGTAAGTGATGTAATAAATGATGATAAATTTGAGATAAATGAAATTAAATAATTTAACATGTATACCCTCAATCACCTGGCTAATTGTAAGAATATTAACATTTTCAATTAGTAGTGTTAGGTTAGGTTTTGTGAATAAGTGCCAATGTGGTGCTAAGATGGGCTTGGTAGGTTTGTAAAATAAGTGATATTTTGATATTTTTTTTCAAAAATATCATGTTAGGATCATAAAATTCTTTGTGATTATAACACTTCTTTTGATTTATTGAAATGAGCTAAGATTGCAAAGTTATGGCAAGTGCATAAATAATTTTTGATTTGGAGGTTATTAATAGGGGTCAAGTCCCTTCATTTATTATATTTCAATTTTATAATTTATATTTTAGAGCTATGAGAGAATCATTTATAAGGAAATGAGAGGCAATGATGAAAGGACACAAAGCTAAGTACAAGGGACTATTATTGGGGATATCTAGAATGATTTTATAGGTACATTTTGCATTTTCATTTGGGATGGGTAGATAAAGTAAATTTAAAAAAAGGTCACTAGAACAAATATTATTGATTAAATATTTAAAAAATGATATCAAAATAATGTTATTAAAATTCAAAAAGCATAATAATCCTAAGTTTGAGATTAATATTTATTTGGATATATTAAATATTATGAGTTGTGCGATATTTAATGTCATGTAAAATTTTAATTCACATAATCTAGAGAATATGATGTGGCATGTAGCCTTTAACTCTTTTGTCTCATTAGATACATTTATTATTATGAAAAAAATTGTAATTTTTTTGGATTGAAACCCTATTTTTACATGGATTAGGTCTACAAAATGCTTCTTCGGTTTAGTGCTAAGTACTAAGGGGTATCCATTCTACCAAATTCACTTAGGATATGATCTTTGCTTCATTAATTTTTTAATATCTCCTAGGATTTGTAGTTAATTTTCAAATGTAAATCCTTTGTTACTCTTTACCTCTTACCCTAGCTACATGAGAAATAGAGACACTAGGCACATACTTGGAAGGTTGGCTATAGTAATGATTGAAGTTACTTTGTAACTCATTTTCTACTCTTCACTTTATTTAAATAATAAATGGCTCTCTTCTTATAAACACTTTGTTTAGTGATTTTCCTAAGTTTCTTCTAGTCCTTTAAAATTTATTATCTTTTTATCTTAAGAGAAATTTTATGCACATTGTGCTATCTTGTAAATATTTTGGGTCATCTTTCAATAACATATGAGATTTTATTTCAGTGTACTACTATTTTTTTGATGCATTAGTTTTCCCATTTAAAAAATATTGAGTTTCAACTCTTTCATGGTATGTTTTATACTTTAATCTATTTTATTACATATTTTACTTATGATTTAATAATTTAGCTATTGAACTTCAAATAATGTCTTTCATGGTATTACATAAGTTACTACTAAATTTATAATTTAAGTGTGTGCATGTGTTTTGGTGTATGAATAAGAGATATCTTGTTTTTTACTAAGCTATCATATTTTTATACATATTTTTTGTAATGGCTAAGATTCTTGCACAATTTTTTTGTGTCTTTAAGCATTTCTTTATATAATCTTAGTGCTATTTTGAGAGTTTGAATTTCTTGAAATATTATTTTTGTATGTATATACATTTGATGAATATTTTTGCTACTGAATTGACACTATTATAGCTTTTTTTATATTTTTTTGACCATATTTTAGATTTTATATATGTATTACAAGGCTACTAGATATTTATTTTAGAAAAAAACATTCTTTTTTGGCTTCTCTACTTAGTTTTCTGGTCAATCCTAGCATTTATCTTTCCTTTGTATAATAATTTTTTGAAAAATGCCACATTCAAGTGAGACCTAAGGAGGTAGGGCTATCTACTCTACCAAAATCACTCAGGGATCACACTTAACCTATCCTCTTTAGCATGCTGAAAAGCACACATAACCTTAAGAAGGTTAGTTACCAGGTCATGCATGTACTAGCCAAACACCAACACAAATGAGATATTAAGGATCATATAAGAACTAAGGTAAAAAAGATAAAAATAAATTACTACCATCTAGACCAAGGTTGAAAGCTTAAAAAATGATACCAACATAGAAATCCACTTCTAGAAAAACATAAAGAGAAGCCAATAAGAACCAATTAGCAATTAATAATAACCCTTGCTACCTTATCATCCATAACAAGCATAGTCACAATTGTTACTCTGAGATTATAAGGTCACCATAAGGAAGGATGACCATAGCCTTTCAAATTTGAATGATCAAGAGCCAAGTTAAAGAGAGCATCAACTACCTTGTTGGAATGATGAGGGGTATGCATGAATAAAAATATATTAAAATTACTTTGAAGGAGACATATTTTATGAAGTATACTTATTATTTAATATTTAGGACTATGAGAACTCAAATTTGATAACATTTGAATCCAATTTTTTGAATTAGCATTCAGTTTCTAATACATTTTCCACGCTTTTGAGAGACCTTCAACAATGGATTGCCCCTCAATGTTGTTATTGGTGGTAGCAACAATTATAACAGGAAAAAATAAGGCCACTAAATTAATTTGATCATGCCCATAACCTCCTATGTTCACCTTACCCTAATTTCCTTTGGAGGATCTATCAGTGTCAACATGACTGAAACCTTGGACATGGATAACAACCATGCTCTTGAAAAATGAAATAGGCTGAGAGAAAGTGTGAAATGAAGTAGATAAAATATTTTTCCAAAGCATAGCACCCTTCTAAGGAAAATCTATAATATGATTCAACAAATGTGCCACAAATTCCTTAATGTTGTTGACCGTGTAAAGCCAAACCTAAGTAGAATCAATAGAAATTTTCTTAAAATTTTGACATTACGTTCCTTTCATGTGTTCCATAGAAGGAAAGACACCCATATAAAGAACATGATAAGAGAAATTATCAACCTAGAAATATATTTTCTAATCCTAAGGAGGTTGAGCAATGTAAGTTATGCCAGACCATTATATGTAAAAATATCATCTAGACACTACTAAATATTAGTGTTAAAGGGGAAATAGAAAAATAAATGAGATAAAGTTTCCTCATTATTGTTGCATAAGACACACCTCAAGGAACAATTGATCCCTCTTTCAAATAGTTGATCCCCTATGAAGACTCTTCCATGAATAACAAGCCAAATGAAAAACCAAACCTTAGGACATAACTAATGAATCCAAAATTGTTTGAAAATTAACTTAAGAGGCTAATTAAATGAGAGATAGAGGGAATGATAACCATAAACCACCGTATAAGCTCCTAAATTTTGATTTCCCTAAGCTAAAACATCCTCATCATCAAAATAGTAGAGGTCACAATCTTTAAAAATATAAAGCAACTAAATCTTGAGGTGCATCAAAATTTGGATGAACCATTCATCAGGAGGAATCCATTCCTTGAAATTTTTCCAAGCTTTACTAGATCATATGAGGTAATTAGAAACTGAACTCCCAATTACAATGGTGAAGATAATCCATGATTCCATTAAAATGGTGATATTGATTAATAAGAGGGGGATGACCATCCAAAGAGTCCATCCAAAATTGGGATCATATACCATTATTGATAATCCAAGATAGTATCTTTTTAATCATAATTTCCCTAATTTTAAGAATCACCATAGTAGGAAAGCCTCTAACAGATAAAAAGAAACAAACCAACTAATCATGATGTTTATTTTATGAATATTTAGCCCTTAAAGTCTTCACCTAAAGCTAGAGGGGGAAATTTATAAGATGCCAATAAGCTTTAACAACTAGTGCTTGACCATTTAAGTGAGTAGAATATAATCCTAGCCCTCCTTCATGTTTATGAAGACAAAGCATTTCCCATTTAACAAGGGAGAAATTTTTAATGAGTTGCGTTCCTTTCCATAAAACTTATAGAAAGTGCATTCAATATATTTAAAGATGGCTTTAATAAAATGAAAAATTGAAGCGAAGAAGATAGGAATATCTTACAAAATAATTTTTATTACCATGATTCTTCCCCCCATAACAAGCCACCTGTGAGTCCACTTTAAAATTATAGTTCTCAATTTATCCACTAGCCAACTCCAATCCAACAACCTCTTATACTATAAATGGATGCCACTATAGGTAACTAGTAACTCTACTTTTTGAAAGCTCAACAAGTCTAATACCATGGCCTCTTACATCACATAATTGTTAAAGAAGTAAATTTTGGATTTATCTTCATTGATAACCTATCCAAATGATTTACTAAAAAGTTTCAAATTCTTACTAAAGATTGAGGCCTCATTAATTGTAGCTCTTCCCATAAGAAAGGAGTCATCCACAAATTGAAAATGGGTTAGAGGTTCAAGACCATGTGCTAAAGTAATACCAATAATAGTCTTATTCTCTCTACCCTTAATAATAGTTCTCCCCAAACTTTTTACCATGAAAGGAGATAAGGGATATCCTTTCTTAATCCCTCTAGAATATTGGAAAGTCTTGGAAGGAGTGCCATTCACAATTATATAAAATGAGATTGAAGTGATACAACACTTCACCCATAGAATACATTCTTCAAGGAAGCGTTCTTAAGATAAAATCCCAGTTAAACCATTTATAAGCTTAAAACAGGTCCAATCTTATGAACATAGTAGGGGAATTTTAGGGATGTATAGAGTGGAGATATTTTTGAGTAAGGATATTCTCATTAAAATTATATCTTCCTTCAACACATTCCCATTGCTATGGGGAGATAATTTTGTGAAGGAGGGGTTTCAATTTGTTGGCCATGATTTTCAAAATAATTTTATATAAAACATTGCAAAGAGCTATAGGATGAAAGTTGAAGATATTATTTACCTTCTAAGCTTTAGGGACCAAGGCAATAAAAGTTTTATTTATTTGTTTGAGGATGAATTTAGCTATTCTAGCCTCCATAATAACCAACAAATCATCCTTGATGATTTCCCAAAATTCTTGATAAAACTCACTTGGAAATCCACAGGGCCTAGAGTTTTTCCTTTCCTCATACTAAAAACCACAGTTTTTAGTTCCTAAAAAAATGGATCTTATCAAGAAGAGAATTATTATCCGAAGTATAAATTAGTGAATGAATTTCTTGATGAATCTATTTTTGAGCTTCCATATCTAAAGGAATAGTTGTGAACAACTTTGGGTAATACTTAGAGGTAATATTTGAAATGCCTTGAGAAGATAACTCCAAGTTTTCATCTGCCTTCTCAAGGTAAGAGATATGGTTAAAATATCTATGTTTAAGAATGGATTTGTGAAAAAATCCATGTTTTTATCACCTTCTTGAAACCAAGAGATCTTGGATTTCTATTTCCACATAATCTCTTCCCTAAGATTTCATTCCTCCAACTACTTATCAACTCAAGCTCCTTATTTTTAAGATCTTTAGAAATACCCTGAAGGTGTATATTCTCATTCACATGCTCTAAAATTTAAGCTAACTCATTATTTTTCTCAGGAACATGTCCAAACTCACTCCAATTCTAATGCTTGAGCTAAGTTCTAACATAAGAAAGCTTTTTGAAAAAAATTTACATATGGGTGCCATGTGGAGGTTTGCCTTTCCTATACCAAACCTGAATTTTGTTCTTAAGATAAAATTATTTAATCCACATAAGTTGGAATCAAAAGGGGTTATAGGAGGTTGAGAATACCCCATGCTCAAAAATATATGCCAATGTTTAGACCCAACATTGTTGAGGATACGAGACTTGAGAATCTTCCCCTGAGCCAAGAAGTCTTCAACTATCAAAAATCTATCTAGTTTCTCTACCACAAAATCATGACCAGCTCTATGATTATACTAAGTGATCATACCATTATTAGGCTTAGTATTAATGAGGTTGAGAGAGTAGATAAATTCTGCCATCAAATTGGCATTAGGATCAAGTCTTTCATTACCATTGATCTTTTCTTCTAGGGAGATGAAGGAGTTGAAATCCCCTCCTATAAAAACCCAAGCACCTTGAAATAACTAGGTAAATTACTCAAGGATTTTCCATTGCTTTATTTTTATTCTAAATCAAAGGAGAAGTAAACATCGATGAATAAAATCAATTGACTAGAGCGTTTGATATAAGACAAGATTTTTAGGATGTCCTGCATAGCCAAAGTGTTAACTACCTCCATTTGTTTAGGATACTACATGTAAGTAAGACCCCAAGAGGCTCCCTAAGAATCATTAGATAAAACATCAATAGTAAGTCAAATATTTTGAGTTAATGTGTATATTACTACCATCAGAGATTTTGGTTTCCTTAAGAAATAATATATGAGGACAATGCATTTTCAACATGTTATTTATTTCATTGCATTTAAAGGGGCAGCCTTTCATACCCATAATATTCCATGAGATGTGTTTCATGTTGAATGAGGTTTGAAAAACAAAGGTGCCTCTTTTGCCTTGCCTGAAGAAACTAATTTTCCTCCTTCCTTTTAAATGTGGAGAGCATTAGATTGTCTTCCTGCCTTCTGATTGAAATCCATCTTCAATTTTTTTTCAAATTTTGACTAATTCCACTGGGTTCCTAAGAGGATGGATTAGTCAAGGAGGAAGAAAAAGGAACAAATGCATGAAGGGGAGGATCGTCCTAAATATTATTTGTATCTATACCTATTGCCTCACTATTATTCAATTTATATTTCTTGTTTATGGTCACAACATTATGAGAAACTATGGCCAATTCACCAGCTTGATTAATCTATTCAGATGGAATTGATTGAGGATTATGGATAAGCTATGTTTCAAGAATAATAGTCTCCATGAATAAATCATCATCCTTTGGAATCTCATCATCAGCCAAGGCACCATAACAATTTTCAAAGTAGGAAGTCTCTTTGTTGGGGAACTTAAATTTTGTAATATGCTTTTTTTTTGCTCCTAAAAAACTTCATTTTCATGGACTTCCTAAGGGTTAGCATGAGTAGCTGATGTTTAGTCTTTAACAAGATTCCCACACTCATGGAAAAGCCTACACATAAAAGGGATATTCTCGTAATCCACTTCTTGTTCCCATAAATCTTCACCAAATTGCAAAGTGATATTTTTGAGAAGGGGATTGTCAAAATTGATAAGAACACAAATGTGAACATAAACAATGTGTTCAAAACACATTGAGCTATCACTAGTAACCATATAATATCCTAGGGTGTTACCTATGGCCAAAAAAATAGATGGGTTCCATAATTTCATCGATAGCCATAAAATTTTGACCCATACTAGCCCAAAAAAGGTAACTCTTCCTCCACCTTAAAAAAAGAATGCCAAGGCTTCATGAATAACCCAACTCATCCCATAAACCAAGGACCTCCTTGGAAAATCTATTGTCTATCCTCTTCATGAACAAACACTACCATAAAATGACCATTAGGGTAAACCAAAATTTGAAACTCACCTGTGGTAATATAGGATTTTGAAGCCCAAATCTTTAAATTTTACAAAGTATGTTTGAAGCCCATAAATTACAGATAAGATCCTGACTTTCTAGATTTTCAATGCTATTTTAAATCTCTGCCTACTGCATATTCACCATTGGAGAGCCATCCATTAATTTCATGCATCCTATTTTAATTTTCTATGGATCCATCTTCGGCATGCATAAGGGTTGGTGAGAAAAAACTTACTTCTATTAGCCATAGAATTTTGAGGAGTCTCTAATGTTGCTTTAAAATTCAAAGCTCTATGGTTATGATCCATAATTCAAAGTTTTTGAGGCACCATTTTTAATGGGTCAACACTTTGTCTTGACGATAGAGCTCCAAAATATTAATGGGCTTGCTCAAATAATAAGTTGAAGTGGACTAGTTTGGAGGCTCTTATTTAGAAGGATTTTATAAACCCATGTGTATTATTTATACATTATTCAGATGGAACATCGTATGCCAATGCTTTCCAATAAATATTAGCAAACCAACATTATTTGATATAATTTATAAGGATGTTCCACCATTTACTACACCAATATTTTTGTATAATTTTAACTCTTTTAAATAAAAATAAGATACTTAAAATACTAAAAAATTGTTTTATTCACTCCTCAACAAAATTCATACACTTTAAGTAGAGTTCTAAAGTATTTAAAAAAAATAATCATATCCTTTCAACATTAAAAAAATATTCTATACAAATGTCAACCAAATTTATTTTAGATAGATTTTTAATGCCTTAAGCATAATTCTAGTACCTCAACAAAGATTTTAGACATTTTTTTTAAGTCACTCTTAATTCCTAGGCAAAGCATAAATGTTTTAGATTAGTTTATGTACATTCAAATGCTTCAAACAAATTGAAAAACACATTATTTTCATATCTCCACTCTCTTATCACAAACCAAAAAAAAAAATGGTAAATTTTACTTTTCTTTTTTAAAGTGTGGATATTTTTTCTCTTATCCACACATATATCTATTCAATATCATAAAAAATGAACGTTAAATTTACAAATAATTTATAAAAAAATATTTTAAAAAATATAAATGAAATGTAATTTAATTTTTTTTTTCTTGATTTTGCTTTATCTTTTTTATACAAGTTTTTTTTATTCCATCTCTTCTACAAGCCCACCATTTTTTTAATGCACCTCGATTTATACTATTGATTAAATTTAACAAAACCACTCATAAAATTTCTTAAGTTAAATATTGTACCTACTAAAAATAGGTACAAGTATTTTAATAATCTCAAAAAAAAATTTAGAAAATGCTTAAATGACATTAACTCTTGATAAGTCTATATTTTTGTTTACCATACCGGTGAACCTTTAACTTATAATCTTTAGATATTTGTAATGTTTACAAACTATTTATTAACAATATTTTAAAATTTATTAAAATATATCTTTATAAAAAATAAACATATATTTTTATATTATTTAATTAATATTAAATATTTTAAAATAAATTTTAATAATATATTATTATTTTTTTAATTTTAATTTTATTTTTTTATTTATAATAATATTTATTTTATTTATTTTTTAATAATAAGTTGAGCCATTTTAAAACAAAAGTGGAATCCTTACTTATAAAAGACCAACTAAAATAAATTTTAAAAAAACCTAAAAAAAACTATATTACTTCACCCTTTTTCATTGGGAGCCTCATACCTTTTAATGATATCAAAACAAGTTTTTTTTGTTTACCAATGTGGGTGATTAAAACAATGTGTTTTTTTAATATAAAGATTAAAATATTTTTCACATACGATATGATATATATAATTATTATTTTTAATATATATATATATTTTAAAAAAACTTTTATAATATGTTATAATATATTATTTAAAAGAAAGTCTTTGGCAATCTTATTTTGTTTTACAAAATTTGTGTCATTTTAAAAAAAAGGGTCATTATTTGTTTAAGGTAATAATATTTTGTATTTAAATTTTAAAATTTTAATTATTTTGTTCATTTGTATTGACATTATTTTGAAAGTATGTATTTTATTTTGTAATTAATTGAATAAAATAATAATTTGGTTAATTATATCAAACAATAATTTATTGAAAATAATAATAAAATCATTATTTTTAAATGTAAAAATAAAATTTTATTTATTACAAAAATCACATAATAAATAAATAGATTAAATATAACTGACATTCTTAAAACTCAAATTAAATTTTTTGGAAAACATCAAATTTCTAATGTTGATATTAAATGTGATTTGGTTTCTTCTTCAAATAAAGAATACATTCATTTGTAAAATTAATTTTTTGATCATAAATTATAAAATTATAAAATCTATATGTAATAATGAATATGATCTTGGTAAAAATGAAAATGGCATTGTTGAATCTATTTTTTAGATCTACTTATAATTTAACAAGTTTAGTTTTAATGACTCTAAAATTAATATGAATCCATATATTTTTATAATAAAAGATTTCATCATAGTGTTTTTAGATTTAAAAATTAATATGAAGTTTCTTTTGTTCATATTTTAATTTAAAATGTTAAAAAATATGAGAATTGTGGTAGAGAAGATCATGATATTGTTAAATATTAAAAATTGCATCCTTGTAAAATTTATGATAAAATAAATTATATCTCTTCTTATTGTTGGAAAACAATTAAATTCACTTAATCCAAAGTTAAATTAGTTAGATTCTTAAAAATTTGGTGTCTACAATAAAAAAATGATGTGCCCTCTTTAGATAAATGTTCAATTGAGTTCAAAAGTATAATATATTTTGTGAAATGTCAAAGTTCATTTCTCTCAATTCTACTCATACCATTTGCATTAGCATGATTTCTTTTCATGTATTAATTTTTTTTTTAATTCCTAATTATTTCATGCATGCAATTTATATTTTAAATTGGAATTACTAATATTATTTTTCTGTTCATTTAAACCTTTCTAAGAAAAATATACGTTTATTTGATATTTTAATATATTTTGTTCATTATTTAAATATATATATATATATATATATATATATATATATATATATAAGTTGTCTATTATTATTATGAATTAATTTTTTAATTTTTTTGAATGTACTATTTTATTACTTTCTATTCTTAATGATGAGTCTTAGATATTTTGAAAGTATAACATATACTATATTTTAATTTTGACCAACTTTTTTACTATAAAATGTCTGAAATAGATTTAGAACTTTGTTAAATTTTTTGTCTCATTATTTTGTATGGCTTTTATTTAGATCTAATTCTATTACATAAAATGTATGTAGATAATATTTTAAAGCATGTTTTTTAAACTCAAAGTGATGTGAGATTTTGTGATTTTGATGTTAAAGTGGATTTTTTTTTATCATCCTCTTTTTGTTGTTCATTTCTCTAAAAAGGATTGATGGTTTTTTTCGAAGAAGATTCTTGGGAGAATTCCAATGAGTTCACTTTCACTTTTACAAAAATATCAGTCATCTATGTGCTTCTTCTTTCTTTTCTTAAATGATTGTAAATTTTATATTATTTTTATTGAAATAAATTATCTTAAAAATGAGAGTATCAATTAATGTCCTTTCCTTTATTTGTTTAGAGTTCTCATTTTTTTAATTTCCAAAATAAAACTTAAAGAGAAGTGTTGGAGATTAATATTTATTTGGATATTTTATTTCCTAAATTATATATTATTTATTCTCGTATAATCTTTTAATTCATACAATCTAAAAAATATGAGGCAATATGTAGCATTCACCTTTGTTTATTTTATTAGATATATTCCTCATTATGACCATGAGGCAGTATGTAGCATTCACCTTTTTCATCTTATTAGAAATATTCATCATTATGAACAATATTAGCGTTATATTTTAAAAGTAATTTTTTTTTCACTTTGCACATGAACACTAGGCACACATTTGGAAGGTTGGCTAAGATGTGCTATCTTTTAAATATTTTAGGTCATATTTTAATAATATACAGGGTTTTATTTCGGTGTATCAGTTTATCCATATGAAAAATATTATGTCTCAACTCTTTCATTGCATCTGGGACACAACATGGGGCTCAGTCCTCGATAACTACTAAACCAACATAAACAAATACTACCGATCACTAAAATCATGAAGTCAAGTCAAATGGCTATATCTGGCCTACAAGTGCTCAATGAGATTCGAACTTGGGTGGAGTTGAGCACAAGTAGCCCACTTACCTACCCATCTACATCTATTCAACTAATTTAATGCATATTTTACTTGTGATTTAATAATTTAATAATTGATAGGGTCGGGGTGTGTAGTCGGTTGGACGGGTACTTCCGTTGCGGCTCTACCCACCAGTGTTTGAGTTCCTCCCTGGCCCCGTGGTACCGGTATTAGTCATGTCTAGCCAGCGGCCCCAGTCACGTTAAAAAGTTTACCAGGATTTCAAAAAAAAATAATAATAATAATAATTGATATTGTAATAAAATCATTCATGATGTATGCTGTCATTATTTTATTAGCAAATGTGAGCATCGATATATCCTAAAATGAAAGAGCTAATGAAAAATTGAGAATGTAATAATATGTGACATCTAAAATAACTAGATAAAAAATATAATAATATAAAAGATGTGATATAAATTGTAAAAATGAGACATCTAATGTAACTATATAGTAAAAATAATGAGACAAAATATATGATAAAATGAAGTAAGAAACAAGTTAAAACAAATCAATGCTTGTATTATAATTTCTTGGAGGAATACAAGACCATCTAGTGCCAAAAATAATATAACAAAATAGTGGAGGATTATTGGGCCATGTAAATGTAGCTAATGTGAATAAATTACATTGTGAACATAGTTTTTCATAACATAAAATTATTATTATGTGAGATGATATATACAAGAAAGGTGAAAGATTATAAAACTTTCATGGGTGGTTATAGGATCCAACTAACTCATGAACTAAACTTTTATTTAAAAATATAAAACTAATAAAACAAGTAAATTAATAAATTAAACATAACTATGGATCATAAATGACCTAACAAAATCCCCCTTGAACTAAAAGGATATAGAAGATGAAATAACTAGAGTAATGACTCTAAAGTCATCAAAGAAACTCTAATACAACTGTAATTGGTGCACTAAAACTCCTGGTACTGATCAAAACAAATGCCACTCTATAAATAAATCTATCCTATGAGTTGTAGCATAAAAGTCTGATGAACATGATCAAATCATGCTCATCTTATATGATTATCTATACCATACTATAGTAGAACATGGTTAGATCTTGTCTAACTACATCGATCCACATAATACTCTACATAGTAGCCCATCCAAGTGACCAACTTGTAATGTGTATATCACATATCTCTAATGTCCAACAAACTTTAATGACTTTTTTTCAACACTATTGGTGCTAACAACCCCTATCAACATGTATTATCACTAATGATTGATTGAACATTTCTACTCCCCCTATCAGGGGTGAGTTGAGATGTTGTACATCAAGAAAAATAAAATCAAATAATATTATTTGCTCTATGTCATGAAGATGAAGTATAAAAATCCAAAACTGAAAGAAAGCAAGAACACAAGCCAAAAAATACTACTATAATATATCTTTATCTTAATCCTAGTAGCTCTCACAAGATAGGTGAAGCACAAATCACTCAAAATAAGCTATCAGTTCTATTAGGACCATATACCTCAGCCATATAGGACACCTCTTTATCATAGGAAGTGTTAAAATAACTTAAATAATTGGAGTAACTAGAAGATCTACAACTAGAATAACCCACATAATTTACTTTAACTTTTTTTGTGTGGAGAGTGGGGTCATCAAGAAGGACATACATCTATAAGATGCCCAATATCACCACATTTGAAACATATGGCCTCTTTCTTGTGTCAGTGAGATCCAAAAGAAGTTGAATCATGAGAAAACCTACTGGAATGACAAAAGTGCATGTGGTGATGTCTTTATTTTGAAGATAATGTAGAGTGTCAATGAGAATGTTGTGGAGACTATCTATAATGATGTGGATAGTGTCTCAGAGAATGTTTCAAATAATGATTCTGAAACTATCTATGTACATGGTGATGATCTATGTGATGTTACCTGACCTTTTTATAGTGAGCCTCTTTAGTAGGCTTACTTTTCTTTTTTGAAAACTATCGCTCATATTGAGTCAACAACTCATAAATAGAGTCAAATGTTCCACCACTAAATTTATCACTAAGATAAAACATTTTAACAAAGTTAGTGTACATATAACTAAGGCCATTTAGTGTGATGAAAATGAGCATGCAATCATCAATCTTTCCACTTGTTGTGCAATATTCTTCTTTCAATGTTTTCATCTCTAAAATATGTTAAAAAATGTCTTCATCATTTGCCAATTTATTTTTTAAAAGTTGTATAATAAGGTAAATTTTATTATATGCAAGTTTTTTTATCCAATAAGTCCCTTAATACTTTCCATGCTTTCCATACACAAGATTTAACACTTTGAATGTCAATAATCACCTATATAGTGCAAGATGATTTTAGTAGTGCAAATGTATGTTTATGATACTTTTGGTACTCAATCACTTTGGTGAATTTAGTGGGTGTATGGTTTCTTTCTCTATTATTTATTTCTCTATGGAAAAATACAAAGAAATTAAATTAAACGATGAAACCAGTGATGAACTAGATGAAAAAGAGGCTCTATTTGTCAGAAAGATTAAAAAGGGGTCCAAAAATACAAAGGTAAGTTACCCTTCAAATGTTTTAATTATGGTAAGATAGGACATTTTGATGCCAAGTGTCCTCATAAGGATGATAGTGAAGGTGAATAAAATAATAATTATGAAAGGAAAAAGAAGGAAAGCAAGCCTCACTTCAAGAAAAACTTCAAACAAAGTGGGTATAAGAAAAATTCTAAAAAGTACAAGAAAAACCTCTATTCCAAAAAGGATAGTAGCTCAGTCAAGGAGTGTGATGAATATATATTAGATAGTGATATGGAGGAAACCTTGTTCATGGCAATAGAAACAAAACCTGAAGCCTCTGTAAGTATAGACACCTTGAAAGACGAGGATAATTTTGAAAATGGAGTGGTAGATCTTGACGAAACACTGATTTGTGTCGTGGGAGAGATAAAAATGTTGAAGAAAAAGAATTTGAAACAAAGGGTACAAATTCAAAAATATGAAAAGGAAGATATTGCATTGAAAACAAAGATGACACAAAATGTTGAAGAATCACACAAGGTTATCAATGGATTAAAAACTCAATTAGAGGAAATGAAAATAATCGAGGAGGACATAAGATCCAAATTAAAAAACAAAGGAGGATGAGTGAAAAACACAAGAATATGAAATAATTTCCTTGAAATCAGAATTGGAGAAGACAACAAATGAGTTGAAGAACATATCAAATTTTGAGAAGAGTACCAGAGTGTTGATTAGCATACTAAATAGTCAAAGGTCATAGTTCATTAAGTATGGCATTAGCTATGATGAGAACCAAAAGAACATTGAAAAAGTTCAAAGTTCAAAATCTATAGACTCATCACAGAAAGTAAATACAAAGAAGCCAAAGAACTATGTGAATGCAATTAAGAGGTCTGTGAATATAAAAAGAAAAAAGAAGACAAAGCATGTCAATCCTCCTCATAAAGAAAACAGAGGTAAGAACATCCTTGTTAGAGATCTCAGAAGATCATTTTCATCAACACAGAATAATGTGATAAGGTACACAAACTACTTCTATGGTTATTTTTATTCTTTTAATCATTTTGGTCATAAATCAAGAGATTGTAGGGCATGAGTAAGAAATGATTTTGCATGGAAAAAAATAGTTACTATGGGTCTTCAAATAGAAACTAAAATCCATTTTCTCCTTTAGTAGATTACAATTTTAGATGCTATAAGTGTAACAATTTTGGACATACATCACGCTTCTATAGAAGTGGTTTTATGAAACCTCTTAGGCAGAATAAGAAAGTGGAAGCCATGAGTAAACAAAAGGAAGAAACTTTAAAAGTATGGAAAAAATCAGGAATAAGAAAATCAAGAGAGACCTATGCTTGTTCAAATTGTATTTCATGTACAAGAGGTATCACTAAGCTCATATGAAACATGAATTTAGGGGGAGCTAATCATTGCATTATCTTTTAGCTCTATAGATTTTTTAGTGATATGCATTCAAAAGATAAAGAGAAAGATCAACTAATGAATATTCTTTGTGAGAGTGATGATGCAAGTGATGGTATTATTATTATAAACAAGTCAAAGAAGTAGGAACAGAGTAGTGTGAAATCAGTTAGGGTATAGAACATCTTATAATAGGAATGGGCTAGCATCAAGTGTAGATTGTAAAAGGTAGCTTAGATTTAGTAAGTGATCAAGCTGGGAATGTTAATGAGCATATGGAACATGAGATACAAATAGAAAAGGAAGTGGAAAAGAGGAGTTACTACTTGAGCAGATAGATATAATCCAGATGGATGTAGATGATGTCAAAAAGCCTAGATTTGATCAAATTCAAGGAGAGAAAATGAGAAAAGAATAAGTCCTTATGCAAAAATATAGGGAAGAGCAGAAAGATAATCATTTAGTTATGGTGATGTTGAAGAAGATGACATGGATGTTTCCCATGATTTATTTATGGATGGAAGTATAATGAACATCCGTTTACCATTGATGTAAAAGGGGAAGGATTAACGAAAGGGGGAGAAAAAAAGGAAAATTACAATAAGGGGGACTTTCTCTATATATTTTCCATCAATGACAAAGAGGAGATTGTTAAAATATTATCATTGATGTCAAAAGAGTTATAATTAATGTAACATAAGTCAATAGAATTGTCAACAAAAAATTTAAAATGTCGATGAAAATGTCAAAATGTCGATGGAAATGTAAATGGTCACATATTTTGGTGAAGAGGTACTTTTTAGATGGGATTCCTCCTTTGTGAAGAGCCTTTGGAGGCTATGTAAGGTGAATAGAATATTGGAAAACATATGGAAGTTGAAGTGTGAGATATGTGAAGATTAATAAAGAAGATAAGTAAGCAAGTGTGTGGGGAATAAAAATATATATCATACAAACACATGCAAATTTGAAAAATAGAATTAATTCATTTTATCATTCAAGCATAAGAAGATGCGGGTGAAACCAGGGGTGCGCGACCAGGCTAGGGCTGCCGAGCGCTGGCCTGTTTCTGTAGTTTTTTGGATTGCGTTTGGGGAATCTTAAGGCACGTTCTGGTTGCTGGTGGACGGAGGGAGCAAGGTGCAAGGGGAAAAGGGCGTAGGAAGTGACAGGGAGTGGTGGGAGGCAGGGTTGACGTCAGCAAGAATGGATAGGAGCTTCAAGGAAGTTTTAGGGAAGCAGGCTCAGGGGAATGGCTCCAGATTGGAACCCAGGATGAAAGAACCTGCAGATTCTGTGTTTTCAGCAGGTATGTTTGATAAAAATGCTGTAGGAAGTTCAAAATTGAATAAGGTAAATGGATGCTTGGAGCGCTGCTCTGAGAGACCAAAACTGGTTATTCCTTATGAAATGATAGCTGAGGATGTGGAGTACTACTCCAAACACTCACTTTATTGTAAATTTCTGGGACTGAGAGTTTCCTTACCCTTCCTGGAGAGCTGGGCAAGACGAATGTGGGAGCCAGAGGGGGAGATGGAAATCTCTCTGCTGGCAAACAATTTCTTCATGATCACATTTGTCTGTGTTAATGATAGAAACAGGGTGTTTGAAGGAGGTCCTTATTTTTATAATCAGGTTGGTTTGTTTGTCAAACCATGGCATGCTGGGTTCAACCCGACTGAAGAGCTACCGAATAGAGTACCGGTTTGGGTAAGACTTCCCAGAATGCCCATTGAATGCTGTAGGGAGGATGTGTTACAGCTGATTGCTTCTATGTTAGGAAAACCTGTTGGGTCTTCTTCTCAGACCTTAGGAAAGAAATTCATGACATTCGCCAGGATTTGTGTAGAAATTGATTTAAGTAAACCCATACCGGATGCAGTTGAGATGAGTGCAGGTGAATATTCATGGGTACAGCAGCTTGATTATGAGACGCTCCCTTTCAGATGCAGATTGTGCCATGAGTATGGGCACCTGGTACGTGGATGCCCCAAGGCAAAGATGAATGATCAGCAACCTTCACGCCCTCCTCTTCATCAAACCACTGGAGTTGATAAAGGGAAAAAGATTGGAATGGAAGGAAGTAAGGACTCAGAGGGTTTTGTGCAAGTAAAGGCTAAAGGCAAGAATAGAGGACATAAAAGATCATGGATGGAGCGACAGGCTGAAGATTCAATCAACAAATTTGAGATTCTTGATTCATTGGGACAGCAGGAAATCTTTCCAGGGTTAACTAGTGAAGAGGCGATGGGGGGAGAGGCCGAGGTGACTGGTGCTACACCCATGGACCATGCATTGATGATAGCAGAAGCTACTCTACCTATGATCATGGATGGACAACTGGGGGAACAGATGTCCTTAGCAGCATATGCAAACTTGGGACGAGTAGGGGAAGAGCTGGATCCTCCAACGCAGGCTGAGGTGGGAGAGACGGAGAAGAAAGGCAAGGCCCATCCGCACCTGGGAATTCAGCAGAGAGAAGGGAAGAAGGGGTCAGCTGAAAAAAGCGCCAAACCCGGCCGAAGGAAGGATATAGAAAGAATTAAGGTAATTGGGGAGAACTTAGTTGAGTCCGGGTCGGTGAAGACCATCGACTCCCACTTCATGTCTCCAGCAAAATGATTGCGCTCTCATGGAATGTGAGGGGCTTGAACAGCGGCCCCAGACAAAAAGCTGTTCGGGATTTGGTTATGTGTCATAATCCGGATGTTCTCTTTCTACAGGAAACTAAGGTTTCGGTAGAAGTTATGCTGGGAATTGCGCCCAAGATGTGGAAACAGTGTTTGTGTCAATGCACAGGAGCTCAGGGATCGGCGGGGGGCGTGGCGTGCTTGTGGAATCCCCGCAAGATTCTTCCAGTTTCTTGGATTGCCTTCAAATCGTCTCTTTCCATGGTGGCGCTTTGTGTGGAATCGGGGGAATATGTTCTTTTCACAAACATTTATGCTCCCACTGAGTACCTGGGTAAGCTTATGGAGTGGAATAATTTACAGTTGGTCCGCAAAGAATTTCCATATGTGCCATGGATTTTGGCTGGAGACTTTAATGCCATCATGGATCTTTCGGAAAAAAGGGGAGGTACGGCTAGATTGGAGCCCTCGTCCCTGTTGCTTCGGAAGAAGATCACTGAACTCAACCTGGTGGATATAAAACCGGGGAATGGCAGATTCACGTGGAATAACAGGAGAATGGGGGAAAGCTGCATTGCTGAACGCATTGATAGGTTCTTGACCTCGTGTTATTGGATGAATGGTCAATGGTCCTTGAAGTTTGAGATTCTGGACTGGAGAGGCTCAGATCACTGGCCAATCAAGCTGAACATTTCCTCCAATGAGAGCCTTCGAAAGCCTTCGTTCAAATTTCAACTTATGTGGCTGAGGGACCCGGGTTTGTTCGAAAGGGTAGCTGATTGGTGGAGAATTGGAAGGCCGGCAGTTGGCACGGCAATGTTTGTTATGGTTAAGCGCCTTCAATTTGTAAAATATCAACTCAAGAGATGGAACCGGCAGCACTTCGGGAATATTTTTCACAATAAGAAAGAAGCACAGGAAGAGCTGGACAGCATCACCAGAATAATTAGAGAGGAGGGGCTCAATGAACTCTTGATGCAAGAAGAATCTAGGGCAATCCGAAAGGTGGAGGAATGGGAGCTTCGAGAGGAGATTTTTTGGAAACAGAAGGCCAGAGTTGAGTGGTTACAGGAAGGGGACCGGAACACAGCTTTTTTCTTTAATACGGTGAAAGCTAGACAACATGGTAATATGATACCGACGCTGGTTATGGACAGTGGAGAAAGGGTCTCCTCTACCAGAGAAATGTGCAACGCAGCGGCCCAGTATTTCTCAACATTATTTACTGAGGAAGGTAGAAGTACGGAGGAGGTTGAGGAGCGGATACTTTCCTGCATCCCCAGTGTTGTTTCTCAGGATATTAATGAACAGCTGATGCGTACTATCAATATGGAGGAACTTCAGCGGATTGTCTTCGGAATGAAGCAGGGTAAAGCGCCGGGTCCAGACGGTTTCCCCATTGAATTCTATCAGGAATATTGGGAAATTGTCAAAGGGGATTTACTAGCTGTTGTTAATGAGTCCCAGAATAACAGACAAATGCTTCGAGCTATGAACTCAACGTTCTTGGCTCTTATTCCTAAAAGGGAAGGGGCTGACCGCCTTAACCAATTTCGGCCTATTGCACTTTGCAACGTGGTTTATAAAATCATTTCAAAATTGATTGCCGAAAGATTGAAAAAGTGGCTGAATGTGCTGATCTCTGAAGAACAAAGTGGTTTTGTGGAGGGGCGCCAAATTCTGGATGGAATTGTGGTTGCTACAGAAGCCATTCACTCTATGTCAAAGTCACGGGAGAAAGCTATGTTTATGAAATTGGACATGTCCAAGGCGTACGATAGGGTCCGTTGGTCCTTTCTGCAGAAGATGATGGCTGCCTATGGGTTTGCGGAGGAGTGGATTATGTGGGTTATGAGCTGTGTTAGCTCGACCTCTTTTTCGGTCTTGGTGAATGGCGAGCATTCCCACCTCTTTGGGGCGACGAGAGGATTAAGGCAGGGAGACCCGGTGTCTCCTTACTTATTCCTGATTCTAGCTGAGGGTCTTGGCCGATTGATTAGAAAAAACACCTTGGAGGGTGTTATTCAGGGATGGAGGTGGGGGGGGGGAATTGCCGGTCCTCTCCCATTTACAGTTTGTTGATGATGTGGCACTGACGGGTATGGCTACCTTGAGAGAGGCTGCTGGTTTTCGCAAAGGACTTGATGATTACCTGGCTGCCACGGGACAGGTTGTCAACGAGGACAAGTCCTCCATCTTTTTTTTTAATACTCCTCAGGCTATTCAGAGAAGGGTGGCGAATATTCTGCGGTTCCAGATTGGCAGCCTTCCGGTGCTCTATCTTGGGATTCCGATCTCTACTGGGAGGCAAGTGAGAGATACTTGGAAGGGGATCATCGATAAATTCAGAGCCAAGGTGAACCATTGGACTAACAGGTGGCTCTCCTTCGCTGGCCGGGTTCAATTGATCCAGTCTGTGGTGCAAGCACTGCCTATTTACAGATGCATGCTGCAGGTGGCGCCATCTGGTTTTGTCAAGGAGCTGGATGGTATGGCTCGGCAGTTCCTATGGGCCGGTAATTTGACTCTGTCAAAATGGAGCTTGGTTAGGTGGGACGTTGTTTGCAGCCCGAAACGTTTTGGGGGGTTGGGTCTTCGGCAGTCTGTTTTGACAGGTACGGCCCTGGCTGCCAAACTTTACTGGAGATGGTGTGTGGAGCAGGAGCGTGTGTGGGCTAGAATCCTCTCGCATAAGTACTTGGGTGGGGTCCCAGCGAAGGACATTCCCAGGTACAGCTTGTATGGAGCCGGTTCGGTGATCTGGACAACTCTAAAGAAGGGAGCGGCCTTGATCAAAAAGGGACTTTTTTGGATATGCAGAAATGGCAGGGAGGCGAACTTTTGGACTGACTCTTGGGATGGTTTTCCACCGCTGATTACGCAACATCCCCACTTGAGTGATTTAGCACAGAATTTCAGGGAAGCCGGATGGAACAGAGTGAGCGATTACAAAGTCTTTTTTCAAAATGGTCAGGCGACAGAGGCGAGATGGGCGGCTTCTGGGGAGTGGCCTATTAATGGCGTGGAAGCTGATTGCATGGAGCTGGAGAGAATTTTGGAGGGACGCAACTGCTGCGCTCTCAGAGGGAGTGACACGCTGGCTTGGGCGCCCCATCCCAAGGGGAAATACACTGTTTCCTTCGGATATCAAGAGCTGGTGATTCAGCAGAGGGAGGATAGGGGAGAAGTTACCTGGTGGAAGAGAGTTTGGAGCCATTTTTCTTGGCCAAAATGTAATTGTTTCTCCTGGACTCTAGCCTGGAATCGGTGCTTGACTTGGGAGAATATTAGACGGAGGGGCATTGCTGGACCGTCGAGATGCGTCCTGTGTATGGAGGCGGAGGAAGAGTCGTCGCATCTATTTTTTCGGTGCTCCTTTACTAGTCAGCTTTGGCATGCCTGGTGGGATGCCTGGGGATGTGGTTGCCTTCATGTTTCCTCTTTGGCTGAGTTTTGGTCTAGATTGGATAGACCACCATCCGGTACTCAGTTTTTGCAGGAGGCATGGTACTCCGGACCTATTTTCCTTTTATGGCAGGTCTGGCTTGAGAGAAATCGGAGAATTTTTAGAGGGGAAAAACTGGCTCTCCAACAGGTATGGCGCAGGATTTTAGGCATGCTTCAGGAGACTATCTCGGCCAAGAGTGAAATTACTCAGCCTTTGCCACAGACCGATGCTGCGTTGGCTGTGAGATTGGGGGTTCAGTGTGGTTCTGTGAATTATACCCGGGTGAGGCGAAGAAATGGAGAGAAGCCGAAGATCCAAAGGCTAGGGAGATGGACGCCACCTCCGGATGGCTTTTTAAAAATTAACACGGATGGCTCGTCTCGTGGCAATCCTGGACCCGCTGGGATTGGTGGGGTTGGCAGAGACTCCTCGGGGGCCTTAGTTTTTCTCTTTTCGTCCCACCAGGGGGAACAGACGGTGAATAGAATGGAAGGATTGGCGGTGTTGTATGCTCTGAAAAGAGCCTATGGGCTTGGATGGCGAAAGGTTCATTGCGAGGCCGATTCGCAGATATTGATCAACATGCTTCAGGAACGGAAAGTGAATGACGTGAGCTGGCAACTGTCCTTGATTGTTCAGCAGATATTGCAAGTTAGTGACCTGATGGAGACGCTAGTTTGGGTGCATATCCCCAGGGAGTGGAACGCACCTGCTGATTTTTTGGCTAAATTTGGTTCTGGAGCAGGGAACGCCCTGTATGTGGAGGAGTGGGAAGGTCTGCCTAATGAGGCGCGCCAACATTTGGGCCGCCTTCTCAGTAAGGATATTGACGGAAGGGAGGAGTGAAGGGCGCCGTTGAGTTGCTGGGCGCTTAGGGGGAAGATGTGAATTGCGTGGATGTGCGCTGGCTCTGCTGGCTTTGCCGTGGTCTGTTGATTGTATTCTGCTTTTCATGAATAAAATTTTTACCAGCTCCTTTATTTAAAACACCCGCACCCCCTCTCAATATAAACATGTGCTCAACAAAAATTACTTATGTTAAATCTTATGCCCACTAAAAATGGGTAAAAATATATTAATAATCTCAAATAATTTATGACCTTCTCTTATGCATATATTAATACTTATAATGTCTACAAACTATTTATTAATAATATCTTAAAATTTATTTAAAAAGGTGTCTTTATAAAAATACATATCTCCTATTACATTATTTAATTTAATATAAATTAACACTAAATACTTTAAAATAAATTCTAACAATGTTTTATATTACTACTCTCTCTTTATTTTTATTTTTTTAATAATGTTTAATTTTGTTTTGCCACTTATTTTAAGTTGAGCTATTTTAAAACAAAAGAATAGAATCCTTGCTTATAAAAAACCAACTTAAATTGGAGTTACTACTCTTATTTTTCTAGTTCATCTAAACTTTTATAGTAAAAATATGTTTATTTGATATTTTGATGTTTTTTCCTCATTGATTGTTCATTATTTGGAGCTTTTGATATGGTTAGAGCTATACATTTTTTCATATTTTTGTGCTTAATTTTTATAAGTTGTTAAAGAAAAATATTTTTTTGGAGCTAAATCTTTAAAAATTTTAGACATATTATTATAATACTTTCTACTTTTAATAGTGATTCTTAAATATTTTGAAGTTGTAATATGCATCTAATATATTTTTGTTTTGACCAACTTTTTTTTATCATGTATTGTCTAAAATAGAATTATAACTTGTTTTAAAAAAAATGTCTCATTAGTTCTTATGCCTTTTATTTAAATCTAATTCTATCATACAAAATGTACGTAAATAATATTTTATGGCAAGTTTTTAAATCCAAAGTGATGTAATATTTATGATTTTAAGGTTAGAGTGGATATTTTTTATCATCCTCCTTTTGTTATTAATTGTTCTAAAGAGGATTCGTTGTCTTTTTCGAAGAGGATTCTTGGGAGAATTCCAATGAGTTCACCTCCACATTTACAAGATTATCAAAGTCATCTATGCTCTTCTTTCTTTTCTTGAATGATTGTAAATTTTATATTGTTTACATTGAAATAAGTTATCCCAAAAATAAGATTATTAAGTAATGTCCCCTCTCGTATTTGTATAAAGTTCTCATTTTTTTAATCTTCAAAATAAAATATAAAGATAAATGTTGGAGATTAATAATTATTTAGATATTTTAAATATCTTAAGTTGTGTATTATTTATTCTCGTATAACCTTTTAATTTATACAATCTAAATAATATGAGACAGTTCATAGTCTTCACTTTTTATCTCATTAAATATATTCCTCATTATGAAGAATAATAGAATTATATTTCAAAAGTAACTTTTTTGCCACTTTACACCCACTTTCTATTATTATATAATAAATAAAACCACTAGGCACACACTTGGAAGATTAGATAAGGTATTGACTCGAGTTACTTTGTAAATTATTGTATACTTTTCACTCTATTTAAAAAGTATATGAGTATTTTATTCTTTACACTTATTTTAAATTTTTTCTTATGCTTCTTCTAGACTTTTACATTTTTTATTATCTTTTTAGTCATTCTTTCTTAGAAATATTTGTAAGCACTCTGTGATATATTTTAAATATTTTAGGCCATATTATAATAACATGTGGGGTTTTATTTTGGTGTATCAGTTTTTCCAATTGAAAAATATTGTGTCTCAACTATTTCATTGGATTTGGAACACAACACGGGGCTTAGTCATCGATAACCACTAAACCAATATAAACAACCACTAATAGTCATTATAATCATGAAGTCAAGTTAAATGACTATATATAGCCTACAAGTGCTCAACGAGATTCAAACATGGATGGGTATAGACACAAATAACACACTTACCAACCCATATACATCTCTTCAGCTATTTTATTGCATATTTTACTTATGATTTAATAATTTAATAGTTGATTTTGTAATAAAATCATTCATGATGTATGCTTTCATTATTTCATTGATAAATGTGAGCATCGATATGTTTTAAAATGAAAGATCTAATGAAAAATTGAGAATGTAGTAAAAGGTGACATCTAATATAACTAGTTAAAAAATATAATAAAATAAAAGATGTGATATAAATTGGAAAAATGAGACACTCATATAACTATATAGTAAAAATAATGAGACAAAAAATATGCTAAAATGAAGCAAGAAACAAGTTAAAATAAATAAATGCTTATGCTATAATTTCTTAGAGGAATACAAGACCATATAGTGCCAAAAATAATATTAAAAAATAGGGGAGGATTTTTGGCCTAGGTAAATGCGGGTAATGTGAAAAAATTATGTTGTGAATATAGTTTTACACAAAATAAAATTATTATTATGTCAGATGATATTTACAAGAAAGGTGAAAGCTTATAAAACCTTCATGGGTGGTTATGGGATCCAACTAACTTATAAACCAACTTTTTATTTAAAAACATAAAACTAACATAACAAGTAAATAAATAAATTAAACATAACAGTGGATCATAAATGACCCAAAAAACTCCCCCTTAACCCACAAGGGTATGGAATATAAAATAACTAGAGCAATGACTCTAAAATTATCAAAGAAACTCTGATGTAATTGCAATTGGTGCACTACACCTCTTGGCACTAATCAAAACCAATTCTAATCTATAAATAAGCTTGTCCTAGGAGTTGTGGCATAAAACATTGATGACCATGATCAAATCCTATTCATATTATATGATCATCTATATTGTACTATAATATAACATGATCAAAGCCTATCTAACTACATCGATCCACATAATGCTCCACACAGTAGCCCATCCAAGAGACCAACCTGTACAATGTATGGCACATCTCCCTAATGTCCAATAAACTCTAACAAACTTTGCTCAACATTTTTGGTGCTAGAAACCCACTCATATTATCATTGATGACTGATAGAACAGTAATGCAATATCTACTCCCCCTATTAGGTGAGAGTTGAGAAGTTGTACGTCAAGAGAAACAAAATTAAACAATCATGTTTGCTCCATGTAATGAATATCAAGTATAAAAATCCAAATTTGTAAGAAACCAAAAACCAAAGCCAAAAATGCTACTACAATAGATCTTGGTCTTGATATTAGTAGCTCGCATAAGATAAGTGAATCACTGATCACTCAAAACACATTGTTAGGTCTATTAGGACCATATAGGACACCTCCTTATCAAAAGAAGTGTCAAAATAACCTAAATAAATGGAATAATCAGAAGATATACCACTAGAATGACCCACATAATTTGATTTAATTTTTTTTTTGGAGAATGAAATACATCTGCAAGATGTCCAATATCACCACATTTGAAACATTTGGACTCTTTCCTATGTTGACAAGATACAAAAGAATTTGAATCATGGGAAGATTGAGAAGAGTTCCTATGATGATGTCTTCATTTTGAATATCCTATAGAGCGCTGGTGAGAATGCTGTGGAGATTATTTAGAATGATATGGAGAGTGTCTGTAAGAATGTCTCAGATAATATTTCAAATAATTTATATGAAACTACCTGTGTACAAGGAGATGATCTCTCTAATGTGACCTGACCTTTAGATAGTGATCCTCTTCACTAGGCTTACTCTTCTTTTTTGAAAACTCTCTCTCATGCTGAGTCAAAAACTCACAAACATAATCAAATGTTGCACCATTGAGCTTACTACTAAGCTACAACATTTTGACAAAGTTGGTGTACGTAGAACTGAGGCCATTTAGTGTGATGGAAATGATCATGTCATCATTGATATTTCCACTTGTCATGAAATATTATTCAATGTTTTCATCCATGAAATACAATCAGACATGTCTTTACCATTTGCCACTTTATTATTTAAAAGTTGTATAAAAAGGTCAATTTTCTTGAATGCAAGTTGTTTATCAAATAAGTCTCGTAATGCTTTCCATGCATGAGATTTAACAACTTGAATGTGAATAATCACTTGTATAGTATAGGATGATTTTATCAGTGCAAGTGCACATTTATCATGCTTTTGGAACTCAATTAGTTTGGCAGGTTCAATGGTTATGTGGTTTCTTTCTTTGTTATTTCCTAAAAATCATTAAAAATGAGCGTGTTTCCCATATGTAACCTCCATTATTTCTAGTTTTTAAGTGTTAATATACCATTTTAAAAGATTAAATTTGCAATTTTGGACATGATCATAAATAAATATAGTGATAAAAAATGAATACTACTTGGGGTTTTACCTTGACCCTTGTAAGTAAATTCAAAATGCAAAAGAAATGCTTTTAAGAACATGTCTTAAGCATAGGTCACAAAATAAAATGAGATTGTTACACCCTTTATAAGACTTTTGAAAATATAATATTCAGTTTTTAAAAAGGCATATTCCAAAAATCAAATCTAAAATGAATTTTTTCTAAAATGTGGTTTTGAGACTGTAATCTCCCTTTTTGCAAGTGATTAACAAAACCAATCTAATCAACATGCCTTTAATCAATTTGAATAAATAAAGGAAAATATAGTCTAGTTACTCTTAGTTAGTCTTGGATATGTGAAATAAAAAATTACATATGGTAAAACCAAATTCAAAACTACACTATTATAAAATTTTCACCTATATGCAAAAATACGCTAGCCTTTTTATTTGCACTGAGTTGTCTTGTTGGTGGATCCCACTATAAAACATTGATTTTAGGTTTTTGAGAGACTAGAATCTTCACATCATATTAGGTACTATTTATCAAGGTAATGTAGTCACCATACTAGGACTGCAATGAACTCATATGCTATTAATTTTTATTAAAAGTCCATATAGTAGGCAAAGAACATAGTTAATATGCCATTCACAAGAATTAGATCACAGTAGAATCATACAAAATGGAAAATAAATCAAAGAGATATTCATTAAAGTTTTATTTAATGATTCTAAACACAAAATTTATTCTTCAAATGTAAAAAAAATAGCTCTTTGATTCATGTGTCAGTGTCTTCAAAATCTTCAATCCTCTGCACCACCCTTCTTCAAGTCCCTAGGCTCAGTATGAGTCTACATAATTTGCTTGTTATTTTAGTCAGAATAAATAAAAAAGGAGAATGAAAATAATATTTTCCAAAACTTTCCTTAAAAAAACTTACAATATGAAATGAAGGTCGTACAACTTCATACTTCTATCTATTTTATGTGTTTTCAATTCTTTGGCTTCGATACCACTGTTTTCAAAATAAATTACATTATGAACATAGTTTTACAGCACATAAAATTATTATTATGTGAGATTATATTTAAAATAAAGGCGTAATATTATAAATCTTTCATAAGTGATTACGAAATCTATGAACCAACATTTTATTTAAGAATATAAAACTAACAAAATACGTAAATAAATAAACTAAATATAACTATGAATCATAAATGCTTGAACAAGGATATGTGTGATAGCATAATAGGTATTTTTTTTTGAGAAAGGACATGTTTAATCCCAAAGTTATTACAATATTAAACTCACAAACCTTTACCCTGAGGTAGGAAATAAGAGTCAAATATGAAACATGATATAGAAAAGGAATTAAAAAAATAGAAATGTGGTCATCTAGAAACACTATCCATCAAGGGGATATTGATAATAAATGTGGAAGGAAAGAGTGAGGTGATAGAGGGTCCAAGTGATATCCTTAATGGAAATAAGATAATTTAAACAAGTAGGGAAGACTATGATTTTTTGACATCAAAAAAATTAGCAACCTTGTTATGTAAAGTTGTGGTTAGAGAAAACTAGTAAAGTATAAATATATATCCCATGAAAGATATGAAATAAAAATTAATCATGAATAACTTCCCATGCCATGTTCCCTATTCCTCAAGACCCCATCAAGCCATTGACCAATTATGAGGATCAGGTGCTTGCATGAAAAAGAAGGTGACATGAATGATATATAAATGGTCTCATATCCAAATCTAATTACATAATTCAATCCAATAGACCTCTTACTCTATTATGATTCCAATTTTGGAGTTTGGAATTCAATAAGGATGAATATGTTACATTTATTTGATCATGCATTTGAGTTTATGATTGAAATTTAGATTGAAATTTTTGTTATTTGAATTTTTTTTTGATATTTTGGATTTCAACTTGTTTATTCACATTTTCCTCCTCCATATGGATTTAAAATGCCAATAAATGGGTTTTTAAGATATAAAAATAATTTCACTTTGAGTTTACAAGGATCTAAGTGAATATTTGTTTTGAGTGATAGAAAGTGTTGTAACACATAGCTAGGGTATCTAATTTTCCCCATATTTTTCCAAATATTTGGGTACCATTGATGAAACTATAAACATAATTTTAAGAGTGATCCATGATTTGATTAAATTAGTTTTTAGAGGAGTGAATTTGGTTGAGAAAAAGGAAAGTTTTAGGTTAGGCTCAAAACTGCCATTAATAAGGTTTTTAGCTTAGGGTCGAAGCAATAGAGAGAAATGGTGGTATACAATAAGAAGTAGTAGAAAAAAAACTCATTGGAGAGCCAAATTAATGGTGCCCAAATGAATTTTTTTTATACATGTAAGGGATACAAGGGATGGAAAAATAGTGAAAATAGAGGAAGAGGTGTCATGTACTAGTGAGGCCAAAAAATTGCAAAGAAGCAAAAGGTGATTACATAATTTACCTTATCTATAATGATATTTTATGAGATGAAATATTGAAAGTTTTAACCACATTTTGTATACATCATACTATAGATGAATTCAACCACAATAAAATGAATTTTAAGGATATGATGAAATTGGACTACTATATTGATACAAATGGGATTGGAAAATATGGACTAGCCATCAAGGATGTCACAATCAAAAGGAAACTCAAGGAAAATTGTGTATTTCATATTTTGGTAGTTTCCCTTATTTGGAAATCCAAACAAGTGAGTGAATTTTATTTTCTCATGCATACACAAGGGAATATTATATTTTTTAGGTTTAAAATTATCAATTTCACCCAAGTGCAACACTAAGGTGGATAGACTAAATAATAGGTGAGAAAACATGCTCCTTTCCCTAACCAACAAGATGGTCGATCAGGTAGGAAAAGATAAAAGTTTGAAAAGAGGTGGTTATATTTATTTTAATGATGAGTTATATGATTGTGCCATATGATTATTTATGTGTTTGATTAGAAGGGATTTGACTGTGGAAACTCCATAGACTTAGGATTCAAAATAAATAATAAACATTACACATAAAATTGGGAAGGGAAAAGTAAAGTATAGCTTCACGTGGTACATTTTTGAATAAATACATCTAGTAGTAAAGGAAGCACACCTTAATAGTAAAATTTTTAGATGGGAAACTCTGATAATATCAATTTTTTTAGATGTAATTTGGATTCTTGATGGACCATCTAATACACTTTTCACATACAAAATTTCAAATAACTTCCCTATAAAGATGTATAAATATCCTGCATGCCTTTTCTAAATGTCTCTAAGCTACAAGAAGAAAATGGGTAGCGGATATCATACATTAAATATAATAATAGGAGATAAATGGAACACACCCAATAATATTCATGAACCCTACAAAGGATATGCCATGTTTTTCATGATGATCCATCACACAATTATGAATTTGCAAAAGAAGGATGACAAGAAGATGACAAGGTGGCTCAAGATTCCCTATGGAATCATGAATAAGCACATAGAACAACCCTTAAATAAAATTAAATATATCACACAAGAATATGGATTCTATTTAGGTGGATGAGAATAACCTCATTATGAGGGTTAAATTAAATTACCCTAGGAAATAAATTATGTATGAAGATGAGGGCTTAGAGAATGATAAGGTAGTTATACATCCCATAATTGTGAAAATGGTTAAGGCAGTTAAGTATAATTTAACTTACATGTTTAAATTAACCAATATAAATCATAAAGAAGAACATAAGGAACATGTTATAAAACAAAGGGTGTGTGAAAGAGAAAGGGGGGAAAAGAAGAAGAAGAAAATTATTTTATTTATGGGAAAGAGGAAAAACATCATTGTGGAAGAAGAAGAAATAAATATGAATACTCAGGGGAAACCTTTCAAATAAATATAAGGAATAAGTGTATGTGAAAATGGTAACCACCATTAGATAAGAATATAAAATGTAGATAGATATTGATGTAAAAAGTGTAGTTGGATACAATGTTTATGGATCCCAAGATCACCAAGAGTTATACGAGATAGAGAATGACATGGTATTATTGTGAAAATTGAGACCAAGGGGGATATTGATGATGAGCATGAGGATGACGTAAACACACCAAGGGTTCCATAAATAGGAAGCACAATGGCTAAAAATGAGGAATAAGTTAATGGAGAAAAATAATTAGAAAATGAAACAAGATTATCCTACATAGGGATCAACACCTCAACAAGACACAACTATGTAGATAAATCTTATGGTTCATTACATTCATATACAATTTTAGGAGTTATAAAATGATAAGTATCCAAGGAGTCCAATATTGGGATTTGAGGACAAACAAATGGAAATGAGACCTAAAAGTCCACAACTAGTGAAGAATAGATGTGAAAAGAATAGGCGTGTGAAAATGAAGCATGTGATGAGGGACCTCATGAGGAAAATAAAAACTATGAAGAGCCCTGTGATGAAGAATAGAAGGCTCAAGATAAAGAGGCCCATGAATATGAGGAGAAGGCTTAATATGAAGAGACCCATGAGGAAGGATCATGTTATGAACATGTTTGAGAGAAAGTAGTGTATGATGAAAAAATAAACCAAATGGATAAGCATGTAGATAAAGAGAAGTTGGACCACTAAAGTTCACATACTAAAATTATATTTTAGGACTCTAAATATTATTAACACTCCATATAAAGCACTGAGGAGGAGGAGGAGGAGGCATTTGTAGACAAGTAAAGAACATGATAATATTGTGCACATAGTAATGATGAACTTATGAGTGGGATGTAATTAGAGATAAAAATTCTTCAATAACCTCTCAAAGACACTTCTCATGGATGTTTAAATACAAACATGAAAATGTTGCAACATTTGAAATTTCTTCCAAGTTCCTAAATCTTGAAGAACCATAAACTAAAGAAGCAAGGTTAAGCAGGGTGACCATTTATTAAATTATTGGATATTATCCAGAATTGTTATAGTTTACATAAGAAAAAAACCCACAATACATGTAATATATAAATATAATACACAAATATATTCTAGATAACATTACTAATTCTTTAAATTAATAGATCTAGTCTAAATTTTTCAGTATGCTAATAGTAACTCTCTTCCACAATGTTACCTTACCGACTAATCCTCTACTATTATATAGATAAGGAGGCTAGGATTGGGTTTGGAAATTAGATTACTTGTAGAGAAATTATTTTTTAAAGTAGACTTATAGAACAAGTCTTATTTAAAGTAGTGTTTTTATAATTAATAGTTGAAGTCAATTACGTAATTAACTTACTTGACACTCTTTTCTATTATTAGGATACATATAAGTGTGTACACAATTAGTGTGTATCCATGTATTTACTATATAATATTAAAAATGCATCTTAAAAACATACAAGAGTGTACAAGTAATTAAATACACTAAAAACCCCTTAATATGTTCTTTGATAAATAGAAGTTGATGAATCACTCCACTATCTTCCCTTGATGATGCCTTCCTATACTCCCAAAAGTCACTTAAGCTACATAAATCGAGCCTCAAAGAAGGGATTTGTGAATATGTCTACAACCTGACCATTTATCCATAAATACTTTTAATAAATAATATTATCCTATATCATTTTTCTAATATCATGCATATGTACCTTTATGTGTTTTGTGTTTTGGTGCTTCACTAGGTTATGAGAGATGTGGACGACACTCTGATTATTGTACCTAAGCATTGTGGGTTGGGTCTAGAAATTTGAACTTAAAAATCATGCACTAAATCAAAACTAACTCATAACCAAAAAAGTTAGCTCAATTATAATCAACTTCCAGAGTAGACAAAGTAATACTAGCATGTTTCTTATAATATCAATTCATGTGACCTGCCCCAAGATGGTAGATGTATCATGTAGTCAACTTGAAATCATATGGATCTCATTCCCAATCATTTTATTTATGACATAAAATTACTATTTTTCCACCAAGAGTGTAACCAAAATTTTAGGTTTTTCTACCTAATGAGTGTTCAATCCCATAATTAGTAGGACCATGAAGATTTTTTAGAATGCACTTTGCATCTTGTCAATGGCTATCATGTGGGTCTTGATAGTAGAGTGACACCAGGTTCATAATAAAATAAATATTAGGACAATCATGAGTCATTTATATAAGAATTCCTACCAGTTTTATATTGAATGTACCTTAAAATGAAGGATAAGAAAAATTGGAAGAAATATTGACTCCAAATTGATAAAGATTTGGCGGTAGACTTGTAATTTTCCATGTTGAAGTGGTGGGGTATGTATTGAGCATACTTGGATTGATTATAAAATTTATTTCTCAAACTGTGAAGTTTGAAGACCAAATAAAAAATGTAACAAGCCAAATTTAGACATCTCAAAGTACTTCATTAATTATGATTCTACATCATGAATATGCTTAATGGAACTCCTTGTAATGATTAAGTCATCAACATAGAGCACCAAAATTAGGAGTTGGCATATAATTTTTCGGTGTAGACTGTGGGGTTAGAGGGACTCCATGAAAAACCAAATTCGATTAGAAACATGTTGATATTTTCATACCAAGATTGAGGATATTTATTCAAGTTATACAAGGACTTTTTCAATCTACACACGTAGCTGAAATTCTTATTACTGATAGATGCTAGAGGTTTGGACATGTATATTTCTTCCTTCAAGAAGCCATGCCAAAAGTAAATTTAACATCCATCTGATGGACTTATCACCCTTGTGTTGAATCCAAAGAGAGTAGTAGTCTGATGGAATTCATCTTGTAAATTAGAGAAAAGGTTTTGTGGTAGTAAAAACCTTCAACTTATGAAAATATTTTTGCTACAAATCAAGGTTTGTACCTATCAATGGACCCATATGTTGCATAATTAGTATAATAAACCCACTTTCACCTCTCTATTTTTATTCCTTTTTGAAGTGAAACCAAATTTTAAGTTTTATTCTTCTTAAGAGATTAAAATTATTTTGCCATAGTTTCCTACCATTCAAGATGATTAGAAGCCTCATGATAAGTCTATAGATATTGACTCATTGAAAATTGTGGCAAGTGTGTAACACCAAATTGATGTTAAAATATAGTCCTACATTGATCTTGTGGATCCCTTACTAATGCATTAGCCTTAATGCAAATTTTGTACACCTATTTTGGTTGAGATTATGATGGTTATATACATGAATTTTGAATGACTTTTGGAATTGGTGGTGTAACTATGTGTTAAAAGTAATGGAGAGTTAGTTGGCCCCCTATGACTCATCATCTGAGCTTTAGTGACTCTCAGAAGTAGTGTTTGGTGTGACAAAAATCAATGGAGGAGGAGGAGTATATGTTAGATCATAATCCTAGGGTTGTTCATCAAATAACACATCCCTGTGAAAAATAAATTTAGAGGTACTTAGAACAAGAAGACAACATGCCTTCACATCTTAACAATAGCTAGTAAAAATACAAGGATTGTTCATTATTTGCATTAATTTGTACTTATAATCTTGGATATGTTTATGTGCATTAAATCTAAATTTTTTGAAGTAATAAAAATCAAGCTTGACACTAGACCACTCTTCCTTATAAGTTATGTCTAGCATTATTGTGTGTGAAGTACGACACTAGACCATTCTTCCTTAGAAGTTATGTCTAGAACTATTATGTGGGAAATGTAATTTTGAATGTAGTTTACACACTAGATTGCCTCATAAAAAAACTAAGGATCTAAGTCTTGATATGGAGTCCAAACTTTTGAAGTCCATAATTTTTGATGTGTAATCGTATTTGAGCTCTCATTTTCACTTAAACAATCATCTCAAAAAGTTTAATTCATCCATAACCCACTCTATCTACTTAGGGCTGTTTTCATTAATTTTTAGAGGCCATATGTAACCATTTGAAGGTCTAAAAATGCATTTTCATATTTTTGGGGAGTTTTCCATTTTTATAAATAACATATTTTTGTAACCTGACATGAACTTGAGTTGAATTTTGTCCATTTGGTTAATTTTAGTGTTTAGGAGATATGTGGATATTTTTAGTCCCATCTAATCTTGCATACAAAACTTCTAAAAATAGTGGTTGAAAAATTCGTTAGAAGATAAAATTATCTAAAAATAGGAATTTTAAAAAAAATTGCATGGGTCAGTTAACTTTAGGTGATTTAGGTAGCTTTTGATTTAGGTAGATTTTTTTAATTATACATGTCAACTCTAACTTATAACTTTGAGATTTATTTAAATAATTTTATGTAATGAGAATCAACAGACAAGTTTGATTTCATGTAATTTTTGAGTTTATGCCCATTGATATTTTTGCTTAGTATGTATTTACATCATCTGGTATCAGATAAAATTAAAATCTTGAAAGTAATATATTTGTGAATTGATATTTTATATTTTGGGATAATATTCTATGATTGAATATCAAGTTTCAAAGATGGTAAGAGGATAAGGATGAAGAGGAATTACTCATATGAACATGACTATGTAGGAGTTGCAAAGGCAAGTGGAATAATTAACTACAATTATCATGAATTAAAGACAAAAGAGAGCAAAAGATGAAATAGAGAAAGACATGGATCATAAAGAATAAATTCAAAAATAAGAGGAAAAACAATAAGAACCACCATCAATGGAAGAAAGGATGGTTCATGATTTAGAGGGAAGGAACAAAAGAATCAAGGTTGACATTCTAGATTATGGAGGTGGTTTAAAACTAGAGGAGTTGATAGATTGGATGAAAAACATGGAGGATTTTTCCCAATGGAAAACTCTGAGAGATTAGAATAAATTAAATCTTGCATGTATGAAATTTAAGGGTAATGCAATGATTTGGTGGGATCACTTGCAGAAAGAGAGATAGATAAAGGGTAAAGAGAAGATCAACACATGGAACAAGATGGAAAAGTAGTCGAGGAAGAAATTTCTTCTTGTGGATTATGCACAAACCCTATATAAAATATTCCATAATTTAAGTCAAAAGGATCATAATTTACAAGAATATATATTTGATTTTTACAAGCTTTCGGTTATTTCATAAAAATTGACTAGGTGACACTGAGAACCTTCTTCTTCTTTTGAGCACACATTCATTGACACCAAATGAATTATTTAGGTTCTAGATATAAGGATATAATGATAACCTTATGACCACTTGGGATTTGTTGTAGATCAGATAAATCTCCACTTGGTTGATCCAATTGAGCAGATACTTTCCATTGAAATTATGTATGTCCACCTTTGGTAGCAGGTTTGGAGGCCCATAATTAGAGTTGTTCATGGAATGAGGTTGCACAATATCTTCAAAAAGAATGGGTTGTCCCATAGAACCACCATTAGTCAATTGTGAGACCATCATCTTCATATAATTTTCAAGAGAGGACATTTATCCTTTCATGTCATTGTACATATTCTTCATATCTCATTTTATTTTCTTGTACATATTTGCTAATTTAGACTCTATGTTATGCATACTACTATCTAGAATGCACTCTCTCTCCTCTAGCCAAGAATATTTCAAATTAAAATACTCACATGATCTGAAATGTGACTCTATATCATATTTTTTATTATTTTTCACTAATGTAAATTATTTTTTTCCCTGGCCTCTAGTTTGTGGCCCTGTCATATTGCAATCTCATAGTGCAAAAATTGATTTTCTCCTTTAATCAAATTTTGACCAAACAAATTTGAAATTAGGTCAAATTCAAAACCAAAACTACAAAGAATAAAACCCAATTGTATTTTGAGATCTTTCCAAAAATATAAATAAATTATAAAGAAAAAATAATTAAAATATGACATGTATAGATAATTTATGAAAAAACTATAATTGAAATAACTTGCACAAAATGGATCACCAAACCCTATTTTTTTTATTGTGAAATTCTTGATTGATTCTCAAATTCTAATAAAATAATTTTAGAAACATTAACAATGGATTGTAAGATATAAGTATCTTTCCAAAATTAGGGTTTTCTCCACACTTTTACCTAAATCAAAGATCTGAAACAACTTTTAAATAGAATCACAAGAATAGTTCACAATATGACTGAAATAGAAAAAACACATCAATAAATGATGAGCCACTTTGAGGGAAAACCTCAACAACCATACAATAAGAACATAATATGTAAGATGATATAATGTTATCCCTACCTCTTATATGTACCCTACTTATGATATGGAAATAACTTATGCCAACCCTACTACTAATATGGAGCTATAGAGATGATCACATGACTTAATTAAAGGTTACGATAGCTACAAGTTGAATACACATATCCTAATACATATTGTAAACTAAGGGCATAGCAAAACACTAATGGTGTTTATTGGCTCAGTAGGTTGATTGTTTTACAATATTTCTATTAGCTTGAGCATTCACATATCCACCATGCTCTGAATATTTGTGATTGTCATCTCCATTTTTAGTTAAAGACGCATTTTTAATATTTCATAGAAGGAAGAACATCATCATTTGAATACATATTATTAAAATTCATATTAAAATAAAGAGCTACAAGATTTCATAAGTGAATACAAGCTTTCAAAGAATGAAATATGTTATAATCTTGTAAAGATAAAATCGCAAAATTCGATTCCATTTTATTTTTCAAGCCTAGCTTAGATCTAACCAAGGGTTTAATGTTTCTTCATAGTATATTTTTTTATTAAACCCAACACTTCTAATTGGAATCTAAGATTTAAAAAAAAAATTGTGCTATAAAATGAAATTAAATGCGATAACAAATATACTACATGAGATCAAACAAATTAAGGTTTTATTTTATTTTTTAGAAATTTGAAACAACTAGGGTCTAGGATCAAGCACAATCAAACATAAAACATTCACAATTTTAAATCTAGCAACATGCACAAAGTGGATACATCAAAAAATGAAACCTTAAGAGGTGAAAGATAATTGGGTTCACCAAAATGTATACATATAAATACATTTACCTAAAAATAAGCATTATAAAGCATGTAAAATAAATTAAAATTTTCATAATTAATTGTTCAATCAAACATATAAGGAAATATAGGAGCATAAGACTCTTATCTTATTTAGATCATATGATTGATTTTTTATCGCCATAATCTAGTTTGGCAAATGCACATCCAAATTTGTCTTGTTTGTCACTTTGAAATCTAGATTTGAGCAATGTAGGATGTCCATATGATGAATGCTCTTAGTTACTTGCCATGACCATATGTATGTTCATAGTCAGTGATTATCATATGTGAAATGAAATTACAACTTTATTTTGTCGTTTCTACTCTTTCACCACTTGCCCTAATTTCATGTGTTTCGACTCTTGTCTTCCTATAGTGAATTGAATTTAAAAATTTGAAATGTTAAATGAGCCCATCCAATAAAAATAGTGACATAAACAATGTGGCTAAAACAATATAAAAGGTCTCGACACTAAATATATAAATTTGGAAATGACTATAAAAATTAAAATGAAGATAAACTTCAAAATTTGATATCACAATTGAATACTACCTAATATAAACCAATCACCCATAATACATCATAGAAGTTCTTATCTTGACTCAAATTGGATTTATGATGGCAAAAATGAACTGCCCAAGTTGAACACCTACCAATTATATTTTGTAAAACATAGTCAATTTCCCCTTAGAAGGGTTTCCCATGTCTTCCATAAGTTATCATCGAACTATTTAAAAATAAAAAATAAAAATAAAATAAAAATAAAATAAAAAATAAAAAATGAAAAATGAAAATACATCTTTGAAAGTCATTTTATAATTTTTTGCACATGGAAAATCAAAAGAGTGGGAGACTAAGACAAACCTCGAGAAACAAACAAGTCAAAATGCCACGAGCGGCGTATTATATTGACGCCCTCCCATTTAAATTATTTTTTTCAAACCATAATAAAAAGACAAACTTTTCTTATTACATGAGTTATTTGCGATATTTATGTGCGATTAAGTAAAATTGTACAAAAATTTAAAATTGAATATTATTATTGAATCGAACATTTTAAATGAAATATGACTTTTTAAGGTTTATTTGTTTGATTTTATTCTTCACTTCCATGAACTCAATTTTTATATAAAAATATAATATAAATTGTTCTAAAAATTTAAAAGGAGGTTTCTTTTTTCTTATTTAATTTAGATCAAATTAATTAGATATAAAAAATGTAGAAAACTATCATAAATCAATATAAAATAGCTAACCAAAAAAAGTCATTTAAAAAAATATGATTGGTTGTCCGAATAAAATAAGATTGTTTGCGATGGTAGAGTTTAACCAACACTTACGGTTGTTTGGAACCAACACTCACAAATTTGTAGGGTCTATATTCGCCAAGAATCATACAATTCATATAAAAAAGTATTATATACTTAAAAAAATTGAAATAATATCTCAAATGAATTTGGTAAAATAAATACTCCTCAATCTTTAATATTAAATGGAATAAATATTTTGTACATCTATCTTTATAATCATTACATATATTTTATATTTTTAATGAACTATTTAGTCACATTATACATAAATAACGCGACTCATGTCTTATAAAAAGAAAAAGAAAAAAATTGTTTCTTTTTTTCACCGGGTCAAAATGCAGCGAATTAGCTATTAAATTTTATTTTTAAAATCTAAGCCAATATATTTTGATGGGTGGGGGCCAGTTATTTTATAAATTTCGGGAGTTTTTTTTAATGTAGATTATTTTATTATAAATAAGTTTTGAACTTTGGTTGTGTATATATTAATATATAATTTTAATTATTTATAGGAAAAAATAATCATTTGTAGATATATATAATATTAGTTATGTGATGAAAAGAATATTTAAAGTTAATATGAGTTTTGAAAATTGGAGTTTGTTTATTTATTTATTTATAAATAAATAATTTAATATAATTATGATAATGGTTTTGAATGTTTTTTATTTAAATTAGTTTAAATATATATGTTTGATAATATTTATTATACAATATATTTTCGTTTGATAATATTTATTATATAATATATTTTAAAAAGAAATGTATTTTAATTTTAATTTATTTTTATTAAATTTTGTTAAAGAAATCATATTCTCCATGAAGGACAAATAAATCAATGATATTCAAATGTGCATTCAAATATAATACATAAGGTAAGAGAAAAGTATTCAACTAAAAATTGGTTTATGGAATTTATTTAATATTAATTTATAAGATTTAGTACATAATTAGGTAATTTGGTTTAAATTGGATAATATAGGTTTTTTTTGGTTCACTTCCACTTTGTTAAAATTCATTATTTTATTTTATATTTTTCTTATCTTAATTTTATAAAAATAATTTTTTCTATTTACATTAGCTTTGCATATGTTTTTTTTTTGTTTTCTTGAACTCTATTATGGTATATTTGAAGTGTAGTTTATTAAAAATCAAGTATATATGTTTTGGTGTATTGTCTATGTCTTTTATGAATTTTTTTGTTGTATTGCTTTGTTGGCTAAGCATAATGCATTTGAATATATGCAAAGATATTACTGGAGTCTTATTCAATGGACGCATTATTTTGTCTGCCTTGTCTTTCATATATTTTCAATGTGCAATTTCTCCTTGATTATGTGCAAGATGCTTTAGAGAGTGAAACTATTTTTAAAATATAATAAGTGATGTTATCTCTTTTGTATTTTAATTTGTAATGCTAGTGTTAAGTAAGCATCTTTCAATTAATAGTTCATAATAAACATGATTTGTGCATGTTTTAGTCGCTGTAGAGAGTTCAAGTATGTCTTTGCTAGATGCATCAAACGAGCTAACCAAAGATGGATTTTTACATCTATAAATATCGACATCCACTCAAAGCAAAAGTCATCTCCCTCTATGTTAGTTTGATTGAATGGCTTTGCCAAGTTTACGATATAGTCTTCTCAACTTGAGATTTTGTTTGTGTTTTATATGAAGCTAGAATGTAATTTTGTTTGGATGTAAAATAATGCATTTTTATCTTGACACAATACTGCATTGCAAAATGACTGAGCTATATAGTGGCGAAGACATTGTTTATCAAATTCAGATTTTTTTAATTGATAAATTGAATTGAATAAGCTTTCACCACAATCATAATCATATTCAGTCAGCCTATATAAGCCATTGCTTTGCATTTACTATGTAATCATTATCCAATGCAATCCAAGATGATTACACATATTAATCAATTGGGTATGCATAGGTGGCATTGTGTATTGGCTATTTTCCTTACAATATAATGGCTCATAATGGCCATAAATAGGATTCATGTCATAGAACAAGACCAAGTATGGAAATTTTTTAGCATTTTTCATTGAACCGAATGTAGTTATTTTTCCTTGTGAAAGATCAAATACATATCTATATATTTAACCATCTAGCTAGCCAATGCATATAAATGTTGTCTCCCCATAAACTAGTTTCATTTATGGAGGAGCTATGCGATGCAAGAATCATATTCTATGAAAATACATTTGTCTATCATGTATTCCATGTAAGATGAATAGTTCATGAGAATATAATTCTACTTCATATGATTTAATTGTAGTTGCAACACCAATATGCGAATAATTTAAGAAATAGTTAATGATACCATTTCTTAGTTGTAAAGGTCTATATTGGAAATGTAATAGTAAATGAAATGTGTCAAAGAGGAAATCACCAATATTATACTTAAATGATTTACCTAAAAAAAAATGATGTTTACTAAGAGCATCGTCAATGTTATCTTATTGTTTCCTTGTTCGTTGTTCATAGTCTTCTACGATTATCATTTTTTCCAATGTATGCTCATACTATCTCTTTTGTCTATTGAGAGTAGAACCCATTGATTTTGAGGTTTTATAGTTTGTGGTAAAATATGCACCTTAATTTTACTAATACATGAACCTATTTTTTCAATCTAATGCACTATTACAAACTCTTGTATAGAGAAAAATACAAGATTAACTAAATAACTAATAAAAGAAAATGATATAGATCGTATAGACAAACAAAGAAAGACTAATTGAATAACTAATAAAATAAAAAAACTTTGGTTTTTTTTAAATAATCAAATACTTTTGGACTATGAACATGAAAAAAAAGTAGGTATGTTGGCAAAGCAACTGTGCATATAATCTGATTTATTTATGTGTACATATCTCGAGGGCAACTATCCAATGAGAAGCACTATGATTCAAAGTTAATTGAGTTCTGACCCCCTTATCATGATGAAATAATTTAAATAGATATTGGATTTAGAACAAAGAGCACGTGAAGTGGTAAGTCACGAGTGTCAAATACAACTATGATTAATTAAATTCATTAAATGAGATAATTGACCAAAAGATCATGTAAATGAGATTGATTTATCAATTGATAAAAATGTGGAAGACATGTTGAGGAAAACCTTCTTGAAACCAATCTTAGATACAGGGAGCATGTAGGATTTGTACGAATTATAGAGACTCTATAGATATCATGCCAATGTAATGTAAGAAGATGATAAGTAAATTGATGCAGAACAGTGAAGTATCCAATTTTACAATCAACATCAAGGATTGCCAGATGATTTTGCTGAGATCTCCAAAACTGACATTAGATATCTACTTATATTCTAAAGTGGACGAATCCAGATACATCAAAAAGCGAAGAAGATGGAATTTCATATGAATCAAAGCTATACATTCAACGATAGAAAAAGTGTGTTAATGTTATCGAAGGTTCGCATTATATGCAATAAAATCTCATACAATCTACAAGATTTGTTATTATAACAACACCTTGTTCATGCATATGGGCAAAATGTAAACTTTAGCTTTACATAGGTCAGATATATTCTCATTCATTTCAGGCATAAAATTTTAATGAAAGATAATTTCTTGAGAGTCCGACTGACTCCTCTTAAAAAAATTCCTTTCATCACATACAGTCTTGACAAAATTGAAAACACCAGTGCTGAAAGAAGACATCAAATTAACACGTAAGTTCTCTAAATGGAAAATTATAATCCATGGTAGCTGATAGAATGTCATATGCCAAATATTATTGTAGTAATTATTTGCATAGTGCAATAGCATCAATGTCAGTTGCAAAAAAACATCTATATAATTAGGTTAGAAATTTTTGTAAATTTGACTTGACATTAACAACGAAGCTACAATAAGGAATCTAGATAAAATTACAGCATACTAGATACCAATATATAAATTAGTCGGTAGAGTTTGAGGAGGGATTCAAGGACTTGAAAAGTTAATATTACATCCATGATCTACAATTTTGGGTTGAAAGTCATTATTCGTAAGGATGTTGTTAGTTTTGATATCCCTTGCAAGACTCAAAATTGGGTTCCTTCATTTTTGGGATTATAAGACCATAATGATTTTTTAAAACAGAATTGCTTCAGATTACAAAATTGCTTCAAATCACTAGAGCAATAAATGTTCTCAGATTGGAAAATAATTTAAAAGTCTAAGACCATCAAATAGAACAAATCTATTATTGGTCACCTATAAATCGACCCTGTCTCAACACTAAAAAGCCATAGAGATTTAAGCAATGAAACTTTAAAATATTTTCTAAATCAATGAAAGTAGAAAATTATGATTCCTCTTGCACAAACAATCCAATAATTCAATCAATGTTGATTAGTCTAGACATAAAGGCTTGCATTGAATTTGAATGTTACCATTAATCTATAGAAGATGAAACCAGAGCCCATCAAAAATTTTAACATGGAAAACAAATGCTCCTTCCAACAATAAACAAAAAGGAAAAGATTTAAAAAAAATAAAAAAAATCTTATCAATCTATCTAGTTTTTGTACATCTTTAAACTGGGACACAATGACTAACTTGAATATGAATTGCTTTGCTTTTGATATAGTTGTGTTCACTTCTACTTTGTAAATGAAATTGCATAATACATGAGTTCAATTTCTACATAAAAATATGATAGAAATTGTCCTAAAAAAATAGAAAAAGGTTTCATCCTTCCTATTTAATTTAGATCGAAATTAGATATAAACAAATGTACAAAACTATCATAAATCAATATAAAATAGTTATTAAAAAGAGTCCTTAAAAAAATGTGATTGGTTGTTTGAATAAAATAAGATTGTTTATAATGGTAAAACTTAACTAACATTTACAAATAGTTAAGTCATTAAATATTCGATAAACAAAAATTACATAAAAGAAATAGCTTTAACAAGTGGTGATAATACTTAATGATCAAATAAACTTATTTAATTCTTTATTTGTAGGTGATTTTAGGTGATATTCGCATGCATGCCGACTTATAACAATATGAAATTAGAAAGCTAGAAATGGGTAAATGAGCCCATCCAATAAAAATAAAAACATAAACAATGTGGCTAAAACAGTATAAAAAGTCTCGACACTAAATATGTAAATTTGGAAATAACTATAAAAATTAAAATAAAAATAAACAAAAAGAAATTTCAAACTTAAAAATTTGATATCGCAATTAAATAATACCTAATATAAACCAATCACCCATAATACATCATGGAAGTTCTTATCTTGACTCAAGTTGGATCTATGATGAGAAAAATGCACTGACCAAGTTGAACACCTACCAGTTATATTTTGTAAATCATAGTCAATGTCCCCCATGTCTTCTATAAGTTATCATTGCACTATTGCAAAAAATAAGATGAAAATACATCTTTGAAAGTCATCCTATAATTTTTTGCACGTGGAAAATCAAAAGAGTGGGATTTGCACGTGGAAAATCAAGAGAGTGGGAGACTAAGACAAACCTCGAGAAACAAACAAGTCAAAATGCCACGTGCGGCTTATTATATTGACGCCCTCCCATTTGAATTATTTTTTTCACACCGTAATAAAAAGACAAACTTTTCTTATAATTTTAATGTCAATTGATTGGAAAAGAATCAACGTATTTTATTCAATTCTATGTAGGTATAAGTGTAACACAAACAAAGTCATGGAGTGAAGAAGAGTTTATAAAACTTTTAATTTTGTTGTTGATTGATTGAATGTATCAAGTTATTTGCGATATTTGTGTGCGATTAAGTAAAATCGTATAAAAATTTAAAATTGAATATTGTTATTGAATCAAATTTCTTAAATGAAACGTGACTTTTTAGGATTTATTTGTTTGATTTTATTTTTCACTTCTATGAACTCAATTTTTATATAAAAATACGATATAAATTTTTCTAAAAATTTAAAAGAGGTTTCTTGCTTTTTATTTAATTTAGATCAAATTAATTAGATATAAAAAATGTAGAAAGGTATCATAAATCAATATAAAATAGTTAACCCAAAAAAAGTCATTTAAAAAAATATGATTAGTTGTGCAAATAAAACAAGCCTGTTTGTGATGGTAGAGTTTAACCAACACTTACAAACGGTTGTTCGGAACCAACATTCACAAATTTGTAGGGTCCATATTCACCACGAATCATAAAATTCATATCAAAAAGTATTAAATACTAAAAAAATTGGAATAATAAAAAAGTCAATTGATATTATTTTTAAAATATGTATTATATTAAGTAGGTTATAGTCCAACAATAAAAATGATAGTGTAAAAGGTGTTCTCTATTTATCCACCAAAATATAAATCTTAAGAAATATTGAAAACGAGATGAAGTCGAAATTATATCTCAAACGAATTTGATAGAATAAATACTCTTCAATCTTTAATATTAAACGGAATAAATATTTTGTACATCTATCTATATAATCGTTACAATTATTTTATATTTTTAATGAACTATTTAATCACATTATACATAAATAACGTGACTCATGTCTTGTAAAAAGGAAAAAAAAATATTTTTGTTTCTTTTTTCACCAGGTCAAAATGCAGCGAATTAGCTATTAAATTTTATTTTTAAAATCTAAGCCAATATATTTTGATGGGTGGGGGCCACTTATTTTATAAATTTCCGAAGTTTTTTTTAATGTAAATTATTTTATTATAAATAAGTTTTGAACTTTGGTTGTGTATATTAATATATAATTTTAATTATTTATAGAAAAAATTAATCATTTGTGGAATATATATAATATTAATTATGTGATGAAGAGAATATGTAAAGTTAATATGAGTTGTGAAAATGAAGTGTTTATATATATATAATTCAATATAATTATGATAATGATTTTGAATGTTTTTTAAATTAAACTAGTTTAAATTATATATATATATTTAATTGGTAATATTTGTTATATAATATATTTTTAAAAAAAATATTTTAATTTTAATTTATATTTATTAAATTATGTTAAAGAAATCCTATTCTCCATAAAGGACAAATAAATCAATGATATTCATTCAAGTATAATACATAAGGTAAGAGAAAAGTATTCAACTAAAAATTAGTTTATGGAATTTATTTAATATTAATTTATAAGATTTAGTACATTTAATTATGTATAGGTAATTTGGTTTAAATTGGATAATTTAGGTTTTTTGGTTGACTTCCACTTTATTAAAATTCATTATTTTATTTTATATTTTTCTTATCTTAATTTTATAAAAATATTTTTTTCTATTTACATTAGCTTTGCATATGTTTCTTTTTTTGTTTTCTTGAACTCTACTATGGTATATTTGAAGTGTAGTTTATTACAAACCAAGTATACATGTTTCGGTGTATTGTCTATGTCTTTTATGAATTTTCTTGTTGTATTGTTTTGTTGGCTAAGCACAATACATTTGAATATATGCAAAGATATTATTGGAGTCTTATTCAATGGACACATTATTTTGTCCTCCTTGTCTTTCATACATTTTTGATGTGCAATTTCTCCTTGATTATGTTTAAAATGTTTTAGAGAGTGAAAATATTTTTAAAATGTAATAAGTGATGTTATCTCCTTTGTATTGTAATTTGTAATGTTAGTGTCAGGTAGGCATCTTTCAATAATGAACATGATTTGTGTTTGTTTCAAAGAAGACTATATTATAATTTCTTACTGGCTGTAGAGAATTCAAGTACATCTTTGCTATATGCATCAAACGAGTTAACCAAAGATGGATTTTTACATCTGTAAATATCGACATCCACTCAAAGCAAAAGTCACCTCCCTCTATGTTAGTTTGATTGAATGGCTTTGCCAAGTTTACAATATAGTCTTCCCAACTTGAGATTTTGTTTGTATTTTATATGAAGCTAGAATGTAACTTTGTTTAGATGTAAAACAATGCATGTTTATTTTGACACAAAACTGTATTGTAAAATGACTGAGCTATATAATGGTGAAGACATTGTATATCAAATTCAGATTTTTTTAATTGATAAATTGAATTGAATAAACTTTCGCCATAATCATAATCATATTCAGTGAGTCTATATAAGCCATTGTTTTGCATTTACTGTGTAATCATTATCCAATGCAATCCAAGATGAACACACATATTAGTCAATTGGGTATGCATAGGTGGCATTATGTATTGGCTATTTTCCTTACAATATAATGGCTCATAATGGCCACAAATAGGATTCATGTCATAGAACAAGCCCGAGTATGAAAATTTTTAGCATTTTTCATTGAACCGAAGGTAGTTATTTTTTCTTGTGAAAGATCAAATGCATATTTGTATATTTAGCCATCTAGCTAGCCAATGCATATAAAAGTTGTCTCCCCATAAACTAGTTTCATTTGTAGAGGAGTTATGTAATGCAGGAATCGTATTCCATGAAAATACATTTGTCTATCATGTATTCCATGTAAAATGAATAGTTCATGAGAATCTAATTCTACTCCATATGATTTAATTGCAACTGCATCACCAATATGCAAATAATTTAAGAGATAGTTAATGATACCATTTCTTAGCTGTAAAGGTGTATATTGGAAATGTAATAGTACATGAAATGTGTCAAAGAGGCAATCACCAATATTATACTTAAATGATTTACCTAAAAAAAGATGATGTTTACTGAGAGCATCGTCAATGTTATTGTATTGTTTCCTTGTTCGGTTTTCACAGTCTTCTATGATTATCATTTTTTCCAATGTATGCTCATACTATCTCTTTTGTCTATTGAGAGTAGAACCCATTGATTTTAAGGTAAAAAAACAATTATAGTTATATGGTAAAATATGCACCTTAAGTTTACTGATACATGAACCTATTTTTTCAATCCAATGCACTATTACAAACTCTTGTATAGAGAAAAATACAAGATTAACTAAATAACTAATACAAGCAAATGATATAGATCGTATAGACAAAAAAGGAAAGACTAATTAAACAACTAATAAAATCAAACAACTTTGGTTTTTTTCTTTTTTTTGAATAATCAAATGCTTTTGGACTATGAACATGAAAAAAAAAAGCAGGTATGTTGGCAAAGTGACTGTGCATATAATCTGATTTATTTATGTGTACATATCTCGAGGGCAACTATCCAATGAGAAGCACTATGATTCAAAGTTAAATTGAGTTCTAACCCCCTTATCATGATGAAATAATTTAAGGAGATATTGGATTTAGAATAAAGAGCACGTGAAGTGGTAAGTCATGAGTGTGAAATACAACTATGATTAATTAAATTCATCAAATGAGATAATTGACCAAAAGATCATGTAAATGAGATTGATTTTTGAACTGATAAAAGGGTGGAAGACATGTTGAGGAAAAACTTCTTGAAACCAATCTTAGATACAAGGAACAAGTAGGATTTGTATGAATTACAGAGACTCGATAGAGATCACGCCAATGTAATGTAAGGAGATGATAAGTAAATTGATACAGAACAATGAAGTATCCAATTTCACAATCGGCATCAGGGATTCCCAGATGATTTTGTCGAGATCTTCAAAACTGAGAGTAGATATCTACTTATATTCTAAGGTGGATGAATCCAGATATATCGAAAAGCAAAGAAGATGGCATTTCATATGAGTCAAAGCTATACATTCAACAACAAAAAAAGTGTGTTAATGTTATCAAAGGTTTGCATTATATGCAATAAAATCTCATACAATCTACAAGATTTGTTATTATAACAACACCTTGTTCATGCATATGCGCAGAATGTAAACTTTAGCTTTACACAGGGCAAATATAGTCTCATTCGTTTCAGGCATAAAAGTTTAATGAAAGATAATTTCTTGAGAGTCCCATTGACTCCTCTTAAAAAAATTCCTTTCATCACATACAATCTTGACGAAATTGCAAACACCAGTGCTGAAAGAAGACATCAAATTAACACGTAAGTTCTCTAAATGGAAAATTATAATCCATGGTCACTAACAGAATGTCATATGCCAAATATTATAGTTATAAAATAGATTAACAAAATCTTGATTATTTAAGAATGTATTTAATATAATCTATATTTAAAATTTTAGAACCATTAATAATGGAGTAAGTTGTTATGGTTATTAATTGTTCACGATGTCAATAAAATTATATTCCTAAATAACGTCTTAAAAATATGTCAATAATTCACTGTCAAAATTATATAAATTTAATTTTTTTTAATTGATTAAATAAAAAATAAATATTTTAAAAATAAAACCATTAATATCGTATTTTAACAAAAATATAATATAAATTAATTCTTCTTTATTTTTGAAAAAAAAAACTAGTCATCTTCGAAACAAAAGGGAAAAGATACACAACCCCCTCGTGTTAAATGTCAATAACCCATGTCATAAAGTTAGCCAAAATGCCACGTGCGATGGATTATATTGACGCCCTCCCACCTGCGGTTGATTATATTGACGCCCTCCCACTTGCGGTCGATTATATTGACGCCCTCCCATTTGAATGATAAAGATGTTTTTATTTTTTTCACACCGTAAACTTTTCTTATATTTTAAATGTCAATTGATTGGAAAAAATCAACGTATCTCCTGGTTTATTCAATTCTATGGTATAAGTAAGTAAATTTTAAAAAAAAATTAAAATCGAATTTTTTAATAAAATGTGATTTTTTAAGGTTCACTCGTTTGATCCTATTCTTCATTTCTATGAGTTCAATTTCTACATAAAAATATGATGGAAATTGTCCTAAAAAATTAAAAAAAGGTTGTTTTTTTTTTTTTTTCTTATTTAATTTAGATTGAATTAATTAGATATAAATAAATGTACAAAACTATCATAAATTAATATAAAATAGTTAATAAAAAAAGTTATTAAAAAAAGGTGATTGGTTGTATGAATAAAATAAGATTGTTTGTGATGGTAGAACTTAACCAAAATTTACATATAATTACTTTATAATTAACATTTATGAATTTGTAGCGTTTATACTCGTCAAGAATCACAAAATTCATATTAAAAAGTACTAAATATTAAAAAATTATAATAAATAAATTTATATTATTTTTAAAATATATATTATATGAAATGGACTCTAGTCTAAAAATGAAAATGATAATGTAAAAAGGGTTTCCTAACTATTCATTAAAATACAAATCCGAAAAAATATCACTCATGAACAAATTTAATAAAATGAAAAAATATTATGTATATTCTATATTTTTAATGAATTACTTAATCACATTATACATAAATTATGTATAATTCATCTTATATATATAATTTTTTTTTTTTTTTCACTCACCTGGTCAAAATGCAGCCAATTAACTACTAAAACTTAAGCTACTATATTTTGAATGGTGGGGGTCAGTTATTTTATAAATTTTGGGTGCTTTTTTAATGTAGATTGTCTTATTATAAATAAGCTTTGAACTTTGGTTGTGCGTATGTGTATATATATGTGTGTATATATATATATATATTAAAAGAATTAATTATTTGTAGAATATTTAAAGTTAATATGAGTTGTGAATATTAATGTTTATATATAAATAGTTAGTTTCGAAGTATTTAAAATTTAATAAGATCATGATAATGATTTTAAATGTTTTTTAAATTAAATTAGTGTATATAATATATATTTATTTGATAATATTTATTATATAATATATTTTAAAAATAAATGTGTTTTAATTTATTTTTATTAAATTATATTAAAGAAATCATATTCTCCACAAATAAATCAATGATATTTAAATGTGCATCTAAGTACAATAAACAAGAGTTAGGGATGAAAGAGCAAGAGATACAAACAAAAGTATTTAATTGAAAATTGGTTTATGAAATTTACTTAATATTAATTTATAGGATTTAGTACACTTAATTATGTATAGATAATTTAGTTTAAATTGGTTAATATATTTTTTTTCTAATTTTTTTTTGTTAAAATTCATTATTCTAATATATATAAAATCTTGTGCAATTTTTATTTTGCATTACTTTGTGTTTTAACCTACCTTTAAATTGGAGTGTCTACCTTTTTTCTCCATTTATAATTTCTAGTTGTTGAAAGTCGATTTAGATATTCATATTGTTTAATTTGAATTTAAATTTAATCTATAAGTAGAAAAATGTTAGACTTTATTTTAAGACATGGGCTTACAAAAAGAAATCGTTAGAGCATTTATCATTGTTTGAGTTAACATTTTATTATGAAGTCTATTTGGTGCACACAATGAGAATTATCTATGCATTATCAATATTATGTAATTTTTATTTTGATGTTAATTCCTTCATACAATTTACTATTTTTTGACATAGTTTCTCCTAACTAAAATATTAATAAATAAATTGAATTCAATTAAGCACCTATCCCTGAACACAATTTATTTTTCTTAAGTCTAAAACTGAGATAGAATCAAATATTGAAGGCACACAAATATTGAAAATCTAGGACATAGACGTACAAGTTCAAGCAAGATCACAATAACACAAAATCAAGATAATAGTCTTTTATTTCCATTTTCTCTACACATTTATTTATGTATGTTAGATCAAAATATCTAAATAATTAAATATTGTTTATTGTGTTTGACATGTATTATGGATGCTTAATTAAATATAATTCATATATTTGCATTACATATTAAAGAACCTATATTGTATTACACTTCCTAATGTTACATCGTACCTCATATTATGTTAGATTTCAATTTATTCATATTTTTTAGAGAAAAATTCTTTACATATTCTTAAGCTTGAAATCTTAATTGTTTGATTTATCTCAACTCAAACACTAGGTTAATCTAATTTCTTAAAAAATTAAAACTCTAGTGTATTTGTATGGGGTATATGTTTATGTTTAATTTATGATATCAAAATAGAATATATTTTAAATCTCAATTAGAAGAAGTATTTTATTAACCCAAAAAGAACTTCATATTGTTTAAAATTTGATTATAGATCTAAGTTATAATTAAAAAAAAAGGTATTCTAATAGTATAAATATTATTATAAGTATTATTTCTTTGGAAAAAAATGTGAATGCCATGTTTAGTAATGATCCCCCATTTCTTTTCATTTTTTTAAAAAAATTACTTAAATTTCTTTAAATTTGTCTTGTAACCTTCTAATTTTTTTCTTAGATTCTTTTATTTATTCTTTTAAAATCTTCAAATAGTTTCTTAAATTTTTTAAAATATCTCTCCAATTTCTTATCAACACCCTAAAGTGTTTTCCTAAATCTCAAAATTTATTAACATCTTCTTAAATTTGTCAAAATGATTCAATATTTCAAAATCAATTAATTCCTAAATACCATAGTCAATCTCATCATCAAATGCTTACTTATTTACCTTTAACATAAAAAATCACTTATTATTTACTTATCACTTATGCTTCATCTCCACCTCAATGTTTTGAAATGTCTATTATGATGCAAATATTTACATGTAAAATAAAACAAACAATATTTTTCTATGGTCAAAAAAATATCAAGTGTTACTTTTTATGACATTCTTAAAAATATTTTGGCTTGTGAAGTTATTTCCGATCCTCTTCCAGTAATTTTTATCCTTACAAAATTTAAATGTTTTAAGAGAAAAGGAGATCCATTACATCATATTATGTCCTTTTATATTGTTTGTTTAATTTTTTCAAGGATGATGATAGGTTATTAACTAGATTTTTTCATAAAATCTTAAAATGCTATGATCTTGATTTTTTTAGTGATAATTCATAAATATTTAAGTTTAATTGTACTTCTACTTCAATAAAAAATATGCATTTTATTTATACTTATAAAAAAATTGTAAAAAGGTGCCAATATATCATTAACCTCGACATCAAATGTACCATGTATTGATTGTGTTAGCATTTTAATACTATTTTAACCACCATAACTAACCTAAAAACCTTCACTCTTGAAACTACTTACCAACTCCTAATTACTAACAAGACTTCACTAAAAATGAGGTGTCTTATAATAATAATAAGTATACCCCTTTGCATGTATTAATCATATGTTATTATAACCTATCAAAATATAGGAATTTGGAATTAAGTCTTACCAAACTCTCTTTGTGATCCAAATTCAAATTCTTTGGTATATATCAAGATGCTTTCAAAATTTCTTGAACTTCATTCTATCAAAGATTTTTTAAAATGTTAGTAATCTAATTTGTAGTCAAGAAAAATATTGGTTTAAAAGTTTTCCTCACCACCAATATTTTTAGATAATGATACTTAATTTACATGTACTTAGTATTTTCATGTAATATTATATTATTTGACATTTTGATTGTGATATGATTATCCATGTATAGAAGTGTTTGATAAATATGAGATATTTGAAGATATGCAAAAATGTATTGTAGATATATAGTCTTTATGGAAGTATCCCATGTTGTAATATATAATAACTTTTCTCATGAGTTTTACACATTATACTTATTCTTATAACATCATGAATGGAATCTTATCCCATGTGCATAGTATACCTTTTTGTGGATAGTACTATGTAATTTAAGCAATAAAAACTTATACATATGGGCACACTTTCTACTTAAAGTTACAAATATCATGCACTTGTCTAGCACAACAACAAAGTTTAAATAATATGAAGACACCATTTAAAGATTTAAAAGGTTCAAAAGATGTTATATATAAAGGTGATAAGTTAGATTCCTCTTTTTTGAATTATTCAAAAAAGAATAAGGACCAAACGATATACACATAATACTAAAAAATGATCACACATAATTTGTATGCTTTAATAATAAAATGGATAAAATGGAAGAAACATTATAAAAGTACAACATCAAGTGGGATGATGAATCTAGTGATAAAAACCTATATACTTTTGTTGCTTCATGTTTTTGTCTTAGCTATGACCTCTCAGTACATCTAAAGTTCTTCCATCAAATAATTCTATTATTGACTCAGGTGACACACATCATATATTCAAATCAAAAGCCTCATTTTTTACTATTCATAACATCAAAATTTTATGTAGTGGTAATAATTATAAATTGGATGTTTTGTGGATTGGAAATATTAATATAGATAAAGGACAATTCTAGAAGACATTCTATGTTCCTAAACTTTCACTAAAACTTATGTTAATTTATTAGATTACACATTCAACCAATGGATTTACTTTTGATTTCTTGCCCAATCATGTAGTAATCTAAGATTTGAAATACCAGTCGATGATTGCCATTAATAAGGTTTGTGATTCATCTCAATTGTA